>OX374618.1:23620000-24255000 GCA_947347705.1 Nymphula nitidulata
TTATGATCTGTATTAAAAGCATTACCTTAGCTTGGAAACTGAACGCTAACTCAGCTTACTTTATAATCTTAAACTAAAACTATACCTTTATAACTAGTACTTAGCAAGGTCTGAGTGGTGGGTAGTTTAGAAAGTTTATATTCGATGACGTCCTGAATAAATTTAGCGCTTAATTTCATCATTCCAAACAAAAACTTAGTTTGAGAATAGACGAATGAAATCGCCAAGTTCTGTATAATCCCTCATTCGTATATCACTCGATTATCCCAAAACTTATTGAGAGGAAAATATAATTAAGTTGGACTGGCCAATTTGTATACTAGTTTGAAAATGGGTTAAAGAACTTGCCTGGTATGTTTTTAAGGATACGTAATCTATTTAGACATTTCCGACTGTAGCCTTAAAATATCTTTATTTTTCAGTAGGTATCCATTAGGATTCTCGATATTGCATCAATATAAAAGTTGAAGAGTATAAAATTCCTTACAAAAATTTGTCTTCAATATTTTGGGGCTTAGCCAGTGTGACGGGAAGTCACGTGATGGTTATCGGGTTCGATCATTATTATATGAGTTGCTTCGAAGTCAGTAGGTAATGTTGTAAATGAGACTTCCTTGCCCACATAAAGTTTTCAAGAAAATGTGGCAAAAGTAGGAACACAAATAGTTGAAAAAAGTGTTATGAATAATTAATAGCAATGCTCGAGTATTTAATAAAAATAGAAAGTAATATAAGAATTTTATTATTATTTGTAATTTGATAACTTTGCTTCATAATAAAATAAAACAAAATTTTATTGTTTCAGGTATATGACTGGCACCCATTCTCCAAAAGTTAACTAGACACTTATGAAATAATGAAATAAAGGTAATGTAATAAACGCGAAAACTTTACTTTGTATGCGACTGTATCAATTATGGAAAAGATAATTTAATGTTCATTTATCATTGCCAATAACATGTTCCATAAATAAAACTCAATCTCAACCGGGATTTAAATCTTGCAAAAACTTGTAGTGTCGCTGAAAACAGGTTTAAGGACTACTAATCTGAACTAGTCAACAAAGAAAAAAGGTTGCAGTAAGATTTCTTATTATAAGCGGGAACCGAGCGTTGCTAAAATGCTCATATACTTACTCATATATTCAATAAGACACAATAATAATCACCGACATACACGGGAATGTTATAAAATGCCTTCTATTGATATAACCAAAATAAATAAAGGATCTGACAAGATCGCAATAACTCACGACTACAGAATAAATATAATCGTCTCACACAATATTTGTGACATCTGCAGTGTTTACTGCGAACTAATGGGGAAAGCGTTCTTTAATATTATAATTTGAGAAACACCTTTATAAATTCGGGATATGTTCTATTGTCTACGGGTGGTTACATTATAAGTAAAAGTAAAATCTAAGGTGAATTACGTCAAAAGAGTAGGTATGGAATAAAATCAGCAAAATAATAAAATATTTAGACGTATTTTATTATGTTGACAGCTACAAACAGAAGAGTAAGAACTCAGATTTAATTTTTTGTAATAGTCAAGTACACTCTAAGTTTCATATTCGTATTATATTATAAGTTCGTGTTGTAAAAGTACCTCTATTCGTGTTCTTTGATTATTTAAAGGTCCCTGTACTCTTACATTCCAAAGCTTTATTAAGCCGTACCTTTATGACAAATTAATACTTTTTCTTATTATTATTATTTTTTTTATACAACTAGATGACACACAAGCTGTCGGCCCACCTGATGGTAAGCGGTTACTGCCGCCTATAGACACCTGCAATAACAAGGGAAAATCACTTGATATTGCAGGTGCGTTGTCATCCTGGGGCCTAAGATGAAATGCCGTCCATGCCCAGTAATTACACTGGCTACCTTTCCCTTCAATCCGAAACACAGCGAACTGTTTCACGGCTGAAATAAGAAAGGCGGTGGTACCTACCCAGACGACCCTACATACGGGCCTACCACCTAGTAAAATTACGCTCTTACTTACCACCCTCTTATTACGCTTTTATCGAAAATTATTCTACAATAAAAGTGTATATTTCACATTCATCCCTACCTACTTGTAGCCTTTGTAGTGAGTTAATCTCGCCTGTGACGACACCGTCGCCTGAAGCGTTCAGAAAATGATCCCGCCGCCTCAAATTTATATAGTGAGCCGAAACCCGCTCAAACGCTCAAATAACAAATTGAGCTAAAATTTACTCAAATAACAAATTCGCGAGTCGAGTTCGACGGGTTTGCTTCTTTGATCGTCCAATCTATCGTGGCAATTGGAAAATTCACTTTATTAGTATCAGCTGTGTAATTTGTTTTCGAACGTAATGAGTGTTCTATTTGCATAATAAGATTTGAGCAAACCAGGTTGTTTGAATTTTTTGCATTGGTAACTAGTACATTTTTTATCTATCGGTGATTGACTGGTCTTCATATTGTAAATCTTGGAATGTTTGCGAGAGTTTGACTGGCTCATTGCAGAAATTATATTTAACTTACAATGTGTTATGAATGTTATGATCATCTCGCTGGCGTAGTGTTTCGATTACGAAAACAATGAAACTTTCGCAATGGTTGAACCCGGGTGGATCTTACCAAAATTTCGAATCTTGATTTTTCCGTGCTTTTGAAGACACCCAGAGCACAGAGGAGCTCAAAATTACAAACAAAGCAATTGGTCCCGGTTTTAACTGCAACCGTTTTCACCCACAAATCCGCATTGGACCAGCTTGTTGGTGCTGTGGCCCAAAACTTATCATGTGCTTGGAGTAGACCTGTCTGGTTAATTAACACTACATGTGCTATGTGTTTGTCTAGTACCTAGTACCAAGGTAGTCAGAGTACCTCAAGGTTTGAAAACAAGTAGTCCACAATCTTCCTAACGTAACGCTTCTCCATCTAGAATTTATGAAGCTGTCAAAGTAGGAATACTTCTTGAGGAACTAGTGCGAGACTTACGCCAAAGTTCCATCTATCTATCTATGTCGTTTGCGTTCAGCTGTCTGAAAACTTCTCCGGCTCCGTCAGGAAGTACTGGATACCATTTTTTAAATGGAGTCTTTATCAACGATAACGTAACTACATTCGGTACATAACTACATTTTTGACGTGGAGTTAGACGGTAGGTATTAAATGCGTCCACTATGAATTCTTATCTCGTTTGTCACTATTAATAAATGAAGTGTAATGATGTTGTATAACGCATTACCGTTTCCATAACATAACAAAGGGTCCATCCTTAATACCATTGAAAGCCAGTATTAACAAAAAGGTCATTAAAAATATCGCAAATCGGCAAAATGTCTGGCCTCGTTCCTTGAAAAGGGTCAGTTCTGTCGACCTACAGTTTTTTCCCTTTTTTAAATCACAGGACAAAAGGACATGGGACCACAAAATTTCCTTGGAATCGTCGCTATCTTTTTGCTATACTAACAAGATGCCGCCGAGGGTTAGGCTGCGAAATCGAAACCCTTGAAAGCTTGATCGATTAATCACATATTTTGGAAAGATTTATTTTTATTAGAAAAGAACTACTTTTTTCATACTTCATCACTGTTTCAGAAGTCATAATCCGTCTAAAATAAGTTTAATGTATAACCGTTGATATATTCGCAAAAAGGAATTGGTTAAGAGTATCGATGCGAAAACGTTCGGTTATTCGATTAATTTGTCTCCAGCTCGTCAATCGGACGGTCTGGACACTTTTTGTTCTGAATCTGACGGAATTGGAACTTAAATCGCGGCTTGATTACAGGCAGTACTCGTTTAAGGTGTAATGAAATTAGTGGACGTCCATTCTTTTGAGAGCTTGTGTTCCATACATTTAAGGAAGATATTCTTATAAAGATTCTTATAAAAATAATAGATCAACTTACAATTTATCCAAGTTTGACAAATTTAGGAATGCTTTCTGAGCACATGGTAGAGTCCCTGGTAATGCAGTACATACCTACAGACGACAGCACATCAAGCGTTACAGATTGACTTTGAGACTGCCCTTACTGCGTTCGTAATAGAGGCGGCTTTTGCAACTGTAACACTTGATGTGCTGTCGTGTGTATATTTTCAGGCCTTTATTAAGCTCACATAGTCGTAACTATAGGTATAGCTGAGGTATTTAGTACACTATCCAACTTTGATGATATCCCTGCAGAAACCTCGAAAACTTAACAACAATAGTTTATTTTGATGCTAATGCTAGTATCATTATTGTAACGCATCAGCGGCCATGATTCTGTTGTGTACGGATTAAAGTTAAATTGAAGTTTAGTTCGTACTCTTCCTTTACAATATTGTTACGTTTCTAAAATGTCAATTAGAAGCCTAATTTTTAAAACATGGCAATTAAAGTAAGTCTAAAGCGTATGGATCGGCTAAGTATCAATTAAATTGGCGATTATGAACCCTGTCTTATTGATGTTCTTATCGTAATAAAGTGAAAGAACGGCAGCTATCTTAATTTTAGTTAAGAGAGTGCCAGCAGAATTGACACCATTGTGTTGGGAAGATATTTAATTTAGATGGCACTCCATTATTATTGTTTTAATTAAAACCACTTCTTAACAATCATTGCAATTTGCTGCAGTGCATTATTTTACTGTGTTTAAAATCTATGCAGTAGTTTATTTCTCATAAACAATTTTTTTGTACTTACAATCAAAAATTTAAATAAGTATATTTACGGCACTACAAATTAGGTTGCGGCAATGTATAGTTTCGGGAGGAGCTCGGTGGCGTCGTGGTTTGAGCGCTTTGGTTTCGAATACGAAATCAAAGCAACTTTCACCAGAGTAAATCCGAGGATGGGTCATCTAGATTTGTATAAAATTGGTTATCTCGAGCTCCTCCGTGCTTCGGATGGCACGTTAAGCCGTTGGTCTCGGTTGTTACTGCAACCGCTTTAACCCAGCAACCCGCATTGGGCTAGCGTGGTGGTGTTATGGCCCAAACTCCTCGTGTGTATCTTCCATGCAGGAAGGCATGTGCCTAGCAGTGGGAAGTATATAGGCTGGTGATTATGATGATAATGATGAATGTATAGTTAACAGAGACACAAACTTTCTTACTTATGTAATATTTATTCAGCGTAGCCTTAGGTTTTAAGTTAAAATATATTCGTGGAACACGTTAAAAGCTTACTCTTTAGCTGTCAGTTCTTTTAAAGCTTGCAGACTGGAAGCAATATCAGAAATACAAAACCATTTTCAATAAAATACTCAACATGAAACTTAACCACTTTCCGCATCTCCCATATCGCATCAACATCGCTTACAGTGGTGAAGTGACTCACTATTTCTTAGAAACATTTCTCGGCGGCAGGCTTTGTAAACGAGAAAACCTCGGGAACCTTCTTTCGATGGCAGACGTCGGCACAGTTTAGCATTGTTTACTTTTTTGGGCGTCCTTCTTCGGGCTCAAGTCGCATTTTATGTTTTGCTCCTTATTGTTACGGGTATTCAAGTTATATTGTTTTTGTAGTAACACTCGTCCTTCCACGTTTAGTTAGCTGGAAGCGAAATTTCAACTTTAGATATAGAGCGAGAGAGAAAAGGTGATAAACTTCAAATACTATTAAATGAGGTTACCAAATTACCTCTAAACAAATAGATAACATTATAGGTTACATAAGCTTAAAATTATTATTCAGTCAAGGGAAATCAAATCAGACTTAGTTGATGGTTAGTGGTAGGGCTTTTCTAAGTCCGCCTGGCTAGCTATCTTACCTAAGTCTGCCGCCATAATAATAATGTTAACAGCATTGTGTTCCGGCAGTACTGTGCAGTGCAGTAGTACTGTGTTTTTTTTATATATAACAAGATGACAAGCAAGCTAACGGCCCTGAAGGTGAGTGGCTACCTAGCTTAAAGACACCAGCATTAATAAAGAAAAAATCACTTGGTCTGGTAGTTCGTTGGTTGGTTGTTGAATTGGCAGTCTTGGTCGAGGTCTTTGTCTGGTTGATTGGTATGTTCTTGTAAAAACAGATAATGATAACGAAAGGTTTAAAATCGAAACAATCTTCATGGTTACTCTGTGTTTCGCTATCGAAGGTTTGAACAGGTTTTGCTTGGTAGGGGTGCTGATTTGTTTCGAAAACTTAGTAATAGTAATTCAGGATTTCATGGAGTTTTGTGACGGTTCGGTGTTTACATTGAACTTTTTGCTGTCAGTCACTCATAGCGCTTTGACGTTACTATTTGAAATACTATTATTTGATATGCTTAATAGTAAATTAATCTCTGAAACACCTACTCACGCACATTGATTTTAACTTTATTTTTTATTTTATCTACTATTTCGTCGTTTCAAGTAGGTAAACGATGTATCTATCGTACATGCCTGATGGTAAGTGTGTTACTTTAATTCTATGAAATATTTTTCTATCTGTCTATCTCTATCGTTGCGAACTTGCGAGCCCTGAACTGAATATTATTAAGTCCAGTTTCCTTATCAATTTTCATCCAAATGCTTCCAACTACTTATTAGGCCTGTTAAACTGCAACTTAATTTGTTAATTCATTACATTCTTTTGATCCTTGATTGCCATTACTGAGTATGTTTGGCTTTTTTGTCTTATTTATCTTAGCTAACTATTTTGTTAATTATTATTGATATAAATCTTTGTGAAATACTTAAATTTGCCAAGAGTTATTTATCAACATGATTAAAATATTTATTAGCATTACCTACACATCTTACCACAGGTATAAATACTGAGACCACATCTTTAATCCTTGAGCCTAATCTTTTGAAAAAAGAACTGCAAATTCATTTGTCATTTCTATTAAAAAAATATTTTTATTCGCTATTAGAATGACGAGATCAAATAAGCTAATGAGAATTCATTTCTGCAAAAGTTGAAAGTGCTAAATGATTCCTTTTCATAAGCCTGGCCATAAATTACGTATTTTTTTTATCTTATTTTACCACAAAACCATAACTCGTTTTCGCGCTAAACGTAAAAACTGATTTCTCGGTTTCGTTGAGTTATCGCCTTTTGTTTGCGGTCGTCCTGGTCTTTGGCTATACCGTTCCGCAAAGATGACAAAAAGTCATCGCGAGCGTAAACCGATCTTAATAATTGTCTATTATAATAACAAACTATTTCGTTTATATGAACTCCGTTATTTTCTCGGTAGTTCTCAGTACTTTTCCCCAATAAAAATTTCCTGCGCACAAGCGCTGATGGTATTTCTCTTCCATTTATCAAAAGATAAGTTTAGGTGAAAGAAAAACTAGTGTCATAATTCCATCTCTAAATCGGCTGAACGACCGACAGCCGTAATGTGATAAGAGTATACACACGCCGTGTTGTGATAGCGCTTCCTGATCTCCAATGCAGCACTATGCAGCTGATGCACATTTTCTGTATACCTACCTATTTTTCTTCTAAGCTTACAGAACTGTGGGGAAGGCCTTTGTTCAAAAAGGCCTTAGTTCAGCAATGCAGGTCATGGACAATAATAATATATCCAGAATACTAATACATTGAAATTCGTAGATAGTGAAGAATTTCAGACTCTAATTATTTGTCTTTTGAAATTCGACATTTAGTCTGAATAGTTTTTGCAGTGGCACTGCCATAGCTCTTCTCCTGTCATCTAAATTATATAGTCTTGTCCATATTGATTACTGGATAAACAGTGGCTGTCCCTTTATTGTGAATTTCGAAACAACGTAAATGATGATTAGTCATCTTTGAAGTTTTACCACCTCCTAAAAGTATTTGCTTATTTTCGATCGTAAATCGACAGTTCTGCCAGGAAGTCGTGGATGGTGGAGTTCTCGCGGCACCTCGGACCAACAGTCCATTGTACGATGTCCGACAGTGAACCGCGAAGTTTCGCAGTAATGATTTTTGTTTAATATCACATTGTTCCTTAAATGGAGGCCTCTGGTAACTCGTAAAATGTTTCAAGTTTGGGTTTGGTTTAAGTCAAAAAATTGGCTGTTGCTGAATTTGTTCCTATATTTAATGCCCTCCATTTGAGCATAGCCAAATAATATTACTCTTAGTGATATTCTGTCTATTAGTGTGCTTGAATTTCTTTGCCAAGCTCAGTTCTGACGTCGTCAATACGGAGGATCTGTTTTTTGCTCGTTTGCGTTTTGTTATCATAAAGTATAACACTCCTTTACTATCATACATCATTATCATGGACTATCATTTAAATATTACGAATGATAACCATTAAATATAGGATATTTAAAACAATTAATCTCCTTGTATGTACCATGTTTATTCGCCTCTGTGGGTCAGCTCCCACTAGTGATCATTATTTTTTTGTTTGTTATGACTGCAATAGTAATGTCTATTACCGGTTAGTCTAGTTAGAATCATAGAAGCTTCTTCTTTAATACTCTCTTTATCGCTTGTAACTTGTACTACACACGTTCTCTTGACCTTCGTTCTCACTGGTCCTGCACCGTTTATGTTATATTTCGCATTTTATTCTCTCTCAAAAGCCACTCATTCCTTATTATGACACTTAAAAATTTACTTCCCCGATAAAAAACGTTTAAAATCCAACACTCCCACTTCTCTCGCTTTTCTTAAAATTCTTTAACGCTTCCATAATGAAGATATTTGTGTTAAAACAATAAGCTAAGAAAAAGCAATTTGTGTCACTTTTCGTTATTTTTAGTATAGATAGATACCTTTTTGTGGGGGATCTAATAATATTAAGTGCGTAAGCACAGACAAAAAGATTTTTCGCTACGTGCTTTGCTTTACCTCACTCGCATACTCGTATTACAATTTAGGATATCATCATAAGCGTTCCTCAAAAAAATAGTATATTGCGTTGTAGTTTTCGACAGGCTAAGTCTTTAAACACAGGGAAGCAGTCAGCCTCAACATCATCTATTATTTTATTATTTTAGAAATATTACCCTTACTACATATGTTTTGCTTTACAAGGCTAATTACACTTTCATCATACGGAAGAATGTGTTCAATTTAGATAAAGGTAGAATCTATTTGTAGTATTCTACTTAGCTATCACACACGCCTTTACCTGCGGTGACGCAATTGTATCCATTATAAGTAATATATCATCAAGCAGGTAATTTGTATTTTACATTTAAACAAATTTAATTTCACTTCTGTACGTCAAAAGCAAATAACATACCTAGTATTCATAATGTATCGCGTACCTAATAAGTTCCCGTCCAAGTTGATATAATGTATTTTATAATTCCAGGCGGTTGCTTGACATACAGATCGTAAGAAGATTAGCTACGACAAGCCAAAGTCTTTCGAATGTTCTCATAAGCTTTATGGAAGTTGAGGCCATTTAGCTTGGTCGTAAATATTGATGCATGTTACGCGTATGCTTACTTAAGGCCTGGGTATATACCGAGCTCCGAGTATGCGGTTAATATAAAACGCAGAAACTGCGTCAACCTGGAAGATGAAAAATGAAAATGTGTCATTGTTACAGTCCACAGAAGTTCGTGCGATGTGAGGCTTTTGTTTTTCAAAACGCTACTAGTATAAAAAGTATTTAAAGAATTTTGCAAAATAATTTTATTTTTTTATTTTTTCATGCGTCCTGACTTTATCCACCGCTGTTCTGAACAGAGATCTGGTGGTCGCCTTTTGAAAATTGTCATAGTCTTGAAAAAAAAGTTGAAGATCTTCATGAAACAGAACTATCAAGATAATTCAGGTACTTAATTTTCGTCTCTCGACTAAATTAAGCCCACGCCCGCATCGGTCGATTCGCCCACGACGCAATTCGATATGAATTACGAAAAACAAAATCTAGACTGCGTAGTATTTGACAGTATGTATCTATTGACTAATCGATAGGACATTTCGTCTCGGCTTGCGGTCAGAAAGTGGCTATAACAGAGAGGTCAAGCACATTGAAACCATGAATAGGCCTATTTTAAGATGTTTACTTGAAAATAAGTGGTCACCTCCTAGACTTCTGATTTAGACTTGTTTCAAAGGACTCCAGATGAAAAGACACATGTTTATCTACTTTATCAGCGTGAATTCATGAGAGAATGATATTTGTCCAGTTCAAAGATACTATTAGCGACATTGCCGCCGTCATTATTGTTACTTTTTTAACAGATCGGTCCAATAGAGTCATAGGCATTTAGACAATTTTCATTATCGTCACTGCTGTAAAATAGACTAGATAAAAATTCTTGTGATGCTTCTTCTTCACAACTAATAGTGGTAGTAGGACAACTTAAAGAATTTGTTCTCCGCAAAGAGTCAATTCTTTTCTTAAAATTGTCCTAAATTATCCCGAACTGGTTCATAGTTGTTGTACACATCCAAAACTGGAAATGCTTTACTGTCAAATAAAATAACCCGAGAGTTCTATTAACGAAGCGTGTTTGGAATTAATTCTCCTTTGTACTCATTTTAAAGCTCTTTCTAGAACTCGTATTCTCAAACCTCATCGCGTGCCATTCTTCACTCAAAATCAGCTGCAAAATCACTCTTAATACAAGCGCTTAAGATTTCCTAATGTAAAGCTATATATGCTCTCTATTGTACTGTACAAATACAAGCCTTCAGAAACAATGAAGGCACCACAAACCACACCAACCTCAAACAAATATATGTTTTACTAAAGACATTTGTCGTGAAGTAGGAATAGAAACCACGAACCAGGCGTTTGAACTCATCACTATAATGTATAGTTTTAAAAAGTGATAAATGATGTTCCTTTGTCTACTTACTTGTATTGGCGGTAATGGGTTAAGTCTAAAATAGCTAAACAAATACTGGGACTAACTAGGATTCCAATTAAAATCATAACTTATGTCGCTTAGATTTTATATATATTACAATAGGTTTCCTAGTAAACTTTCTTTCCAGCCCATACAATCAAGACTATTCGGACAAATCATTCTCAAGTCAAGCAAATTGAGTCAAAACTTTCAATTTCATGTTATTCCAGATAGAAAATACTGCTTATTTATTTTATTAAGATTTTTAAGAAGTATTTTAAAATAAACACTAAGGATTTTACTTAAGTAAATGATTATAAATAGGTATAAAATAATGTTGAATATTTAACATCAGCTGATCGTATTAATTAACATCACAATTATATTTTAGATCACAAACCGTTTAATTACCTGGTGAAGACGCGGCAATAAAGTTAGATGTAGGGGTATTCTGTCAATCAAGAATGCCACTGGCATCCATCCAAACCTATAGGTCAGATTCTTAGCTAGTGAGTCCTTTGTCAATCCAATCAGAATAGATGGCACAGATATTTGTTTAATGGCCATTCCTGGCTACCGATCGTTGGTAACAAATTTAACAGACGCTATACTTAAATCAAAAACAAAGTAAAGCCAACTCTCCGGTAATAGACACTGATGACTGCCAAGGTACGTACCATAGTTAAAGTACCATAAAGAACTACCAATGAATTGTTAGTTTTGACTGCAAATTAAGTTTTCGTTCAACAGTCAAGTGATTTGCATGCAAAACAAGAAACTGGCGATACGAAACACGCAAATCGAATCGCGAGTAAATCGCTTCGTTCATCTCAGTTCTGAGTGTTTTAGACTGACGAGTTTATTATGCTTCTGCCTTCTATGTACAATTTTAGTCCTAGTTAGTGTTAATTATTTAGAGAATCAAAAACTATACCTCGATGCATTAAAAAATCTAAGTTGACTAAATCGCGAATTCAAGTCATTAAAGAAACTTGGGTATCTTACTTTTATTTACATAAGTTGATTGTTCAGGTGCTACGTCGAATTTTACTTTATTAAACTAAATAATTAAACCTTGCTTATCATAATAGTTAACACGCACTGTTATGGCTTTTGAAATAATTAAATTAATGCTTCATTTCGTCCAAACACGAAGGGTCTTAAGGTTTTTTACTAGAAACTGTTTCATGTGCTTTTAACAGTACTTTTGATTAAATTTATATGTTCTTTAATTACTAACAACTATGCACAATTGTATAACACAGCTAATCGGCAAAGCGATTTGGTTCAATAAACAGGTTCATTTCGTTTTTATTGATTTAGTGGTACTTGTTTCTTTTATTACTTTTATAGTAGTGTTTTTAGTGGTTTACAAGAGTTAATTTATTTGCTAGTATATTCTTTATACTGCTCTAAAATGGCATTTATGTTTCCAGTAGATTATTAACAATAGGTTGCATGTTGGAAGTGTTTAATTCGATATCATAAAAATTTATCACCGTTTCATTCATCTAAGTGTTACCAACTCGAACTTCGCTCGTTCGTTACAAAACACTATTAAGGTAACCACTTTTGGATTAATCTTGAGTATTTACCAAACACAGAGTTTACACGTAAACACAATAACAACTCACCTCTAATTCGTATTAGGTCTTACGTCAGACTCGCTTACTATTTCATGTTTATCTCGAGCCATTAATCTGGAGTCGGTGGTAAGTTTCGTTCGCGAATGTCTGAGACAATGTCGACAGATGTACAAACCTCCTTGGCACCATGCCACCACTTTCTTAACTTTGTGTTTAAACTTTTAATTACTCTCTTCAAATAGTCTTAACGTGTACCGGTTTTACTACTTTGACTTTTTTCAAACCATATTTTGCGATATAAAACCTCATATACCTTTTAGATTTTTATTAAAATTAATAACCTATCGTTGCTTAAGTGGCTTGCCTTTACATATATTATTATCGTTATAAATTCAGACTAGAAAGCTAGCGTGCGAGGATTTAAACACGTTTTTGAATGTATATGAAACTTTAACCAGTATTTTTTTTATTTTACGTTTGATTTGCTAATGTCCAACTGCAGTGTTGATTTGTTAGGTAAAATTAAATATTTAACAATGTGATGCACAAACATTTTATACAAATAACAAATCGTTTTGCCTAATAAGACTTGCTCTCTGATGTTATAGAGAGCTAGATCATAGAATTTTGTGAATTGATAAGGAGTCAAAAACACCAGACAAGAGGCAATTTAGCAAACCAAATCATGAAGTAAAGCGTCCTTCTACCTGTATACTTACCACAGCCCACACATTTTGACACTTAGTAAGGTGTTTTGATTGAATAGAGTATTTATATTTTATTAATACTGAGCTGTTTTTCTGTAAAGTGAAATATCATTGAAGACGTGTTTAGGAATGAAATGTCAAACACGCCGTGCTTTTATTAGCAGGACACCGTATTTGTGGAATTGATGATTTTGCCTGTTTATTTTGTATGAAACTAATCAATTGATTAGGCTCTATGATATCCTTTAAGTCATGTTAAGATGTGTATGCTTTTTTTTTTTTTTTTTTTTTTTTTTTTTATACAACTGAATGACAAACAAGCTGACGGCCCACCTGATGGAAAGCGGTAACCGCCGCCTATAGACACCTGCAATAACAAGGAAAAATCACTTGATATTGCAGGTGCGTTGTCATCCTGGGGCCTAAGATGAAATGCCGTCCATGCCCAGTAATTACACGCAAGCCTTGATTAGTAATTATACTGAGATATTAACCTATCAATTTGTTATGTCGATTAAATACTATATGACAATGTGATATATGGCGTCATCTAGTAGTAAAAATATATATATATATATATATTTAAGTTTGGTAAATGATATCGAATATTAATTGGGATCAATAAATTAAGATCAATTAATATTTTCAAATTGAACACTTAAGAGTCACGTCAACAGCAATCAGAGCGAATGACGACACATAGTAAACAAAAGTGCGTTCAGAGATCTTCGCACGGCTTTCTATACAAACTTTCTAGTCAAAAATATTGGAAACGAACAAACTGATTCTAACAAAACGAGTCAGGCTAGTCGAATTAGTTGTAAGAGGATTTTTCGAAAGGTCTAATAATAAAGAATTTATTGGCGATGTAGAATTCTCGAAAAATTCTCTTTTAACTTAATAAGCTACCCTGACTTGCTTATGCGTGTAAAGTCTTATCAGATTCGGTTTGTTGGTTTTTAATATTTTCGACTTGAAAGATTGCATGAAAAATATTGAAATTCGGTTTCAAAGATTATTTGTATAAAAAAAAATATAAAACTCGGACATGTCGGTTTTTCGGGAAGTGTAAAAAATGCGTCAGGGTACTTCAACGATTTATATAGGGGTCAGGAATTTTATTATTTATGCGTTACGACCTTCCTATTTTTAAATAGAGTCGTTTCTGTGAAATCATTTCTACCAGTCGTGATATTACCGAATATACCATGATACTTTGGATATGTTTTAGCACGAGGCGAAGATACCTGATTGAAAATGCAAAAGAATAATTTAGGTGGCTGTATTTTGGGTTAGATACACAGTCACACTATGAACTAGGTTTCAAAATACTGTCATCTACCATATTCTTTAACGAAACGACTCAAATATGTACAAAAAAAAAACTATCGTGTGTGTCTCTGCGTGTTCTGTGGGAGGTATCGATAAATCAATGGCTTCATTCCTATAAATCGATAGGTTTGGGTTATTCGAGCGCCCGAAATTGCTCGCTCGGATGTCAGAATTGCCTCTTTCTGTACTTAATGAGGGCCCATCACGGTCGGCTTCGTCGCCGGCCCAAGTGATAAAATGAAGCGTTTGATTTGACTTATAATAATGGAACAATTTTTTTGAGACCTCTATTTTTGTCAGGGTGTGGTTATCATATACTATTCTGGCTTAATCAGCATCACGAGCCCCTGTTGTCCCACAGGCCTTCCTACATGGGAGTAACACATGAGGAGTTTGGACCATATCACCACGCTGGCCCAATGCGAGTTAAAGCGGTTGCCGAGGAGCTTTGCGGCGTAGTGGTTTGTGCGCTCTGGTTTTGATTGCGAAACCAAAGCAACTTTCGCCATGGTCGATCCCGGGATGGGTCTGTCAAAATTTATAATCTCGAGCTCCTCCGTGCTTCGGAAGGCACGTTAAGCCGTTGGTCCCGGTTGTTACTGCAACTGCTTTTATTCACCAACCATTGGGCCAGCGTGGTGGTGCTATTATGTATTTTTCCCATGTAAGAAGGCCTAAGCCCAGCAGTGGGAATTAAATAGGCTGGTTGAAATGATGATGATGATGATATCTTACAAAAATAACCTAAGTAAGTTTTTTTGCAGCCATTACAGATCTAATTCTCTAGCCTTTAGGACAATACTAACAATTTACGGAATTTATAATAAATAACATGGAAAAGTTCTATGTTGACTTTTTTGGCATTGCAAATATTTTTCTTCTTTCATTCCGGATATCATATTATCAAGACCTCAGCACAAATGCATTTGTTACATTTCTAACGTAAATTGAACAGTCGAGGCTTATGGTTATAACTAAAACAACATGGATTATTTTGTGAGTATATCAAAATATTTTTACTAAATTACTGTACCAAGTAACGTACGATAGGTCTATATGGGCTAAAATTAATAATACTAATATAATAGTATATAATCATGCTAAACCATCGACCAGTAGTTCATGCAACTGTCACATAACATAGGTTATTAAAACACGAGCGGGTGTTTATAAAACGAGCCTTGGCGAATCTTTTAGTAGTATCAGGTGAGCGTTCAATACCAAATGCAGCTACATAGACGACTTTATCTTCGCTCTTACAATCATACAAAAATAGCATTACTAATGTCCGACATTTTTATGAATTGAAATTGTTTTATACACAGAAAAAAAAGTTTTATATTTTTTTGTGTTATCTATTGTACCTATCACTTACTATTACCACAGAGGTATTACTGGATTATTTTTAATTGAAACATTATTAAAGTTCAAATATTTATTCTACCTCAGTTTTTTGTCTCTTTAACTAGAGATTGCTTTGTTTGAAATTTCTGATAGCAATAATGGCAGCCTTTGTTTTCTGTTTTTGTGATTCTCATGACGTAAGTAAAGATAAATTATATTAATGCCGCCTCTTTATTATAGTTCTTCAATTTATAGTTTTAAAAGAAGTTTTTATCTCGTGCCTTTACGACAAAACAAACTCTTTGAAATCTTTTTTTAAAAAGTCTAAATGACATTTTCTTGTGAATTGAGCGACATCACAAGTCGCTGATATCTCAACCTAAGGGTATTAAGTCACGCGATTTTGTGTGTTCAGGTGTCTTTGAACCTGACGAGGACATTGGATCAGTCGTAGTTAGAACAAGTATCACATTCGAGCCGTGAGAATCATATTTCAATAACAACGTCATGGAACTTTATCGATAAGCGTGTTAATTATCGATTTCTCACCGATTAGTTGATTAATCTTCAATGCAAGACGAATCATGTTGCGTTCAATTGTTTTGGAACGAATTTGGTGGTTTTGATTGTATGATGTTTAAAGGTAAGCATTTTTCTTTAAATCTGCTAATTCAAATTGTTTTAGTTCTTATGGTTAACGTATTTTATAACTTATAGTTGATAAAATAGAGTTGCTAGTTGTTTTTTTTTAACTTATTTGTGAAGTTATTTTTGAAATTGAATTCATATTGATTTCGAAACTTAAAAATCATGTAGTATGTATAAAATAATTTCATTCATTAATTTCTTCTCCCTTTCTACTGAGGAGCACGCGTGCCGGTCTTCGGAGTCATCAATTCGCTGTCTACACCTCAACATCACTCACAAAGAAATTTAGTACCTCGTTTCTTTGTCGTACTTCCAAAACTTGGAATTCTTTGCCAGCACGGCAAAGAATTCCAAGTTCTGGAAGTACGACAAAAAACGAGGCACTAAATTTCTTTAAACAAACAACTAATCATAAGTCCATTTTACACTTTCTGTTAATAGTATATTTAATAGTTTTAGTTAAACTTCACCGTATATTGATTCCCACGGGATACCAACTTTACATCGATGTAAGTAAGCAAAGCGATAAAAGCATAGCAATAAAAATAATTACGACTGGCAATAAAAGTTATGTCACGTGACTCCCTGTATATGTAACGTGGTTTAAGCACTCAATACTCAAATGCGAATGCAAACTATTAATAATTTGATATAGTATTCGAGAAATGGTTGTCAGTAGACTAGCTAACAAGACTTGCCGATTGCCAAGTCAGGCTAGCTTAAAAACCAGTCGAAGGAGTTTACGAAAAGTATAATAAATAAAAAAAGAATTTTGAAAATCCGTTCACAATTGACAGTGAAATCGATGATCATATAAAAAATACATACAGGAGAACACAGAACCTCCTCATTTTTGAAGTCAGTTGAAAAGAAATTATTAGAGATTTTTGGTTAATGTAAAAATTTAGAAAATTGTTCTTGTTCAACTATGGGTAATACTGTTTTAAGAAAAATCCTCTCACAAATTTTTATACTATCCTGACCTATATACCTTATACATGGCAAGTCTTGTTAGAATGGTTCTAATATATTTGACTTCAGGGCTTGTATGAAAAGCGTTAAAGCTCTGTACAGTCGACAGCACATCAAGCGTATCAGTTATACCATGAGACCACCCTTAATGCATTCGTAATAGAGGCGACTTTCGCAGTGCAACTGTTACACTTGACGTGCTGTCGTCTGTACATTAGAAACTGACTGCAACATAACTAATTACAACTCAGTGAGTAGATTGCTGTGTAATTTTGCAGTCATTACCGAGTTAATGAAATCGAATTTGTTATTATTACCATCCTTGTATTTTGTATTCGTTCTCGATATGAAGATCAATTCTTAAGATGAATTCATTAATAAATCTGTAGCGATATTTTATGAATGTTTTCGAATAAACAAATTATAAAAGCTATTCATGTTAAAACCATCAAGCAGAAGTAAGAGTGCTGAAGACTTAAACCCATCATCATCACAATTATGATAATAGACAAACAGAGTTTATTAATATGGATTTAAGGAAAATTCTAAACAATTATATGAATTCTCATAACACATAACGTACGAATTTTATGCACTGTAAGCAATAATGAAAGGTTTTTTTTATATAAGTCTTTCTGTAAAAGATTTTCCGTTAAGTTGCACCTACGCACGATGCAAAACAAACTTCGTAATAACAGAATAAATCCAGCAAACTGATCAGACTTATTATTTACACTGTCCATATGAAACTTACATCTTCCCTGGACTTTATCTCATATCTTATCTTATCATGGGACTGTGACCACGTCACGATGCTCTTCGATCCTTTGGGGTTGTGCCTCCCCTGCGTTTGCTACTCCCGCGTCCCGAATATAGCTGCCGTAAGCTTCACTATATCTTTGGAATGAAAGAGTTGCTAATAGTCTTCCGGCCTTGGATACGCCACCTCCAGAAGATTCAGTCAGTCAATCCTAGCCAGGGTATGGCATTGACATAAAAGATGTTCCATTACTGTTCTGTTTTTTTCTTTTTTATTGTTTTATTTAAAGCTGTGGAACGACAGAGATATTCATTAAGAGACTGCTATAGGCAAATACATATATTCTGAGCTAACAACAGCGGGATACTTCAGCATCCGCAGTGCTAAAGATGTCCTTTTTAGCAATATTGATAATTTTAACTAAATTCTATTGAAATTCATGATACGTTTCTGATCTCAAGTTATTGCATTGAAAGCATTTACACAAGTGTAAATGTAGTAATCGTGTGTAATTTTTAGAACACTAAATATCTCATTGGTACAACTGTCTTTGTACTTTTACCTTAGTAATTATTCTCTTCATCATTGAGGACGAGACAGCAGCAGGTATAATTCAACAATCAAACTAGCTTACCTGTAAGCGCTGTTCGATTGCTATTATTCCTGCTGCTGTTTCATCCGAAGTTGATGGGTCCCACCCGCCCGTCCTGTTAGCGATTAATCGCTACAGACCTTGGTGATTGTAGCAATCATATATTTTGGCTCTTAACTAAATGACGCTCGGAAGTGTCGGAGTGGTAGGTGAGGCAAAGGGAGCGTTCGAAAACAGGACGAATATTTTTTTCTTTTTGATTTAAATTATGTGATATTATCGGGAAGCACACTATTGTTGGTGTTTTTATGGTTGTTAGTGTGTTGTTGTTTATTTTAGTAACACAACTAGACGACCAGCAACTTGACGACCTGCCTGGTAGTAAGTGGATACTATCGTCTATCGACACCTGAAATAAAAGGGATGAAATCACTCAGTATTACAGGAGCGTTATCAACACGAGGCCCAAGATGAAATGGCTTCCATGCCATGTAATTACATTACCTTTCCCTTCAATTCGAAACACAACGAACTGTTTTACGGCTGAAATAGAAATTGCGTTGGTACCTACACAGACGACTCTACATATATTATTATCTAATTTAATCTTTTAGCTTAAGAAAAAATTTAAATTAAATCCACTCTAAGAGAAATATGTGTTATTTACTTTAGTTTTGTGATTGAAACGTTTAACTATTATATCAACACCTACAACCGATAACCATGTAATCTATTTTTTATCAACATCATTAAAATTCTGACTTTATATACAATTTTCTGTTAACTTTTCTACATCTGTATCTGTATCATTTAAATGGTTGAGAACATTTAAGCTGATTTATGTCCAATAAACCCACGATTACAGAGCTATTGGGTTTGGAAAGTCTTCCCTAATCATATCTTTTTTTATTATATGTTGAAAAGAATAATGGCTGTGAAATCTTTTGAATTGTTTAGGTACTTCATTACAAGACTTTATTTATATAATTTCTTTCTTTTTTCTCTCTTCTTCTTTGAATTTTGGAAATAAGTGTGAGGATTCTGTTCACAAATAGGAAATGGCGCACTTATTACTTATTTCTTGTAGGCAGCGATTAAAAGTAAACTTTTTGTTTTACACACACATTTCAGTCCATCAGCACATCGCTCTCTTTCGGTAAGTAATCTACCCTTTCAAATTTTTTTCTTTAAATTTTCTTTAATTTTGTTTATTGCCATACGTAATAATATCGCAGAAAGGATCTACCGTTCTGCGATATTATATTAAGAGGGTTGTAAAAAAAATTAAAAAATTCTCAAAGTTAAGTAATAATGAAAAACGGAAATCAATATACATTTTGTCACCTGTCATAAAAGCGGTCCGCTTGCTTGTCATCCAGTTTTATAAAAATGATTGGAAGATGAGATGTCAAAATAAATTCGAAATATTCTTTTTTAACATTGTGAGGGTTAGACGTTAAACGTTAGATTCTGACGCAAATAGAGATAAACTAAAATAAATTTATAGGGTTATCCCAAATCCTTGGTAGCTCAGATGACTAGAGGCTCTACGGGATTGTGAATATATCTTGTGGTTATATCTAGCTTAGATAATTTTCTAAAATCCATTTCAATGTTTTGTACCAAAATATTTAGTGTTTTTATTTACATCCACTTGTTCCTTTATAAACGCAACGATTTGGTGAGCTTACTTTCTTACAAAAACGTCTGTTTTATGCAGTAAATTATTTTCGTGCCAAGACCCGGGCAATCTTCTCCGCTCTCTAAGCAACCCAGATTGTATTTCACCTAAAGTACGTGCTTTCATTGTGCTGCGAACCATAATTGACATTGGTTTCAGAAACTTTATTTTACAGAGTACTCCAAGTGATAGTGTTTTATTCCCCACACAAAGCGGTCTAGACGATGAAAAACGCATGGCTGGCTTAGATTGCCACCGAGAAAACAAAAGACAGCAGGCTATCCGCCGTTCTACGTCACTGGACGCAGACTTTAAAAAAAACACAAAATTCTATACTCTGTCTTTTGTGACTCAAGTCATGGGCATTTCAGTATTACATATTATTAAACTTGGGATTCGGATTCTGAATAACTAATCTCGATCTTACTCAAAATTCTAAATAAGACTATTTTAGTCAAAATCCTATTAAACATGGATTTGTTTTTGATTCGCCCAAAGATTTGGATAGATTTTAGCATACGGCACACCTAGTACATCTGAGTCCTGTATCTATCTGTATCCTCTTGTATCCCTTTCTTTGATACGATGTATAAAAAACAAATATATCATTCCCATATTTTCCAGAACGTTTTCTCGCCACAAGGTTACGTTTAAGCAATTTTGTTTCATCGAAGCTTATCGATCTACGAGAAACTAATTTCTTTGAAGCCGTCACAATTTGTCATCATCAGGAACTCGTATTGTGTCATCCACAAGCTATTTGTTAACGTCAGGGTCGGAATCAATTAAAAGTTATAGTAAAATTAATCACCCCCCGTTTTTCGGGGCTGTGTAGTTAGGTGATGTAGAAAATAATTGAAGTAATAAATGTTGAATACCATTTTCTTAATGAATTGAAAAAGTTATATGGTATCTTACTTGATCAATTTATTAAAAGAAAAGAAATTCAGAGACTTTATTACTGATCACATGAACAACCTGAGGCAAACGGTATTTAATTTTTGTTTGTCTCGAATTTTCTTGTGATCATTAATTTAGAGGTGAAGCGATTTGTTGCAAGCAAGAGTCTGTAGGTACCTGTCTATGACTTTGACTGATCCTTTACAATAATCAATCAAAGTAGGCACTTAGAAATTTACACGTTTCTAAATGACTACTACCACGTTAATCAAAACACACTGGCGTTTCTATTTTGAACCTAATTATTTCGTTTCTCCCGAAAACGGGTATAGTTTCTGAAGTACTCGGGCGGGTTGTAATTTGTAACGCTACCCTCCTTAACGGAGCCATCGATACATCCCCCGAGATTACGGGATCGTTTCACGGAGTTAATGATCTGTTAAAAATAATGAATTTTATATTAATTTCTTCATCTACTCGGATTATGAAAGACAATTCAGATTTAACGTTGGGTAATTAAATTTATTGCTTGATATATAATATTATGTATTTTATTAAAACCATCACTTATGGTAAGTACTTTATATTACACGTAGCCTCTTATGGTTGCATTGATGAGTAAGAAGCTCAAGTCGTGCTTCTGTAATTTTAGAGTTATAGGTTAGTAGTTACTTATCTTATCCTAGTTACTTATCTAGTAAATTTCAGCAGGAACTTTGGTGAGTTTCTTACCTTCTCTCCTCAGTACAAGGCCCCCGGCAGGATTACTAACATATATCATACAAATAACGTTTAATACGAGCTTAAAATTTTACCATAGATGAAACAAAATATCGTTTGTGTAAAGAAGTTTCTTTGCTAGTTTAAGTTTCTGCTGAAATTCACAAGATAAGTAACAAGGAAGATGTGAAGGATATGAGTATTATTGACATTATTGAACTTGAAGATATTGTTAAATGTTCATAGACTTTAAGCAGTAAGCAGTATTTATTCTATAGCTTTGATAATAATATTAGGAATAACAAATTTCTCGCATAGAGAATTTCGGGCTGGAAAACTAACTTAGTAAGCACCAGATATCAAAACTCACTTTTTTTAAAATTTACTCCTTCCTACTCGTATCAAATTTTCTGACGCGAATGGCTCGTTCAAAGGTGTAATGAACGTCACCTCTGAAATGGGACAAGCTTCTTATTTGTTTCTGAGAGATGATTACGGCACACCGATAGCAGGCATTTCTAAAGCTACACCTTCATTCAGCGAGGGTTTATTCAATATGCCTATAGAATTATGAAGGGTTGGTTTCGAGTCATTAGGGTGTGCAAAGATAATTTTAGCCAACTTATCATTTTGATTTACCATGTCTCAAAGCTGATGTTCCAAATAGCTCTTGTGTTCAAGCAACCTAACGGGAAAACTATGTTTTTATTATATAGATAAACTCATTTCGAAATATTAAATTGATTATTCACTTTATACTTTATATAGATTAGATTAAAACACATATATCTTTTATACTTCTTGCTATTTCATCCCCGGTTCTCTCCTTGTTTGTCACGTTTTGATTCCAGTCTACATAATGCCAACTCTTTAAGCAAATCAAAGTTTCTTGAAATTATATACCTATCAACATATCAAAATACCTACCAAATACCAAACCCACCAAACTAATACCAATACCTACCAAATTACCTATCTAAATATTTATAACAAATTTCCATCCCAAGAAATGGAACTTTTTATTCAATATCTGAGAACACATTGAGCTGTCACTTAACACGTATCTTTAAGCGTTTTTACATGTTTTCATTCGTACGTTTCTTATTGAAATGAGAAAAGTGGTCTTAGTATGATTCCCCGTGTCTTGTAAAAATAATTGGCGTAGTAGCTTGAGCGTTCTGTTTTCGATTACAAAAACAAAGCAATTGTTGCTATGGTTGATCCCGAATAGATCAGTCAAAAATTTGTGAGATCGAGCTCGTCCGTGCTTTTCCGATGTAGAAAACCCTATGATCATCTGTTGTGGGGTTTTATATAGGGTATTGGTAATAATCAGTAGGGTTTACCAATTCTTAACACTATCATTGTCAGGATATTTATCTTTTCAATGTATTAAACATACTATGCCATTTTTAAACAATGTAAGTAACAAAACCAAATAGTTTTCAGAGTTCACAACTTCAAAATTGACTCAAACTTATGAAGGCTTTATTCATCATCCTCACAACAACCAATACAATATCTCACCGTAATTCACTTCCGTCCGAATTGATCAAACTGTAGCTCACTTTCACATTTGATTTATCGGTTCGCGTCCTAAGGGATACGTCTGCCAGTATCCTGGTACAGGAATCGAATGTTCTGATCGACGCCGACGGCTAGACGATGTTTGATATATTAATACACCGTCAATATTAATCAAGGCAATCTCGTTTTGTAGAAGTGAAGCACTTTAAGTGATTTCTCTCTTTGGATCATTTTTCCTGTTTTCGGAATAGGATTTCTTAAGTCTTTCTTTACATTACGATCAATCAATTATCAAAACATTTCGCAGCTTTTTTTATGCTCGCATTTTTGTAGGTAGGTACTTCGTATTTCAGACTTTTGTTGTAAAATATGAGATAAACAAACAATAACTTGAAAAGTTTTTTGAAAATATCGACAAATATCTGATCAAACAAAACCTTTTTTAATCAAAGAAACCTTTCATTTGATTAATGTATCTGCTTACAATGGGAAAGCAAATAAATCTTAGTCTAGAAGTTAGAAAAGCTTTCAACAAACCAACAGTAAAACGTCGATACCTTTTGCTTAGCGTGCTTTTACAAATCTCCCTTTTATCTTCAAAAATGGGTTCGTGAATAATGTCAGAAAGTTTTGTATATTCTTTCCTCTGAACCTTCTATTTCGATTAACAATATGACTATTTTTAATCATTTTTACTAACTTTATTTTCAATCTCCACTACAGGTTGTAATATTTTGAATGGAGAAATTTGAGTACGTTACACCATCCTTTTCATTAAATTTCGAGAATGGGGCACCGCGCACTTAGACCGTGTAATTAATATTTGCTGCAAAATAAGTACTTACTTTTAGAAAGAAAGAAAGAAAATATATTTATTTAACGCCACACAAAGAACTTAGACTCAATCTTTCAGTTTAATCATTAACTTTAGAACTGCGGTGATTGTCTTGTATTATATATTTACACAGACATCTTAGGTGACTTGTAAGACATAATATCTACTGAAGAAACTTGTAAAGGAGATGTTTTATATCCGGATACACTATCTCAAATAAATCAGGAAAAATCTCCTGAATCCGGGAAAAATACTAATAATTCGTTTTCATGCACAGTTGGTTTGTACAAAAGTTGAAATGTTTTGTCGATTTCACCGTTATTCAATATGGCTGGTGATTTAGAAGTTGATGACGTTTAGTCACCACGATGAATATTTGACCGTATTCTAGAAATAATTGACAATTGAACACTGTTCTGTATATATAAAAAACTGCCGGGACTCCATACATTTTTTTGACATCTCTTTTATGTTCCTATAGTTATCTACTTATTTAATTATTTAAAATGGCGCCTTTCCTTATATTACACAACATTTTATTATTTTATTGATTATTTAGCTTCTTCATTGCAGGAACCCTTATGCATGAATAAAGCCCTAATCGTGAGGCCATGATGATCGAATGGTATTGAAAAAAAAATCGATCTACCTACTTCACCATTCTTAAAATTCCCTGTCTTTTGTCGTTAATTCACAAAGCAGTCAATCAAATAAGGTTTTATGGAGCGTGAAAACGTTACGCCCGAGTTTGTACAAAACACAAACAAAAATGATGCGGGAACTTTGTGAATTATAATGGTACAAGGTTTGGGACCGGTTCACTCAACGTAAATATTGCTGTTCTTCTCAACTTTATTTTATGACGTATTGTGAAATATGCAAGTTCAGTCATAAAATTGTTTTGAGCAGAGTTTACTTTTCCATAACTTATTGGATCGTGTAAACTTCTTGGATGATGTCCAAGATCAATCTCCACCAAGTGAGTTATGATGAATATTAAAATTGGGACATCTTTCATCTAGTGCTGTTATTAATATGTTCGATTCATTAATCACGTCGTCAAGGTCGTTTGAACTAAAATTTATATCTTTTTTATGATTTTTCGTCTAGTGTTTAATCAAATGTAAGTGTTTTTCCATTGTTTATTATTTGTGTACATTAATTGTTGAATAAATAAATAAATAATCGTTATACATATCGTGAATTAAAAAGTATCTCTTTAAACAGATCTAAAATAACTGAAGGCACTGTTTGAATGTACAGATTGTTAACGCTACAGTAATATCAATAGTAATGTTCCTCTATTACTATGGTTACCTTGAATATTCTGTTTACTGTCAAACTTTTTTTGTATTGAGGAATCTTCTCTCACCAGTTATTGACTATAACTGTATCCCTAGCGCGAACATTTTAACCGACTTCAAAAACGAGGAGGTTCTCAATTCGGCCGGTATGTTTTTTTTGTAAATTTCGAATCGTAAAAAAATTTAATGGATACGATAATGGTGATTCGAAATTTAAAAGTGTTTGTGCAAGGGGTACAGATTTTTCTATTTGTTTGCTAGTTGACACTGTGACTATTTACTTTACTGTAAGTAGTCTACAAAAACAGAGACGCTTTACGTCAAAATGTATATGTACACACGACAGCACATTGAGTGTAACAGTTTCATTACGAATGCTGCCTCTATTACGAACGCAGTAAGGGAGGTCTCAAGGTCAAACTGTTACGCTTGATGCGCTGTCGACTGTACAATTTTAATTTCGATCAAATATTTTTGACACAAAATAATATGGGCTTACAATGAAAATTTTGTTTTTATTAATACTTTAGATTCTATTACGTCTGATTTTAGGGTAGTAAACATCAAAAAATGCAAAACCTCAGTAATAGAAGATAGCAAAACCGGCCGCGTAGCTTATGACCCTTTGCCTATGCAAAAACAGTCATGTCATGTGCATAGCACAACCGAGCAAAAACTAGGCGTATACTTCATTCTGATTATTATTTATTAGTAAGGTTCAAATTTATCCCAAAAACCTTGCAAGTGCAAATAATTTCCCCGTGTAGGTATATCAAAGTATAAAAATAAGTCCAGTAAATATAAATTTAATTATATTATAAACAAAGGCAATGGAGGTACGTTGCAGAAATATGATCGTGTTTACGATTATATAGGAAGGAAATTCTCGGAAATGGGATATAAGGAAAATACTCGTTTCTCAAATAAGCAATAAATACGTAGGAATGCTCCAAGGTCGTTCATAGAACAATTTTCTGTAATCGATTTCGGGGGCGTCAGATTGTTTGTTGGATGAATGATGCCTTTGTCTGAGATTCATATTTTTAGAAGGAGAATAGGTACTTATGATACCCACGCGCGTTATTGCAGAAGTTAAAAGACCGACATATTTTAGTATAAGTAATCAAATTGTAATCTTACCTTAGGCATGCATGTCTTCTGGGTTTATATCAACAGATTCATTATAAAATATATTTTTCTTTTCTTTTTTTATACAAAGCACAGCAAATGACTCACCTGATGGAAAACAGTTCAGCTTGAACAACACCACCACCTTCTTAATCACCTTGCTAGCCTAATTAGCCTGTGGATGGTGGATGATGCCTTCGCTTGGTGTTTCGATGATAATCAACATATTCACATACTTTAAACTTTCATTTTCAATTTTCTGGAACATAGTCTCATCATGACGCTCAGACCTTTGTGAAGTAATTTTCAACTGTGGTTTGCGAGTGACTTGGGAACATTATTAAAACAAATGTAAGTAAACTTTATTGTAACTATTACAAATAGAGAAAGAAAACGATGAAAAAACGATCGATTTCTTTCGTTTTCGTTTTCGTTTTCGTTTTCTTTCTTTATTTATAATTGTTACAATAAAGTAAGCGTTTTAAATGCACAAAATCAAACATTTAAATGTAATTAAACTTTTCTAAATCCATACAAAAATCTAGATAGTTATTAGTTGCTCATACACTGCCATACGGTGGTAGACCCTTATGTAGGGTACTTTTGGCGGTGGTACCTATCCAGGGTAGGTACCACCGCCTTTCTTATTTCAGCCGTGAAACAGTTCCCTGTGTTTCGGATTGTAGGGAAAGGCAGCCAGTTTAATTACTGGGCATGGACGGCATTTCATCTTAGGGGTCAGGATGACATCGCACCTGCAATATCAAGTGCTTTTCCTTGTTATTGCAGGTGTCTATAGGCGGCGGTAACCGCTTACCACCAGGTGGGCCGTCAGCTTGTTTGTCAACTAGTTGTATAAAAAAAAACTATTGCAGCTATATCTTTCGGTAATAACTTAGAAGTTAAAACTTATACGTCTATTATAACCAAAATGAAGACAGCCCATTCGTCATAATCTCAAATAAAGTTAAGGCTTTCGTTCACGGTCCCACATTCACAATAAATCATGGGAGTCTTCGCCAGCCGTTGACATATGAAAACAGCGTATAGCAGCTGATCGATGCAGAGCCACATCATTCATGGCTGACCGTTATTGATGACGCGCGAGTATTTTTTGGTCAGCTTCGGTCACAAAATACTTATTGGTTAAAAACACAAAATCTCGTATTTCAACCGTGAAACAGTTCGCTGTGTTTCGGATTGAAGGGAAAGGTAGCCAGTGTAATTACTGGGCATGGACGGCATTTCATCTTAGGCCCCAGGATGACAACGCACCTGCAATATCAAGTGATTTTTCCTTGTTATTGCAGGTGTCTATAGGCGGCGGTAACCGCTTACCATCAGGTGGGCCGTCAGCTTGTTTGTCATCTGGTTGTATAAAAAATAAATCAAATCCATCAAGTTTATCTTTTTTCCAACCACCACTTTCATCTTTTTACCATTTAATTTGACGGTTTTGTAACTTTGATGACATTAATAATAGAGATGTTCCAAAAATGTATAGAGACCCGGCCAGGTCTATGTACAGTATACTGAAAAATGGGCAAAAATATGCCGAACAGTGTTTAATTGTTCGTTTTCTTTTTATTTGCTTTGTTGTGTGGTACGAAACAAGATTTTTAATAGAAAAAACTGCAACACTTCCCAATATTCATCATGGCGCCTACCTTTGTCATATTGCCATATTGAATAACGGTGAAATCAAAGATTAATTTAAACTTTTGTATTAACAAACCATACATGCAAACGAATTATTAGTGTTTTTCCTAATTTTTTGTGGTAGTGTACATATTATACTTGCCCCCTTATTCTCAACTGTCGGAAAATATTCGAATTTCGGAAACTCTATACCTGTCACTTTTTATCGCGGTGCGTCAAAATGAGACGGCATGTGACTTTTCGAATTAATTCCGTGATCCGACAATTGAGAATAAAGGACAGGACAGAATATGAAACAGCTCCTTTCTTTCTTTTGTAACTCAATTGTATTTTAGTATGTTGTATTTCAGTAATAATATGTTTTCGTTACCTATGTCCTTTGTTTCTGTATTTTTTTGTTAGGTATACCTACGTATTTTGACAAACTTGTTTTTTGTATTTTGACATTATTTTGACTTACCGCCGTGGACGTGTTGTGTCAATTCTTTTGTAAATTCTTCTAAAACTTGAAATAAATAATATCCCTTATAGAAAGATATTCTAAAACGGGGTGAATTTGTAAGTGATATATTAGACTCAATTTGTACTTAGTTTGGGTCACGCAACTTTTCACATAAGAACAACATATAGACGCCAATGTAAGTACAGTACGTTACAAAATTGAAGGGTGTCATTATGTTTCTTGTCAAGTGTTACTTTCAGACCACTTTTATTTTTACCAACTAAAATGAAAAATTGTCACACCTGCTCGTGACAACCCTAAACACACACAACACACACACACAACACACACACACACACACACACACACACACACACAGAGAGAGAGAGAGAGAGAGAAAACCCGCGCACATACTACAATGTCGACCCCCCCGCAACCCCAGAATACCAAATTTTATTTCGGCATACTGTAACACCCGGTATAAGTATCTAGTAGGAAGACAGAACTTTATACTTGCTATTGTGACTGATAACAAAAAATCAAGTTTCAAGCAATCACTAGTACTTAATGAAGCTTGCGTGTGGCATAGGTATTAAACTCAAAATTTCAGAGCATAAGCAACCCTAATGAACATGTTTAGAACTCATTTTCAAAAGTTTGACAAGAATACTCAGCGTGTTCTTCGCATGCGTCGGTATAATCTGAAACTATAATCCGAACTTTATTGTGTAAAGATACAAACTGTATTACTAGTAAAGCGTCCTGTTACTTGCCCACTTTCTGACAAACTTCAATATCATAAAAAAATATGTTTTTATATAACGCACGACAAATGACTCAATTCACGCGACGTTAAATGGGAAGCGGAATCAATTGAAAGCGGAACCTTATTTGAAGGAAATATTATCACCACTACTTGTTTTTTTACTGACTCTTATTATCTAGCCCAATTTAAACATCATTAAGAGATTGTATAGAGAAATATACATAATAATATGCATATTAATAGTGGGTGTTTACTTAGTCATCATCATCATGAGCCTATAGACGTCCCACTGCTGGGCACAGTTCTTCTTGCATGGGAGAAACGCAAGGAGTTTGGCCTATAACACCACCACAATTGCCTAATACGGGCTGGTGGGTTAAAGCGGTTGCAGCTTTACAACCGGGACCACCGAACGGCTCTACGTTTATTTAGTGATAAATCGTAAATAAATAAATCAGGAATCGCTTATATCGTGCCTTAATAATAATAATAATAATATTTTTTTTTTTTTATACAACTAGATGACAAACAAGCTGACGGCCCACCTGATGGTAAGCGGTTACCGCCGCCTATAGACACCTGCAATAACAAGGAAAAATTACTTGATATTGCAGGTGCGTTGTCATCCTGGGGCCTAAGATGAAATGCCGTCCATGCCCAGAAATTACACTGGCTACCTTTCCCTTCAATCCGAAACACAGCGAACTGTTTCACGGCTGAAATAAGAAAGGTGGTGGTACCTACCCAGACGACCCTACATACGGGTCTACCACCTAGTATTTATACACTCATACCTATTATCTAGCTCAAAGTAAGCATCATTAAGAGCTTGTGTTATGGATACCAGAAATTAATGTTTGTACCTATCATACAAACCTCTGCCCCTACCAAGATCCGATCCCAGGACTTCTTACACACCGGAAAAAATGTCCGTCATGGTTGGATGCCTTACATCCTTATGCTGGAAGGAAGAGTTAACTCCAAAATTTTAAATTGGTACCAACACGTGATTCATTCCTACTTCTATAGAATGATCAGATAGCTACGGGGTGTAACTACTTAAGTACCATCAAGCTGTGCTGCTTAGCCGCGCTACTTAATACCAATTACAAACTAATAAACTTCAACTTTATCAAACAAAAGCACTTTCCGGGCTTCCTCTATTTACATTTGTATTCCATCAACACTGTGTGGTAACACAGTGGCAGTCATTTGTCTACCCCAGTTCCTAATGAATATGGCTTTGCCTACACATGCCGATGCTGTCAGCTATTCTGTGTCTGCTCAATCAAACCCGTTTATCACTGCAGGGTTTGTTTGTATTTAATTGTTTGTTTACTGCGTTTCTTTTTTGCTAGTCCGCTGTGAAAATTAGCAGGGTGTTTTTTAGGTTTTCGAAAATAGTTGTCTCAAACTGTTCATCAATTTACTCTCTCCACCTCAACATCACGCACAAAGAACTTTTGTAACTTGATTCTTTGTTGCACTTCCAGAACTTGAAATTCGTTTTCAGCACATGTGTTCCCGTCTTCCTATAACATGGGTTCCTTCAAAAGAGGCGTGAAAATGCATCTTATGGGCCGGCAAGGTGGATGCGGCTAAAACAGTGTGTTCAAGTTTCACTAATAAACGTGAAGTAATTAATCAATCAAGATAAATATCTACACAAACTTATTTTGTTATTGTATTCGATTGATCTTGCTACAGTTTTTGTGTTCGCTAGAAACCTAACTAATATGGTATGCTGATACAAGCCTTAACATAAAATTTTATTTATTGTGTTACCAGGGTAGTTTTGTGATCAATGTTAGGGGATTTTTCTACCATTAAAATTTTCAAGTAATGCTATAGACTTCTCGAATGAATGAATATCATTAATCGGCCACAGGTGGAGCTCTGCACATATTAGAAACTCCTTTAAGTAATGTAGCTAATACAACTTAAAAATAAATTGGTTAAGCAACTTTACTGTTACCTCTTGATTTTCTAACTCATGTTTACATAAAATCGATTCCTGAAAGCGTTTTGCTTTTTAACATAAGAAAGATTCATTATTATTAACTAATCAGCAATATAATTACCAAAGCCAATCCCGTAAAGAAATCTAAAAAACATGTAATCGCTTCAAAGAGTTTTAGCAAAAGAGAGTACCACCATCTGTCTACAAATTGATAAAATGCGACACAAAAGCAATTTGAATGAAGGGGAAATAAATTGGATTAGGCGTAGACCCGAAACTTATTTCCGTGCCCAATCGAAACCCGAAGAAGGACAGGAATGGTTTAGGAATCCCCCCGCCTGAGGGGCATTCCTGGATAAATGAAATTCTATATTAATGCAATATCTCAGGTACAGTACGCTAATAGAATTCTGTAATGTATTGATCGCCATTAGTTCGGCCTACATAGATGTTTTCATTGTTAGTGGCTTCTTTGTCTGTTGGAGATCAGTACGCAACCGTTTTGGTTGGAGTAACTATGCTTGAATGTTTTCAATTATAATCTCCCTTTGGTGTGCTTTAGCTTTGATATATTGGAAAACCCGGATGGATCAATCTAGCTCTTTATCTTATTTCGTCCCGTTTGTAGCAGCAAACATTTTTCACCACTCCACAATGAGACGGCAGGAAGGTATTATGAATGACGCAAACTCCTTTTGTATTTCTTCCATTTAGAAAGCCAGCAGGGAACGTATAAAGGCTGACGATGACAACCTTTCCCTAAAATTTCCTGTGTACACTTGTATACCGTTTGCCGTGCTTTGTATTTAAAAAAAATCGTGACGTTAGTTGTATTATAATTTTTTTTTTTTAAGATTGCTGTTATCAGCACGTGCCTTACAACCGACAAGGGGGCAGATGAACAGCTTATTTTTAATAAAATGGAAGTTTTTAGTGATTCTAATTTATGGACAGCAATCTGTAATAAAATATAAGTGCTGGGTGCTATCAATTTTAAGAAAGATAGAAATTGAAAGGTTACCAAGAAATAATCTATACGGCTCTTCGGACACAACGAAATAGTGAAATACAAAAACGGAACTCTTGAGGTAAACGGAAGAATATGGCTTCCTAATTAACATCAATGAGGTCACAAAACACACCCAAATTTGGCTCCAAATCTCCGCAAAATGTTTCATGGTAGACCTGCTGATACTGATATGAAACCAAATAGGTGAAACCTTGTTGGTAATGGCAAAATACTGGTGCAAAAACTACGACGCTGGTATTCTGCGGATGCAAAAAATGCGTTTTATTCGGAAAATGTCATCTGAGCTAAGGGTGGCAAAGAGCATACAGCCTGCCTGTTAGTAAATAGTAACCGTAGTGAAAACCTGTGTCTATAGGAGACCAGCACTTCTGGTCCTAAAAGAACGCTTTTAACGGGAGCTCTGCAGACCTTGTTCATTGCAGAAACACAAGTTCAGGTAGTGTTGTATGCATGCAATTTTCTTATTCCTATCTCCATTTTTCAGAGCCTAGTTTAATATATAATCTTTATTGCACTTAATATACACAGTGAGTTACATGAAACAGGAAGTTTGCAAGGGTGGACTTATCTCTAAAAGATATCTCTTACAGGCAAAACATGGATGAGTGAGATATTTCATGTGTGACAAGCAGGTACCAAAGCGCAGAAAAAAAATCTACTTACAACAAATGATCATAACTATTATTAGTTTATCTATCTAAGATGTAAAATTAGATCCTCACCCGTGACCTTTCACAATCCTGCGCCCTTATTCACAACTTTCGGAAAAGATTCGAATATCGCTGACTTTTTGACCTGTCACTTTTTATCGCAGTGCATCAAAGCAAGACGGCGTGTAACTTTTCTAATCGAATCCGTAATCCGACAGTTTCTGAATAAGGGGGCTGATGCTGCTCTGACCAATGTAATATCGAGGACTTGGGATAGCCCCAAAAAATTCCAGTCTTTCTATTTTTTAAAAACCACTTGAATTGAAAAATGACGCACTGAAAATTTTCAACTTAAATTTTAAATATTTTTTGTTGTTACGTCACCGGTAAATTATAGCTGGAATTTTTTATAGCTTTTTATTCAAGTACAGTATTAGAATAATAAAAGTAAACACGTTACCAGTCACGCTTTCAGAACGAACTATAGTAAAATATCCTCCAAGAGTGGTACAGGCGTCGCCACATCAACCGTACCAGTTACACCACAAAACCCACTTCTATTTTAACTGAAGGAAAGTCGCCATGAGCTACGCTTGTGTGCTGTCGGCTGTACAGCAGAAACGAACTTGGCTGTCAAAATGTGGTCCAATCCGCAATGCGCGAAATCGAAATGGAAAAAAAAACAACAATCGCCGTGCCGCAAAATTCTTCAAATTAAACCTAACCTTTGGCTTTTGCCAACCGTACTCCAGTGGATTTACAAAGCAAAAAAGAAAAAAAATTACAACTGCCTGCGAAATGCTATAAAAAACTTTTCTTGTTTTTACTTTTGCGCTGTTTTGTGTTAATATGGGAGAATGCAGTGACATGGAACACCGAAGTTCTTTTTGGACTTGCGAATATTTGAATTTGTTGTTACTTCGACTCGGTGAAATTTGAAAATGCCGCATATAACGTTGACGGCAAAGGGATTAATATTCTTGGCATTCTTCTAAGCTTCGTTTTTTGATAAAATATACTCAATAATTTATCAATAAAGGCTCTATACCGTACATATAAAACAGTATGTAAACAACTGTTTATTGCCATATTTGAATAAGAATTCCCTTTGATCAAGGAAGCTGTATTTTTGCTGATACATACACAATTACGTGACATGGTATACTTTACGTATTTATAAATCAAATACCAGAATTACTGAACGGATAATTGATATAAGTACGTATACAAATAGTAATAAGTAGCAAAAATACAGAAGAGCGAAAAAAACCTATTATATCATACAAATAGTAGATGTGTGTTTTACTAATTTACATTTTCAAACTTAGTTTCTAAAAACCCTAGTATCAAGCTTAACTATTTGACCTTGAGACCACCATTACTCCGTTCGTAACAGAGTCGGCTTTCGTATTGCAACTCTTCATGTGCTGTCGTTTGTAACGAACAATTTTCATTCTGTAATAATTTTCACACCCTTTCTCCAGAGCAGCAATATAATATACACTTAATGTTATAAATTTACGACATTTCATCTCCCTGTAGTGTTTGCTGAAATTAACTCTCCTCTTCTTGTTACAGGGAGAAAAGGACAGCGGTAAAAACTGCATTCTCTCGTGCGAGAAAAGGAAAGCAGATGATACAGACTTAAACAAGGACCTGAAGAAGGTAAGCAAGCTCTAATCTACTAGAACAAAATAGTCCTTATACTTACTACAGACACTAAGTCTCAGTTACAACCTCGTCACACTGCAATTTTTTTTCAGATCACAGTTCTAACTCAATATAATTCAGTTTAGCTTTCATTATCTTAGTAAGATCTTTAAAAAAAATGCGTAGAACCGTGAACTACAGAATGAAAAAATAAAAATAAAAGTGGGATCAAGTTTTGAGCCCACTTTCAAAAACTCAATAAACACTGAAGACAGACAGAACTAAACCTACAACGGATATTTAACTCAATGCATAAAATAAAGTTTTAAAAGTACGAGATGGTTCGTCACTTATTATCAGTCAGTTATTTTTTCATATTTGATATTTCCAATTCATATTCAATGACAAGAAAACCCTAATTTATTATTAAACGGCCAAAACGTCGTTCAGTTTGTTAGTGATATTAGACATTGTATTTGCGAAAACTCATTGAGGCAGTGTTCTATTATACCCCATCTATAATTGTTTTTAAAATGCTGTTTGTTTTCCATGAATTAATTAATTGATTAATTAATCTGTCAAGCGGCGATAGACCTCTGTAGGTCTATCTATGACAATTGAGAAATCAATCGTGTCTGGAATCTGTACCTCTAGTATGAACACTTTTAAATTTCGAATCGCCTTCGTATTGAGTAGTTACGTTAGCTTTTGTCTGGCATTTGTTTGAAATTTCAAGCGTGAGTGAACGATACGATTACGATTCGAAATTTAAAAATGTTCTGCTAAGGGTACTGACGCTTGGCGGGTTAATCGATCGACATTATGTAACAGGCAATCCACGCAATGTTCTAATATATCCATGTCAATTAACACTGGTACAGTGAACGATATTCCCCCCCCCCCCCTCCCCCCTCCCTCCTCCCTCCTGTTTGGCTACTACCACTGGTTACGACACTCAACTATTTTCTCAACTTGAATTTGGCAGAAGTTGATGTTTTGACTTAGAATGACCCATCGCCATTAATTTAAAAAGTGTAGTCAAGATATTAAACACATTCTGTTCGAATATCTCATGTACTTTTACATACTTAGTTAAGACAGAAATGCGTTCTTACAGAGTTCGATATTAAAATGGACACGTCCAACAAAAAAAACGGAATATTCCAACAAACCTTACAGTCTGCGGAAAACGGAATGTTCGGAAAGGTATACGTTAACTCAGACTAATACTCTCAGTTGACCCGTGCATTTGCCAGAGAAGATTGGAAATTCAGTTATAAAAGTCGGTAATCTCGGTCCAATTCATGTGTTAGTTTTTTGGAAAGCACGATATGTTTACGTCATTGCCTCTATAAGTCATCCTAGTACAAAGGCCACTTAAAGCAAAATTGTAGTATATTATATAATACAATTCTGATAAATATATTTATTACGTATTACTATATTACGTTCCTGCTAACATTAGATCTTTGTTCTACAACAACGCATCACCTTAATCAGAGGATTAGGTGATGCGCTGTTCCTTGGTGGTGCCTTGTCCCTGGTTTGACAAGATTGTCTGGCTAGTCCAACGCTTCTTTGTAATCCATTTTTTGCTTTAAGGTTTTTTGGTTGCATCTAGCATACCTGATGGTAAGCGCTTACCGTAGCCTATGTACGCTTGCAACACCAGGGAATCTAATTTATACCTAATCCATAGCAGTTTGTTCAAATCAAAACACTAATAGGGTAACACTTTGTGGAATAAACCGCAAATAACCCAAATTCGCGCGTAACGCAAGGACCTCATTCCGACGTTAACAAATGTCTGCCGTTACGAGAGACATTTATCTTAGTTCTACATGTAAGTATTGTTTCTTGTCTGATAAATAAATAAAAATGGAAAACACTACATTAATTTGATGATATACGAGTAATAGCATGTCTTTCTAGGATGGTAGTATTATATTGTTAAAATGGTCGACTCTCACGCATATTAATAATTGTGTATGTCAGCGTGACGTGAAGGACAGCTCGGTATCAGGAGACTGCTGATGCTGACGAATCGAAATAAACGCTACTTTACAAAATTCAATAGTGTATTTGGAATTTTCAACTCCAAAATGACAAAAATAACTCCTGATGGACAGGATAAAACTGGATTCGTTTTTTATAAGTCAACATTTGAAAATCGAGCAAAAAACTCAATCCATAAGGATTGAGTATTCAAAAAGCCATTCGGACCGTAAAAGCACAAACCTAAAAAAATATTGTTCAATTCTCTTTTTCGTGCTAATCGCAAATAATGCCTTCTCGTTTGTAAGTTTTTAATTGAGAAAATGAAGTCAGCGTGAGACCTGCTACCACGCTATGTAGTTGTCAATGTCAAAATATCATCTTGGAATATTTATAATTTTATTTTCCAAATAAGCTGTCGTAATACTAACAGCACAATAGGAGCGAGGATCGCGTGATACTGTCGCGTTTGTTGCCTTATAGTGTGTCCAATGCCGCTATGTCACTAACTCCGACGGCGCTTTTATATCTCTATTTATTTTTATGTACTTGTTTAAAATGTAACTAGTTTTCACTCTTCTTTTTACGTCACCAAATTAATAAGCACGATAAGGAAGATTGATATCGTATCTGCTTATCACATATCCAGTTCCTCTCAATTTTACCTATTGCCGTTACTATTAGTATGTGAAACAGCCTCAAGCACGTTTTCAATATGAGTATCTGAAAATAAAGTTACAAAAAACATCCTACAAAAGAGGTACTAGATTTCTTTGTGCGTGCTGCTTTTTTGCGATTTAATAACTTATTTCCATATCCTAATAGGGTAGTTGACAACTTTTTTTTTATTTCATAAATAAGAAGTTTATAACTCATAAAGAAATATTGCAAAAGAAATAGTATGCCTAAGATCAATAGTTTCACAGATATAGGGGTATGTTTGATGTGTTGCGGCGCAACGTCCAAAAACGCTCCATAGAAAATCTGCGGAACAGGTGACGTCACATGTTCCCATATTACTAAGAAATGTATGGGCATACTGACAAAATTAATAAAAACTATGTATTAACTATGTTTTTATTAATAGTTGTCGTAATAATAGTTGTTTTAATTGATGTCAGCAATATAATATCATTAACGGTTTTGATGAATTTTGAAAAAAAAAAATAACCATTTCAAAATTTTCAAAACAGTACAACTTCAACATTTCATTTTTTTTAAGTTCGAATTGTTTTTATCGGTAATAATAACGTATATTTTCCGAATTTGTGAAAATTAGCGCCATATTCAAACTTAGGCAACATCCCAATTCCAAAACATTGAATCATTTAGCAGCACGTGATTGTATTGCCTCCTTCTATAACACACACACCTGTTTGATATTGATACAAGTACCAAACATCCCACTTGACACTTTTCTTCATTTTTTTTCTTAATAATACGCACGACAGAGACCATACAGAGAGAAACGCACAGCCAGCTTCGTTGTTACTGCAGCATATAACCCGGGTTCTCTTAAAAAGCAGGATTATACAAGCACCTTGTGTGTAAGCTTACGCTATATCGTCCATCCCTTTTTAACTTCAAGAAAAGAGGAACAAACTATTTTGGTAAACCCTACCTTTGATGCATCTTAACTTGTTTGCAATATGGGATTTGTGAGTCGCCAATGATTTTCCTGATTACCATCTATCATGTGACTATAATATTATACGTTTATAAGACCATAGACTCATAGTATACATGTACATGTATACTATGAGTCCATGGTCTTATAAAATAAGTGTGTAGCCTATTTATTTGGTTTTGTTTTGTATGGCTTAGGTTACGATGGAACTAGCACCTTATTGTAAACATCCCTAAATTATTCAAAGAATTTTCATATAAAAATTACGCGTTCTTGCACTATCACCCCCGATATAGTCAGCACCCCCTATGAAGAATTGGCCCCATTATGTCGCACGCATTATTCATAGTAGTTTCACTTGTTATATGTAATGTGATTTGTCAATGTGCCATTTATATTTAAGTAGGAACATAAATTAAGCGCTATTTTCGTTTGTAATTAAGGGCGTTGGCGGAAGGCACATCTGAAATTCAAATTTTTCCGCTCTGGATGGTGTGGCGGCGCCTTTTTAGGTAGGTACTTTTTTTAATGACATAGTAACAACTTCTATGTCTGCACCTTTATGTAGCTAGGTAATTTATTTTACGCCTGAACTGGAGTAAAAAAAAACTATCTAACGCCATTATTCTGAGTTGAGCTGTTTCTTTTAAAGACTAATCGCAATGTTTCAGCAACTAGGTGATAGGCCCGTGACGTCACCACTGCCTTTCCTTTTTCGGCCGTAAAGCAGTTCGCTGTGCTTCGGATGAAAGGTAGCCAGTGTAGCTATTGGCCATAGAAGGCATTTCAACTTAGGCATAAAAATTATAACGCACCTGCAATACCAAGTGATTTTTTCCTTGTTATTGCAGGTGTCTATAGGCGAAGGTAGCTTACCACCAGGTGGGCCGTCAGTTTGAATTTTATCTAGATGTAAAAACATTTCTTCCTCTAAGACTTGATCACCGCACGAATCTATGTTTTACTTTATTAATAGTTAAATCGCGAATATTTTCTCAATCGTGTTTAATTTTCTTCGAACTTTGGCTATAATTATCATTGTTTTTTCTTTTAGATAACTACCGTAATTTTTTTTTTGTGAATCTTTTATCTTTTAGCATTTATTAAGAACATATTTCGATAGCCAAAGTACCTACGTTGTCATAATATGTCTCGTGAATTTGAAAAAACGGAATCCCTATAACTTGAATGTCTACTTAATGTTCATCAACGTCTCAATCCATCAGAATCCATCACCATTAAAGCAGTCGACTCATAGTTTTAGTGGGATAATATGGTTCGTAACACAGTGTAGCAGTAATACAGTATGTAAACAAATATATTTCTAACGAGATACCAATCAGACTTACAATCAATTGTAGACAATACTATTGAATGTTATTTATGTAATCATTTACATTTTTTTAGAGTTCCGTACCCAAAGGGTAAAACGGCACCCTTTTAATAAGATTCCGCTGTCCGTCCGTCTCCGTCTGTCATCAGGCTCTATCTCATGAACCGTGATAGTTAGACAAATTCATCTTCGCCAGCCTCTACACGTCACTGCACGGGAGAAACATGAGGAGTTTGGGCGGCAGCACCACGCTGGCCTAATGTGGGTTGGTGTGTTAGAGCGGTTGCAGTAACAACCGGGACCAATGACTTAACTTACCTTATGTTTTGACGTTTTGATTGATCCATTCGGTATCGACCATGAAGAAAGTTATTTTTTATTTTTTAATACAACTAGGTGACAAATAATCTGACGGCCCACCTATGGTAAGCGGTTACCGCCTATAGACGCCTGCAAAACCAAGGGAAAATCACTTGATATTGCAGGTGCGTTGTCATCCTGGGGCCTAAGATGAAATGCCGTCCATGCCCAGTAATTACACTGGCTACCGTTCCGTTCAATCCGAAACACAGCGAACTGTTTCACGGCTGAAATAAGAAAGGCGGTGGTACCTACCCAGGCGAACCTACATACGGGTCTACCACCTAGTAAATAGTTGCTTTGTTTTCGTAATCGAAACCAGAGCCCTCAAACCATTACACCACCAAACTCCTCACGCCATCGAGCTCTGATTTAAATCAACTGTGTAGGCTAACTACTTATTGTATTAATATTCTCTCTGTCCCCCACTTCGAATCACAGTTCTAGGTGTGAAACCTGACATTCTCCGCTTGTTCAGAGCATTCCAGAGTCCTTAACCGCTAAAGTGACAAAGTTGACATTTTAATGATTCCGCATACAAGATACGACACAAAATAATCAATCAATATACCTGTTTTTAAATTACTTAGATATCGTGTAAGTTTAATGAAAATTAAGTTTTAGAACTAGAGGTTCTATTTGTAATTAGTATATGTATTAAGCATTTTTTCGGACAACATTTGACTTATAAGTAGATAAAAACAATTGTAGACAGTAAAACTATATAAGTAATATATCTTTGAAGAACTAGTCATATGGAATGAATCGGCGACGTATCGTGGAGTAAAATGAAATTTACATTTTATGTAGACTGCTAACAGTTCGCTGTGTTTCGGATTGAAGGGAAAGTTAGCCAGTGTAGTTACTGGGCATGGACGGCGTTTCATCTTCTTACGCCTCAGGATGACAACGCACCTGCAGTATCAAGTGATTTTTCCTTGTTATTGCTTAACAAGTTAATGTCTAGTTATGTATAACCATAAATGATATCTACTAATTAATTTCATATAAAGTCTAGTTAGTGTCTGTCGGCCAGTTCCTTTTGACAGCATGACAGGCATGACTCATGCATCGTTCGTGACTTAATATGACTCAGGAGAATCAGCCATCACTTGTACAGTGAAGTCGACATCAAAATTATGTAAATATTTTGCCTCTTGTGTCAATGGAATTGGGATCAAAATCGTTGACATTTTTGTTGCTGACTGTACAACTATTGAAGGAACGCAACGACCCGACGCCGAAGAAGGGCAACGTCACCGCCACAGGGACGAGGAGATTATTCTCAAGATATAAAAGGTGTATGATAAAATATTAAGAGGATCTAGTTCATTTCCAAGACTAAAACCATATTTAAATCCGTAAAAAAAGGCCAGACGGTTTATAAAATGGAGATTTTAAAGCAGTTTAACCTTAATTTGAGGCGTTACCTGAAAGATCACCGAAAGTAGCGCCTGCGGTAGGTTTTATTTAAAATATTTTTGTTGATTTTATTTTATAGTATATTACAAAAGTGTCAACAGTGACCACTTTTAACCCCCACAAATTATGATTTGTGGGGGGTATAAGGTATTACATCATCTTCTATGGAAGGTAATATGATTCCACGTTTGCTTTATCAAAATCATTGAACGCCGGATGCCGCATAAATCATGATAAACCAGGATAAAAACCCATTCTCAGTTGCTTGTCATTGAACATGGGTCTCTCTCTCAGCAAACAGAAATAGTATTTCAAAGCATCATTACAAACCATATTCAAATTTACTGCGTTTGTAACAACCCTCACCATCATCTTATCTTATTTTACTGTGGGGCCATGACTAAGTCACAGTGCATTTCGACCCATTGGGATCTTTTGTGCCTCCCCTGCGTTTACTCTTCCTGTGTCTAAAATATAGACGCCATTAGCCTTACTAGGTATATCTTTAGGCAGAAAGAGCCTGTAATTCTTCTGGCTTTGGATATGCCACTTCCAGAAGGCTCATTCTGGTTCTAGCCAGGGCATCACAATGACACAAGAGATGCATCATTGATTCCTGGCATTCACCACATGCTCGACAAAGTTATTTTGGGGAGGGTTGCATTTTATGTAGCATGTGGTTAGTAGCAAAATGCCCTGTGAGCGCTTACCTTCATCATCATTATCAGCCTATGAAATCTACTGCTGAACCAAGCCTGTCCCCATCGATGCCATGATTTGCGTTTATGAGCTAACGTCCACCCCACAATGTCGAAATGTTCTATTTCAATCAGATAGACTATAAGAATTTCACAGGGATATCCCAAGTCCTAAGTGGCTCAGTGGTTAGAGCAGTCGCCCGGATTGCGAAAGATCTCGGGTTCGATTCCCGCCTCATGACGTGAATTTTTTCTAGTTTTATATTATTTTAATTACTAAGTAATTTTTCAAACATTTATAATAATGTTAAAATCAAAAATTAAGAATACATGAATACTTACTTTTGTCTTTTGACCCAAATACTACAACGAGAGATCATATTGTAAGCTTTATTTTCTTACTCGCCGGTGTTGGTAAAATTTTAATTGAACATCTAAACCTCCTGTCCATACGTAGACTGCGGTCGCCACATTTTGTTTTCATTATCTGCATTAAACCACCCCTGGTATAGCGACCACTCCGCCGTAATTCAAATACATTGCTCGTTTCGTAAGAAACCGAGACAGCTCCGCGCTCCGTTCGACAGTTATTACACTAGGTCCTTAACGAAACAACTGTGTTAACTGAGCCAAAGGAATGTAAATAATGCTGTGGAGTCTGTTTCAACTTTCAGCTTGTAGTTTGGGTATTGTTATTTGCTATTTAGCTCTGCTCGGTGCAGTTTATAATTATCAACTTGTCTACAACTAGTTTCGATAAATAAATATGTTTGCGATTAATAGAATGGATCAGAAGGGTACACAGGAGGAATAAGCAAAGTCACAAAGACATTAAATTAGGAATTCAAGACTTAAATCCCCCAGATAAGGTATAAATAACGTTACACACAAAAGAGCGTCTGCCTGCCTTCAATTCTCAACTGTCAAAAATTTTCGAATTTAGGAAACTATATGCCTGTCACTTTTTATCGCAGTGCGTCAAAGCAAGACGTGTGGCGCTTTCAAATCTAATCCCTGATCCGACAATTGAGAATAAGGGGGCTGGTATCAAGTGTAATCATTAGTCCAAGTCATCGATTACAAAGATTTCCTGGATAATGCTTATTTTTTTATTTTACTATTTTTAGGTTAAGTTGGAAGAGTGACCTGTAAAATACTAAAAATATAGGGGCGTTTATTTTGAAGTTCCGTGCATTGCAATAGTAATCATTCGCAATGAAGTGATCCATCAATGAAATAGGTATCTAATATTTGCAATTAATACCTATTTCATTGATATTAAAAGGTAAGTTTACTTACCTTTTAATTGTAAACGTTTTTTTACAATTAAAAGGTCATTTATGAAGTAGCTCCTGATTTAAAGGAGAATATGAGTATAGTTTTTGTGCGAGTGTGTATCTTTATCTCTTTTATCGCGTGTGTGCTACCTCGAACGCGCGTTCGCGTGTGTGAACGTGTTTTCTTCTCATTCTTTCTTTCTTTTTCTAAAACTCAATTAGTTGTTTTTTGTTAAGTTGAAAGCTTTTTACGTGTTTCGTTAAATGCCAAGTTACGCGGGGAATAGTAACATAATTTTCGTACAATATTCCGTAAAGTAATGCAAAATTCGTGTTCAAACAACACGTGTAGGTACTCCCGCGACCTTGGCCCAAATAAAACGGGAAAACAAAAGACAAACGACGCAGCATAGGCTTCCATTTCTCGCAATTAGTAAAACACCCATAAAACACATTCAAAAATGACAACAGAGTGAAAATAATATTCACTTTCGGCCTCAGCGAGTCTAACGAGCAATAATGAATCATGTTATATTACGAACATATGTTGTTTTATGTTACCAACGAGAACTTGGGACCGCGTAACATCGTCATAGGAATCATCTTGGAAATAACAATTTGTATGTGAAACCTGAGTGTTAATTTGAGAGTTAATTTCGTAAAGCTCAATAAGTGTTAATGACACTGAAATTTTTTGAATATTATATACAGGGTTGTGCTGTCAATGCGACAATAAATTAAAACATGGGCTATGTTAGTTGTTTTGACGACCGGCTGGTCGAGTGGTCTGTACCCCTTGCTATATGGGCTGCTCGATCAAGAGGTCCCGGGTTCGAATTCCGGTAGGGGCAAATGTTTGTATGATGAATACGAGCATTTGTTCACGAGTCATGGATGTTTATATGTTTATTTAGTATATTTCTAATATTTATATACATATATTATTATCAATATTTATCCGTTATCTAGAATCCATAACACAAGCTCTTAATGATGCTTACTTTGGGCTAGATAATAGGTGTGAGTGTATGAATATTATTATTATTATTATTTATTAGTTCATAGAAATAGTTTGCCACTTTCAAAACTTCATTTGATAATTTCTGGACATTTCTATGAAATAATGTAGCCAATGTTATATAATTCCATACAAATGTCATGAAATTGAATACAGAAACTTGTAATGAAATTGAAACTTGTACAATACCAATTTTCAAACTGGGACACTAAGTGCTTTTACGGCACTGGGTGACCCCACACACAATACCTACCCATCGAAACACCCCAGTAACTCCACTACCCTTCGCGGGGCTAGCCGGCGAGGTCTATCGAAGAAATTTTACCAGCCCACCTCCAGACAACCCGGCCTTCCGCGGCCAGGTTTCACACCGATGGAGATTACCCAGAGTCATTCCCATACAATTAGTCAAGCCCATACGTGGCGGCCTATGCAATGCACAACCGCCTCTTGGTCAAAGGAACGGGTGATCACCGCCCCTTTCCTCACGCTGACTCGTCTACGCCTAAAAGGGGCGGCCAAAGCATCCTCTTCCCGCTCCCACGCCGTTTCCTGTCTGTACAGTCTCGCAGTTGAAGGCGACATCTTCCCATACCCTCTCGTTACCAATCATGGCTCTTACCATGGTTGACAGTACATGAAGACCTTGTGGTGAGCCTGACAACGTTGTATTAGTGCGTACACTAAAATAGAATGAACAGTAACTTGACCCGTATTTCAGATAGCCCACAAACGGATTATTGAATGCGAGTACAAAACAGTAAATATTTGGAGTAGACTCTGCAACCAGCAACGGCAGGAACACAAACGCTAATAAATCACGCGATATTGCAAACAGATGTTGTTTTATGGGACTACTAGTTGAGTTTACAGCGTTCCTTCTGAAAAAGGTTTCCGTTTAGCAGATGTAGTGTGTGTTGAATGGTGTATGAAAGGGTTCAAATTGAAATTAACTACTTTTATTTGGTAATATTGGGTTCACAACAGACGAGAAAACATCAAGAGTAACTTGTAAGCCTAATGTGCTGTCGACTGTATATGAGATGTGGTGATGCTTGGTATTTTGCCATGTTTAGATAGCGCTATATATCTAAACATAATGGACATTATTGTAAAACTAAATTATAAAATATTTGACATAATCATCTTTGTAAAATATTTATTTTAAAGTATTTCAAAATCAACCTATTATTAAGTATAAAAAAAATTATAAATACTAATTTGTTAATTTAATAATGAAAATCTAACAAAATGTTAATTACAATCCCTCAAGCGGCATTATCCCACGGGATGGCTATGACAATTGAAAAATCAATTGTGTCCGGAATCTGATGCTTGACGGGTGATTAAATCATGCATTGTCAATAAAGTCAATCAATCCTCAATGGAGTAAAATGTAGCAACAATTTTATTTACGTTGGAAGCTCTTTAAATAAAATGGAAGATTCTTAAATTAAACGATTAATATAGTCCTTATTTACTTGACTAGGTGGTAGGCGTACGGGCCACCGCCTTTCTTATTTTAAAGGTACACCTTTAAAGTAGGAAAGACGGTGGTACTGGCTCTAGCCAGAGTAATTACTAGGTATGCTAGGCATGTTATCTTATACTTCAGGCTGTCAACGCACCTGCTATATCAAGTGATTCCTTTACAATCCAGGTCTATAGGCGATGGTAAAGAAGGTTAAGTAAACCGATGACTGTAAATACAGTAAGGTCGTTGTACTTAACCTTCTTTATTAAATCCAAGTTATTCAACACACAATAACATCCCATAATTAATCAGCTCAAAAGCACCTGTTCATTGCAACATCATGTAAGGATATTAAATAATAATTATTTACTCTTGATATCAGATAACGAAGCGAGGCTGACGCAGCACTATTTCCATTATGACTGTAATACGACTGGCAAAAGCGCAATTAATAGAGTAGCAAAGAATTTACGCAATGTATACCATACAAAGTATTTACTACACGATCTAATGTTATATTACTTATTACACAATGTTAAGAAGAATGTTAAGAAGAAGAAGAACTTGGGCTACGGAAATTTCTTAAGCGTTGAAAATCAAAGCAAACAAAATTGGTTCTAAGATCAGTAGGTTTTTCGATGATCTATAAGACGCTGCTTAAGGTTTTCTGTGTATTGAAATGATAAAGTGATAGGAACTTAAGGAGTCATTATTGTAAATAATGGCATCATTGGCGACTGAATGAACGCCAGGAGTCCATGGAGCATCTATGGTGCATGTATCTTCCTAAAATGCCCTTTATCCTAATATGCTTGTAAGTTACCTAGAAACCAGAAAACTAATATCTACGGATACATAGAAGTTCATGAAAGCTTTTTTAAAGATATCATCACCAGCCTTCCTACATGAGAAAAACATATAAGGAGCTAGGGCCATAACACCATCACCCTGGTCCAATGCGGGTTGGTAGGTAAAGGCGGTTATAGAACGACCCAGGTCCAACGACTTAACATGCCTTCCGAAGAATAGAGGAGCTCGAGATTCCTAATTTTGACCCGGGTTCGACATTGGCGAAAGTTGTTTTATTTTCGTAATCGAAACCAGAGCGCTCAAACTACTGCGAAACCCAACTCCTTCACGACACTGAGCTCCTTCACGCCACCGAGCTCTTTCACGCCATCAAGCTCCTATTTATTTCAAAAATACATGGAGTAAAATGAGGAGCAGTTCAAAGCTTTAATTGAACTGTTAGAAGAAACATTAAAGATACGTAGAGATATTCTTTTTTTTTATACAACTAGATGCCAAACAAGCTGACAGCCCACCTGATGGTAAGCGGTTACCGCCTTCATAGACACCTGCAATGACAAGGAAAAATCACTTGATATTGCAGGTGCGTTGTCATCCTGAGGCCTAAGATAAAATGCCGGCCATGCCCAGTAATTACACTGGCTACCTTTCCCTTCAATCCTAAACACAGCGAACTGTTTCACGGCTGAAATAAGAGATTTTGTGTTTTCAACCAATAAGTATTTTGTAACCGAAGCTGACCAAAACATACCTGCCCAGACGACCCTACATACGAGCCTACCACCTATTCTATTGTAGAAGAACAAGAAAATTTTTAAAATAAATATACTAAAAGTGGGACAAACATTTATTAAATCTATTGTAGTGTAAGAACTGAAATATCACAGACAGGGTTAAGCAACTTGGTGTACGCGCTGAATAACAAAGTAGGGTGCCTTGGAAGATAACGGACATAAATCCAAGACACTACTACTACACAGTAATAAAATGAAACCAGAACTTGGTACGGTATTTTGTACTGGATGTATTTATTAATAGAATTTCATGTTATGTCCTGGGGCGGGTGCCGAATTGAGGAAAGTATACGTTACCTTCATCATCATCATCAGCCTATATACATCCCACTGCTGGGCCCTGGGCTTACATGGGAGAAACACATGAGGAGCTTGGGCCATAACACCACCACGCTGGCCCAATTCAGGTTGGTGGGTTATAGCGGTTGAAATAACAACCGGGACCAACGGCTTAACGTGCCTTCTGAAGCACGGAGGAGCTCGAGATTATAAATTTGATTGACGACCGCCACCGAGCTCCTTACCAAAGAAATCCATAGAATTATCCCAAGTCCTCTGAAGGTCAGTGATCAGAGTAGTCTAATTCCAGTTATAGATTTTTTCTAAATATCATGCAAATAATAATTAAAATGTTAAAATAAAATAAAGAAAATATTAATCAATCTAGAAACTGAAGTAGACTAACAGCAAATTATTTGCCCTAAGCACACTTGTTCATCTATCTTCTTTTAGAATACTTTCTTTTACCCATACCCGTGTAAAGTCGTACGAAATGGGATTTTAAGGTTATACTATTAATTACAATCGATACTTAGTTATACATTGAACTGAATCTTGTTTGAAAGCTATACTGTCGATAGTTTAGACAGTGGTACCACTGTCTAATTGACAGCATTATATCACAAGTAATCAATGCTCAATTCCGCGGGGGTTTTATATTAAGGAAATATGTTGTATATCAGTGCTAACTTTAATAAACAAACACGTTGTCAATAATTTCTTCGATCCATGCTCGGAAAACAACTTTGTTGATCCATTAAATCAAATAACTGAACTCCTACCCGCCATTGCCTGAACTTCTAACAGGGAATTCCGTAAAGCAATCAGATTTCTTGAGTTTCCCAAATGTATATTAATTCTCTGCAAGTGCGCGCCAAACTTCCGTCTTATAGGGTTACCAGATTTGGAACTGTTTAACGTTGACCCAACTAAACCGATCCGTACTGTAAACCATTGATAACGTTAGCATTTCAAGTGTATGCCCCGAATCCGAAACGTAAGTAATAGCTTTTGATTAATAACCAATACTACATTATTAGGTTCTGAAAAAATTTATTTTCGATGCCACAAAATCCTTTTGAGGCTGCAGATGACTTTCACAGCCTAACCAGGGTTTTAAGGAGCCAAGTACCTTGCTGAGTCCTTAAGCCTTAGGGACGAACCGCCTTTACAAGATTCATAATCAAACAGGATTCAACTTTTGGGTAGGAGTCTCGCTGTTGGTTAGCGTTTCCAGAGAGCTCGAGCTATGAGGCAGCGACTGACCCGAGGCCTCTAAAGAATCGGAACTTAGCTCAGATCGAGAGCCAAGATCCGTACACCGAGTCTACTCGGTCGTAGTCGAGTCGTAGAGGGACGGGCTTATAACACTATCTAAAAGTTTTGCTTTTAAGGATCAATTTCTGTGAAGTAATGTCAAACGCCAAACTAATATTGTATCTGTCTTTAATATTGTTTCGGATATGTCACGTATACTTGAAAAATGACTATTAAACTGTTTAACTGTACATGTTACTCTTAGACGAGTGACGACCTATGGTTTTAAAATGGTGGCATAATTATTTCTAGTGAGATATTTAAGAAAAAACAATAAAAGTATAACTAACGCCTTCTGGAAGACCTAGTTTTAAAAAGATGACCACTAGTGTTCTCACAAGTCGCATTGTATTAGGTTATGAAAGTAAAACGCAACTACATTTATTAAAGGTCAATTTAAGGCCAATCACGTAGTACATCCTGCCAAGACGTCTTGTTCTGGGAAGAACGGGCAAGAGGTTATCAAACATTTATGTACAGACAGCCGCACATCAAGCGTAACACATCAGTGGGAGAATGGCTCTTATTACGACGGATTGAGGCAACCACAAATGTGAAAGCATCACGCTCGATCTGCATGTGCGTGTACTTTAAAATAAAATTGATAATGAAAATATTTGCAACAAAACCGAACATCAATCAACCAGTCTCGGCCTCGCTTTGTAAGTTAAAAGTTGGTCGTAAAGTCCGGAGCATTCCAAATTATCCTATGATTGACAGATTCGAGATTAGTTCTAACTTTATTATTAAGTACGTTTTGTAAATATTGAAGTACTGTAACTTGATGCGATAATGATTAAGGATGACAGCAGAAGAGTAATCACGTTTACTGCTCCGAATACGGCTAGAAATAATAAGTGTAAAGTCTAAAATGCCACGCTTGATATAATACGGTAAATTGCTTCACTTTTATTCCAATTTAAAAGGAATAAGATAAACGACAACATTTTTTCTAACCTTCATAATTAAACGCCATCAAGTGCTATTTTACGTAGATTTATAGAACTGATTGTTTCTAACCTTAAACTTTTAAATCTTATTAAGAATGCCAAAAATGCAATAAATTATAAACTTTATTGCTTTAAAAATACAATGAGCAACAATAACAGCAAAGAAGCACCAAGAAAAAATGTTTATTGATTATTATAGAAAAACTTGTAAAGCCCAGAAAAACTCATTTGTAAACCTAAATTGTGATGATTACTACATAAACATACTTCTTAATATAATTGGACAAGTTTGCCAACCCTTGTTTAAGCTCTTTGCTCCATATAAAGAGCAGAATTCCAAATGTTCCTTAACTTCCCGTCGCTGCCGCCGGCGTATTAAAGGAATATGTGTCTTTAAATGTTGTAATTTTAAGACATGTTTTTACCTAATGTGAGCTCTTTGCAGTTGTTAAGTTAAAATGAATGCTATTGTATGTATGCACAAGGAATAATAATGTATAGTAACATACTTTTAAACTGGACCGAAATTTTCAAAACTTCAACTACGTTTCATTTTCAACTTGCACTACAAAATCGGTTCCTATCAAAACTGTATAAAGGTCAAAATCAACTTGGTCCTGCTGCCAACTGTACTTTCTAGTTATCTCGATCTTCTACATACCGCTGTGTTACCCTTTGTTATCACAATCGTTATTCTCAACAACCGCCATTGAGCCAATGTGAGGGCTCAAGCTCCCCATTTTCTTTAATTAGGGAAGCCTAACATTGGGACGTAAATAGCTGGTTATTTATGTTTCTTGGTGGTGATTTCAGGAGCTCAGTGACCTGAAAGCCTTCAGCTAACAATCTCAAAAGTAACGCATATAACACTCCTCTGGTTCTATCTGGATTAAGAAAGGTGGATGAATAAGTGTTGTCCTTCGAATTCTAAGCATGGTAAATAAAATAAAACGGGAAAAACAGAATAATTTCAGAAACAATCAATTTGAATTTTAATTAAATTAATCATTATTTACAAACTAATTTTACAATTTGGAATTTTGGATAATACCATAGTATTTATATAATATTCACACCTAATGAGCCCAAAATAAGTATCATTAATAGCTTGTGTTATGGATACTACTTAGATAACGGAGAAATATAATAATATGTAATATTAAATAAAACTCGTAAACATATGCGTACTCATCATACATAAATTTTCTCCTACCGGGATTCGAACCCAACAGTAGCCTGTATAGCAAGGGGTACAGACCACTCGGCCAGCAAATTGAAGGCCCTGGCAGATATTATACGAATGTATTAAAAACGTTATATAACCCCCAACAGAGATTTTGATGGAGAATACAAATTCGTTTGCCATTAATCTAACTTTGTTGACAGACCTGTAGCCGGAGCTTCTTAAGATATGACTCGTGAAACAGCTCGCTACAGGCATGTGATGAATGCTCAGGGAGTTGCAAGCAGTCATAGGCTACTGGCTCCACTCGCAACTAACTCAGAACTGGCAATTTTAGTCGACGTAGTAATAAATTATGAAAGCTGCAATAACGTGGATAGAGGAACTGCTCCACGTGTTTGATAGTTCAAACTTTGGGCAGGAAATACAGTCTTGTTTACCAAAATGATATACAGGCTGGTGCTGTCAATGCTACAATAAATTAAAACATGGGCTATATTAGTTCATAGAAATGGTTTACCGCTGCCAAAAACATCTTATTCATTTGATAGTTTCATGACATTTCTATGAAATAGTGCAGCCAACGTTACACTATTCCATACAAATGTCATAAAATTATCTAATGAATACGATATTTTTTAAAGTGGCAAACCATTTCTACGGACTAATATAGCCCATGTTTAAATTTATTGTCGCATTGACGGCACCAGGGTAGTGCCGTCAATGGTATACTTAATGGTATACTTCGGAAGCACGGAGGAGCTCGAGTTACAAACATTGATTGACCCATCCTGGGATCGACTACGGCCAAAGTTGCTTTGTTTTCGTATCGAAACCAGAGCGCTGAAACCACTACGCCACCAAGCTCCTCATATGTACCTACTCAATACCACTTAAATTATTCTAAATCATCAAGCACTCTTCACTAATTTGTTAAATAATGACGTGTCTCAGACTTAGAAGCGATAATTGACAAGATAACTTTCCTTCGCGACTTTTCCTTAAATCTCGCTCGGGAAGGCTTTCGAATAATCCGCTGTAAGTTTATCCTCACAACTCTTGGCGTGTGTTGATGTATCTTCAATGTTTACCTTTAATGTCGTAATTAGTGTTTTAGCACGTTTATATTTTTCTTGAGGAAATATTTATTGAGGGCGTTCCTTGTGTACAAAGGGATATTATATGTTGCAATGACAATCAAGAACCTTATACCAACCAATGCGCTATGAAACAGGCTGGTCTACTTGCTATGTAGACAATAGCTATGTAGAAAATGTCTTGATTTAAAAACGGTCATAAAACGTTGTTCACTTTGGAACTGATAGTGATGAAACTTCGGCTCGTTCTAATTCTATAAGTTTTTAGGATGGTGGGCTGCAAGCTACTTTATTGGATATAGCACATACGACACTATCTTGTCACAGAAAAACATTGTATTTTCCACGATCAAAGAGTATGTGAAAGAATTTTACAATGTAATGCTTAGAAGCGATAATTGACAAGATAACTTTCCTTCGCGACTTTTCCTTAAATCTCGCTCGGGAAGGCTTTCGAATAATCCGCTGTAAGTTTATCCTCACAACTCTTGGCGTGTGTTGATGTATCTTCAATGTTTACCTTTAATGTCGTAATTAGTGTTTTAGCACGTTTATATTTTTCTTGAGGAAATATTTATTGAGGGCGTTCCTTGTGTACAAAGGGATATTATATGTTGCAATGACAATCAAGAACCTTATACCAACCAATGCGCTATGAAACAGGCTGGTCTACTTGCTATGTAGACAATAGCTATGTAGAAAATGTCTTGATTTAAAAACGGTCATAAAACGTTGTTCACTTTGGAACTGATAGTGATGAAACTTCGGCTCGTTCTAATTCTATAAGTTTTTAGGATGGTGGGCTGCAAGCTACTTTATTGGATATAGCACATACGACACTATCTTGTCACAGAAAAACATTGTATTTTCCACGATCAAAGAGTATGTGAAAGAATTTTACAATGTAATGCTCTGAACCCTTCCTAATATACTTATTTGGGAAACAGCCACACGTTAACTTTTCACGTTAATTATTAATAATAAGATGTTTAAATTTACGTAATTAAAGATCCGGTAAATTTACCGGTAAAAAAATATTGCAGGGAAGTCTCCAATTTTTATCTCTGTTCTACAAACTGTAGGTAAATATACTTAGCCTATTCGGATCACTGGTGATAACCCCAGTAAAAACATTACCTTACCTACAAAATACCTACAGTTCCTACTGTCACCGGGCGGCGGTAAGTGGTGTGATAGTAATCATCGACACTCACATTTACTACACTAACAACATTAAAAATACACCCACCGCTATTTAGTGGATGGTTAATGTTTTTCAGCTTGCCTCATATCAGGTGCTTCCATCAAAGTTTTACAAAAACAACTTTAAAGACACGGAATATGAGTTCGTTTTTAAAATTCCCAATAATTGAAAAGCACGTGGAATTAATATTAAAAAGTCATCCAATCAACTTTGTAACATTTTGTCCGGTTTGCAGCATTTATTCAGCGTTCGCGTCGATACAGATAAAAAGATTATTTCGGGTGTCTGTATGTATTGTCAATTAAAATTTCAATTTGAGCCGCAGTAATTCGGATGTTCGGATGAGTCCTGTGATTGAAATCATCTTTCTTTCGAAAATAAAGAGGGTGCTATTGTAAAAGCGAACGATAGATAATAATCGAATGATACACACAAAACCTGATACTACAATAGTAGTTTTCATCTTCGCATGAAGATAGTTCTTAATATTTCTTCTCTTTATTTGTATAGGCGTTTGCGACGCAACAGAATTTATAGTGATCTCTAGTCTCGTGATGAAAATACTATGAGCAATTAATATTATCTTCCACTACCGTCTTCTTTCTTTTAAGAAATACATATTTCTGCCTGACCATGACCATGCCGCAATTAGCGGCAGCTTACGGCGATGCGGTGAGCGGCAAGAACAAATGTACTAAAATATAGGAGCTGCCGCTGTCAGCGGCAACGCAAGCTGTTTTTACAGAGCGGTTCGCTGCGGCTCCGCGCGGCAAGGCGAGCGGCGAAAACAAAAGTATGGAGGATGAAGTGCCATGACATGACTACAGCGGCGTTCGAGCGGAGGACTCATGATTGCGAAATGTTTGACACGCCAGATTTTAAGTACCCTATGACAACATTGACAGCGTCCACTAAATTGTACCCTATATCAGTGTACAAAAGATTAATTTTATCGGAGTACAAGTGTTATGTGGTTAATCTCTCCGCGCGGCGGATATTCCATATCTTTTGTGTTAATCACTCCTGAGTATATAAAAAATGTCTAAATACGTCCACCTCGGTCGTTGCCGCTAAACGCTACTGAGCAGTACGTGGCATGGGATGCCGTTCGCAGCTTTCGTGGCCAGGCCTTACGGCCTTGCCACGAAAGCTGGGAACCCTAAATCTAAATAAATTAGGTATTTTTCTTAGGAGACCACAATCAGAATATACGGCCTTATTTATAAACGCTCCTCAAACCCTAAATTATGTTTCGTTTCTCTCTGTCATAAGTCAAACTAAAAAGATAAACCATGATAAACACATTTTTCACTAAAGTAGGCTAAATGACCGTTTAAAATATGATCGAATGTTTAATTTCTCTCGAATTCGTTAAATACAGCATTGTATGTATTAAGTTGTTATATCAAAATGTCGTTACTCGACGTATAGCTAGATATCACCCCGCATTGTTCCATTTTAAAACTTTTTTCATTTCGCAGACACCGACAAGTTGATGTACGCGATTTCTGAATTCCTGTCCGCTATTATTTTTCATATTATTTTCTGAAAACGTTTAAGGCTCCACTTTCCTACTGATTGTTCTTTGATTACGAAATTTAATTCCAGCGATTGAGTTTGGATTTCTTTTTTTGTAAGAATCAGAGAAATTTCTGTAATTATAAAAAAATATGAGAAACCATATCTATGTGACCAGTACTCATTTATCGACTTGCAGTATTTACAACAGTTGTCTTTGTATAATGAAACGTCTGATCAGCTTTGATGTTATCCAGGTGCCTTTATCTGAATATCTTTGTCTTATTTTTATTGATTTTAACTATTTCTAATTTAAGATTACCTGATTACGTCCGTAACACTGAGTCCGCTGTTACAGTGCCTGTGCTATCGGTAATCTTAATTTGAGTAAATACAAACTCAATCAATAGGTATTGCTTCTAAAAATCTTGACTTACTTACATGTCAGAAATATTCGACATCGAGCTTGACGACGAGCCGCCATTGATTTTGACGTTTGAGCACAGCGCTGCGCGTAAGCGTATTCACTAATCTGTACGTCGATCTCTCTGCTGTAAATGTTTGTCACTGTTTTAGTGATTCGACAACAAGTGTAATCGATATTTTTCTATTTAGTTTCTCTTGACTTTTGCCTAAAAGTATAAAAACAACTTTTCGTTCCGGCTCACGCCGTGCACGTCGACGAAACGCTAGTGTCGCCAATGGTCGTCAATGATTGACAAACAAACGCCAAAAGGTATGACATCGCTGCCACAAACACGAATTGAACGACTTTAGACAGCCGCATTGCTGATTTTCTGCAATGTGGAGTTGGAGCGGCCCGATACAATCAATATGCGTGTAAAAATGTAGAAAATAATACTATACCTCTACATGAAAAGCAAGTCTTCTTCTATGGTGCGATTAAGTTTGGTTTTTATTGTTTCAGGCGAAATTGGAAACGAAGGCTTTGAAGGCGAAGAGGCCTGGGTTCACGGACGACCGGTACAACGAGACTTCGTATTACATGGAAAATGGTAAGCTGAACTTTGGGCTACTACCTAAATGAATAACAAATGAATAACGTTTGTTAATTAGATAATTAGAAAGGCGCAAAACGTAAAAAACAGGAGTTTGGATTATAGAGAACAGCTAAACGACCCAACATTTTTGTCTCTTCAATTTTGAACCTTGACCGAATTGAAATATGGCTGTTCCCTAGGGATCCATAAGCTGAATATCCAAGGTCTAAGCCAATTAATAATAAAAGTTCTGTCGATGAATAACACAGCCTGTAAAAAACAAATGGCACCATAAATAATGTAGACTGCATTATAAATAACGTCATTTATTGTTTACTGCTTCATGATACGCTCGCGGCCTTCGAGCATAAATTTCGGAGTAACATGATAGAGATATGTAACTCCCGGGTGAATAATCAGCCTCGACACTGGTGGCATACGTTTCTTTGGAACGAGACACAAGAATTAGAATTAAATTGAATTTGGTATCACATTCATAAATTAAATTTGAAATCACATTCATACATGTTATTTGTGCAAAGCAAATAACATCTATGAACGTGATTACAAATTTAATTTAAATAAATTCCAATTCTTTTACTACTGAACTATTAGCACCCATAACAATCAATAATGATGGCAATAAATAAACCAAATAAATGCAATTTATCATATAATGACCATGAATGTGATGCCAAATTCCATTTCATTCTAATTCTCATTTTATTAAGATAGTGAGTGATTTATTAATATTTACTTAAAAAATAATGGATTTTTTTACACTTTAAATTTTATTTAATTAATAATAAATTTACTTAGAAAAATTTCACGCCCTAGGGCGGGTCCTTGGTTGTTCAGATGGATGGAACACTCACCCGGATTGTGAAAGGTAGCGGGTTCGATCCCCGCCCCAGGACGTGAAATTTTTACTAGTTTAAATAATTTTCAATGTAAATATATTTTTATAACATTTTTAATAATGTTTAAAATAAAATTAAGAATATATAATTACTATCGCAGGTACTGAATTGAAATCAAACAAAAATTTATTGTATACTTTTTAAAAAACTGACAATGGCATTGGAAAATTATAATATCATTTAAAAAAAACGTATCAAAAATGGTTGTTTCCGAAACCCGAGAGTAAATATACTTTTCCCCAATTCTTCCTATGCGTACATGTAATCTATATTGCGTGAAGAGGAAGCCATTATCTGTGGGATCACGTTACGGGCGACGACTTCTTTGATAATTTTATTATCATTTCGCTTTCCAGAATGTCGCGTTGGTCTAGTATTTGTTATTACTTTTAGAAGAGATCTATCTTTTGGTAGGTACAAGTAACTGTTTCCTTCCAATATCATTGATTGTCAATTTGCTTGTTTATCTTATTCGTTTTTTTTACCTTGAATATTAATACTTTATGGAGATGATAATCCTAATTAAATACATAATCAAACCAGTTTGCCATGACGATGATAAACCATAATTGAGTAAATAAAAGAGATCTTAAATATGTTTCTAAACAAACAAATAGACGGCAACATACATAATAAGCAATATTAGATTCAGGCAGTACAATATTTGGTTTTAGTGTAAAGAAAATATAATAAATTTAGTGGTCCATACTCATTCACCTAATAATTCTGGAAAGATTCTTTCATGATACTTCATGTCCTCTAAATCGTACTTTGATTCACTGTGAGCAGGTACATAATATTTTTTTACACATTTATCAGTACTTAGTGTGCTAGATTGTTGTGTGGTAACATTATTATTAGACTTCAAAAGACAAATGTCCAAATATAATGTTTATAATCCAGTAAAGCTTAGACGCAGTACCTACATTGAATAAAAAAACCAATTAAATCCCAGATTTTATAAAATGTCTGATACATTTTAACTCAAATGAAAAGTGCTCAAGCGATCAATCAATTCATTAGCGTGGAGTATAAAGGCCCATAAATCCTCGTTCACAAAATACCACTTACATTTCTTCGGCATATTTAGCATTAAACTATCAGGGCCCTGTTCCATTATTGGCTAATGGACTGAGTCATCTAGCCGCAATGCTGGTTTTTCTTCCAATTTAATTTAACCATTACAAACGCCATTTCAGCTATGCAGTTATTTTGCTATTAGAATTGGGTTTAGTGCAAAGAATTTTTTTAAATATTTGCGTAAATAGAGATATTAATTCAGCACTATAAAGTATTGAAACACAATTATAAAAAAAAACTCAAAATATAATCAAGCTCTGAAAGCTTTCGTCATCATTTATCATTATACAGGTTGGTGACGTCAATACGACAATAAATTAAAACATGGGCTATATTAGTTCATAGAAATGGTTTGCCACTTTCAAAAACATCTTATTCTTTTAATAATTTTCTATGAAATGATGTAGCCAATGTTATATTATTTCATACAAATGCCATGAAATTATCAAATGAATAACATGTGTTTGAAAGTGGCAAACCATTTCTATGAACTAATATAGCCCATGTTTAAATTTATTGTCGTATTGACGGCACCACCCTGTTTATTTTTGTAGGGCAAACACTCGTCCATAATATCACCTGATGTTAATAACTGCCAGTGTGTTAGACGTGTGATATACAGACGAGAGCACAACAAGGGTAACATTTGTACTACGAAAGCCGCCTCTATTATGAATGCAGTAAGGGCGCTCTCAAGGTTAATCTGTTACGCTTGATGTGCTGTCGGCTGTACGTGACTCTGGAAAACTCATTATAAATTAGGTTAATTCAATCACAAATCAAACTTTTTATTTCTATTCGTTGAGGGGTAAAAATACACTTACACATTCCCTGCATCGTTGGGGGCAATGCAGGTGGCATGTGGGACTTCCCTGCCCAAGATATTTACGACCGAGTCTACCCATTAAATTATCCCCTGTGTCCTTTACTTCTCGCATAAACAGTTGGGCGATAGTTGCCCTTGCCCAACTCACAAATTAACTTATTATGACATATTTTTCACTTTTACATGATTTATTTTGTGCTTTATTGTAAGAAATACAAATTAAGATTTTTTTTCATTGTTTTCTTTCTTTATTTGTATTTTTACAATATTTTTCACTGTAAAATATTAATACGTCTTTATAATTTGTCATTCTTAACTAAATATGTAAATTACAGGCCTCAGGAAAGTTTATCCCTACTACTTCACATTCACGACCTTCACAAAGGGAAGGTGGGTTGGAGAGAAAATCCTCGATGTCTTCGCCAGGGAGTTCAGGGCTCACCCAGCGGCTGAGTACGAGAGGTGCATCAGGGCAGGGACCCTCACAGTCAACTACGAACGGGTGGACCCCGATTACAGGCTCAAGCATAACGACCTTCTCGCCAATGTTGTTCATAGGTACTGTAATTAGAACTTCTTCCGTCATCAGCAACGTCTGTAGATAGCTTAAGGATAGATCTAGGTGTCATTTTAGTTATAAACACAAAGGCTTATGTACAAACATACACAAATACACACACAGAATCTTCAGTGATGTCAAGATTAACCACTTTCTCTGGCCTTGCTGACTTCTTTAACAGTTGAAATTGTCCCGACGACTGTGACGTCTTTTATGGTTTTATTTATGTGGAATTGTATAACCTGACACCTCTATATGTACTTGACGATGGAAAGTAGGAGCTTGTTATTTTAAATCTAATTGTATGTAGAATATTGTAACACTATCTACAATGGAAAATGTAGCACCGAATGAGCATGCAGTGAAGAAACCTCTCAGTGGAGTATTCTTCATGTAACTTAATTTGAGTCGCAAACCAGTAATTGTCTCAAAATGGTTGGTATTTAGTACGGCCTTTGTCTTTACATCTCCCACAATGTTAATTATATTCGCTCACGCATGTTCATTTGCTGTTGTTTTTTCACGTCTAATCTGTATTTCATACGTCAAAGAGACTGAGCGGACTTTGAGCAAACTAATTAACATGTCTATGTAAATATTTGGAACTACAATAATATTGGTGATGTTTGACAATGTGCTGGTTTTGATAGCGAACGGAACTGCATTTTCTTTTCTTCCATTATAGTACAAAGTGGCAACGATAAAATATTGACTCCTTAATTCCATTAAATTAACCAACAATAATCCAAATAATTAATCTTCAAAATATATCATCTAAGTATAATACAGCTTCGTTCACTACCGAATCTCTGGCCATTTGCTCATGGTCCACGGCTTACCTTGGGTCAAGTGCCTGACGTGTATATGGTTACAGGCACGAAGTACCGGTCACCAGCCAACCCATCACCCTCGTACATATCGACGAGGACATTGTGGTTGTCAACAAACCGGCCTCTATCCCCGTAAGTGGCAAATGAGACAGCCATGTTATGTGTACGCTTCTGTTACACATACATCTTAGTTCCCTCGCATGCGTAGCTTACTAACTGTTATAAACTTTGAGGCGTCTTCCCATTATATCGTATCATACTACGACTATAAACTTATCACGCGCGGAAAACAAGTCTATGGCGGAACCTTCAAGTCCGTTTATAGTATTATCGATGACTGATCAGATGTTATTTTCGTACAAAGAATATTTTTGTCATGTCACTGTTACAGTCATGGTATGACACGATTTAATGGGCAGACACCTTAAACATCCTCCGTGTCTTCTTAAATGTCATCCGAAATTGCTTCATCATTTTACTTCACGCTAAAGGCACAGAGTTTTACATATTGTGTCAATAATTACAGTCTTACCTTTATTATTGCACGTTTAGTCACTACGAAATAAAGTAAATTTTTACTTTAAAATCGATTCTATTACAATGTAACTAAATTTCAAATTGTTCTAGTACAAATGATATTTTACAATCGCTATTATGTTATTACCGTAAAAGTATATATTTAAGATAATAACTTAACTTGCCTAAATATAAACGCAGCAATAGCCGGGTATAATCGTAAAAATAATCTGGAAACATATCTTAAATCATTTTTCAAGATCGTACAGATCCATTTAGGAAAACATTCCTAAAGATACATTAGCCGAAACCCGTATTAATATTCACGGTTTCATTTCAAACCCACTGTGAAATATTTTAAGCCAGTGCCCCGACGAAATCCGCTTTCCGTGCTCTAAAAGCATCCCTCAAAATCCTCAACGTTTACGCAAAACGGCTCCTTTGGCAAGAAATATTCTGAACGGTGTATGACGGAGGACTTCTAATATTGCGAAGCTCTCCCACTTTCATATTGGCTTTTGCGGCGTGAAGTGGAATTGTAAACGATATCTCTACAGATACTCTCATTCCGTATGCGGAGTTAGGTCACGACACGACAAATGATTATTCTTTGCTATTCGAAATGTGAGACGGATTTTACTCAGGTCGAACTACCGTTGACCTAGCATCAATTTTTATTTTTCTACACTTTACTATGTAGTTATTACTTATTCTATTGTAGAATTCTGCTGTTACACATTTATGTACTTTGATATAGCTATTAAGTTTATGACCTAAAATATCTAACATCATCCTTAAATAACACTCACCACAAGATATTCAAAGCCGACTTATATGCACAAAATCATTTTCGCAAAGTAATTAATGTAGGTACTCAAGACTTTTCTGTTTTATTATAAGGGAGCAAAATAATGAGCTACAACTACTATAATTTAATAAACAGAGCTCGCTTGTTTTTCTTTTGGTTAAACTTAATTATGCATATTACGAAATGGGCTACTAATTCTGCCAGACTTACAGACCGCCCGTGCATTTGCATACTAATAAATATAACAAAACTATTTAGTTAATTAAGACAACATATATAAAAAGTAAGCTGCGGTACTTTAATGTCAAAGCGTTTGTGAAATTGTAGATACACAACTAGTTGGTATACCTTTGTTGATATACTAATGTTTTCAAGTAGGAGACGGAAAGTGATTCCGAACTAGGGATAGCTCTGAATCACTTTGCATCCTAATAGAAAGGAGTGAAGAGCCTTCGGAGTCATCACAGATAACTGTCACTCGAGCAACAAAACATCTATAGGCTTGCAATGCGGTGGTGCATAGCTGTCTTTGCATATGGTCTCTTCTTCCTACTTCACATCGGGCGGCGTTTAATCATTTGCCGTGCTTTGTGAGCCTGTGACTGACTTTGAGCCTCACTTTCAGCCAGATTTAGACCAGTTTATCAACCATCCCCTTCTATCTTGATGTATACCGCCTCGTTCAGATTTACCCCAATCTTCTCTACAGACGTGTAGCAAACATATGCTGCTGAAAAGAAAATTGGCTTCAACAATTTATGCACACAACTAGGCCAGTTTAAACGGCAGCCCGCCTTAGTTTTCCCTCTACGTAGTTGTTATCTCGCGAAACTTGGTGCTGTGTTAGTGTCGTAAATTGCGTTTTGAATAATTCTCACCCGCTGCACGTAAATGGTGTGCAAGGTATGAAAACGAAAGTGGCAATATCAACTTCGTAGTAGCATTTAAATAAGTAAATGCTTTCAGCATTGTGAAGGTAAACCTCAGCTTATAATGTAGAGACAGGATGGGATAAAAAAATATAGGGCTCTTCCTACTCCTCGGTAGAGCAGTGGTTGGAGTAGTCATCCAGATTGTGAAAGGTCGCGGTTTCGCGTCCCGCTCCAGGCTTGCCTTCAGTCTAAACATTTTTGCAAGTAAAGTTGTTTCAAAACATTTTATCAAAAGTATATGATCTTATTTACAAAACTTGGGTCCTGAAATATAAGTAAAAATCTTACTATAGAAATGTTTCAAACTGCTATTTTATAACTTAAGAAATTATATGGAATGAATTTAAAAAATAATAAGGATTTGTAACATAAAACCTTTCGTCCCTAACCAGATCAGCCAGTGTCTCCCCAACAATTGAAACCCCATTCAATCAATCAATCCTCTTCTATTTTGTCCGTAGGTATTGAAGTAGATACTTACAAAAATAAATTCAAGAACTATAACTTTTATGGCAACAAAAACCTTGGATATTCTAAATCAATCCTCATCTTATTATGTGGTCAGCTAGGGGACGAAAATATCAAATATATTTTTGTATAAGTCCTCGCAAATCCGTATCCTTAACAAAGAAAAGAATGAATGTAACTAAATGAAGTGTGACCATAATTTCTTATGCGGGTCCAAGGGACAATATCTCACATGAAATGACTTCATCAATTTTCAGATGTACAAAAGGTTTTCGTCTTTATATCTTCAAAAGGCCCAATGACCGACCGTAGCCGATTACGTTGATTGATGCAATCCAATTGGCCGGCCAAAAGTGAGCAATAAAAGCGCACAGAGAAAAATTGCAGTGATTTTTTCCTCCACAAAACCTCCTGTAGTAGTAATTTGAAGTGTTGTGAAGACTACCTTCTACACACATTATATTCTTGTAGTTAATCTAGAAAAAGTGCTCATTAAGAGGGAAAATGATCCCGCAATCACCTAAATTTCTAAACTCGCCATTATGTCGTTAACATGATGAAAGAACTTCAGAGTGAAGTAACCTAAATAGAAAACGAATTATTCAAAAATTGAGATCGTAACTTGTAATGACAAGTGACAAAATATCGAGTTATATGTAGAAGAAATCAACTGAACTTAAATTATTCCATTGGGAAAAGCAAAAAGCATAAACTGAACGTCGATTGCATAATCTTGGTGTGAATTTGAACACATTTATGAATAGAACTACAGTTCGCTAACCAAAAATTAGATAACTCCTTATTGCGCATTGAAAGGAGATAATTAGGATAATTAGTGAAAACTAACCAATGTATGCAAACGAATAAATTATAGTAAACAATGCAAAACTACTACAACCAATAAACACAATAACATGATGTAAATAGAATATAAAAGTAATAAGATTATCAAAAAGGTTTGTAAGGAATACGCAACACACTTATAATAGTAGTACTCTTTATTGACGACCGGCTGGCGAAGTGGTCTGTACCCCTTGCTATTCGGGCTACTCGGTCAGGGATTCCGGGTTCGAATTCCGGTACAGAAGGAAATGTTTGTATGATGAGTGCGAGCTTTTGTTCACGTGTCATGGATGTTTCAATGTTTATTTAGTATAATTGTAATATTTATATACATACTATTAATATTTTTTCTCCGTTATCTGGTATCCTTAACATAAGCTCGTAATGATAGTTACTTTGGGCTAGTTAATAGGTATGAGTCATTGTTAATGCAAAAACTGCTGCTCCGAATTATTGTGATTAAAACAAAGAGGAACAAGTTTATAAGGGATATATTCGTGTGACGACCATAAGTACAGTTAGCTAATATTGAATGAACGGTCATTGAAATAGGAGATCCTTTTAGAATATGGTCCCTACGTATATAACAGAAACTCAGACTTGCTCCAGGAACTGCAAAAAGCAAGAGAGACAAGGTTCGAAGGGTTGGAAATGAGGCTTTGTTTGGAAGCGAACAAAAAAGATTGCTATAGATAGATACTTAATTATATTGATACGTGTCCTTAATCTATTCATAATACCATAGATTACGACGGTGCTTTGTTTCTCGAATGAAAATAGCCCTTTCGCAAATTAATATTAAACCTGCGAGTGGGGATTTTATTAAAGATATAAACTTGTTTTGGTGTGTATCCATCCATAAATAGTTCTAAAATTTAGAACATTTCTACCGCGCAAGATTTTAATAAAAACACTCATACTGTAAATTTTAATTTACACTTAACTGGCAATGGTATAATATCAAAACAAGGTGAGTTGAATATTACCTACAAAACATAATTTTGCTATGTAGCGAAGTTGATTGTGAATATATGCCATTTGCTATTCTGTTAAATTATACGCATTAATATTTTGATAAAATACTTATATTCGCTTTATTTGTCACTCCGCCTGTTTGATAATGAATTTGTGTTTCCTCGCTTTCTACTAATCACAACGCTAACTTTTAATTTTTTTTTGACTAAAATCTGTTATATGTATCTAAATAAGTTGTGTACGTTTGTCTACACTTCTAACAACGAAAACTCAGATATATACACATTTTTTATATAACTTGGTATAAGCGTATTTATTTAAGCAAACAAATTCAAGCTACATAGCTAGTAATATCGCACAGTCGCAAAGCGATTCCCAGACTTGTTAGTAAAATGTCCGTATTTTCAATAAGTTTATATAAAATCAACAGTACAGTGCTATACGATTTTGACCTTTACAGCGTCCATAGTGTAAGATAATAAGAAGACTTTTCAACCTTTACATTTAGGTTCTCATGCTCTTATGGATGCTCTAAGGGTTCTATTATATCATTCCATAACATTACTTTTGTAATTATACTATAAAGCAAGTTAGCTCCATTCAGTGTGTAAATTCTCAAATATTGTGTTTATACATGTAATAAGTTTAGTTTTTATTAATTTTTCAAACTAAATCTTTACACTTCTTCGCACTACAGTGTACCAAAATAACTACAAGTACATTTATTTTAAAATTAACTTACCCAAATGACTATTGTTGTGTTAATACGCGAAGAACTAAAATTACACCAATCTCAAGGGCAGTAGCAATTTAACCTACATGTAAAATATTAATGGACGCCAAATTTCTATAAAGTCTAGAATCTCTAGATAGAACAAATTTTATAACATTTCCAATATTGCCTTTAACGTTTATCTTGGACCAATGCAATGTGCCTGCTTTGCCATTGGACAGTAATGAAATGTACTTATGATGGCGGCCAGGCACGAAACTCCAGTGCTCGCTAACCCCTTGCGCATCATTCACGTGGACGAAGAGCTGCTCGTGTTAGACAAGCCTTGCTCGCTGCCGGTGAGTCCAACTGGTCAACAGGTGGCAGACTCTGCTTGGTTTTTGGACCGAGAATTGAAACTGCGAAACGCAGATAAAATTTTAGCAAATAAATTTATAAATTGTAACCGTGGCCGCCTTAAGCAAAACATAAGCGTAGTGAACGGATGTTTACATAAAGCCTGAAATAAAAATAAAGGCTTCTTTGAAAGTGGATAATTAATCAACACATTTCAAGGTGTGCTTGGATTTTAAGAAGCCGTCGCTTTTTTGGGAAGTCTGTACCTGCTTATTTTTAGTCAGATCCTTTAGGTATACATTTATTTGATCAAATGCGTTACAAAATAACTTAATTTAAGTGAACATTAACGTATATACGCAATAAGGTTTCTCGGTTCAAACTTACTTCTGACAATGTTCACCATCAGAGTCTGGCACAGAATTGTGGTATTCACAGAACTTTGGGACTGTAAGTACAGTGAGGAATTGTGCCGTCTCAAAGAATTCCACATGTAAGTGGTACTTTTGCGTTTGATATCACATATGAATAACATCGACATAATGACAAGAACTCATTGTTCCTTCTCTAACATTCTCTATTACTTTTTAATTCATTTTCAAAAATGATAATTTTGAACCAATTTGAAAAACTATTTAATTCGAACTGCTTGTGATTTGAAGAATGATCAAAATAAATTATGAATTACGTCATCGCCTCCTTCAATAGCTTTAATGTTACATAAGCTTCTCCTTGTATTTATATTACTGTTATTAACGTTTTCTCAATCTGTTTACTTTATATAACCTTTTGAGACAGGGGTATATTCAATAAAACCTCACTAAATATTTGTTCCACTAACTTTATTTGCATGTTATTATTGTCACTAAGTAGCAGTCCGCCCTTGTCATTAGTATGGTACATGTGTTTTCGTTAAACTTCGATCAAATTGCTTCAACTTTAGGTACGCCATAAGCAAAATGGTAAAATAGTTTGATTTAAATTATTTATCCTAAATAGAATACTAAATCCTTTTCTGAATACTAAGTCAGTAAAATCAAGATTAAATTAATTAGTGGTAAAATCTAAGAAAGTTTCGACCTTCATAAACATGTAACTATAGTTTCTAAAGACTTAAATATTCATCCAACATTTAACGAGAGTTTCTTAAAGATTTGAGCAATAGTGAGTTTTAAAAGGGTGAAGTTTTAAAGAGAATGCTTGAGCAAAGTGTGGTTGTGGAGGGAATGATTAAAGAACGGTTCTTCACAGGTGCACCCCTGCGGGCGATATCGACACAACACTGTCGTGTTCATACTCGCTAAAGAGTACAACTTGAAAAACCTGAGGACCATTCATAGGCTGGATAGGTTAACATCGGGTAAGTTTTAAAAGTCATTTTCTCAAGTAAATGGCACACCACTATTAAAAAAAAATAAGGATATTGTAAGGAAAAAATGTTATCAGAAGCTAGGTATACGCCAAATGCGCTATTAGAAAAGTCTGCCTTTATATTCTAATGTTCCTTCATATGCAGTTATTTGTCCAACGAATGCATCGTTAGTAATGACGTGTGTAATATGGGTGACTGGAAAATGTTTATTATAAATAACTTCACCCATAGACATTTCGCTTTTATTTTTTAACTTAATACACATTACAGCTGCATACATTGGAGCTGTTAATAGTTTATGTTAAAAAACTGGTATGATTATTGAAATAGAATAACTAGTTTATGAAAACCATTTAAAATTAGTTACTACAATATGTCCAATAAAATGTGATTTGTATCAGGTCTACTGCTATTCGGTCGGAGCCCGAAGAAGGCGCGACAAATGGAACATCAAATAAGAAACAGACAGGTGCAGAAAGAGTACGTTTGCAGAGTTGATGGAGAATTTCCCGGGTGAGTACCTACTAGATTTTTATTTTTAGTTCCTCTGTCGTCTCTTTCATTTTCATTGCTCATTTCAAGCATTATGATCATGTCTCATTGTTTGTCAACAAGAAATAGTTTCTTTCGTACTTATCTCGCTCCGTTCGTGACTGTCTCGTGACAGTTGCATAGCAAGTTGCCTATAGCGTAAATAAATACACATTAAAAACGCAGCTGATTACAATAACATTTATTCAGCGTCCATTTCTATTTGCAAGTCAGCGATTTGCAGCCAGAGTCACGTACAAACAAACATCATTCAACTCCGAATACACTTACGATATTAAAATTTTCTACAGAGATTGCTGGCGTATCGACTTTATTCAGTTACCGCTCACTTTGAGTTTAGTAACGTGAAAACGTACACTATTAGACGTCTCGGTCTTTAGGGTGAAACCCTTAAGATTTCGCAACTCGAATATTTCGGGACTATGTTGAAAAAAGTTAGAAAAATTGAATCTTACATTGCGAGGAACGTTTTTAGACTTTTTTAAAGAAACTTTTTTCATTTACTTTCATTAAATATTAATAAGGCTCTTTCAAACTTGAAAAGGATTGTTCTGAAGCTTGTGTCTGTAATTTTGATTTATTAGACACGTTTTTTTGAATCCAACTCATATCGGGAAGATAATTTTCGAAAACTTGAAAAAATCTAACGACAAATTCAAGTTACTTTTTTCTTTAAATGTAATTAGGTAGTCGTTAGTAAGTCGTATATTATTAAGACAAAATTCATTATTTAGACAAAAGGGTTATATTACACTTTTGTCTAAATATTGTTTGACGTTGTATGTGATTTGTTAATTACTTAGTACCTTTCTTGACGAAATAAATACTTAGTAATTAAAATATAATAAAACTAGAAAAATTTCACGTCCTGAGGCGGGAATCGAACCCGCGACCTTTCGCAATCCGGGCGACTGCTCTGACCACTGAGCCACCCAGGACTTGGGATATCCCTGTGAAATTCTTCTAGTCTATCTGTATTTGCGTTTATGAGCTAACGTCCACCCTACAATGTCGAAATATTCTATTTCAACATCCGAAACGAGTATTTTTACAAATACCGACGATTCGGTTAAGTTGGGGCAGTGCTTTCAAATATTCTTAATTTTTGATTTTAACATTATTATAAATGTTTGAAAAATTACTTAGTAATTAAAATATAATAAAACTAGAAAAATTTCACGTCCTGAGGCAGGATATTAGTTGTTGTCAAGGTTGTCAGCTATAAAAAAAAAAACTAGTTTTATTATATTTTAATTACTAAGTAATTTTTCAAACATTTATAATAATGTTAAAATCAAAAATTAAGAAATAAATACTATTTATTGTTTTATTATTTAATAAAACAATAAATAGTATTAATAGTTTTATTCATTTATCATTTCGGTTGTAGTAAGAATATCATAATATGAATCTTACTGAAGTTTTGTTTTGTGATTTTCATCAAATTATTTTATTATCAAATTCTAAAAAACTCATAACGGGAAGTTTTTATTAAAAACTTCCCGTTATGAGTGGCCTTTATATGTATATGACTGTGTATCTCGATTCAATATTTAAATCTTACATCTGCTAGTTTTAAACAAATAAAAAAATACTTATATTTCTTCTTTCGTTTCTATGAAAAAAATATTATTAATAGTTTTATAATTATTTATCCTAGGGATGAAATCGAGTGCCTAGAGCCAATCGAGGTTGTCAGCTACAAGATCGGGGTGTGCAAGGTATCGCCGAAAGGAAAGGACTGTTCGACTGTATTCAAGAGGCTAGGATATAATCATAATTCGAATACCAGCGTGGTGCTCTGCAAGCCGAAGACAGGACGGATGCATCAGATCCGGGTCCACCTACAATACTTGGGTATGTCTCGGCCGAGTATCTCTTTTAATATAACGATAACTTCATTTATTTTGGATCAAAATGAACACTTGTTTTTATCATAATATAAGGTAAAAGAACTCTCGAAATTCACATGGGCTGGAAAAGCAATCCATTACTCTATGAAGGTTCATGTTATCCCTAAAGGCATTTTCTGTTTGATCAAATTGAAATATGTAGCTATGGACAGCCGTATTAACTAAATAAAAAGAATAATATTTTCAATTTCAATAATGCTCCATATTTTATATTCGCTGGGATCAATATTGTAATTCACATCAGTAACAAATGAAGTGATGGACACAGCCATGTCGTAGAACGTTAATAACATTCGTGAAAATACTTTACACTTACTGAATTCTACAATCTGCCTTCGACATTGACCCTACATTGTTTCTTGCTGACAATGTGGAACGCTGTAACTTATCGCCACCATAATCCGGCTGAACTTGAGTTAGCCACGTTACTCTCACTGCTTTTACAATCCGGCGCGCCTTTTGTTATACGGCGTGTGGCTGCAACAGATATATAAAATAGAATAATATAAAAAAGAAAAGTATTTGTTTGACGAATATTGAAAATATTGTCGATACTGTTGGTCTGTATATTCAGAATCATGATTGAATTTTTAACTAGGTACCTGCAAACCAGACACGATAAATGTTTGCAATAAATTCTGTAAACTTTTAGAGATTGTTATCGAGATGTTACAATCTTATAAGCACTTTTGAAGCATACTTCGTGTTCAGTTTATGACACTTTATTATAATACTTTGTACGTGAATCATAATTGCAATTTGATAATTGATCTTCCCAAAATATATGAGTGACAAGGTGGCTTTATTATATTTTATTCAGAAACACAGATTTCTAAATTCATAAGCTCAGTTACTGCGTTAAGCCGTTAAAATAAGATGATACTTCCAAGAAAAGAGATTTTTATAAATAGTGTACTGATCCGATCTAATCTAATTTGCGAAAGTCTTGCTTGACCTTTTGAAAATATTAAATTGAAATATTTTCCTTTACCTTCGAAAGAGATTACTAAATTGAAAGCGTACATATATTTAAGAAATGGTAACGCTAAGAATATTCAGTTAAATACTAGGTTTTTAAAATCCTGGTTCAGGATCGTCTTTAACGCTAAGAAGATAAAGTTCTAAATCGGTTGCACCTAAATCATATTATTCGCTGAAATGATTCTTCTTTCTATGAATTTGCTGTATTCTTTACCTGCTACCATATCTATAGCACCTACATCTGGACAAGTACAGTTTGTAATAGAATCATCGTAAAATATACCCCATTAATTTATCAAGCCGCAGATTCCTCACGTCTTACGCGGCTTGGAAATTAAATTTCACCAGATTAATATTGTTTATATTTGATACGCAGGGTACCCAGTCGTCAATGATCCTTTATACAACCACCCGGTATTTGGGCCCCTCCGCGGAAAGGGTGGAGACACTGGTGGTAAAACAGACGAGCAACTAGTAAGGGATCTAATCGCCATACACAATGCTGAGAACTGGCTCGGGGTAGATGCCGCCGATGACGATCTGTTGTTCTCTAAACCTACAGCTGATGATAAAGGTAAGGTTTCTTAAAGAAGCGAAACAAACTTAATTTTGATCTTTTATTCGCTGGAGAGTAAATAAGCATAATTTCGAATAATAATATTTGTGGACCTGTAGTATCTAAGTCAAATCTAAATTTTCTCAAAGTACCTAACTCCTATAATTTATGAGAAAGATGTTTGAGCTTATTATGCATTCAGATTATATTGTATTAGAAATGAACTAGAATTCAAATCAATCGTACTAAAAATAACGTTTTGTAGAATACTTTTATTAATTAATACAGATTTTTTTATCACATATATAATTGAGAAGTTGGCTACGTTTGAATATAGCGCTATTTTTTACAAATTCAGAAAATATATGCTATTTTTTTCATAGAAACAACTCAAACTACAAAGTTATAGAATATTCTTTAAATTGTGCGGCTTAGAAAATTTATAAAAATGGTATTTTTTTTTAATTGTTAATTGTATTAGATTGCTCACTTCAATTAAAAGACCTATTATTATGACAGCTTTGAACAAAAAGATACATGTTACATAGATATCAATAATTTTGTCAATATGCCCATACATTTTTAGTAACATAGGAACATGTAAACACCAACACCTGTTGCGTAGATTTTCTATGGAGCATTTTTACACATCAAACATACCACTGTATCTGTGAAACTATTGATCTTAAACATACTAATTCTATTGCAATGTTTCTTTATGACTTTTAAGCTTCGAATTTATAAAATAAATTAGTTTTTAATTCAACTAACTGAACTATCGATACACATCCAATTTCAGCCAACTAAATAATTTTAATTTATTATATAGCTTACTCACCAAGACCTTAAACTGTAGTTACAGTTCTCGAGGGAAGCCTTTATTAATTTTGTTCAATTTATTATTTTCTGTAGTAGTCAAAATATCTAACACACCAATTTCTCGGTGTTATTTATGGACAGCTTAGTGAAGATAATTTAAACAAGAATATTTTACCACTGAAGTAGTTGATTCGGACTACTACTATCGGACGCATATTTTAGGTTATTAATACGAATATTTTTTGCTGTTTCCAATTTACAAAATATATTATTGCTAAGTTATTTATTAGATATTGAAACGTTAATTTAAAGGATCCCACATTGTACGGTACAGTCAGCTGCTTATAGACTTTATCTTTATCTCTTCTTATTATGAAACAGATATACTTAGTTAGTGTTCGTTAGAAAAGTTTAGATAGTCTTATTCCCAACAGAATAGTGAACATCTATCCCACAACCTACGCGTATTGGGCATTGTATCGAGTTCCCTGACGTCATGGTGGACTGAAAATCGTAATTAGATAGCCTACTCAGACGGTGATAAGATAATTTATTAAGTGCTTAGTATTACTCTTAATAATACAGTTATTCCATATGCAATACGCTTATTCAAACGTTTCCTTATGTCTTAATTTGTCATGTAGAAACTTTACGAGTAAAGTTAAGAGACCTCTGTACACTGTTTTAATTTAAATGGGTTTGACATTATAAAAATGATTTTAATTTAGAAACTCGCTTAGTGTTCTGTATTTGTTATAGTTGGCGAAGACGACTGTGACACCGGGCCAGTGTCAAGGGAATCATCCCCGAGATTGGAGTCACCTGCGCCCGGCGTCACACCATCTACAGTTCTGACGCGTAAGTCTAAGGCTTCATTTTCAATATCACTTCTCAATCCCATTAGAAGTATGACTTTTAATAATGTTGTTGCATAAAACCTACATAGCTTCGAAAGAATTTTATACATTAGTTAAAATTGTAACAATGGTATTAATTTACTTTCAATTATGAATCTATGACAGAGTTACCTATTCAAAAATGTTATATGAACTTATAAATAAACATCTTTTACAGCTTTGATGATTATGATTTATGTGGTGAGGCTTGCCAATTGATATTGGAAGACTAGCAAGAAGCTCCTATTCGCTCAGTATAGTGATTTAGTCGTGATGTTGCGTACCTACTCCTTAGAGACCGTTTTTGTATACTTTTTAATTTGTATTGTTTTAATTTTGATATAACGTTGTTATTGTGTTGTCATGGTTACATTCGTTACATCCGTGCTATTTGCCCACTCGATTAATATTGTTATTGGGTTTTCATTTAAAAATATATTCATTACCATCGAGTGTTGCTGCTCTCAATCATCTTAAACTCCTTTTCATTGGTTCTTGATTGGGTTCGTAAATTCTTTAGCAACTCTGCCAAGTCCTTCAAGTGGAGCAGAAGCCCCAGTAGAGGTGGCTACGTCACCTGCGTGCACGCTTGCGCCGTCGCCTGCGCCATCGCCGGCTCTCAATGAAGACTCCAATGATGCCAAGGTATTATTTAATATAAAAATATGCAGACATCATCACAGTAATGTTAAGATGTTCACTGAAATATAAGTTGATAAGTCTGTAAGATTACCTTCCGAGAACTCACAGACAGTGGGTGACAGATTGTATTTTTGGTATAACATGGTATTGAAGTGTTGTTTATGAATTATTGTACTATTCTTCTCTGTAAACGCTATCCCAATTAACCGAACCAAGCATAGAATCCCCTTACTATGATTGCAGCTAAAAAACACTACTTTGAAGAAAGCTAGCAGCTAGTTCGCTTTGTTTCGGATTGAAGGGAAAGTTAGCCAGTGTAATGACTAAGCAGGGACGGAATTTTATCTGAGGCCTCAGGACGACAACGCACCCGCAATATCAAGTGATTATTCCTTGTTATTGCGGGTGTCTATAGCCGGAGGTAACCGCTTACAACCAGGTGGACCGTCAGCTTGTTTGTCACATAGTTGTATAAAAAAAGCGTTCTACAGGCATCGTAAAGCTGGAAGCAGGGGAAATTTTTGCATATGCAGTCAGTATAATGCTTTAGGAAAGGCAGGGCAGGTATGTTACGGGTGCTTAGGGTGCTACGAGGGTCTAATCTATAGGCTACGGTAACCACTCACCATCAGGTGGATTCGAGAGTGAAGCGCTTCGAATAAAGAACGTGTCGCGAACAAATCTAAAGTCTATAAATATTAAATCCTAGAAAAATTATGTGAGCTTTTGGTCATACAGAAAATGATCATGAACCTACTAGTAACACCATTATTTCCTTTTAATTATTTCAGGTGGTGCTTCTAGAATGGACATTGTATTTCATTAAACCTTATTGTTCTAGTCTGACAAAGTGACAGTTGCGACTCAGACCGGCTGCACGCCTGCTGCCACCACTTCAGCGAATGCTGCCGCGGACGCTCTATCCCCCGACCCCCACTGCTACGAGTGCCGCGTCCGCTACAGGGACCCTCGGCCCCGCGACCTGGTCATGTATCTCCATGCTTGGAAGTACAAGGTAAGACCAAAGGCATGGAAACTTTAAGGGTACAAAAAATTGTATATCGAATTTTAGAAATTAATTTGTAAAGTCGCGTAAGTTTCCCGGGAGCATATGACAATTAATAACCATCAACCCGTCTGGAATATGTAGCTTGACAAATTAAACTTAGAAAGAGATTTAATTGACTAGAATGTCAATGCTCGGGGCTGACATTGAGTACAGGCCCACTTCTGAGCCAGCGGAAATAGATTATCAATTATCCTTTTCTATTAAAATCTAAAACACGCTCTCCTTCAAAATTACTTTTCTTGTTGTTATTTAGTAAATATTCCAATGATGTGAATAAGACGACACATATTATTAGAGTTAATATTATGAACGTAAGCAAATGGGATTATGACAAGACATAAAAGATAACGTTCTATCAACAGGGACCCGGCTGGGAATACGAAACGGAGCTGCCACAATGGGCGAGCGTCGAGTGGGAGGAGTCAGAGAATTCATAGTCACAAGTAATGACGCCACTGCGGAAGCGCCTCGCGACAGCGCTTCATATCTCCCCGAAAAATGAATAAACAAGACTATATACGTTATTGATGTAGATGATAAAGTTGAAAATGAATTGGCTGATGAAACTAAAATTTAAGGTAATTTAGTGAAAGTAGACTTTATAGCTGACATAACAAAGTTAAATTAATTTCACCTGAAATTGATGTAACAGCCGTTGTTATTGCTGTTAGTGTGAAATACTTTGATCTTGATGTGAGAGCTATACTGGTATTTGGAGTTACGCGAGGCGCTGTAGTCAATGATAATATTGGTACTCACTTGGCTGTTATCTATGTCATAATACAGTGCATTGACGTAAGTGTAAAATAAGTGAGAGTTAGCCTAAGTATAGAATATTTTCCTTCAGCCATTCAGTTGCAGCACTGTCTTAAACATTTTCTGTTTCTAGTATCTTATATTTTGTAGTTTTTATAGCGAACATTGGTTTGTACTTGACGTTTATTTTTTCCTATTAGCGTGTTAACCACACGATTTGTTATCACTCTTCAGTTCCTATCGGCCTAGAATGTTTTGTCAAGCTTGTTGTAGAATAGAATTAAGGATGTAACAATTTGTAATAATATTGGTACCATAAAATAGTTGTATCGCTTTAACGAGGCAGGGTCAGAACCAGATCATAAATGAATATAATATAAAAATCATTTTTAATCGAAGTAAGTGGGATAGCTCTTCTAATTTTCGAAACATTCATTTTACAAAAATCTATGGAACTGCACCAATAGTTACTTTATGATTACGAAGTGTATTATTTATAACTATTGATTGTGCATTAATTACCGTTGAAGTAACAAAATTTAAAGTAACTATTTGTGAAGATGTTTTTATTTCTACCAAATCTTGGACCACTGCTATATTTTCTTAACTTCTTAAAAAAATAGTAGGACCATTGTACTTGAACTGTTATATAGAAAAGCTATCTCGGTAAAATTAGAAAGCATAATGTTTACAATAATGCATAGGTTTATATAACGAAGAATCATGTCGCATTTTTGTAGATGACGTTATTGCTACGTCATCAGGTTTGGCTTCCATAGTTTTGTGTAGAAATGTTTTAAACAAATACGAGTGTTTAAGGGACAAAAATTCTTGAAATTTTATACTTTTAAATAAAGATACGATTTAGCTACGGTGCCGGTTTTCACGTGGAATTGCTTGTATGTTCTTAGTTTGTTTGACATTCGAGGCCAGTTGTGATATGCATTTACAATATTTCTACTTAAACAATTGATTTTCTTCAAAAGACATCTTAAAGTGATCTTTATGAGATAACCAAAGCAATAGAGGAGTTTACTCCGGAGTCAAGTAAGTTTTATTAATTTTAATAATGAGAGAAAACAATTTGAAACCATATTGTAGCAGCAGGTTCTAAAGACATGACTAAGGGTTTTTGTTTGTTACTTATTTTTGGTAAGTTTGTGTGTTTTAGTGTTAGTTAAGTTCATATAAATGTTGATTGTTCAATGGACAATGTCAAATATATAGTTTGGATTGTTTCAATTTATTATGTCACTTGAGACAGATTATTTGGGCGCTGGTTCGTTTAATTCGATTGACTAGTATTTATTGTAGTATTAAAAAATGTAAAAGACAATTTCATGTGACTACTATATATAAATATTTTCACGAGCTTTCATAAATTAGTTCGATATGAAATTATATATTTTTCTTACTAGTAGTATATGTAGATGTAGTATGCGGACTATATATATAATTTCTGATTATAGTACTCTATTGAGATATGTTTTAAAACAAGCAGCATGAGAACTTATTTGGAAGCATAATCTTTCCCTCATATTAATATTAACCATGTACTTGAAGAAGTAGGTACTTACTTATTTGATTTGAAATATATAATAGGTACCTACTGGAAGAAGCAGCTGCTTCCGAAATAGAATTCCGAAGAAAGAAAGCAAAAGGATCACGTTTGCTTGTTCTAAAAAAACACTAGTTATACACTATTGGCTGTTCAATTGTATATACTTATGCCTAAACTTATTGCGCCACTGTATTTAATTTTAATATCATCGTTGAATGCATGCTGAATCTAAGAATTATCTGATTTGGGATCAAAATAATTAAAAGTAGTTATCACGAATAGTTAAGTAATTGAAACTATAATTAAATCCATTCTGGTTCTAGTAATCAATATGAGTTTTATCCAGAACATTTTGTAAATGAAAAATAAAATTAGCATGTACAAAGTAAGGTTTATAATCTGTGGCATATCACCTACGTACCACTATGAAGGTTATTTAACATTTTGAATGTAAAATTCGTTTCATTCGACGAATATAATATTGTTGTATTTTTATATAGTGCGTAAGATCTGTTTCGTGTACACAAATGTATTGTAAAAGCGAAACATCAAAGCAAAGCCGACTGATTGTGGTTGAGTAGTATGCGCGAGTTGTCTGAAGTTGTTATTGATGCACGCTCCCATCTGGCAAGTTCCAATCGATTTTATGCTAAATAAAGGTGTTTAATTTACTTAGAGTGTAACTTATTTCAGCGTTCAATTCGTGAGTTTGCTTTTTAGTCAAATGAGAACTAACGGCGATGAAAACAGCAATCTGTTGATTCATTTGTTCGTAAGAAAATTTTCATGTGCCTTCTCAAAGTAATGATGAAAAAATAAATATAAATCGTAAAATATGTTTTTAATTACAGAAATTGTTACACGTTTTAACATAAGTAGGTTACATTTGGCACTGACGAGCTTAAATAGTATGAAGAGGGAATAGAGGAGTCTTGTATTAAAAAAAACTGTAAACTTCTTTTTTAATTCTTATTTAGAATCACACGTTTTGGATACAGATTAAGTAATATACCACTAGAGCCAGGGTAATGTATAGAAACTTTTTAAAACTAAATTTTGTTTGATATCATTGTTGCCACTGCAAAAAGTAAAATGTTGCTAGTTTAATTTAAACTGAATACTCGGATGGAGTCCTCTAATCGCCCTTTATTAAGCACGTATTTGGCACAATTTTGCAAAATGTTTGTATTTTTTGCGTAATATTAAAAGGTATTGTTTTGTTTTTTTCTTTGTGTGTAATTACTAATGAGTACCCATGTTCTCATAGTGAATACTGATTTGTCGTGCCATATGTGATGGCTTACTTTTATTTGGAATAATTATTTATGTAATAATTTGAACGACGACTACAAGAAAGACATTTGTTAATTTGATAAGTATTTCCTAATTAAGAATATAATAGCGTTTCCTTCTTTAGATTCATGTTATAAGAATTCATGTTTCCACTTAAATTTAATTAGAATAAAAATTCATTATTGACCTATTTTGTTTTATTTTACTAAATATAACCCTGTGCAATGATTGGTGTAGCTTAGTGGTATCTATTGTCCCGATGATTTTAATGCAAAAATCTCTTTCGCAATTAGTATTTTTCGTTTATTTCCGTTGAGTCACACCATAACTCAATGCCACTATTTTTTCCCCGTTGAGTGATAGTGTAACTAAACAGAACGCTGTATTCCCGTTAAGTAACACCTTCTTGGGTAAAATCATTGTTCAAATTCGTATGTATGTAGCTGGATCATCCCCTGAAGTACCAGGCTACCATAAATATATGAGAGGTTATTTATTGTACCCCTACGATTATTATATAAATAAAATAAGAGTATGCTAAACATCTCCTACATAGATATGGTAGCCTGGTACTTCAGGGGATGATCCAGCTACATACATACGGGAAAAAAATAGTGGCACTGAGTTACGGTGTTACTCAACGGGAATATTTTTCCCGTTGAGTAACAGTGACTCAACGGGAATAAACGGTATTTTTAATGTGTTTGAGTTTTAAAAGGTAACGCATAATTAACACAAAATTCACACACAGCAAAACACAGTAACTTCTGCACAATACAGTTTTTCAAGCACCGATTCGAATGCTGAATCTAACTGATCTAAGCAAGATGATCATGTTATAATAATATAATTGCGTAAATTTTTACCTTCAAAAGTTACAAAATACCGGAAAATCCCCCCGAAAATATTTCTTTATACCAGGATTCGAACCCGGGATCCTTGACCGGCGTAGCCTGTATAGTAAAGGGTACAGACCACTTGACCAGCCGATCGTAAATTATAATTTGCCTTGGCTTATAACCTTATTAGACACTTCGCTTTCGCCAAGTGAGTGCATGCTGTATTATTACAAATATGTCAACATAATTAACCTAACACCTTAGCTGTTTATTTGGTAAAGTTAGTCTACGTACGTGAGTCTCTTTAAATTAAATAGATAAATTAAATGAATTGCTCCATCCCCCTTATTTTCGACTGGGGGATCACGGAATTCGATTCGATTAGTCACACCTTTTCTCGCTCTGTCGCATCGCGCTAAAAAGTGACAGTAGGTTCTTATACAGAGTTTCTGATATTCGAATCTTTTCTTGATAATTTTGAAGTTTATTTTCATTTTTTATCAGTACCCACACACACGTCTATTTCAAATTATTGTAGTAATGTTGGTACAGACGACATCACATCAAGTGTAACAGTTGCACTACGAAAGCCGCCTCTATTACGAACGGAGTAAGGGCAGTCTCAAGGTCAAACTGTTACGCTTGATGTACTGTCGACTGTTCTTTAGAGAAATCACATTACGTCCCCATCTCATGACGTGAAATTTTTCTAGTTTAAGACTTTAGATATTTTTTCTACGAAAATCACATTAAGTTTAAACGAAGCGGTGTCCTACAATTATAGTGCACGGACGCCGTGGCTAACTTGTTTTCTAAAGGACCTGATTCCATAAATAGAGTTGTAGCCAAACCATTTAATAGTGCGAAAATGTCGGTAAAGCTAGACAATACCTTAATAATTTCATTAATGGTAGGTACTTAAGATATTTAGGCCTTTGAGGTTTGGGCAAATTAAATTAGGACCTCTAAATGAAATTAGTGGTTAATTGTGCTTTTGAAACGAAGATAAGAGATATATAAAATGGGTTCCTCTGTGATGATTTTTTACCGACTTCGAAAACGAGGAGGTTCTCAATTCGGTTGGTATGTTTATTTTATTCTATCTATTATCTTATTTATCTTCTCTTACGTATGTAGGTACACACCGATTACGCCGAGATTTCTGATCAGATTTACGTGAATCTTTTTTGTTCGGTGCGGAATAGTTGCTATAAGGTCACATAAAATTTATTTCAAACTCAGTTGGGTAGTATGGTTTTTAAATAAAAAAAAAACGAAATGAGTAACTATCCACCTATGCGAAATTGCGGATTTTTGCTTTCCTGAGACTTTTTAGTAAAGCGATACGATAGTAGGAAATAATATAAGCTAACGGTCACCCATCTAGCTTTGACCTTAGAAAATTATCACTAAACATTGTAAAAAAAAATTAAACAAAAATTAAAACCGACTTCAAAGAACTGAAAAGGATAAAATAAAAAAAAATGAGTAGGTACTCATCACCTAGAAACATATTTTTTGGAGCTGATACCAGTTGTGTCCAGAAATAATAGAACGTGAAGCACCGATTTATTATTTTCAGTTTTTTGAAGTCGGTTTTAATTTATTTAACATCGCATTAGGTACTCTATTTGAAATGACACAAAAATTTGTGTACACGTAGAATCGAGGTTGCTCTGAATATGTCGATACTGTCTGTTCCGTTCAGGGGGCTTATTCGATAAAAATGACAAGTGCCGATGCCTACTACCCTCTATTGTTCTGAGCTACCACCATCTTTATACATTGATGTTTCACGCTACAATGAAACCATTTCACCAACTAATAGATCCGATAGATTTTTTTCACTTTTATAATTTTCATCGTATGAACTATAGACCAATGCACGTTTGGCCAAAAAAGAAAAACAAAATAACCACGAAATCTAGGTAGGTATACGAGATACCACGGCCGTGTTAAGCTAGAAATCGTGGATTTCGTGGTATCATTTTTTTTTTGGTCTAACGTGCATTGGTCTACAGTTCATTCGATGAAAATTATAAAAGTGAAAAAAATCTATGGGATCGATTAGTTCGTAAAATAGTTTTCGGAAACATGTTCAGGGCTCGCTAATTGAGTTAGCGAATATGGGGGCAGGTCTTTTAAGTGATATTAATTTTAAAATATCGCACATTAGGATGTTGCCTATGTTTAAATATGGTGCTATTTCAACAAATTCGGAAATTATACTCTACTGTTACCCGTAAAAATAATTCAAACTTAAAAGATATGGAATGAGACATGAGTTAAGGAATATTGTTGAAGTTAAATCAAAAATTGAAAATTCATGTAATAAGATTTTTTTCCAAAATTTATCATAGATATTAATGATATTACGTTGGTGACATAACTTAAAACAACTATTATTAATGACAACTATAAATAAAAACATACATATTACATAGTTATTATTAATTTTGTCAGAATGCCCATACATTCCCTAGTAATATATGAACATGTGACGTCACCTGATTCGTAGATTTTCTATAGAGCGTTTTTGGACGATGCGCCACAACACATCAAACATACCCCTTCATCTGTGAAACTATTGATCTTATACACAATATTTATTTTGCAATATTTCTTTCTGAGTTTTAAACTTCTTATTATAAAATAAAAAAAAAGTTGCCAACTGCCCTGTTACTAGTATGAGTCCGTAGTTTTTATGCATGTTAGTAACAAGTTTTCTGTAAAAAGGAGATGTTTCATATCCGGCCAAGTATATGTATACTATCTGAAAAAATCAGGAAAAATCTCCTGAAACCGGAAAAAATACTAATATTTTTATGCATAGTTTGTTTGTAAGTACAAAAGTAGAAATTTTTCGTCCATTTCACAGTTATTTAGTATGGCAATATGGCAGGAGACATAGAAGTTAACTAAACGTCACCAAAGCGACATAGCCGCCATCATGAATATTTGACTTTGTTGCAGTTTTTTCTATAAAAAATCTTGTTTTGTACACGCAATAAAGCAAATAAAAAGTAAACGGACAATTGAACACTGTTCAGCATATTTTTACCTATTTTTCAGTATACTGTACATACACCTGGCCGGGTCTACATACATTTTTGGAACATCTCTTTTACTTCACTAAGTTAATAATGTTGGTGAATATGTACTTACTTGAAATTTGTTTTTTATGCCCATTGCTAGTGCGATTATCTGTCGCTGACTCGCTGCTCGTGTAAAAGGACTAGCTGAACGCCTACTACTGCAGTGTATTGAGCAAGCCTACAGACGAGCATTTTCCTACCCCTCATCGCCAGCTCCCTTTCTTTGTCAGAGTCGTCTCTTCGCTCGTTACAATTATCGTGAACCAAATATTTGAAGTACTATAAATAACTTAAACCCTAAACTTATCGATCGTAAGTAATTAGACGACTAAGTGACAAAAAAAGAAATGTAACGAACTCAACGCGGAGCGCAAGAAATGTAATAAAAAAACATCAAAACAACGAGTGTGTAGAATTGCAATTGTTTTTTGTTTTTTGTTTTTTTTTTATACAACTAGATGACAAACAAGCTGACGGCCCACCTGATGGTTAGCTGTTGCCGCCGCCAATAGACACCTGCAATAACAAGGAAAAATTACTTGATATTGCAGGTGCGTTGTCATCCTGAGGCTTCAGATAAAATGCTGTCCATGAAAATATTTGAAGTTGCCTACTACAACCAGTGGACAACCACTATCCCGTCAAGAATCAGATTCCAGAGAATTGATTTTGTTATAGCCCTCCGGAGAGATAACGCCGCTTTACAGATTCTACACTGGGAAACTGGGGGTTTAGTTAAGCGGCAATATACCACCGGTGGGCGATGACAATAGAAAAATCAATTGTGTCTGGAATCTCATGCTTGACGGGTTAATGGAGAACGTCTACACCAAAATGTGTTTGATATTTATAAAACTGTAATTCACCTAATATAGGTATAATTATAAATAATATAGTTCTAAAGGTATATTGAAATTGACACTGGTCGTCAATTCCCGCCAAGATATGGGATATAATAAGAGAATTACGCTTTCTAAGTTACGACTTAATACACTCTTAGCTTTCAAAGAGCGCAAGTACATCGTTCTGAAGAAAATAAAAGAGTTAGCTGTTACACAGTCAAGAAGACAAGCAGTAGGGTGAATCTGAGACACACTCCATTCACTCCTTTCAAAATACAGTTTTGTTAATTTTACGGTACAGCTACGGAATTTTCTAATAACGGTCAGTCTCAAGCTTATTTCCACACATAGGAAAACGCATCCCCTTTTTTTTAAAAAAAAATCATGTACCTTACCTTGTATGTTCTAATACCAAACCATTATAAATAAAAAGATTATCTATTTTCAAACTACTGTCCGTTTTCACTAACCATTCCCTAGGCTTATATCCTTTAGATAGACTGAGATAAAAATCTTTAACAGATTTTTAACGCTAAGCAAATGATAGTGAAAACGAGCATAATATGAATTCTGAAAAAAAAGTATGTAAGTTTGACTCTGGGTGACTTTTCCGGCCGGCAGCAATAATCCCAACTCACTGAAGACCTATACCGTTCGTTACCGATTCTTCGTGCTGGTGGTCTCCGCAAATCGTCGTCAATTGCGCCTGTTTTGCGTCGGAGAGTGAAGGCCAGCTCATTGTTCCATCCCTATACCTGATCCAGTACCTACAGAGTGATAGAACTTAATGTTCCAACCAAGTATCGTTACCCATTTTACGGGTATACAGTACCTACGGCACGGTGACAGTGGGCCTAATTCTGGAGACACACCCTAAGTTTAAATTTAAGTACAGTAGGTATATCTCTTTCTCGTAATATGTAATAGGAAAAAGATAAACAATTTTAGACGTCATGTACGGAGGTGCTTCCTAAACACTGCATTTTATCACGTTCAATAGGGTCGAAAATTGAACACACGTTTCTAAATGTCAAATTATATGACAGCCATCTTTTTCGTGTTTATTTTGAGAGAAAGAGATGCACTGAACTTAAATTTAGACTGAACTTATATTCTAAATTACTGAACCAATTTTCCACTATGTCTTGGTGAATAAACCTTTCCGTTAAAACGTACACGTAGATGGAAGAAAAAATGTTTTCCGAAACCCCGATGAATACTTAATACGCGAAACGGCAGGATACCGCATTTCTATTATCGCTCGTAAACTTAATTTTCGCCTTTATTGCAATCGAAATACGATTTACTCGACTTGCCAGTGGTTGTGGGGAAGTGAAAACACTCTTTGATGCTCAGAATGAGTTATGCAAAAAGCTAAATAAAACGTTAAGAAGTGAGAAGGCAATAAGAAGGCGCGGTGAAAACAGAAGTAGGTAGTACGAAAACATTTAAAGTCGTTTGTACAAATTGAATAAAGAGTACATTCAAATATTTATCTTTCTTGTCTTTTCAATGAATGTGAGGCTTTATCTTTCACGGAAAATGTTTTGAAAATGAGATGGAATTTAAGTGTCAATTTCTGATACGAATTGGGCTATTGAAGCCGTAATGCGGTGCCCACGCCAAAAGGAGTCCCGAACATGTTTCCGAAAACCATTTTACCGACTAATTGGCCCCATTTTTTTCACTTTTATAATTTTCATCGAATGAACTGTAGACCAATGCACGTTTGACCAAAAAGAAAAAAAAATGTAAAAAAGATTTAAAAAAGACAGTAATAATATTATAAAGCTGAAGAGTTTGTTTGTTTGTTTGGTTGGTTGAACGCGCTAATCTCAGGAACTACTAATTCAAATTGAAAAATTCTTTTTGTGTTGGATACTACATTTATCGAAGTATTATATAGGTAGGCTATATAACATCACGCTACCACCAATAGGAGGTGAGAATTAATTAAAAGTGTTGCAAAAACTGGGAAAAATATTCCTTTTTCAGAGCTTTGTAAACGCGCTGCGTAAACGGTTAAAGTTGCGTATAAATCATGTATGCAGGAATTGTTCTCCTTTAAAAGTTCTAACAAAAAGTCCGCGACAGCATATGTCTAATCTTTGAAATTGACTGTCTAGAACCATTTTTTGGTAATCAAATTTGTTCTAAAATAATGTCCTATCTGCGAAGGTGTTTTTGTAAACATGATATTATTCCTTATCGAAATAAATACATTATTTACCACAAGTATTTAATTTTGAGCAAAATTGTGCTTGACATCATTTCATTTCATTTAAAATATAATGCACGCATTTATGATTTTCAAAGCGGGCGGGCGCGGGCGGAGCGATCAATGCATTAGTTGCAAACTTATTTCTATGATCTGAGGTTGCAAAGTAGTTTAATAAACATGATTTAAATCCTTAGACTACCTACCTCACCGTTGTTAATTTCCGACATCCACACGAACGAAGTCGCGGGCATAGCTAGTTAATAATACTATTCTAAGGCCTCTGCCTCGAATCTTGCGGGCAGCGGGGCGGCGGCGGCGGCGGCGCGGGAGCGGCGCGGGCAACGCAGACCCGTTCTCGAAACCAGCGGGCAACGCAGACCCGCCCTCTTATTCTCAACTGTCGGAAAGAATTCGAATTTCGGAAACTCTATACCTGTCACTTTTTATCGCGCTGCGTCAAAGCGAGACGGCATGTGACTTTTCGAATCGAATCCGTGATCCGACAGTTGAGAATAACGGGGCCGTTCTCGAAACCAGCGGGCAGGTCGCGCGGCACTATAGCGGCGTAGTGTTGTGTTCGTGGTTGTGTCGTCGAGACATTTAAAAAAAATCAAACATCAAAAATGTATTTATTCAAGTAGGCTCCTAGAAGCTCTTCCGAAACGCCAAAAATCGCAAAATATGTAGTTATATCTAATTAAAATATGGTCTAAATAATATGGTAATTTGTTTGTTTTCGCGAACGAAATGTCTGACCAACGGCGACAACATCTTTTTGATTCAAATTTATTCCTAACGCTCGATTTAGTGGGGAGTTTTAAACGGGGTGGTGCCGTAAATGCGACAATAAATTTAAACATGGGCTATAATGGGTCCATAGAAATGGTTTGCCACTTTCAAAAATATCGTATTCATTTGATAATTTCATGACATTTGTATGAAATAATGCTGCCAACGTTACACTATTCCGTTTACACATTGACGGCACCACTCTGTATATATAAAAGGAGTTTTATCGAAATTATGAAGAAGATGGTTCACATCTTTGCTGTTCAATATCGGTGTTCTCTAAAAAATTGCTGAAATAATTATTTGCTCTAGCACGTCCGAAGACATTATGACACGTCACAAAAATAAATTACACAACACTACAATGTAGACGCGCGGGCGGTCACCGCTTGACTGGACTGCACCGCTCATAGCCCGCGCCCGCGCCGCCGCCGTGCCGCTGTTTTCGAGGGCCGGTCCATTTGATTTTAAGCATAAGATCGTGCCGCTCCCGCGCCGCCGCCGCCGCCGCCCCGCTGCCCGCAAGATTCGAGGCAGAGGCCTAACACTCACACGCATTGGCTACCTTTCCGTTCAATCCGAAGCACAGCGAACCGTTTCACGGCTAAAATAAGAAAGGCGGTGGTACCTACCCAGACGACTCTACCACCTAGTAAAAATGTGAAGCGATTTCAATTTTGTTTTTGGTTCATTCTCCCTGTAAAGGGAAGGCAAAGGGAAGCAGCATATTCTCGGCCCAACTACCGCAGTGTCTCAAAACGAAAGTCTTTAATTCGTGTGTGTTGCACTGAGACGTGGCCGCTTACAAAAGGCCTCTTATGAAGTCTCAATGTCACCCAAAGCGTAATGGAGAGGGCTATGTTCGGGATTTTAATTGCGTGATCGTATCAGAAATGATGAGATCCGTAGGACAACTAAGGTAACCGACATAGTTCAAAGAATAGCGAACCTGAAGTAGGCAGGCCTCATTGCAAGGACTGACGGCCGTTAGGCTGGAAAAGTCCTGGAGTGGCGGCAGCGGGAGACGCAGCATTGGTTGGAGGCCTCCCCACAAGGTAAACCAATGATCTGGAGAGGGTCCCGGAAAGCCGATAGATGCGGGCAGCGCAGGACCGATCAGTCTGGAGATACTTGGGGGGAGGCCTTTTCCCGGCAGTGGGCGTCTCTCGACTGATGAATGATGATGATGGTATTCTATTGTCGTGGAAGCGCTGGTGGGCTAATAAAAGACCAAAAGTAAAATAAAAAAATACATTATGACTCCTAGAATCCAGCCAATAATGAACATAAGAAGCAATAAAATTTGTGGTCATGAACTAATATGTCTGCTAGGTATTAAAACCGGCCACTACGTATTTCTCGATAAATAAACGCTTACTGCTTTTACTCCAACGGGAATGATCATTAATAAAGCAAAAGTCCTTTAAATTTTGTGGAGACACTCGAAATCTAACGATAAACAAAAGTCTTCTTTATAAAAATGGGGACAAAGCTTAAAATTCAAACTGACCTCTTGGTATTATTTACTGATATATCGTCGTTAGCTTATGTTGCTCCTCTGAGTGCAGTCTTAAGTTATGAGCAATACGGTTTAATATTCAGGTCAGGTCTCGAGCGTATTACAAATTTTGGTTTGGTTTTCTACTTTGATGTTGCTAATAGACACTTGTGAATTTCTAAATGGTACATACTTTCGTACTTTGTGTAAAGGAAATGACATAATTACACTCGAACAATTCCCAATTCGTAAAAAGCTTAACAGCTAAATAATTACTATTTTCAGCAGTGTTTGGGCCATATTGAAGCTGTAGGTTTCTTAGGAGACTATAGAAAATTACGTTGGAAAAACACACTTGAGATATACTCTTAGCGCGAGTATCGAAGTAATAACGCTATCTTCTAAAGAAAAGTAACACGAAACGCTATTTAACTCTAGTTTGTATGTTCTCCTACTCTTTTGCTGTGCACGCTGTCTGGTTGTGGACTTCCTGAGGTCATTAAAAATAAGCCAGGAAATTAGAGTCTTTAAAGATACATGTTGGGAATCAGATACATTAAATCTAGTCCTTAGCCGTTCAAAAATGAGATAAATTATAGTATGTCGCATTTTTAATTATATAAAGGAGAATGCCCAAAAATGCCCACGATGCGCATGATTCGCATGTGGGCATGTTTGGGTATTCTCCTCGTATCTCAAAAAAAAACTTTCGAATTATTAGTAATATATTGTTAATTTAAATGTAAAAGCACTGTGGGGTTAAAAAGTTAAAATAATATTAAATTGTTGCACTGACTTCCTACTTCGTATTCATTCTCCCTACAATGGGAAAGCAACGGAAACTAATGTCCATACAGCCATGTCTTCAGTATTTCTTATTTCTTCATTTATTGCATTGAAATGCTGGTGTTACACATTTCAAGGCATCTTGGGAGTATTTGACGCAAAATATATGATGACAGTCTCCATATGTGCTACTTGGTGAGGTGGATAACCACAAAAAAGTTCTCATCGTATTTCTCACCATAATCACTTTTATTCTAATAACCTAAGTTGTACGTCAACACAAACACTTTGTATATAAAACTACGCCACTTTTATAACACAAAGGTGGCTCCGACACAATTTTTAATTATTAAAATTAAAATCTTGACTGACACCATAAAAACCCACCAAACACTCCGAAATTATAATCTGTGGAAAAATACAATATAATAATTGTCCTTTACTTGAAAGGCAAAGAATTTATGTGTATACAGCCGCATCGTAAGTTTCATTAATAAATCGAACTAGTTTATATAATTGACTGCAAGTCTATTTAATTTATACTTACTCCTTTTTTTTAAAAAAAAATATTATCACAAAATAATACACTAAGTTTACAATTCTACAGTCTGCCAAACTGTGTAACAGTTTGCCGGCAGTGGCTCCCGTGGATTACAAGCTGTATTATTTTATTTTATACTTAACTACTTAATTAACATCAGAGGCTTACAGAATATTGAGATCAATGTTTGTACCTACTTTAAATTTAGTATTCTATTTATATATATATATATATATATATATATATATATATATATATATATATATATATATATACATATACACACACACACATACATACATATACACATACACATATATGCGGTGAGTGGCTCGACTATGCATAACCATAGGGATTCTAAGGACACAGTGACATGTAGTGTTTCCTTAGAGTACTCTTTAAATGGTTTTTACTGGTCACGTTCTGTACTAGGCCCGGGGGAAGCTCGTTTGTATACACTGGCGTTAGCCATCGTCTCTCGCGCTTACCATAATAATTTTTAACCTTAGGCACAACTAGTTTCGGTATTTTAGCTGTTCGGGTTGGGTACGTACGCATCCTTTCCCTTTTATGTTCGTTCTTATCTTGTTGCTCTGTCAGAATTATCATTTTTACTTTAAATTCTATCGGTGATATATTACAAATTTTAAAAAGCTTTTCATATTCTTCATATTTAGCGAATCTTTGGTTTTATTATTTACTAAAAATTTAAGTAGCCTTATTTGCAGTAGTTTAATTCTATTCAAGTAAGTGGGAAAAGTGAGACCATACGCGCCCAGCCTGTACAATATAATTGAATCCGCCAGTGCATGATAAAGCATATACATAATGCCTTTGGACACAATGAATTTTAGATTAAATAGTTTACCAAGAATTGAGCGTAATTTACTACAAACTGAGTTGATATGCAGATTCCAACTAAAATTTGTTTCTACAGTCAGACCTAGATATTTATAATAATTTACAGTTTCCAGATATTTACATGTACAATTTATTTTATTATTGTGCAAACATTCATATGAGTGTCCTTTTAATTGCACCGTTATTAACTTTGCTTTATTATATGGTGAAGTGATAGGCATACATTTTGTCTTATCAATATTAATAATTATCCCATTGTCATGGGACCAGCGAACAACATTATCAAAATCTTCCTACATCAGAGTTTGTATTTTAGTTTGGTCCTTATCGCTATATATAATGCATGTATCGTCAGCGTACATGTACGTTCTGCAGTTCTTAATTACGTTGGGCATACTGTTTACATGCATTATATACCCGACAGGTCCATAAACCGAGCCAGTAGGTACTCCGAACTTAATAATGCTTAATAATGTTAGGTACGTTTCAAGTGTATATAATTAGTAAATATTAAACTCTTAGAACTACCAGCCTACCGCACCGCCTTAAATCCGTCCTGTTGAACCAAAAATGTTAAAGGTGTCTGATGAACTTGTTTTTTTTAGTTTCTTATTATTATTATGACTGTTTAGGTAGATTTTCATAGTGACGTAACGACGAAAACGATAAAAAGACATTTCAATACAAACTCAAAGAAAAAGATACATAAGATGTGGATGTATATTATAGGTACCTTTGCCTTCCCTTTGTAGGGAGAGTACTAGTCTTTGCCGCTATAGTATGACATCTGGTAAAGATTTTTCATATTGTGTCGAAAGTGAACATTTTCAAAAGCGTAGTTTAGCGAATCAAGTGTATGTGTTGACTAAAAGTATCACTTTTTGAGGTACATAATTGTAGGTTACCTGTAGATTTCTGAGACTGAAGAAATTATTATATTGTTAATTTCTGCATATAATCCCAAGATGCATTGAAATGTGTTTGCAGAAAAACCTAATGAAATAATTGGCTGGATGTTTATACCTTTACCTTCGCCTGTCCCTCTGGATGAATGAATACTACTATTACTGTCAATCTGTCAAATATTTGAATAATTATAACCTCAAAATCAGTACCAAAAATTATGATTTCTCTAAACTGCCACACCATAATTTCGTGATTTTTTCCCTACATAATTTATAGCTTTTTTCCATTCTTTGGCACTCATTTCATTGAAGCGCAATCATGGCCCAACTCTCATAGTAAAATGGGCATTGTCCTTTCAATCCTTTAAAATTTATAAATATTTGATTAGTAAGTATAGGTATATCTTAATTTATATTTTTTAATTTTCTTCAACCAATTCTCATTATTTCCTTCTGTATTATTTCCTGTCACTCGAGGTTGCCTGAAATCGATTACTGCTTAGCAATAGGGCCGCCAATTGTATTGTATTTATTCTTGTTATTGATGTTTATGATGTTTTTATCATTTTGTGCAATATAAAAAGTTTTTGATTGATTTACTAACAAATTACGCAAAAAAATATTTTATATAAGTTCTGATAGACCTCAAGACTTATTAGTCCTGATTTATCGCCGGAGGGAAGACAATGTAAGTACGTTTCGCACTTACGTGGTTTCGCATTTATGTTATTCGAACTTTAGTGCTTCGTACTTTTAAAGTAATGAAATAATAAAAATAAACGGCACTAGACGAGCAAATAAAGACAAAGCATTTTTCGCACTTACGTACTTTCGCAATTCTGTTATTCGCACTTTCATGCTTCGCACTTACGTGGTGGACTCTATAATATAAGCCAACTAAACAGAATTACATCAAAATAAAAAATTCCTAAGCATAAATAACGTTTTGGGCTTTACCATCATTAATTTAAGCCTTTTTTTACTTCACACAATTTTCTGTACACAGATTTAATTGGGAAGATTAATGAATACGTAACATTCTACACCATGTTTTTACGAAAAAATGTTTGTATAAAGATTCGTTCACGTTACATGAGCGGGGTGAGTAGACCTTAACACACGTAGGGCTGACAAAATATCTTAAAATATCGAACATCCTTATGAGTTTTTTCAGAACTTAAATCGTGTTTTAAGTCATCGAAAATATTAAAACAACATTAACGCTCACGCAATATGACAAAAGCGATCTCCGTAGTATAGTTTTTTTAAAATTAAAATAGGGTCACTCTTGGTCCCACTCTTACTCCGAGAGAAGTTAAGTGGAGGTCGTCGTTATAGATTTGTAAAGAACTCGAATCTTTAAGTTGTAATTTGGCAGTCTTGGCTTAATTTTACTAGGCACAGTATACCGACTAGACTCGAAGTTTCAAGTCGAGCCAAGCTCAGTAATTTTCTAACAATTTGAGCACTCAAATAGGTCTCGAGTCTTAAAACCAGCTTAAAAATCGTATCATTAAATCGTATCGTATCATCTCGAAACAGGCTTGAATTTCATTTGCATTTGAATATCGTATGGCATAATCAAATATATTGAAAAAAAAAGCACCGATTAGATAAGTAAATACCTACTTAAATTTAATCATTGTTTACCAAACAGTAAAACTTTGAAGTCGGTTATTTGTTCCTAATTTATAAAAGTAAGGGAAGTCACATATTTCTCTATCCCTCTCACGTTCACGAGGTAACAATTGCTATTGGGCTGGTGTGTGGTCAAAATTATTATTTTTCTTGATGCCTTAGTTAAGTATATCCTAGACAATACAAGAACGTGGCAACCCTGTAACCCTTTACTTTATAATGGAGGTTGCGTGATGCTTAAACAATTTCAGACGCCCGACAGAGGAAGTGCCGTGTGATGAATGACCGAGCCTTTACAAGATTTTATTTAAACCGTGTCCTTACATGTTTACATGATGTAATTAAAAATACCTTTATTGCCTAGGCAACATGATTTGTTATTGATAAACATAACTCACATTCACTACGACTCTATTGCTGATAAGCGAACAGAAGCAGTAGGTACCCTTTGTATATGTCGCAGTCAAGACTCAAGAGCATGATTGTAATAAGAACCGTTCAAAAATTCAATGTGTATTTTCAGAAGCTGTTGACAGCAAAGTTTTTTTTTTTTTTTTCATACAACTAGATGACAAACAAGCTGACGGCCCACCTGATGGTAAGTGGTTACCGCCGCCTATAGACACCTGCAATAACAAGGAAAAATTACTTGATATTGCAGGTGCGTTGTCATCCTGGGGCCTAAGATGAAATGCCGTCCATGCCCAGTAATTACACTGGCTACCTTTCCCTTCAATCCGAAATACAGCGAACTGTTTCACGGCTGAAATAAGAAAGGCGGTGGTACCTATCCAGACGACCCTACATACGGGCCTACCACCTAGTAAAAAGTAAAGTTATGTTAAGTAAAGTTATTAAAATATTAGAAATATCGAACAAAAAGAATTTACCTTTCCTTATTTTTTTTTCATTTACATACTTAGCGAAATCCTTGGAGTTTTGTTGGCTATATTTTTTGATTTTGGAATTTTTGGAATTTGGTCTGGTGCCTGGTGCCCCGCCCTAGGACTGGCTCTGGTCGGTTCTAGAGTCGGGCTGCCCGGAGGCGGCTCGGTGAAATGCTTCGGCAAACCCCGGGTCGTCTCCATTATGGGCATGGGGAAACCGGAGTGATTTAGCAGGTATTTCCAGTGCCGCTATGATCAGGCGCTAAGCGACCCCTGCACAGGCCCCCGTCTAGCCGACGGTCCGCTGATCCACCTAACCAGCGGCTTAGGGTATCGTCTGTAAGCGGATTCCACTTCGAAAAAAAAGCCCCCTCCCCCCCTTTTTTAAATGTGAATTAAATGGCTTTCATATCTTTACTGAATCTTTACCTATGATAACGAATAAATGATTTGATTGATTGAAAGTTTATAAATTCTTGAAGAACTATTCTTTCAGATCACTTGTGATGTAGACTTCAATGAGTGGTGGGATAAACGTTGCTATAAAGAACGTTAAAGTAGATAGCGGTGAATAAATTGGTAGGTAACTCCTAGTGCTTGGGTGGCGTAACGGTTATTAGGGCCGGACCCCAGAAGCCGCAGGCTCGATTCCCGCCTGAAGCGTACAATTTTTCAGCATTTTCTTTACTTGTATTTCTTACAATTAAATATGAAAAAAGACATATCAACCGAATTGAGAACCTTCTCATTTTTGAAGTCGGTTAGATTTTTTTAACAAAAATAAAACCGACTTCATAACATTAAAAAGGAAAAAATAATTAGATTTAAGTACCTAGGTACTTATCTTCTAAAAATATGTTTTTTGGAGTTGTTGCTTCTCTTTCTATTGTTTCTGGTAACGCTTAGCGCCATTAAACAGCAAATTTTTCCGCAAGTTCTAATTTTTTTACCATGGCATCTGCCTTCGTCTTCGAGAGCATTCTCCTTACATGGGGTATAACATGGTGACAATCTTTATAATGCTGCTTCGATGAGGTGATAACCATGGTAAAATGCTCAACGTTTCTCAGACCTTTCAATAATTCCCCATATTTTACAAATCACACAAATTTTATAACACAATTGCCACTCTGACCATTATTAAGATAATTGTTAATGAAAAATATCGACCATCAGGCCAACACCATAAAATGCTGCCGAAAACACTCAGAATTCATTATCTGTTTGTCTGCTACGTTCTCAGTCATAAACCGACTTAGATAAAACTTGGCACGGAAAAAATGATACCTTGCAGAGGCCATAGACTACTTAGGCGCGATATCTGACATCCACAATGTAACTGACCAATTTCTGGCTGCCAATAATGTCAATACAGTAACAGTTACTTTTTAAATGTTTAGAGACTACTCTATCATTATCATCATCATATCAGCATATGATGTCCACTGCTGAACAAAAGCCTTTGATTTCCAAATGGAACGGTTCTCCGCAGCCTGCATCCAACAGCTCGCGACCCTGATCTGGTCGTCTGTCCATCTAGTGGGAGGCCGTCATACTTTGCGCTTTCCGGCCGTCTACTCTGCATGCTATGTGCCCTGCCCACTGCCACTTCAACTTACTAATCATATCAGCTATGTCAGTGATTTTAGTTCTCTCACGGATGTCCTTTTCTGATTCTATCTCACAGAGAAACACCTATCATAACTGGTTCCATAGCTCGAAGGTATAAATTTTGACTGACGTATCTTGGGATCGACCATGGCGAAAGTTACTTTGTTTAAATCAAACCACTACCCTACCAAGCTCCTCAATGTACACTTAGTTTGCAATAATTAAATTGAATTTAAATACGGTATCCAAGGTCGTAAGTTTCTACGTTACACAATATTAGACACCGGCTCTAATGTACTTTATCTATTTATGGTTCCAGCCAGTGGTATTCCCAGCACGTACTGTATATGTGGCTGGTCGTATCGCACTGTCAACACATTATCTTGTAGCCAATTTGTAAGAAATACTGTAGGTACACGCTGTACCAGAATTTACAGCAACTCATGTACGAAATGTTAAGCAGTTTGGATAATACCACATGTGTTTTTTAGCACTTATATTAACTTTTAAGATAGTTGAACTAGTTTCAATGTTGGGTGATATCTCAATTAATATAAAGTGTTTTACCATCAACTCTTTTTGCAGCATTATACTTGAATTTTTCATCGCAAAGTCAGGGATCAACTCGCGCTAAAAAAGGATGGATACAAAATTATTAATATTATGACTATACGAGTATCAATATCGTTCACCGTTATTAGTTACTTATTTATCTAATATACAAAATTCTCGACTTACAAATTTAGTTACCATACTCCTCCAAAACGGCTTGACCGATTTTCATGAAATTTTATATGTATATTCAGTAGGTCTGAGAATCGGGTCCTATTCATTTTTTTGGTATTTTTTTTTTACATTTTTTTTATTATAGCAAAACAATGTTTCCCGGGGTCATCTAGTACTTATTATGTAAAATTGTATCAATAACATGCACTGATTAATTGATAAAACTATGTGAAATTGTATCGATAAAAATACAATAGATACCATTTTAAACTTTCTAATTATCCAGACAGTTTTATTTTCGTACCGCCTATAGCAATTTATTTATACAGTCGATAATATACTACTACTGAAATCGAACTCTGATTTTTGGTATCACTGCTTACATCTTCATGCATACATCACACAACCCACACATGCATACATTATTCCAAACCACCAACCTAAGAGCTACAACCCGTCAAATACCAACAACTCCATAATTTGTCCCAAAAGCCATGAAGTTCAGTTCTGATGATTGGTGTTTCTGTCGTCCCACAATTAATTTTCGGTGGTTATAGCTATCTCAAAACTGTACAACAGATGAAGGTGGCTGAATGATTAATGGGGTGAGATTACACAGGGACTTGCCCCTTGCCCCCAATTAGTGGATGAGATAAGCTAAAGAACTTTCTTTGTAACTATTTAATAGCTTAATATTTATGAATGGAACGAACTAAACATAAGTGAAGTTGTATTCTAATTGTATATGAGCTGCATAGTCTCAAAATGATAATGAAGACATGTGTATCATTTTGAGACTATGTATCTGTATGAAGAAATTATGCAGCGAAATTCAATTATGAATTAAAAGGAAATGAAAACTTTGTTTTGTTTGTTATGTGCCTGAGGTGTCTATTAGATAACTCTAAAGGAGGTGTCTAAGATATGCCCTGAACAGGGGCGTAGCTACCGCCGTATCGGCCTTGTCAATGATACGTGGCCCCCCGGTGACACCCCTGTAATTGAACGTGTAAGAGAAAAATTGTAAAATATTAGGCCATGCTTTCCAGAAAATAAAAGTGATAGAATAAAACCATCGGAGGGGCCCATAGACTACCCAAAGGACCCCCATGTATGTTTTGCGAAAATTTAGTTTTGAAGAAAATAGTTTTTTTTAAATTTCTGTTATTCTACAGGCCTATTTTTTTGTATATGTGAATATTGAATAAGTCTGCTAGATTATTAATACAGTGCTTAATTCGGACTAATAATTTATGGCGGAAACTATTTTTTTTTTATTTGTATGATATTTATAATCTTATTTTAGGAGGTTTTCTCTTCGAAAAATCACATAACAAAAACGACATGCTTCAAAAACTTATCGTATTAACATTTTCTCAAAAAACCCTGAGCCCTCCTTCGATGGTCTTCATTCAGACCACATAAAACCCGACACTTTGTGTAATTATCATAGGGCCCCCAAAATTTTTTGATACAGGGCCCATCTAAAGCAAGCTAACGCCGTACTGGCCCTGAACGTAAAAAAATACACGAAACTTGAAATGTGACATGAGAAGTGATTGGTGTATAAAAAAAAAATTTTTCAATGTTTTAACACTAATTGTACGCTGTCCCTATATGTCCAGAAAAATATAATAATATGTTAAATAATTGTTTTGATGATTGTAGAATGACGAAGAAAGACGGACAATATTTGACATAACTAATTAACATATCTAATTCTGATATCTATATCAGAATCCAACCATGGAGTTTCACATTACGAGGATAAATATGCAAAATGATCGAACCTCCTTAGAAGCGTTTTTGTTCAATACGTTATTCACACTCTAATACTAAAGAGAAAATGAGACGAAAGATGTAGTTCTAATTTTCATCACACGCACGTGGCGCCTTTAGCAAACGCGCCATCTGATATGAAATATTAGAAAAGTTAAAGATTGTTGCAACTTTCCGACTGATATTTATAAAAAAATATGAATACTTATTTTACTGTTTTCTCGCAAACCTGTTGAAAACTTTATTTATTATCAGTTAAGTATTTTAGGCGCAGTTTATGTACTCAAACATTGTTAAAATAGCCGTCACATTATTACTTTTATGATCTATCGTAGACAATATCTCCTGCGTAAAAAAAACTGGGATTTTTAGAATATTTTTGTTTTTGTGTGCTGTAGAATTGAAAGGCTATCTAATAATGTACTTTTTCTTTGTGTAAATCTCTAATCATATGAGGGAAAATGGTCTTAAAACTTGGCCACCTCCTTTAAAGGAAATGACAACGTTAGATAAGTTATTCGGTGAGCATTCATGGACTACTTATCCATGATTGGGTCACGAGTTTATTCACAGGAGCTACAGTACCTCAACTAGATCGTGAGTTAAGGTTATGTGTTAATTCGGACACATTTACCCGGTAAGATATCCGCATTTACACCGGTCACGGGTCGCTGACTCGATAATCCCGCACTAATGAAGGGGGGTCGTAATTACTTAGATGACATCGATAGTAACTATTGTATTGAGTATATTTGGGTTTGTATTGCAAATTATATCATTAACCTTTACTCTGCGAGGATGAATTGATGTTATAATCAAGAATTTGTGACATTTCAACTCGACAAAGAGGCGGCTTTTGATGTAATAAAAATAATATTATAATAACATTCATACACTCACACCTATTATCTAGCCCAAAGTAAGCATCATTAAGAGCTTGTGTTATGGATACTAGATATCGGATAAATATTGATAGATTTTTTCACACAGGAAAATCGGTTGCAAAACGGTGGTTATCTTGAATATAAAAAACGTTTTCTGTTAAAAAAAATACCAAATATTATCTGCTTTATAAACTAGGACATTTCATTTTAAATGACGAGTCAATTTTAAAATTAAGAAATGAGTTTCATTATCAAAAAGTCATTAACACTCTTTGAGTGAATAGATTGCTTCACAAATATGAAAATTAATAAGTATCTAGATTAGCATTTTAGCCTTTACAGCACACAGTGTGACAGAGAATATGCGACAAACAAACAAAACAACAAACAACAACAAACAAACAAATAAATGTAAGTAATGATTTTTAACTTGATTCACAAAAGAATCTGATGTGTGATTTTTGGTCATGCGCGAGTGACATTAAACAAAGTACTTAAATAGAGAAGAATCCGCTGCATTCTTATTCCATCCACATCGGACGACCGGCTGGTCGAGCGGTCTGTACCTCTTGCTATGCAGGCTACTCGGTCAAGAGGTCCCGGGTTCGAATCCCGGTAGGAGCAAATGTTTGTATGATGAGTACGAGCATTTGTTTACGAGTCATGGATGTTTATATGTTTAGTAATTAAAATATAATAAAACTAGAAAAATTTCACGTCCTGAGGCAGGAATCGAACCCGCGACCAATAAAATAATGACTATTAATGACCATTTATAATAATGTTAAAATCAAAAATTAAGAATATTTGAAAAGCACTGCCCCAACTTAACCGAATCGTCGGTATTTGTAAAAATACTCGTTTCGGATGTTGAAATAGAATATTTCGACATTGTAGGGTGGACGTTAGCTCATAAACGCAAATACAGATAGACTAGAAGAATTTCACAGGGATATCCCAAGTCCTGGGTGGCTCAGTGGTCAGAGCAGTCGCCCGGATTGCGAAAGGTCGCGGGTTCGATTCCTGCCTCAGGACGTGAAATTTTTCTAGTTTTATTATATTTTAATTACTAAGTAATTTTTCAAACTTTATAATAATGTTAAAATCAAAAATTAAGAATATTTGAAAAGCACTGCCCCAACTTAACCGAATCGTCGGTATTTGTAAAAATACTCGTTTCGGATGTTGAAATAGAATATTTCGACATTGTAGGGTGGACGTTAGCTCATAAACGCAAATACAGATAGACTAGAAGAATTTCACAGGGATATCCCAAGTCCTGGGTGGCTCAGTGGTCAGAGCAGTCGCCCGGATTGCGAAAGGTCGCGGGTTCGATTCCTGCCTCAGGACGTGAAATTTTTCTAGTTTTATTATATTTTAATTACTAAGTAATTTTTCAAACATTTATAATAATGTTAAAATCAAAAATTAAGAATGTTTATATGTTTATTAAGTATATTTCAAAATCTATGCCTCTAATCAAATTAAATCATCGAACTTGTGACACAAGTTTGTGCATGCAATTATGAACCTTAAGGTGGTAAACATTATTAGACCGCGATTTTACATACACGCAGATATACTTACAGATATAATTATATTTTAATTTCCTACAAATTCTTGCACCATTTCTTCTTTGTAATATTTATGTCACCTTAGTTTGTCTGAAAGAAATTTCTATTTGACAAATTAAATATGTTTTGTTTTTTATTTATTTTGTGCGCAATAAAGAATATTTATTATTTTCTTATTATTATTGTTGTCGAATTACTTAAAATAATATTTAATACGTTTTTACCTATATCGATAAACATTCTAGCTGTCACCTTACTAATAGGAAATCCGTGCCAGTTAGCATATTAACCAACAAGATGCTGAATATACCTAATTAATCACACAAACATATTAATAATAATATGTATACAATTAAGAACAATTATTATGCAAGTAAGAATGAAGAATGTCACGATACTTTATGAGATTGTTGGACGCTCACTACGAAACGTCTACGGTTGCTACGAATTGCTACGGTTCATAACGTCGTAGTCGTTTGTGCTGTAATTTAGTTCACATTTTAATGTTTTGAAGCGTTTTTATGGCCTACTATAGTCTAACAATCACAAATAAAGAAAGAAAGGGATAAAAAAAATTAAATCGTCTCCTGGGGTCCGGCCAGACTCGATTACAACTACGCCACCGGAGCACTAGGTGTAACCTACTAATTTCTTCACCGTTTTCTACCCATTTTGAACGTTTTTATAACATCGTTTATTCCACCACTCATCGAAGTTAACACCTCTATCGCGTAGCGTTTAAACATAATATCAGGGACTTCCCCAACCTCCAACCAATAAGATCTTTACGCTAGCACAAAGCACAACAATGCATAGTTTTGCAAACCTACAGAGTTATCGCAAATCGCTAGCAGTGAGTTTTATAATTTTATAGGCTTAGTTTCTGTGTACTATTTAGATACTATTAGCACTAATAAGGTGCACTAGCACATTGTTCGGACTGTACTAGTACAGAACGTAACTATAAGTGTCCGTTTCGGCACTAGACTAGCTGGCTACGCGCGCGATACAAAGGCCACCACGTCTGAGATTGCCCATGGTAACTCTGGACAATCTCCAACGTAACGCCAGGCCGTAAGACAGGGCTGCTTGGAGGCGGTCTGGTGAATTTGCCTTGCAGACCCCAGACCACGTACACGAAAGGCACGAGATTTATACAGGAGTTTTAGCGGGTATTCCCAGGGTCAATTTAGACGCTGGGCCCCGCGCACACCCGCTGCTTTGCCAGCGGCAAATAGGTCCGTTAACGGATTTATCGTGTTTAAAAAAAAGGAGCGGACGCATCTCCTATGCGGTGAGTAATGCCCGCTTACCATCAGGCTAGCCATACACTTACTTGCCATCCTTGCCGTATGCAGTCTTTAGGCTTTGAAAGGACAATTCTAAGAGACGTATAACTTCATTATTATCATCATCAGCAGCCTATGCATCCCACTGCTGGGCACAGGCCTTCCTCCATGGGAGAAACACATGAGGAGCTTGGACCATAACACCGCTACGCTGGCCCAATGCGAGTTGGTGGGTTAATGCGGTTGCAGTGATAACCGGGACCAACGGCTTAACGTGCCTTCCGAAGCACGGAGGAGCTCAAGATTATAAATTTTTTATTGACCCATCCCAGGATCGACCACGGCGAAAGTTGCTTTGTTTTCGTAATCCAAACCAGAGCGCTCAAACCACTAACCAACGAGCTCCTCACGTATAACTTAACTTAAATATATTACCACACACTAAAGAGTTCAGTTTCTTAAGTTTTTGCCTAGCGCATAAACTTGACATTCGCAGTACGAATCTAAGCCGTATTGCGCCGGTATAAAACCTTTTCTACACGTGCATTTCCTTGGACAAACTGCAGCTATAACAACATCTCCTTTTTAAATATTTCTTCCTAATAATAAAATAACGGCCTGATAAATGCCGAGGCATACAGAGAATACCTCTCCAAAGAAAAATAGCACCCTACAAGCATCCACCTGTACGAATAGCAACAAAAAGGTTTGCGACATGGAAGCCAAAGTTTTGTGCTGCTGAGGATATATTTGTTATAGGAAGTTGTTCCTTATTTGTATTGGAACAGGAATGGCAGTGGAAATGCTACCTGCAGGTATATCCGAGCTAAACTTCGCCCAACATAAACTTCTAGCTTATCTAGTTTCCCACAGCTCCGCCTAGATTTTCAGTCTATCTACGTCCAGAGCATGAGAACTTTTGTTTGAACTCTAAAAGCAACTGCTGAAGTTTGTGCATGGAAATCTTGAAAAATTCCCATTCATTACTTACGAGTGCAGCAATTGTTTTCTTTCATAAAATACCCGGAAATGCACACTTACTTCACTTATGTTGGCTGCAGCCCTTGATGGTGTACAGCGTCGGAGGTCTTGCACACGCTATTGCTTGCGGTGCTATAGCTATATCTTCTTGAAAGATAGTCTTAAACACAACAGAACTTCTACTATATGCGGATCAATAAAACGTATGATTTTTATCACTAGCACGTGTTGTGAATCGCGGCGCGTAAGGTAGCGGAGCAAATATTAATTAATTGCTATTAGAGGTATGTCCAAACACACACTGACTCGTAGGGATTACCTATCGTGGATATCCTTGGATAGACGGTGTCGCGGGCGCATATAAAGTTTGCATTACATTAGCGGGAAAGGGACGGATATGGGAAGGAAAAGGAGACGAATCTTGCAAGCGTTTCAATTTTAAAGAATTGTATAATAATAATATTTTAAAACCACCAGTAAGTGATGATAAGGGCGAAGATGAAGTGAGTTACACCCGGATTCCTCAACCACAGAGGAACTGGCTATCTTACCTCCATCTGCCGGAACACAACAATGCTGTTAACATATTGATATGGCGGCAGACTTATGTATGACCACGCTGGTAGGTGCTGGTAGCCATGTGGATTTAGATGAAGCCCTACCACCAACCAAACCTAGCAAAAAAATCCTGGCCCCACGGGAATACAACCCCGGATAATCAGATCTGAGGGAAAAATTCTTACTGAACTGGCCCATTGGCTTAGGTTAGGACATCAGTGTGACAAGGGCCTAACTCAGCCATATCAATAAAATTGCTTTGATTGAAAGCCACATTGCTTTTAGGTGGTACGAAATGACAACATCACGTTATAAGCCATACTAATTTTGATCCTACTTAGGCGGTCGCCACGCTTGTTGAGTGTTCTGTAGTCAGTGGTCCCAGCTTCGAATCCCGGTAGGAACAGATTTCTGTATGATTAGTACGAAAGTTTGTTCACGATTCATAGATATGTAGTAAATAATAACAGTTAATAGTACATATTTAATCTATCGTTTAATCACATTTTAATGTTTTTGATGCGTTTAAACGCCTACTAAAATTAAATAATATTAATTTAATAATATTTAATTATTTAATATTCTTCGGATCATTAGAGGTGTTAACTTCAATGAGTGGTCAGATAAACGTTGCTACAAAAACGTTGGAAAAGGAAAGAAAGCGGTAAAGAAATTAATAGGTTATACCTAAGTGGGGCTCCGGTGGCGTAGTGGTAATCGCATCTGGTCGGAATTCAGGAGACGCGTTCGAGTCCCGCCTGGAGCGTATATTTTTCTTTATTTGTAACTATCACTATAACTCACCAAACCGCATTGGCCCAGCGTGGTTACGTATTGGCCTAAAACTTCTCATGTGTATCTTCCAAGTGGGAAGCCTGTGCCCAACAGTGGGACGTGTATAGGCTGGTGATGATAATGATGGCATGCTATTTTATATCCAGGTTGATGCTGAGAGTAAGTTTACTGACGACGTCAGAATATTCAATAAGACTTCACAAAATATTCATTTACTTCTAACGGAAAATTTTTATCATACAATCGCACCAGAACCGGTTCCAAAAACCAGATTAAGCCGGAACTTGGGTTTAATTAGCGTTATCCCGCTGCCGCCTCGATATTTCAGTCCATTGTTCGAATGTAGCACTGCAGATTTTTCTCTCTCATATGTATTCAAAGTTACTGCATTTACACCCTAATGTATCTTAAAATATCTCGATCTCCTCCGTGCTTTGGAAGGCACTTAAAGCCGTCCCGGTTGTTACTGCAACCGCTTTAACCCCAACCCGCATGGGCCAAATTCCTCATGTGTTTCCCCATGTATGAAGGCCTGTGCCCAGCAGTGGGACGTATAGAGACTGGTGATGATGACGAGCATGTATCATAAAATTGTATTTATATTGAGGTAGAGTAAAAAATGTAATAGTGTTTAGTTACTTGAAGGAATGCAAATATATATTAACAGAGTATAATCGATATCTAAGTGTGAACAGTCAAAGCATTACTGAACTAATTGTAACTAAAAGAATACCAACTTCATGTATTTATAATATGCCACCGCTATCTGGTTAAATTCTCCACTTAATTGGACGTTTAGGCTGTTGATTAAATGCCGGCATCCAATTGAATACCTAGACCGATAGTTAATTGAACTAGACTCACTCAAGGCCTAACACTTTTACTCGAGGTTATTATTTGTAACCACTTATTACCAAAACGAGTTGGGTTACAAGTGGTCATAAAAAAATAACCTTGAAACTACCAATCACTCAAACAGTCACACAAAAGCTCTTCAATTTAAAAGACCGCATAGGCGTGGTGGCTAACTTAACAATATAGCACTTTATACTTTCATGGTTACATGGCTACATTGGAATTAGAATTATATTCGGGATATTTACCATGTAATTTCTTTGTAACAAGTTCCCGATATTTCGGCGGATTTGCATTCGCCATGATCACACAGGGATTCTAGGGTGAAGCCCCATCTCGTCTCGGTGACATACGTCTCAATACTCAATATATTTATTGCACTCCATAATGTATAGAAGGTGTTACATTATTATAATTATATCATAATGATCATCATGATTGAACATTATAATTAGATGATCATGTTCTTGTCGATTGTTACGTCCAAGTATCGACTTTTTGGAGAAAAAGATATGGATGTGCCTTAATTAGTCAATGCAGTAAACCTTTAGCTTGCGCTCCTAGTAAAAGGGAACTATAGGTGTTTTGGCGGGGTTATCTGCGCACCATTTGACAATGGCGTTCAGAGTTCTTTTCAGTATTGATGATGCACGGCTTTGGCAAGGGCCTATACAGTAAGCAACTACGTCATCAGCATATTCCTGCACAAATACTAACTTGCAATTCTTTTGGGTATACCCCTCCGACCTATACCGTGGCAAACACTTTAGCAGGCGGTTTTCGACGGTGCCAATGATTCATTGAGCCTGTCGTACTTCACTGGAATTATTTGTCATGTATAAAAAAACAAATATTAGTTCCACATCAGTGTAACAGACAGCCATTTTTAATCCGGCGGGCGCTCTATCCACTCACTAATTCAGCAGTTTGGCAACACCGCCGACTAATGTCGCCACTCGCGGCCGCCATTGTTTTTAATAAGCCGGAGTTATTGGGTACACACCGTGCACTTAGTATTGCACTTGCGGTCGGTACTGACAAATAAAGGTTTTATTAAAAGTCTAGGCTCCTACACATGCTTTAAAAATTATGAGGGCAACGAGGCACACGTTTTTCGCTTGACTGTTGAACGATTCTACAACATATAAAAGCGGAAGGAAACTTTTGGCATCAAAATAGTAAGTCCGTTTATATTTATACCGCCATTTACACCGTCTCATTAAAATAGCTTTAATCCACTTTTTATAATGATGATCATTTGAAAGATGTCATTCAAAAATCAATTAGCCTTTTGATCACCTGGTGGTAGGCCCGTATGTAGGTCTGGGTGGGTACCACCGCCTTTCCTATTTCGGCTGAAAAGCAGTTCGTTATGTTTTGCATTGAAGGGAAATGTAGGTAGTGCATTTACCGGGAATGGAAGGTATTTCATCTTAGGTCGCAGGGTGGCAACCTACAATAACGTGATTTTGTCTATTTTATTGCAGGTGTCTATAGGCAACGGAACCCACCAGCAGGTGGACCGTCAGCTTTCTCGTCATCTAGTTGTATTAAAAAAATTCGGAAAATGATAACAAACCTAAATCTTTCATTTTTGTCATCTCCTGCCACCAGCCAATGATTGATGCGGTTTTTAACCCAAGTCTGTCCCTAAGGATCCACTGTTCGCACTCATTCTGCAAGTTAAATTGCTTCCTAAACACTGCCTTATATCACATAAAGGTAGCCATTGTCCTTTTTCAGGTTGTACTCTACCTCTTTGCCAAATTTCAGCTAAATAGGTTCAGCAGCTTAAGAGTTGTAAAGTAACAGACAGCAGGCAAATAGAGTTACTTTCGCATTTATAATAGCTCATGTGGATGTCAGCTACAGCTCTTAAAAGTATCCTATGATATTTCCAGGGTCTCAAACTATCTTCATACCGAATTTCATCTAAATCGGTTCAGTTGGTTGAGGCGTAAAAGCGTAACAAAGAAACAAACTCACTTTCGTATTTATAATAAATTAGATAGGATATTAGTATGGATTAAAATTAAGATATACTCTTAGTTCCCAAAGTGATCAAACTGGATCCCCAGGGATCCTCGGATCCTCGAGACGAGAGAGAAATGGCGTGACAAAAAAAAACACATTTTTTTGTCGACTTTTGGGAATATGGTAGAAATGTAGCTGCAAGGGGCTCCACCGGACTAGCTAAATTTTAAAAGGGGTCTATGAGAAAAAAAGTCTGGGAACCTCTGGCTTACACCATAAGAATTAAGGATATAGAACTCTATGATGCCAAACTGATCCATCAAATAAAAAAATCGAGTTCACAACATCTCGGACAGAAATCTCGGAGTTTATCCATGGGCTTATCTTAGCTGGTATATATGCTAAACAAGCGAACTTTCGTACCTTTAAGTCCTAATTTCCATAATAGCCCTTAATAAAACGCCCAGAAGGCCATGTCGTACCCTTAGGTGGGTACTTTGGGTCAAGACATGTTGTCATCAAAGCCGGGCAAAGTTTACAATTCAAAGTTGAAGTTTGTAAAGTACGTTTTAGAAACGAACTTTATGCTCCTGTTAGTCCGCTATTAGATACTTAGGGCCTTACTAACCATTGTATAACCTCTTTATAGTTACACATTTTTGTGTTTTTTATGCTCGAAATCAAAATATCACTTGAATGAACGGACTACTTATTTTCCTTAATAATTTGATTTAATTATCATTATTATTCTACTTTTCAACGTATTTATGGTAACCCCAGTCTTCACTTTATATCACATATTGTTTAATTTATTTTTCATAGCATTTCCTTTCACATAATAAACTATTCTTGGTTATCCATTTTTGACATTCTTCCTTGATTGTACCATTACAGATTCGATTTCGAGTTATTTAGGAATTTCAGCATACTCACTGCTTCACCAGTAAATGACCTACCTCTATGGATTTCTCCTGGTAAAAAAATGTACCTTCTACTCCGCGTAGCGTATCGTATAAAAATTAAGTGATAATAATATAAAATAATATTCATACTTATCTAGCCCAAAGTAAGCGTTATTAAGAGCTTGTGTTATGAGTTATGGATACTAGATAACGGAGAAATATTGATAATACTATGTAAGCAGGTTGGTGACGACATAACGATGATAAAGTAGAACATTGGCTGAATCATTTCATAAAAATGTTATGTAATTATCAAATTAATAAAAATAATATAGCCAATATTTTAATGTTTTAAAACCAACCTGTATACTTAAATATTAGAAATACACTAAATAAACATAGGTACAAACATCCATGACTCTTGAATTTGACGTTAAAAGGAAGCGTTATGCTGACAGCACAGAAGACAGCTCCCCAATTCTGCTATTGTTTTTTGATCTGAAACGAATTGGAAACTGTTTAGTTACAACGTTTTTGTTTTCTGCTAACTCAACGCAATAGAAACGTAGCTGAAACGCATCAGTTTAGTATTCTACTAACAAACACGCAACGCGAACCGTTCGGTTCAATCATTGTTTCGTATTTAGCAAAATATTTAACATTTGTGGCAGCTGAAACGCATCGATAGTTCTTTGTTTGAAATGTCAAAAGTTAACAACTGTCAAGTCACTAAGCCAATATATATTTGTTGCTTGCAATATTGCTAACAATTATGCATCTGAACTTGAACCAACCGAGAGCGTTTCGTTAGCGTTCCGGCTTTATAAGCAATGTTAGTAGAATACCTTTTTGTATTACAACCGCATTAGTAACGATACCGAATCGATGCCGATCCGTTTAGAAAAATAAATAGCTGAATTAAGTACCCACAGGGCCAATAATACGCATTCTCGATAAGCACTGGCAACTTTACCGTAGGAACACAACACTACGTGATATGTTGTCTGAAATCTTCTAAGTTGGAGGGTTTCCCCATCGGACGCTCGGATATCAAAAGAAAAGTACCATGACTTCCTCCGAAATTATCATACATGTCACTATACATTATTTGTCCCAAACTCGTTAAGGTGACGTTTTCTAAGTAATCGGACCATTTGCACGATTGCTGCTTGTCACTTCCGTTCACATCGTGTCTTTCATTTCCGTCTCTTTCCCCCTTTAGAAATATGTAGACAGCAGAATATAAGCCGAAGCGATTTTAATCAGATTTCACGCCATCTCCAATCCAATCCAATTAATTTCTCTGATTTGCGGAATGTGATATGAATATTACAATATCTACAATTTATACATTATGTATAATAAGAATGAAAGTACGGCGTATCTGTACCGACGACGGCACGTCAAGTGTAACAGTTTTACTTAAAAAACTGCCTCTATTACGAACGCAGCGCAATAAGGGTGGTCTCAAGGACAAACTGTTACGCTTGATGTGCTGTCGACTGTACATTGCATATATTTGCAAAATATTCTCCATAATACAAAACAATGATTGAACCGAACGGTTCGCGTTACGTGTTTGTTAGTAGAATACCAAACTGTTTCGGCTACGTTTCGATTACGCAGAGTTAGCGGAATACAAAAACGTAACTAAAGCGTTTGTGGTGGGGTATCAGATCAAAATACAATAGCAGAATTGGGGGGCTGTCGAGCCACACATTCTAGACACGATGAGTTTTTAATTACCATATTATTAGACTTCCGGGAGTCTTACGCAAATTACAAATTATAATAATTTTAAAACACGTGTCACAAGCTTAGACGTGACCCGCTTAATTCCCTTCGCTTGTGCCGCCGGGTATCTTCAGATAACTGAGTTGATTTCCTCGTCGGATATAACTTTTTCCCCAAAACGCAACGATTTTTGATTGATGGTCCTGTGATTAGGATCATTTTTTCAGTTCTAATGGCGTTCATTAGTCGTTAAAAGTTACATTTAGTATTGAGAGACTCATTTCCGTCATCATAGACTTTAATGGGATATCATATCGTTGTTTTATCTTTCAGAAGCTTAGAAATTAGAAAATCACCGACACTTTTAATAACCAAGACTAAACTTAAATTATCTTCGTTCCTGTTCAAAGCTGCTTCGACACTATGATTCTTATTACTTATCATCTTATGTATACATTACCCTTAACTCTTGCATCCTTTGTTTAGTAAGTATTTATCTTCTCTATTTCTTTTCCCGCCAAGTTGCCTTCAAGTGGTTGCTACTTTTCAATAAGGTCACTTCTGTTATGACATTTGCAATGTTTTTTGCTGCAATTACACTCAGTGAATGTCATAAGTGTGTACTGAGTAAAAGTCGTCATAATGGAATTCAATATGACAATGTGACGTCATAAACCATACTTATGGTTAAGTTATGTCATATAAAGTTAGCGAAAAGCGAATAATATAAACGATGTTACTCATTGTTCGCTGGACAAAAGCAGTGTATATTCGCTTTTGTAAGTTTGGAGCATTTCCTGGTGCCTTCTGCGTTGCAAAATGTTGCAAGTTCGGTGGAATGCACTTACTTGTTTTACTTCACGCTTCACAACGCAATTCCTTCATTTTTTAAAAAATATTTTAATCCATGCAACTGTCCACTATATCACGCTCTACATTTTGAATCATGCAATCCTAAATACATTCAGTCAAAAAAGTATCGGAAATTAATGATTTATTTATAGTTCCAAATTAAATTTTTTGTGTTTTTCTGTTGTTGATTGGCACAATTGTTTTCCATTTTGGCGCGGAGTTTGAGTTGAATTTGTTAATTATATTAAATACAGTGCTGTTTTTCATTATATCCTAATGTGTATTGCGAATTTCATAATGGACAAAAACATCGAACAAAGAGTTTCTCTTACATTTTGCATCGCCAATGGAATTTCGTGTTCTGAGTCCCTGAAAATGTTACAGAAGGCTTACGGTGAATCGACTTTATCAAAAACACGTGCTTATGAGTGGTACAAAGCGTTCAAAAGCGGTCGAGATGTGATGGAAGATTGGCCTCGCTCTGCCCCCTTATTCTCAACTGTCGGAAAGTATTCGAATTTCGGAAACTCTATACCTGTCACTTTTTATCGCAGTGCGTCAAAGCGAGACGGCATGTGACTTTTCGAATCGAATCCGTGATCCAACAATTGAGAATAAGGGGGCTGGTAGGCCAACAACGTCTGCAACTGAAGTTTATATCGCAAAAGTGAGGGAAATATGACTGAAAATCCTCTAATAACTTTGAGAGAGATAGCCGGCGAAGTTTCTGTATCTCACGAGTCGATCCGTACCATTTTAATTAATCACTTGGGTATGAAACATGTTACCGTTTGGCTAGTCCCAAAAGACCTAAATTTTTTTCAAAAACTCAATTGCATGAGAGTAGCTGAGGACATGCTAGAACGACGAAAATTCATTTTTTTATTTTTATAATTTGATACCTTAGTGGTGTCCTTGTAAATGCTGGAAAGTTACCTAGGCTGAAATTGGCCATGTCCTTTCAAGAGACAAAGAAGGAATGAAACGTCCACAGATAAAAAAGTTCCCAATTTAACTCTATCTAAAAAGCAGCCGCGTTTTTTTCCAAACTGTCGACAATCAATGAAATCTCACCGCTTATTGGCTCATGGATCCATTAGCTAATTGCGATTGGTTGAATCGCAACCGTAATTTGTTCTTGAATGGAATTCGGATTTGAATTCATAAATAGACTTTAGTGATGGTGATGTTGTACGTGTGTAAATAGTTGATTACAGACAGTTTGATACTGAAAATAATAAGGCGCATCCGTACAAATGAGTTACATTCAATAACAATTATTGTGCTGTATTATTGTACCTTCAATTACTTACCAATGTTTTAATAAGGTCTTATTTCCATTCAGTTTAATGGTTACTTTTTGATACAGAATACTCAATGACTCTATTAATAGCGTTGACTCTACAACAAAATTAGAATTAGAATAGACCCTACACTGAATTTTTAGACTCAGAATCGCGAGTATCGCGCAATAATCAACATGTTCAGGAAGGATTTTTTTTTTATACAACTAGATGATAATCAAGCTGACGGCCCACCTGATGGTAAGTGGTTACCGCCGCCTATAGACACCTGCAATAACCAGGAAAAATCACTTGATATTGCAAGTGCGTTGTCATCCTGGGGCCTAAGATGAAATGCCGTCCATGCCCAGTAATTACACTGGCTACCTTTCCCTTCAATCCGAAACCCTGCTACGACCCTACATACGGCCGCCTTTGATTCAATCAAATATTTGGCTTTGAATTTGATATTGTCTTCAAGTAAGTTATACCTAGATGGTTGTCTATTATAGTATTGTACATAATCCAAACCACGAATGAGAAAAAAATCTATGGGAAAAAAACATTTTTTTGAAGTCGGTGTTTATTTTTGTTTACTACTTTGTTTCCTGCGTTGAGAAGTCATATCGCCAATATCGCTTTCCCTCTCTGTGGATTTGGGCCAGCTCATGAGCACAATTTTTCCGTACAGTTATTTTTGTAAGACTCATCTAACCATAAAATTTCATAGTTTCGTTTTATTTCTTCATAGCCAGGGTCAAATGATTTCGAAAAACAACAGAAGCACTTCAAGCGCACCCAAAACATTCACAATTGAAAATACGGAATGACAATATTGTAATTAATGTTGACATCAAATTCAACTTTTTAAAGCGATATTGTGGCTATGGACTATGCACTTTTGCGCACTTTTATGATTACCTAGTTGACATTCTTTGTACTACTAGATTACAAACGAACTGACGGCCCACCTGATGGTAAGCAGGTACCGCCGCCTGTAGTCACCTGCAATAACAAAGAAAAATTACTTGATATTGCAAGTGCGTTGTCATTCTGAGGCCTAAGATGAAATGCCGTCCATGACCAGTTATTACACTGGCAACCTTTCCCATCAATCCGAAACACAGCGAACTGTTTCACGGCTGAAATAAGAAAGGCGATGGTACCTACCCAGACGACCCTACATACGGGCCTACCACCTAGTAAATTTTATACAATACTTATTTTATTTCATTATTTTTTTGCAATAAAATTAAAAAGTTTTGTGTCATGTAATGGAAACCATGTTATTCAGTACATTATTGTCTACAATCTGAATTGGTGCTCATGAGCTCATCTTCTTTAGCATCCATGCTTAGAATCTGGTATAGACTAACACATACAAAAACTGGGCAATTCTGACAATGGATTTGATTCTGACGACACACTCTAATTCTAAATTTATGTACAGTATATCTCTTTCTCGCAATATGTAATAGGAAAAAGATAGCAAGAATTTGTTTAGAGGTGTCAATTAAATTTAGATAGATATCAAAGAAACCATCGACAATTTTATACGGCATGTACGGAGGTGCCTCCTAAACACTGCATTTTATCACGTTCAATAAGGTCGAAAATTGAAAGCACGTTTTTAAATGTCAAATTATATTACAGCCATCCTTTTCGTATTCATTTTGAGAGAAAGAGATGGACTGAACTTAAATTTAAACTTAGCATATTTTCTCCAGAATAAGGCCCAATATTACATATATTACATACAGGTCGAATTGATAACCTCCATTTTTTGAAGTCGCTAAAATGTCAATTTAAACTGTACTATACACCTATGTAATTTTTATTTTCTACTTACAATTCACAACATTGGCCAGCTGTCGACCTTTAAGTCTTTAACAGTATTTGATAATTAGTCAGCTTCCATTTGCATCTACCCGGGACAATCCTGAATAGAACGAAAGGAATTTTCATCATTTGTAAGATGGAGTTGGTCTCAAATTTACCGGCGCCCGCTATTCCGCGATACGGCGTATTTACGCGTTAGGGCGCCTTCCCAAAACTTTGCATTTCACACTAGATTTTACCTTGTCAAGGTATCTAAAACCACTTTACTTATGCCGCCACAAACTAGTCTATTACTTCTTACTTACAAGGAGCTAAGGTTGTTATTCCAATGAATTTGGTATCCGAGGTGTCTGTATAAGTTTGTTTTAGTGAAATGAACGCAGATGTTGGCCGATTCGTATTCAAATGAGCGGAGTCGCGATGTCGAAATTGTATGGCAGCTTGTGGCTGGAATAGAGCATAGCATCAGCTCTTATGCATCCCGACTTGGTGAAAGGTGCGAAACGTTAAAACCGTATACAGACATTACTGAAATGAAAAGTGTATTTAGAATGTTTATTTAAAATTTGCTACTTACTATTAATATAATTTATCTTCACAGTTTAATGTTTTTGATGCGTTTAAAATTTATTTTAACAATTACAAATATAGAAAGAAAGCTATAAAAAAATATATGCTCCAGACGGGAATCGAACCCGCGTCTCCTGATGTCCAGCCAGACGCGATTACCACTACGCCACCGGAGCACTAGGTATAACCTGCTATGAACATTGAACACTAAATAAACTGTGACAATAGGCCTAATTCTGGGAACACACTTTAATTCTAAATTTAAGTACAGTATATCTCTTTCTCGCAATAAGTAATAGGAAAAAGATAGCAAGAATCTGTTTAGAGCTGTCACATAAATTTAGATAGATTTCTAAGAAACCATAGACAATTTTAGACGGCATGTACGGAGGTGCCTCCTAAACACTGCATTTTATCACGTTCAATAAGGTCGAAAATTGAACGCACGTTTCTAAATGTCAAATTATATGACGCCATCCTTTTCGTATTCCTTTTGATAGAAAGAAATGCACTGAACTTAAATTTAGACTTAGCATGTGTTTACCAGAATTAGGACCAATAAAAGTACGGTACTTATAATGTCACAGTTAATTAGGTGTTTTATTTCTGCACTCAGGGTTAATTTACTTGTGTCATCAAGCAAATTACATATTTTCTTACACTTTAATTAAACTTAGCTCATATCATTTACATAATCAAATTCGATAAAACAATCAGTACTTGCATTGTATTGATAGAAGTTGCAAATCATACAAAATAACAATAAAAAGTTAGTGAAGCGAAGCAATTCCTTGGGAATTTAGGCACAGATAAAGCAAAACATTAAACAAACTCATTGGTAATCTACTAACAAACTTATTTTCAAACCTTACAAAGAGGTTGGTAACCAACCGTAGCCTTAAAGCGTTCTGTGTAAGGAGTATTTAGTTAAAAAAGCAATTTTTCCAAATGAAAATGGAAAAAGAAAAATAAGGATTAATTCGGATTAGATACTCAGGTAGTCAAGAATCAACAAGCTCGAATTGAGTAGGCTATTAAGATAAGGCCAAAAAGTTTAATTCTAAGGGCGGGCTGTTTACTTTGGGCAATCGAAACGGTTTTTTCGTTTACTTGCCTTTACGAACACAATACGCTCATTATTTGAATTTGAACTTTATAACGATGGCCCTGGGTACAAATTATTTTACTTATGATACGACAAAAGTAATCGCACTGTAATTCGTAGCTGCTTGACTCGATATCACTAGTCCACTAGTCGGTGTAAATTAGGTTGTTGTTTGTTGGTTAAGACGTCATAAAAGTTAGAAGAAGAGAAAAAGTGAGACGGACGTTCCTAAACTGAAAATTCTAAATCATTATACCCCTAAAATTAAATACTACTAGGTGGCAGGTCCATATGTAGGGTCGTCTGGGTAGGTACCACCGCCTTTCTTATTTCAGCTATGAAACAGTTCGCTGTGTTTCAGATTGAAAGGAAAGCTAGCCAGTGTAATTACTGGGCATGGACGGCATTTCATCTTAGACCTCAGGATGACAACGCACCTGCAATATCAAGTAATTTTCCTTGTTATTGCATGTGTCTATAGGCGGCGCACTCCTCATGTGTTTCTCCCATGTAGGAAGGCCTGTGCCCAGCAGTGGGACGTATATAGGCCGGTGATGGTGGATAGGCGGCGGTAGCCGCTTACTACCGGGTGGGCTGTCAGCTTGTTTGTCATCTGGTTGTATAAAAAAGTGACAAGTGTGTGGACTGTCTGTCCCACATAACTTGACGTTCCTGAAAGTCATTTCATCTTCTCCTCTTTGCAGTAGATCGAAAGAGAGGCAGACAGCTTAACTGCAGTTTTAGAGAAAGACAAAAGAATTGCTGAAAATTTAAAAGAAATCGCCAGTTCTTCTAGACTTCATGACAACTTTATTTTTTATTTACCTTCATTTTATAATTTGATAAGCAGTGAGTGAAGTAAAACGTTTACTAGGTGGTAGACCTGTATGTAGGGTCGTCTGGGTAGGTACCACCGCCTTTCTTATTTCAGCCGTGAAACAGTGCGCTGTGTTTCGGATTGAAGGGAAAGGTAGCCAGTGCAATTACTGGGCATGGACGGCATTTCATCTTAGGCCCCAGGATGACAACGCACCTGCAATATGAAGTGACTTTTCCTTGTTATTGCAGGTGTCTATAGGCGGCAGTAACCGCTTACCATCAGGTGGGCCGTCAGCTTGTTTGTCATCCAGTTGTATAAAAAAAAAAAAAAAAAAAAAAAGCACCCCTGTACCTCTTGTTTTTTCCGTCTCCTATGTAAATATCATTTTATGTGTGTACGTTGATGTATACATAAATTGTTGAATAAATAAATATGCTTGCTCGCGGCTCTGCTCTCATGGAAGTAGGTACTTTGGCGCCAAAAGGCAGCTAAAGGCCTTCCTCAGATGTATGTAACATCTTCATTCTAAATCTCATCGAAATTGTAACTTCTCTTGTGTCTTAGGAGTAAAAAAGCATAAAAGACAGACATACTTACTTTTGTATTTATGATATTAGTATAGATACAATCTTTTAAATAGGACATTGGATTAATGGTATCCCTATAGCGTTTTTCAACAAAAAGCACCAGGAATGTGCCGCCTGTTGGCTGTTGGAACAGCTTTTCACTGAATTCAGTGGCTTTTCTGTGGTTTGCGAGAATTTATTTTGTGTTCAAGTTGGTTGCGCAAACATAATTTACACAAGTCGTGCCAACAAGAGTGTTAACACGTTGGGATAACTCGATCCATTCTTAAATTGTAAGGAGTGAAGTAAAACGTTTGTCGCTAATCGTAAAATATATAGGATTTGAACTCCTAATAATTTTGCGCCCAGAAGTTGTTGGAATGGCAACATTTAGTAATAATTATTTAGCATAGGACAACACTGTGTTTCTCTCTCTCTCTCTGCCGATATACAAGCCAGTACAAGTATCTCAGTATGAAGCTCGCAATTTTTATTTCAATTCTAAGTTCAGCACCAGAAACCAGGAACAAAAACATACAGTCCACATCCAAAAGGAATCTTGTTCATCGGGAACCGATATTTGTCAGCTAAATAAAACATACTCCGAGGAGCTTATAACAATGGGTCACTGGATTACTGGATTGTCACGTGGATGACAATACAACTATGACCATGGCTAGTGGGACCTGGCCGAGACGTCCAGGAAAGTCGCTACCTTGTTGTATGGAAAAAATTATGAGGTCAATTAGATTAATTTTATATGATGCAATATCCGAATCCATTTTTCACGGATTACGAAAATGAATAATTAAACAGATTTCCACAATCACGGCAACGCTACATCAATCAAAAAGGGCATTACCTCAATGCCCTGGTAACTTCAAATATTCAAAGGGCAGCTAAACGACCCGATTGTAGGAAGCCTTCAGCGGTCAATTCGTGACGGGGGTACGGATTAGCCCAAAATCTGTCCTCTGACTCGAAGCTTGCGTAACGTGGGATCTGGCAACAGATACGGTGATAAAATATCTATGAAGGCCTTTAAAAGGGTTTAACTCGTGATAAAATAAAGGAGCTCGCTGTCGTATAAAACAAGTAGGAGCTCGGTGGCGTAGTGGTTTGAGCGCTCTGGTTTTGATTACACGTTAAGCCGTTGGTCCCGGTTGTTACAGCAACCGCTTCAACCCACTAACCCGCATTGGGCCAGCGTGGTGGTGTTATGGCCCAAGCTCCTTATGTGTTTCTCCCGTGTAGGAAGGCCTGTGCCCCCATCAGTGGGACGTATATGATGACGAAAACAAAAGACCTTTCGTCATCGTTGATCCAGTAACGGTCAATAAAATAGTTTCAAGCAGGAGCTTGGAGCAGAGGAATTTGAATTAAACATTATTGACAAGGTTTTAGCAGATTCTTAATTAAATTATCATTATCATCATTATCATATCCTGCCCCAGGATCACCAAGCCGATCGATCCAGCGCTGCCCGTATCCATAGGCTTTCCGCCCTAACCAGATCGTCGGTCTACCTTGGGAAGGTTCTCGAACTAGTAACTACCTACAGTATGGAGTTTATAAAACGGCGTAAAAAGATTTTTAGAGGTGGCCCGGCAATGCGTAATTCATTTTTGTTGCAAGCGTCCGTAAGCTACGGTAACCACTTACTATAAGGTAAGCCGTATTCTTGATTGCCATCTTTTGTAGTATTAAAAAATTGCATCATAAAGCCGTGTGACGAAAGAAGTATCACAATCATAACTTTCACAAAAGTAAGTAACTATGTAATTTATCTAGACGAAGAAAATCACAATTCCGTCGTGTCGTTGCATCGCTTAACGCCTTCTATCGGCTTCATCTTGGAGAGTGTTCTCAGGAGCTTTGCGACCTTATCCCACCTTCCCCCTTCTTAGTCAGGCGCATGCGTGCCGGTCTTCGGAGTCATCAATTTATTGTCTTGAAGTTTAGTAATTCGTTTCTTTGTTAGACTTCCATAACTTGGAATTCTTTGCCAGCACTTGTGTTTCCTCCTTCTTTAGCATGGGTTCCTTCAAAAGAGGCGTGAAAAGGCAACTTATGGGCCTGCAAAGTGGAGGTGGCTAGAACAGCGTGTTTCAAGTTGCACTAGCTGTCTTCGCCTAAGGACTCTTTATACCGCTTCACATCAGGTGCTGTTGAGTCATTTGCCGTTCTTTGTATAAAAAAATATCTGTTTTGTTTTCTACGCTTATGATGGGTGGGAAATATTGAGATACAAAGTTTTTAGTAGTTATAGAAAAGACATCACACACAAAAGTCTTGTCAAAGTTTCCATCTTCAAAAGTCAAGATGAAATTTATTCGTGAAAGGCTGTAAAAGCCGTAATTCATGGTTACGCGTTTTGTTCTACTAACGCTAGCCAGCGACTGAGCAAGTGTAGCGTGATAGCTACACTTGAACGGAACACATATGTATATCTATACTTTATATCTCGATGGTGATAAACAGGTAATACGGCACACCAGATGGTAAGCGATAACTGTAGCCTATAGCCGCTAGAAATATCAAGGATACTCACATGATGCTCACTCTCTGTAAATCTGAGATTGTGTTTTCTAGACAGCAAAGGAGAAGTCTTCCTGCTCCTAAAATAACAGGCTCTGGCGACCTTAGTCAGCGCAGGAACTCCACACTACAAAGTAGTGTTATTTGGCTGCGATCTTATAAGGTAGAAGTTCTACCACAACCGAGCGCTCTTTCAGTGGAAAATACCATTTACTACATTTCTTTAACCAAGGGATTATTTTAAGTTTTAGAATTTAACTGAAAAAAGAAATGGGAACTCCTGTATACATATTGTTATGAGGAATCACGTCCACCACGTCCGTCACTTCAAATTGTGGCTCAGCTGAGCTCGTTTGGTTAACGCACACATCTGCAGCTGACGTATGTAACGTTACCACGAAGGCTCATGCAAATTGTCTCCGTGGGCGAGTACATTTGTTTCTGTGGCGGACCGACACCGCCGTCCTGTGATGGATGTAGTTGAAAATGGAGGGTCGCCAGTCCGAGCCTTAATATCTTGCTACCGCAAAATTTACTGAATGCACTTTTGCAAAAGCAACCGTATATAATTTAGTAAGATAAGTACCTAATGTACTTATTTGATCGAGCTTTACCAAAGTCACCGACATAGCTCAAAGAGTTGCTAAACTTAAATAGCAGTGGGCAGGACACATCGCTGGCAGAACCAATGGCCGTTGGTGTAGAAAGAAAGGTTCTGCAGTGGTCGCCACTGCAGAATCTTCCTTTCTGACCACGGACTGAAAGATGCAGCATGGGTAGGCGTCCAACAAGGTGTCTACCTTGTTGGTCGCCTTACCCATGTACAACAGTACTCAGTTGATCTTCAAAATTGCAAGCATTACAACAATACAAGTTTATGCTGCTCAGCAGCGCTAGGCTTTTACTTACTATTTAAAAATGCTTCTAAACAACCTAAGGTACTGACAGCAGTTGAAAGCAATACAGTGAATTTACGAAGCATTATATCGCAGGCTCGCAAAGTGACCAAGCACACTTAAGCAGTTCACACACGGCAGCTATAATGTAGTTATAGTACGTTATACGTTCAATACATTATAGCTGTCGTGTGTGGTCTCCTGACGATTTCTATGAAAAGATGTATTGAGATGTATCGTGCTATAATATACATTTTTACATCATAGCTGCCATATGTGAACTGCTTTATGCAGAGCTGGTCTGAATCTGCATTCGTATCGCACTGAGAACTATGCAATAGCAACCACAACATCAAATACAGTTTCATCTAAATAGAATGTGCCTACGTCCGTCTGTCTGAGAGCCAAACGACAATCCGTTTAGCGACACCGCAATCCATCGTCTAATGTTATAGTATAACTATTAGTTGCCAACAGACACGAGTCAGTACAGAAAGACAAGGTTAATTTTCATATTACATTTGGGCAATAAAGTGAAAGTTATGGAATATCTTATGTAAATATTCTTAGAATTTTTTCGGTAAAAATAAAAACTCTGTAAAACTTAAATGTTTAGAGAAATTTGGTAACCAAATAAGTAAGAAAATGTTGAGTGCTAAAAAATGTTTAGATTTTTTCTATTATACAGTATGTTATAAAAGTACGAAATAAAATTTAAGGTAAAACTTTGACATATTTTATACCAGTTTTATGTTAGGATTTATTAATAAAAATCTTGTCACACCAGCTCGTGACAACCCTAAAAACGCACAAACACACACACACACAAAAACCCTAATTACATTTCGGAATTATGTAACATCCGGTATACTGGTGTTATTATTACTTAGCCTATATACGTCCCACTGCTGGGCACAAGCCTTACTACAAGGGAGAAACACAAGAGGAGCTTGGGCCATAGCACCATTACGCTGGCCCAATGCGGGTTGTTGGGTTAAAGCGGTTGCTGGAACAACCGGGACCCACGGCGGAGGAGCTCGACATAACAAACTTTGATTGACCCATCCCAGGATCGACCATGGCGAAAGTTGCTTTGTTTTTCGTATTGAAACCAGAGCGCTGAAACCAATACACCAGCTCCTCAAACTCAAACTCAAAAAACATTATTTATTTTATGCAACCCAAAAGTTCTACATGAGGCTCCACGTGTAGTGTATGTATACTAATATGTATTTAGAGTACCATACCAATAATATTGATTTTCCTATTTATCATAATTGCTTGCTAAAAATTTATTTTAGACAACTGTAAAAGTATAAAGAAACACATCGTGCCCCTGTCCGCCCAGGTGACCTAACTCCAAGTTTCCACTTTGTGCACCTAGGTGATATAGCTCAGGTGATTTAATTCCAAGATGAAGGGGGGATACTAATGTTTCCACTTTATGTAACACAAACTTATTAATGAATGATTATTGGCCCTAATTCTGGAGAACACATGCTAAGTCTAAATTTAAATTCAGTGCATTTATTTCTCTCAAAATGAAAACGAAAAGGATGGCTGGCATTTAATTTGACATTTAGAAACGTGCGTCCAATTTTCGACCCTATTGAACGTAATAAAATGCAGTGTTTAGGAGGCACCTCCGTAATTGCCGTCTAAAATTGTCTATGGTTTCTTTGAAATCTATCTAAATTTAATTGACTGCTGTAAACAAATTCTTGCTATCCTTTTCCTATTAAGTACATATTGCGAGAAAGAGATATACTGTACTTAAATTTAGAGTTAGAGTGTGTCTTCAGAATCAGACCCCTTATGATTATTATTATGATTATGATTTGTTCACCTGGGTGATATTACCTAGGTACTCCCACAAAGTGGAATAATCCATATCCAATACTCTCTACATCTATAATTTGAAAGGAAATTGAGCGAATAACGTGAAAATTGTGCATTTCCTCGAATTCTGGGCAATTTCGCGTGCCTCAAACTTGATCGTGGTTATTGAATTCGGCAAATTTAAGAATATGAAATGCGGAAAAGTTTATTTGATGTGTGATATTTTAACTTTAAAAATAGAGTTGGATTGTATTTCGAAGCTTGCATGCAGGTTGCGTCAGCTACGGAAGAAGGCCCTGGAGGGAGCCGGTTCAGAGGAATAGGTTGCAAAATGTCACCATAGCGGCGAGGTATGGACAGATGGGCAACTGTAGTCCCTCTCCCTCTATTAAAATTCGTGACAATTGAATTATTCAATTTATTGATTGCATTCGAATACAAGTGATATTTTTGAATTCATTACAATCACAATAAAAAATGTCTGTTACAAAAATGTTATTATACAAACTTTAGATTTATCAAAATTTGAATATAATCCCCCAAGCATGAAACTTCCATATTAAACTGCTTCTTAGGAATTTATGCACTTTTTTACCTCATCAAACTATTTAAATTAAAGGAATATTTTAATGTGACTCAGATCTAATGTGTAAACAGTCTTTAGTTCAATGTGCCAATAATCTTTTGATGTAAATATTATTTTCAATAATAAGTACAATATTGTACGCCCGAAAATGTCATCTTGTTGACATTTATCATAATTTTGTAATACCTATTGTACACAGAATGACAACAAATTGTATCTTGTCTTATCGTATCTTATCTTATCTTTAGACGTAACGTATACGCACAGGGTTATGCTCTCAATAACCATATAACCATGCGTATAAATAATCGTCGACCAGTGAGTGTCAGGAATATTCATTCATTCCGCACGCTTGGTTCGGAAAGTCGCTATTGGTCTAAAAATTAGCGCGTGGATAGTTATAAAATAAGAAGATCACAGGTAAAGAATTACGTTTCCAAAACGCCGGTTGCTTGTTTTCTGCGTTTATGACGGACGGTATACAGATGTCTCGCTCACTCGCCGTATCTGTGAAAGAGAGAGAAGAGTTGTTATGATAATTAACAAAACAACGTCGTATTCTTAATTGGACAAGTTATTTTTTAATAAACATGGATTTTAATCAAGCTCATTATCATTTGTCAACATGCACGATACTGATAATCTAGTATGGACTTTTTTCTAATATTAATTTTATGATACCTTACAGTCGACATCACATAAAACGTAGCAACAGCTATGTAAACATACTTATTTTATCGTTTTCGACCCTATGAAATAAGTACGGTCTTACATTTAAATATATTTACTATCCTCACATTATACCCAATTACCCAGTAAGTAAAGGCATGGCATTATAGCAGCAGTCGAGACGTGAGAATGCGAATTAAAATTAATCCATTGCATTCCATATTTCCATCGCTCATTTTTATATCAACAAACAACATTGTAAAATTAAATAACTTAAGAGAAATAATAATGTGCATGTGACATGTGAATGTGAGTGAGTGAACTGAGTGAGTGAAGCATAAGCAAGCAGTCATAACTAATCTATTAGTATTTGAGATGGAAAAATCATATCATCTTCATCATTCATTCTTAATATTATATTATAATTAATTCTTATATCTCATATTTTAAATTAAAGAATAGGATATACACATGAGTAACTCAGCTCTGAACCGGTTCAAATATTCAGATCAATTGACTTGAACCGTTGATCTGCAGCTCAACGACAAAACAAATAGCTCACGGCTCACTCGCTAGGTTAGGTATATTCACCCACAGAGTCACAGTCTCACCGAGTCACAGACATGCGAGAACTATTATCGGCGAATGAACCGCTAGCTGCGAAACGGCTCCGGTGTCGGTCGGCTCGGTGCGGGGGCACGGCACTCGGTTAATATTCGACTGTGTGAGTCGTTCGCAAAGCAGATCTACAAACGTTCAGCTCACTGTGAACCGGTTCGCAGGTGATCTGCGGTTCATAGTAGGGGTGGAGCGTATTTACGCGACCAGGTTTTAAAACCTGGTTTCTGCTTCGAAGTACGTTAACCAGGTTTCATCTCCGAAATACTTGCAATACTTTTAATGTATTTCTACGAGAGCGCACTCGATCGTATTTAGAGCCCTTTAACCATGAAGTAGGAAATTAAAATTAAGTACGATTAGACTAAGAAATATAATCGTATAAGCTTAATCAACAACTTTCAAACCATCAAAGTTTTTTATTTGCCAAAGCTATTGTAATCCTTATATGTAGCGGCGTTGGGATTAATTTCAAATAAAATACTTTGAAAGTATTTTAATCGATTTTACGATAATCGTTTGAGGTGAGCTAAAAACTTGCAAACCATTAAATTATTTTCCCCAAAACTACCATTGTCCTTATTTGTATTTAATTTGTAGTTAATTTTCAATATTAGGCACTTTGAATTGAAAGTATTTTATTCTCCGATAAGCTCCGTCGGGTGTATAGTGTATGCGATTGTATTCCTTATATTTACATCCTAAGGTCTATTTTTCTACGTACCAAGAAATACTTGCAAGTATTTAGAAACCTGGTTTTTTGACCTGGTATTTGTTGGCTGGCGTACTAGGTCGCCCTGGTACGAGGTATTGAAACTATTGAAACTTTGAAAGTACGACCCATGCCTCTAGTTCATAGTTTTTTGTTGAGTTACCCAACTTACCCATTACCCATGCCATGTCTAATTAGGGATGAACGATATTCATCGATGTTGAATAAACATCGCTGTTTAACTGGTAAACATCGATGTTTTTACATCGATGGGTTGACTTCGATATTATCGACACATCGATGTTTTAACAATAAAATATCAAAACGTCAACTAGGTACTAGCTACAACTAAATGTTGGATAGTCATTATCAGATGACTATCAAGTTCAACTATTTTCCACTAGATGACACTGAAAAACCCTATCAAAGTTAAGTTTTTTACAAAGTGTGCCTAAAAAAACTGTAATTAATATACTAAATATAATTTACTTCATTTTTTCGTTAACTTTTGTGATTGCAATAATAATAATAAACACATTTCATAAATATAATAGACAGTTTGATTTGTTACCGAAAATCATCGATGTTTTAGAAGTATCGATGTATTTCAATTGATAATTATCGTACATCGATATTTATTACTTTTGATTCGATGTCAACATCGATGCTTTTCTAATATCGATCATCCCTAATTGATGATTTAGAAGTATCGCTGTATTTCAATTGATATTTATCGTTCATCGATACTTTTGATTGGATGTTAACATCGATGTTTTTATTGTTTTTCTAATATAGATCATCCTAGGGATGATCGATATTCATCGATGTTGAATAAACATCGATGTTTTTACATCGATGGGTTGACTTCGATATTATCGACACATCGATGTTTAAAGAATAAAACATCAAAACGTCAACTAGGTACTAGCTTCAACTAAATGTTGGATAGTTATTATCAGATAACTATCAAGTTCAACTATTTTCCACTAGATGACACTGAAAAAACCTATCAAAGTTATTTTTTTTACAAACTGTGCCTAAAAAAACTGTAATTAATATACTAAATATAATTAACTTAATTTTTTTCGTTAACTTTTGTGATTGCAATAATAATAATAATAATAACATTTCATAAATATAATAGACAGTTTGATTTGTTACCGAAAAACATCGATATTTTAGAAGTATCGATGTATTTCAATTGATATAAATCGTACATCGATACTTTTGATTCGATGTTAACATTAGAGATGTGTAACTCGTGAGTGATTGGTTTAAAAGATGTACATCCGTAAAAAAGATTGATTAAATCACTAAATCACTTGACTTCCAAATACATCTTTAAATCTTTTAAATCTTTGATTCATTTCATTCTCTGACACATTCAACCCAATTCAACCAATGAGTGAAAGAATGAACGGATTGTTATTTTTGTATTTTTTCTCTATTACAGAGAAGGCAAAAGAAACAAATGCCTATACAGCCATATTTTAAGAATTTTCTTTAATTCTGCAAATATTGAATCGAAATGCTGGTTTCAATGTATCATGAGAGTTTGGCGCGAAATATATGATGACAGTCTCCATGATAATACTTTGATGAGGTAGATAACCACGATAAAACTCTCAACGTCTTTCACATCAAATTCACTTATATTACAATGATCTTCCAATTGCACGTCACCATAAACACTTGCTTCACAAAACAATTTTGCGAGTCATTATCATCATCATCATCGCCACCACCAGCCTACATACCTCCCACTTCTCGACCTTCTTACATGGGAGAAACACATGAAGAGTTTGAGCCATAGCATCACCACGCTGATCCAGTGCGGGTTGGTGGGTTATGGCGGTTTCAGTAAAAACTGGGACCAATAGTACCTTCCGAAACACGGAGGAACTGTAGATAATAAATTTTGATTGACCCATCCCGGGATCGACCATGGCGAAAGTTGCTTTGTTTCCGTAATCGAAATAAACGTTTACTTCCAATGCACCAATGCTAAGACAATATCCAACCCAAAAAATTGTAATCATTTTTATATCTACGTAAAATGTTACAGTAAGTAGGTAGGTAGGTCTCATTAAAAAACTTTACATAAAAATATATAAAATTCACTAAATTGTACTGTCACTCAAGTGTATGATCAGGACCCGTGAAGTAATAAATCTTTCACAACACAATTCAGTGAAATAGATAATTGAAAATATTGTGTCTTGATAAACTGATTTGCAAAAGATTTAAAGATTTAAAAGAGTGATTTGAAGATGAATGGAAATGATGTGTTTTGATCAACTGAGTTACTAATGATTGAAAGATTTAAAAGAGTTAATGTAAAGGTGATTGAAATTACGTGTCTTGATCAACTGAGTTACAAAAGATTTAAAGATTTAAAAGAGTGATTTAAATCTTTTCGTCAAAAGATTTATATAAATCTTTTCTTTTTAAAGATTTATATTGCGCATCTCTGGTTAACATCGATGTCAACATCGATGTTTTTCTAATATCGATCATCCCTATGTTTAATATGATTTTTTATGGATTTATTAGTAAGTATTTTTTAAAAGGATCTATCGAAGAGTAAACTTCGTAAGACCGCTCAAAAATATAATGATGATAAGCGGTTACCGTATAACCTAATAACAATACAAATTCTTCGATACTATACGTAGTAAGCGACAAACTTTGATAGCGCGATGTAAAAACGTGCAGCGCCATCTATTGAGGATAAGCTTGACATGCTCGAAGCCACCGCGCGCAGACCGTGTTGCAATAAAAATAATATAATAGAATAGAAAAAAGACATTATTCAACTGTATTTTAGAGCCCATATACTTTGTTGTTGCCATAAAAAGAAAAAAATGTCAAAAAAATAAATTAATATAGATAGTAGCCGATTCTCAGACCTACTGAATATAATAATATAATATAATAAAAAGGATATAATAAATAATATAATAAAAATATAATAATAAGGCCGCCACGTCTGTCCATGGTAACATGTGGCATGGTGTCCGTGGTATGGTGGTGGTTCATTGTCCATGGTAACTCTGGGCAATCTCCATCGGCGCGAAGCCGGGCCGTAAGGCCGGGTTGCCGGTTGCCCAAACCGCCTCCACTAAAGACACGGGAGTTATCCAGGAGTTTTAGCGGGTATTCCCTGGGTCAGTTTTGACTCTGGGCGAGTCCCGCACACGCCCACTGCTTCGCCAGCGGTGGATAGGTCCGTCAATGGATTTCTCCTGGTAAATAAAAAAAATAAAAAAAAGTTGACTGGAAGAGTAAGCAATAAGGCCGCCTATTGTACTGTCCTGTGTGTAAATTTGTTCTGTAATGTGTTTTGTTAAGTGTGTGTGTAATAAAGAATATTTGTTTTGTATTGTATTATACCTGGTTAATTTTTTGCTGTTTCCTATAATATAGACTGTGCACTCATATTAACCCCTTGCCTATGGTGTGATCTATATTTTGTGTGTTCAAATAAAGGTAAAAAGAATATACATAGAAACATTTCTTCAATTTAGTTCTTTTTTATATGTTTCAGTGATTTTAATGTCTAAGATTTCCTAAAATAAGTGTAACCGTCCGCTCTCTAAAACCGGCGCTTAATATAATAAATGCAAATATCATTCCGGCATTCCTGGCAACATTACGTAGAACGACGTAGCACTCGTAGTCCGTAGCACGTAGACCGTAGTGCGTATCACGTAGACCGTAGTCCGTAGCAATACTGTGGAGTGTGTAGACATGACTCTACGGTTCGACGTTATAAGTTCAAAACAATATTACAATTCAAATTGAATAGTCATTGTTAGGAAAACTAACTTTGTCTTTCAGCTCAGATTGCTTTGTTTTGGGTTATATTTAGGCTTGCCATACGTCTGGATTTAGTCCGGATTGTCCGGATATGACAACAATGTCCAGACTTTCATCCCGACCTGTTATTACGTCCGGTTTTTTTAAAATTTGTCAGCGCGCTGTGATAACTGGCTGTCCGAGCGAGCGCGCGCGGCGTGTTGTTTAAGTCAATAAATATTTTTCACAATTTCACATTTTTATTTTACTCTTACATTGCTGGCCCGCCCGTTTGTTGCCATTGATTTTGAGTATTTCATTACAAATCTATATATATAAAAGAAAGTCGTGTTAGTTACGCTATTTATAACTGAAGAACGGCTCAACCGATTTGGCTGAAAATTGTTGGAGAGATAGCTTAGAACTAGGAGACGGACATAGGATAATTTTTATCCTATTCCCGTGGGACGTCACGTGAATAGGATAAAAACGTGGTATAACAAAACGCAACTGACATGGAATAACAAAACGCAACTGACAGCAAATCAAAAAATTTATCAGTCAAAACATTAATCTGGCCGTTCATTTGTTAAAAAATTTACAACACGCAACTGACAGCTAAACGTAATGTTGTCTATGGTTAAGTATGGTTGAAAATTTTTAATTTTGAAGTCGACCGGTTGATGTGTTTGTTTCGAGTTTCTATTTAATAAATAACAATCATTGCCAATTTAAATAAAAAGTGAAGTGAACTATAAAAGGTGGTAAACCAAAAACGCATCAGACTTGGAACAACAAAACGCGCATCTAGAACCCCCTTATTCTCAACTGTCGGATCACGGATTCGATTCGAAAAGTCACATGCCGTCTCGCTTTGACGTATAGCGATAAAATGTGACAGGTATAGAGTTTCCGAAATTCGAATATTTTCCGACAGTTGAGAATAAGGGGGCAGCTAAGTAATTTTGTCTTATCAACAATGTATTTCGAAACATTATTTCTAACTAAAAAATAATGAATAAGTAGTTGAGTGAGCGAGCAATTTTAGCGGCTAAGAATAAAGATGTAGATGACCTGAACTACATAATTCAAAATAAGATCATTGGAACAATGCATTCATTCAAATCTATTGACTGCGTCACAAATGAAGATGAAGCTACCAACTATCCAATTGAATCTTTAAACTCCTTGGATGTGCCTGGCTTAGCACCGCACAATTTACGCCTAAAGGTTGGCTCCGTAGTAATCATGCTTCGAAACATAAACCAACCAAAACTGTGCAACGGTACGCGTTTGGTGGTTAGAAAATTGATGAACAATGTAATTTACGTGACGATACTGAAAGGAAAATTCAAAAGTGAGGAAGTTCTCATTCCGAGGATACCGATGATCCCAACCGATATGCCGTTTGAATTTAAAAGACTTCAATTTCCGATCCGTCTTGCATTTGCCATGACCATCAACAAATCACAAGGCCAATCCTTAAAAGTTTGTGGTTTGAATCTAGAACATCCATGTTTTTTCCATGGTCAAATATATGTGGCATGTTCACGGGTCAGAAATCCATCTGCGTTGTTTGTTTTTGCGCCTAATAATAAAACGAAAAATGTTGTGTATCACAAGGTACTTAAGTGAAGAGCAACCTATGTACTGAAATACAGACATAATAATGAATGATTAATGTAGGTACTTAATTTATTTTTGTATTTTTTCTAATAAAAAAACAAATTCCAAAATCTGCTTATTTGTTGCCTTTAAGGCGGAACAGAGTTCGCCGGGTCAGCTAGTATAAATTATAAAATATTAAAAATACAAAGTAGTTTTACTGACATTTAGTAAATAGACAAACAAGCTGACGGCCTGATGACCTGATGGTAAGCGGTTACCGCCGCCTATAGACGCCTGCAATAACAAGGAAAAATCACTTGATATTGTAGGTGCGTTGTGCTTGTGACAATTTATAAATTCTATACAAAAACGTTACTTAAGAACTGATCATGCACAGATGAGTAACATTCGGTAATACGGAGTAACAGCCTAAATGTTAGCTAAAATGTTTTAGTTTTTAAAGTTAAATAAAATCTTTTAAAATATTTTATAATTTATCGTATAAATAATTATTATCACTATTTCGGTAATAGGTACTTATACACGACATTAAACATTTCCCCAAAATATATTAACATGACCCCTATTCGTTTTTAATTGTCATATGCTCTCAGGAGTGTTACGCGGCTTAACAGATTTATTGAAAGACTTGTTATTATTAAAAACATTATAAAACCATATCGATCTGAAAAAAATACGAATATCTATCAAAAATAAAAACTTATACATATTGATGGCGTACAATTTTAAATTACCGCGCTCTCTTTAATCACCTTACACCATCTCATTGAGACTATTCTTATGAGCCCAAACACGTTATTTGCTGTAAGTTTCTGAAGAATTGGGCAACCCGCAGACTATTTGATGTCACAGGATCAGGTAAGCATGTCTTGGGAATACCACCACAGCAACAGTTCAAATCAATTAAATCTGTGAAAGTTAGTATGAGCATTTTGCCAAGTAGGAAATGAGCTGATAGTCATCAAGCGCCTGGACAGACCTTCACAAATTATAGCAAGAACTATTTCAAGATCACGTCAGCTTTCAGACAAAAAAACTGAATCGGCCCATTCAGTTATAAGCTACGATGCCACAGACAGAAACGTCAAACTTATAACAGCCCTCCTTTTGCGTCGGGGGTATAAATAAAAATTCTAATATTAATATTATCTTGCATCTAAAGCCAACTTTATCTGAATTTAATTTTATTTGCAGACTTTAATCATCACAAGTAAACAAATAGGTAGATTTAATCTCGTACTTTTTATATTAATAGTGAAGTGTAGATGATAAACAACATTTTAATTCCAGCTGAAAAATTGTGTTTTTTATTATTACACTACATAAATCTTCCGAAAGCACTTTATATCTTTCACTTTTTTAATCATGCCTCTTTTGATGGCTCATAAAAAACAAAATAGCCACGAGATATTAGCTTTGGAATTTATTGGGTATCACCTGTTGATTTTTAAAATATATTTTTTCCAAGATCAGGGAATCGGACTCTGTGTAGAATAGTTTATAACATTGATATATTTCAATTTGTAACTTTATAAAGCTAATAGAATGGTTATTGTTAAGGTCTTAAATGTTTAAAACATGGTATTACAAATGTTATCAAAAGTTCGAAATTGTAAAATAAATTTTAAATTTCTTTATACTGATAGTTCAGTCAGTAAAACAAAATATTCATATCTTAGTATTCATATGACTTAATTAATATCTTGTATTTTACTGTTGTATAAAAATATGGGAATTACTATACCGTAAAATCGCTGTGACTAAGTGTCACATCCACGGGTGATGAAGCCTTTAACATGGGAGAAAACATGATGACTTAGCCATAACACCACCACGATGGCCCAATGCGGTTTAGTAGGTTGAAGCGGTTGCTGTAACAACTGGGACCAACGGACTAATGTGCCTTCCGAAGCACGGACGAGCTCAATGTAAATAATAGTGGGATAAATTTCGTAATGATAATAATATTCATACACTCACACCTATTATCTAGCCCAAAGTATGCATCATTATGAACTTGTTTCATAGAGTACATAAAAACAAATAATGCTAATTACGGGCGTTGCTGCGGCTGCCGCGCTTTTGTAGCGCATCTGCAATGTTTGCGCTGGCGGACGTGGATAGCTTTGAAGCTATCATGCGCAAAAAGACCTCATCATTGCTGTACAGAGTGCGCGGCAGCAGCCACAGCGGCCTCCGGGAAATAGCCGACAGCGGGGATTGTCCACTGATCGGCTGTATGATTAGTAAAACTAAGTCGCTTCTAGAAATAAATTAATAATTTATTGTTAAGTTTTTACTAACATTTATGGATCACAGTTATCTGAAATAAATAGATTTTATTTTATTATTTATTTACTAATAAGCAGTGTTCCTTCATTGTAGAACAATAAAATTATCGAATGTTCCAATTGAAATATCAGTCTACGCGTTAGCTTTATTTTCAGAATGCTTACAAATTCAATAAGAGAAAACGAATCGCTGGCAATCTGGGTTTTTCACACAAACGCTCCAATGGTGATGGATATCTTGAAAGGTGGGTAACTAACATTGAATACGCTAAAGCAGTAAAGTGGTTGATTTACATGAAAAATGTTTTTCCAACGCTCCCCAAGTGTTGTCGGGAAATTGCCCTGTCGTGAACCTAGACACGAGAACACTTTTAACCTGCATTTGTTTATTCAACTTCTGAACGGAGCTAAGAACTTTTTTGTGACGCGATTCGGTGAGTAGTGGCAAGGTGTGTTATAAATTTTTAGGTTGATTTCTCCATTTAAAGGGGCACAGTGACCCTAATTCAGTGCATCTCTTTCTCCCAATATGAATACAAAAAGGATGGCTGTCATATTTGACATTTAGAAACGTGTGTTGAATTTTCGACAGTAATGAACGTGATAAAAAACCCCAGTGTTTAGGAAGCACCTCCGTACATGCCATCTTAAATTGTCTATGGTTTCTTTAAAATCTATCTAAATTAAGTTGACAGCTCTAAACACATACTTCCTATCTTTTTCCTATTACATATTACGAGATAGAGATATACTGTACTAAAATTTAGATTTAGTGTGTGTCTTTAGTATAAGGCCCAGTATATTCGGACTTAGTACTTTAGTAGGGACTTTCTTTCCTACTATGAACTAATAATTTAGTTCACGGCTGAACATTGGGATTATATGACCTAAAGATTTCTTCTCAACCTCAACACTATCATTTCCATAGATTGTGCTATCTCTGTTTATATGTTTCATCCGTTTACCGGGTACTATAGTACGCATTTTTTAAGGTTCTCACGAGGAGATGTGACAAAGATTTTATAAATTGAACCGAAAATAAAAGTGGTATGAAAGACTTCAAAGGTAACTTTTGACAAGGAAAACAACCAAAAAAATAAATTTTATGTCGGACTTTTGCAACACACTGTATATAAAATTATTGGACAACCTAAAACGCTGATTCTAAAGACATAGAGACATATTTTTAATTTAATAGAGAACTAATACATAGAGAAACTATTTAATTACATAGAGACATTAAATTTGGAGGGTATGCCTACACTTCCGGCGAACGAAGAGAGACAAAATATAAGAAATTTTGAAGATAATTTAATAAATGGTTTTACAAAATTTTACCTCTAACAAAATGAAATGCGGGGTTTAATTTTCTGTGAAAATTTTCACTATTTGGACCGATTTACTCGAAAATTGAAGGGAACGTTCTTCAATTAAAATGATGATTCCAAAATCATCCCCCAATAGAGTCAAATGGAACTTCGAAATAAATAATTCGTTTCCTGCAGGCCACGAGGGTGAAGCCACGAGCAAAGGCTCGTTTATTTATAAGAGAGGTTATCCTCTCACAGCGACTCGTCTCACTGAGGAGCTCGGTGGCGTATTGGTTTGAGCGCTCTGGTTTCGAATACGAAAACAAAGCAACTTTCGCCATGGTCGACCCTGGGATGGGTCAACCAAAATTTATAATCTCGAGCTCCTCCGTGCTTCGGAAGGCACGTTAAGCCGTTGGTCCCGGTTGTTACTACAACCGCTTTAGCCCACCAACCCGCAGTGGGCCAGCGTGGTGGTGTTATGGCCCAAACTCCTCATGTGTTTCTTCCATGTAGGAAGGCCTGTGCCCAGCAGTGGGACGATTATAGGCTGGTGATGATGATCCTCTCACATATACAATACAATATCAGCAATTGGTGTCATATTTCCTAATATTTGATCTACTTTCACATACAGCTACATTTCTTCTGGTATCTTGTTTATGCTGATTGATTTGGCTTTGTTATTATTATTGTATACTTTACGTATATAAATAAAGAAACAATGTCCATTTAGGTTCATGACGAGATTGGTAAGCAATAAAAAATACAGTGTAAGCTATACAAAATACAGTGTGGGGTGTGGCAGGATTCGCCACATCGTCAGGAAACTTACTCTTAAGGGAAGATATTCCGCCGAGGTAGGCCACAACAGAGGCGCTGCCGTCGTTCTCTGGGATGGGTCAATCAAAATTTGTAATCTCGAGCTCCTCCGTGCTTCGGAAGGCACGTTAAGCCGAAGGTTCCAGGTCTTACTGCGACCGCTTGAACCCACCAACCCGCATTGTGCAAGCGTGGTCGTAATATGGCCCAAACTCCTCATGTGTTTCTCCCATGCAGGAAGGCCTGTGCCCATGCCTAATAGTGGGACGTATATTGGCTGGGGATAATGATGATGATAAGGCCACACAAAACTATCTAAAATACGAAAAATCTTACCTAGAGATTAGCAAAGTGGTATAACTAGATTTTTTCAATAAACTAACAAAAGAGAATTATAAAGTCCAGCACACAATTATCACTTTATATTTTTTATCATACTTATTATTCAGTTGTAATAAGGAGAGCTCTCGTAAGAGCTCTTTTGTGATTTTTACAAAAGATATAAGTATTAAATACTGTAGTTTCAAAGTCTAGTAATGAAGTCAGGCTTACGATGTTTTGCGTTGTAAGAATACATATTTTATATTATTATGAAATTCAATTCAGACCAACATAATTTGTGTCGGTAACAGTGACTATTCATATGAATAAACCTAGTATTATTTTGTCAAGTATTTGAGTATTTTTTCATATCAGACCGAAGATTAAAAAAGTAGCTAAAGGTTTTTATATCTAAATTACAAAATCAATTTTTACGACTTTCGTTCTTTACTGGCATGAAATGAATAAAAGTATTATCGACTGTTTTCATACAGCTGAGTTTTCGTTAAATGTGTCTGTGACGAACACATTTTTAATGTGTAAGTATACAGAGTGGAACACTTACTAAAATAAATTGAAGGATATGAAAACAATACATTTTATTCATTTTAGACATTATGTTTCATAGAAACGTTTACTGCTACATAATCGATATCTAAATAGAAATAGTGTTACTTTTATTTTTCAAAACGTCCGGGTTCGATTCCCAAGCTGAGTACATGTTTTTTTTAATGTATGAATGCAGTTTTTCTTATTACTAAAATCGATGACATGGTTCCTAAGAAGAGATTTTCGCATGTCTTATAGTTTCAGACTTTCCCATACTGACCGATGTAAATGTGCCACCCTGTATACGTCCCACTGCTGGGCTCAGGCCTTCCTATATGGGAGAAACACATAAGGAGTTTAGGCCATAACACTACCACGCTGTCCATGCGGGTTGGTGGGTTAAAGCGGTTACAGTAACAACGGCTTAACATGCCTTTCGTAGCACGGAGGAGCTCGAGATTATGAATTTGACTGACCCATCCCGGGATCGACCATGGCAAAAAATGCTTTGTTTTTGTAATCGAAACCAGAGCGCTCAACGTCAACGAGCTCCCCCGATGTTCATAATGACCTTAAAACACTTGTGCTTCGAAAGCCGCTGTAGTGTAAGATAGTCTGTTTGAGGAGATTGCTGGGCTAACTAAAAGCAAAGAGAATGTAGGCAACCTACCTACCTATTAAGGTAGGTGGCATTGGCACGCCGACTGTAAAAAACGAAGTCGGAGTGGGGGTGCTCTTTTACAAGACAGGACCGACATCGGTCAACTGCCCTGCCGACGACGACGGAGAATGTTTTTTGAGCCAACCCGCTACGTCATCGGTACAGAGCAGAAAAGAGGTGCATCGCGGTGAGACACACCCCTCCCTCTCCACCCAGGGAGAGGGAGGAGAGGCTGGTACAGCTTTCCCATAGCGTCAAAAAAAGATGGCTTTGCCTTTCTAGTAAACTTAGTTTTTAAATATTCTTCCGCTAGGTTATAAGACAAAAAAGGCATTGAGAAGGATTAAGTACCTTCCGATTTTTGTTTTGGCTTTTGCTAGATACTTTGTTGATAAGTGAACTCTACATATATAAAGCGTTTGTTCTATATTGTTTTATTCTGAAAAATAATAAAAATAGCTCGTTGAATAGAGATCTTGCTCCCTTTTGCAAGTCGGTAAATAAGTAGGATTAAATCCTTACTAAAAATATTCGCCATAAGTATTTTCATACAATTATTTTAAACCTTTTCACCCCATTTGACGTTAACACAATGTTGGTTGATGTCTTCGGTTGCGATAACTACAATCTAAACTGCGTGTTCGTAAACTAAATTAAGAAAACACAAACACAATTTACGTTTAAAACCGTGAACATGGTTCAAATTAAATATTGCAAAATAGATTTATGTTAACTTTACCGTAAAGACAGCTGTGGTGCTTTACCGTTTGCAGTTTGCCGATATTTCGTTATAATAATATTTCGTTTTATAATTTATTTTAAATGAATTTCAATGGGTCGCCCGCAATAACTCAATATGCTCAACGAAATTGTTTTACAAAGCATTCCCCCTATACATGGCCGAAATCATATTACAAAAACAACCGGTTGAATTTTTCATATTGTTAAAAATCCAGCGGATTTATTCAACCCTTCACGGCCGAATTCCTGGAAATTAACGCAAAACTCCATTACCATTTTAGTATGCTAATACGAGATTATACCTACTGCAACCATGTGTCTTTTAATGATAATAAACGGTAAAGAACGATTCGGATACACAGTGAAGCTTCGAAGCAATTTCAGATTTTCAAAAGTTGCCATGTTTAAGACTTTAGCTGAAGCCAGGATTTTAGTTCGGCGAGGGGGATAACAAGGCAAAGGGCGAGGGGGAAAATTTGTCCATTACCACATCAAAATATACTGCACTTCAAGGAGGATATAATATTTAACCAATAAGCGCGTTATGAGAAGTAATTGTGCGCAAATATCAACATATCTAATATGTGCGTCTTGTACTTTTGGAGGTAAGGAGCTTGGAACTAAAAATATGATTAAGTAGTTTCGATCGCGTAGTAAATGCTTAAAAGGTGTTTTTGTTTTTTTTACTCACTCAACTCTACTCAAATCTCGCGCTGAAGAGACTTCCATAATATGGAACAGCACATTAGTTATGCCCTGTTTTTTTTATAGTAGGCACGACAAATGACTCAACACCACCGGATGTGAAGCAGTAAGAAGAGTCCATATGCGAAGACAGCTAGTACTGTTTAGACACTGCTCTTGCCGGATCAAAATTCAATATTAGGATAAAAGGCGATATTAAGGTTTATTTTCACCGCAAATCATTTTTTACTTTATGGCTCCTGGTCCAGACAACCACTGTATTTTCCTTTTACAGCGATTTTGTACTATCCTAAGATATTTTTATTCATTCAAAGGACAATGGAGGACGTGTTAAAAGCGGAACCGCTACAATTTCATCATATCTTTCTGTCAATGTATCTATATGTCAAAATAATCCGTCATCGCTGGCATAGTGGTTTGTGCCAGCTTTAGTTTCGATTATGAAAACCAAATCAATTTCAACTGATAATCTCGGAAGGATCAATCTAAATTTGTATTCGCGATGTCCGCCGTACTTTGGAAAGCACGAATTAGCCATTGTTTTAGATTATTATCTACTGCAAACAATAAATTCGGTAACTGCATACTTTATCGAACTTCCAAAATATGTGTTTTTCCTCCTTCCTATACTTATGGGTTCCTTCAATAGATGCGTGAAAAAGTCTTCTAAAGCCGGTAAAATAGAGGCGGTTGAAATAATGCTGCTCTATTAACTAAGTATTCATGGCATCACGGCAGTCAAAATCATTTTATTATGCCTAGAGTCGAGTAACAAACGTACCGAAGCCAAAATACTGTCGTCATTTCTTCCCCATTCATACTTGTCTCATATCACTCAGGTGTACTTAAGTACTTAAACATTCAAAATATCAACGGACTACCTATCACCTCCAGTTAGTATCTCAACGTCACCGTGTGGGTTTAGGCAACCCACATCCCTTCAACGAGGTTCGTAATTATAGCTGATATCTGGACGGCGCAGGGCTAAGGGTACACAATATTTGAATAGCGGAATTCCAATGTAAAATTATTACCTTCTATTTTATTTCATCAGTCAAGAGCTCACATATCAGACAACAGATTTTGTGTTGTTTTTTACAAAGGAATACCGGAGGATTAAAGCATAGATACTTTTTTTTTTGTTCAATTCTCCATAATAGAGAGGTGAGAATGTTCTTCATTCTCACCTGTTACTATGAATGTTTGGTCTCTCACTTGCTATTAGACCCCGGGACACAATACACGAACTCTCTTGTAAGAAGCTATAATAAACCTATGCTTAGTAAAGGCTTTTATAGCACTGAAATACATTTTGATGCATCTTTGGAGAGTTTGGCACAAACTATACGATCGCTGTCGATAAAATTATTAATGCGTTTCACACCAAGTATCTAAACGTTTATTTCATCGATTGGTATTATCATCATCAACATTTCAGCCGTAAGGCGTCCACTGGTAGAGAAAGGCCTCCCCTAAAGATTTCCAAAACAATCGGTTATTATATTTCGTTGCTTCATTCTTCAGTTGCGAGACAGACATTCATTTCATTTAAGGAGAAAACAAAGTCCACAATGTTTACCTTGTTATGTATATCTTCGAATGAAGAAACTCATATAATAAGGATCGAACCTCACTTGGTAAGTTCGTTTAATCTTAAATTATTTGTACATATTGTTTCGTCAATACCGACACTTATTAACAAAATAACACCTATTCCAATACACAATATTGATATGTTTTAAAAATCATTATAACAATCACCGCCGCCATTAAATGGCTCCAAAAAAGTCTATAGATACCTAATTACGTTTGTACCTACACCAATTACTTTTGAAAATTACTACGCCATCAAAATATGTGCAAAATGCTTCATTTACTCACTCTCCAATGGAAGGTCAACAAAAAATTCATTAGCGTTGTTACACGAAATGAAAATTATACCGATTTTAGAGCGTATCACCTCAAATACAAGTCAATATTTGAATACTCTGTTTATAGGCTCGTGATTATGTCCGTTATTGATTTTGTGGATTGCTTTTATCGCAGTACAGTGTGGTTTTTATAATAGTTCACGATGTGTGTACTTATATTTACCTATATACATATACATACCTTTACAGTTTATTAATTTGTTTTAGGCATGCATCATAGATTAGAGATAATGTGTACATACTGAGTCTGCACATGTTTTGAATCTCTCCTTTTGTGGGTCTAGTGAGAGAGATTTCTCTCAAAATAAGTAGCACCATTGGTGTAGTACGTTATCCATTTGCTTGTTGTGTGTACATTATGTTAATTAAACTGTTAATAAATTAATTCAAATGCTCATATTTTTACCAAAGGCGTTTGAAACTGTCAAACGCCTTTGGTAAAAACGACGACGAGTGAAACGAGTTATCAATATTTTAAACAAAGAACTGAAGATGACGTCACAAGATGGAGCTGGATCTACCCAAATCTTATTTTGAAATTGAAGTACACTATACTCCAATCAGAGATTGAAAACATTAGGGATGCCATTGATTTCTCAATTTTCTACTACTTTATTGTACTGAGTAGATACTGTACTTCAGTAGTCTATGGCAGCGTCCGTGAGAGGTCAGATACAGGACATCCATGAATTATTCAACAGGTCAGCCTCTGTTTACTGCCCGCCGGTGCATGCCCACTAATACTCGCAAATACAATGCTTTGCGAATACGATTCTGCACGATTTGAAGCTTTGCCCTCATAGCCATAAGATACCTCGAAATTGAATTGCAATCTGAAAAATTGTATCAGTTGAGCGAGAGATGTGAAATGGAAATCGTGAATTAATATGAATATTCTGAGTGCTGTAACAACAGCCATTTTAATAGGTCAGAAGCGTTTATTTCTCTTCTAAGTTTTCTCTCAATGATTTTTTAGCACACAAACCCATTACAATTAAATATTTTAAGAAAAAAGGGGTTGAGGTAATAAATATGAGTATGTTTAAATAAAAATTTTCTTTCTGTGGAGGTCTATGGAGGTAATGGCTAAACCTCTATCTAAGGAAAATAATTAAAATTTTGTCTGACTGTCACAATATTGTTGGTTAGCTGACTCTACGGATTGATCAAGACATTCAATAGGTACCTCAAACGCTTTTTAAAATTACCTCCCAGAATAAATTTCGTAGCTTTTAACAATCTACTCGAAATGAAAAACTAGAAATTTCTCTTTGAAAGCTTTTCACGGTATTCAAAGAAAAACTATAATCGTGACATCGTGAAGTGTTAATTTGTTTTACAAGTCCTCAAAATCTACATACACAAAAACCGTGATAGATTTTAGTATATTTGCATATTCAACAAAAACAATACTGAGATATTTTTCCGAGAGTAGAAAACATTGGGGCATAAAATCCATGAAACCGAGTCACGCTACGGTAACTGCACACAAATTGGACCTATTTGTGACTATTCACTTCAGCGGGACAAACAATTCTCACAAAATGGCGGACAACTTTTTTAAATGGCGTCCAAGAACCGGGCAAAGGAATTTGAATATGACGGAAATGAACTTCGTGTTATAATAGTTACTTTAATTACGAGGTATGGTTTCGCGGTAAATTAGTGGCACGTTTCTTTTTTATTACACAAAAATACAGGTCCGTTAATGGGGCTTTTTAAATAAATGGTGTAATTAAAATTAATTGTATTTGAATGAAATTTGGGGCGGAAAAAGGTAATAATATAACCCATAAACGATTCACGTCACATTGGCTTACGTGTATTTTGCTTATACGAGATTTTAAAACAAAATCTGGGTTGTAGTACTTTTAACACACCATAAAAAACTGACATAATACAGTGAGATGAAACTTTTATAATCACGATGGTCGAGTGGTTCGTATCCCTTACTATAACGGGCTACTCTGTCAGGGGGCCCGGGCTCGAATTCCGATACGAGCAAATGTTTGTGTGATGAGTACAAGCATTTGTTTACGAATCATGGATGTTTGTATGTTTATTTAGTAGTTAGTATTTTTAAAATTTATGTGGTGTTCCAGTTTGGTCAATTGACCGCGTATTTTAATGCGTACCTTTTTAAGGTTTGTCAAGTTCCCTTCGTAATTTTTGTCCTTCTATTAAAAGAAGTCATCATATATTTTTTTTTGTATTGTCCGAGTTACTTTTATGAATTTCAAAAATATGATCTATCATTTCGTTTTCAGTCTCTAACTGGTATGTTTCTTGCTTGGTAACATTTTCCACGAAATTTGTTCTTACTTAGCATTGGTAGTATGGGTAAATTTTGACTGTAAAACATGTTCTGTCTCTCGAAAGGCGCAAGTTCTCGACAAGTATTCATTGTCTTTCAATAGTAGACGCAAAAGTCGCTACTTTAGAAAATTGAGATGATTTTTTTTGGTTGTGAGATTTTCGTATGAATTTCGCTACCTATCTTGCATACCTACCTCATACTTATATCATCCTTGACGCCTTTTATGAATTGCAGTGCCAAGTAGTTTTCTCTATTAGATTTTCCACAATAGTAACAGAAAAACTCACAATCAACTGATAATCGTTTTAGGAACCGTTTACATATACCTCTTTCTTTTAAGCGTTTGTTTTGTAGGTACTTACTTACTTACTTACTTACTTACGTATGTGTACACATACGCACATGTTAATATCAAACAGCTTAGGCTGTAAACACCCCTTTTGTAATTGCCTCTCGGCCGAGTTAAAGCAGACGTGACCTCCAAACGTTTTCTCGCATCTAAAAATTTAAGGCCATCTTTTATTTACGCTTACGGAACATGTCCTCTTGTGCGGTTAAAGCTATAAACTGAAGCGTGGAGCAACATGTTTGACTTGACCTGAGTGGTTCGATTAATTTCGTAATTGAAGCATATTTTATATTCATAATCTTCTTTATTCGCATCTAATAAGGTATACGGAGGTGCCATTATAAAAATAATGACTAGCCTAAGCTATTTAGCTATTCAATGGCATGCTTTCAGTGTGCAGAACTTTATTCCAATTTAATTTATATAAGAATTAAACCATTAGAATTAAAATCTCATTAATAAATTAATATATTTATAAATCAGTAAAATCATAAGTCAGTAAATGAAAATGTGAGCATCGTTTCATGCTGCAATTATGGTAATCTCCAAGACTAATATAATCATCACCAGCTAAAAATAATATAAAAACTGTTTTCTACCGTCTTAATTAAAAAAAAAAATTTAGGAGCTCGATACTACAAATTTTGATGGGACGGTACCTTTCCGGATCAACCCTTGTGAATATAGTGATGAAAATTATACAAATTGGAACCAAAGTGCACTGTACGGTTTCAGAGAAACTTTATCCCACGTATCAGTAAAAAAAAATTTAATCTATCCCACGTACGCTCAGGTTGTGGAATGAGCTCCTTGCAGAGGTTTTCTCGAATGAGTACAGCATGGAGTTCTTCAAGTAAGGCGTGAAAAGGTTTTGGCAGGGTTGGCAACGCATAAGTGATACCCCTTGCAAGCGTCTCTAGGCTACGGTAACCGCTTACCATCAGGTGGCCGTATGCTTGATTACCACCTTAGTAGTATGAAAGTTATACCAGTCAGTGATCTAATTTTATGAGCGGATTGAACTTTATGAACGACCCGAAAGTCACGTCAGCCTAGTTAGGTTTATTATATAAGGAAATAAGTAAGCATACCAGACCTACACTCTATATGAATTTAACAGTTTCTAGAAAACGAACTTAAAAGATCATAAAAACAAAGGGGCGTTTCCATGTCGCCCGCACATAATGTTTTATTATCAAGAAGTTTATGCTGAAATTGCATACGTCAAAGTTTTAATTTTAAGAAACAATCAACCTAATTTATGCTTCTTTATTTTCCCTAAAAGATTGGTGCAAGTGTCTAGCTTGACATTTTTGTTGCGTTTATTTAATATATTTGATAAGTGAGTATAATGCTCGTTTTTGCTAACATTATTTGCTTAGTGCTAAGAGCATAGACTAGAGATGTATATTGGTCTCTTAGCGATTGTTATCTCAGTCTATTTAAAGGAGATAGAAAGAGACAAATATCTTTAAGAGTCACCTAAGCCTAATGAATAGTTAGTGAAACAGACACACGATTTTAAATTAACGCGAAGTTATTTAAGAGGTAATCCGTATAATGATCACCAATTGGATCTGTGCTCATCTGTGATACGAAATAAGACTTAACTCGTCAAGATTCAGATTCCAGACACAATTGATTTTTCAATTGTTATAGACCTTTAGAGGTATTAACGCCGCTTGACAGATTAAATACAACAAGAGGCTTAAATCAGCAAGAAGCTTAATAATTTTGAAACTAACAAAGATGAATTTCCGGAAAATGGGGAGACAACTGATAGCAGCATTGAGACACCGAAAAAGAATAAACAGAGATTTAAGAAGAAAGAACAAATGCAGATAAAAAAATAAAGTAGCACCTAAGTTTGTCTTGTGAGAGTAAAACTGCGGTTGAATCTGTAGATCTTGAAACTCAAGACGATTCTGGTGATGGAACTTTTACAGGCGACAACAAAATGGAAGAAGAAATAAGAAGTAAAAATTTGATTTCATTCTGACCGAAAACGAATTTGTTGTTGTGAATTACGAAGGAGAAAGGTGGTCAGACCAAGTGCAGCAAAACAGATGATGAAGCTGACGTAAAGTGCATGAGTCAGCCCCCTTATTCTAAACTGTCGGAAAATACTCGAATTTCGGAAACTCCATACCTGTCACTTTTTATAGCTATGCGTCAAAGCGAGACGGCATGTGACTTTTCGAATCGAATCCGTGATCCGACAGTTGAGAATAAGGGGGCAGAGCAATTACCCATTCCGAAATTACCTGACCGACCGTCAAAACTCCGAATGGTCATTTCGCCGATGGTAGGTAATTCTATGAACATTCTACGACTAGCGGTGGAACGTATTTATGTCCCTTTAAAGGCGACTAAAGAATAAGAAGAAGAATGACATTTGTATGAAATAATATAACATTGGCTGCATTATTTCATAGAAATGTCATGAAATTATCAAATGAATAAGATGTTTTTGAAAGCGGCAATCCATTTCTTTAAACTAATATAGCCCATGTTTTAAATTATTAAGAATCTGGACCATAGTCGTATGGTTTAATTAAATTTGGCAAAAAAAAGGTGTTTCTCAATTTTGTAATGGAGATTAAAAACGACAACGTGATTCAGGGCAAAAACAAAACCAAACTTTGGTACTATTAACACATGTAAATAACAACTTACAGCATTTCATACCATTGCATTATTTATTTGCAAGAAAATTATTTATTATTTTATTCTTAAGCAAGCGTTGACACTCAATGCCATCTGAAAAATTCTATGTAAGTGTTGTTAAAGCTAATATTTGTACTTGCTAATGCCAAATTGAGGACTCCTCAAAGTTTAAGCAGGAGTTTTTATTAATATCGCCAACCAGCTCAGAGCCATTCTGCTTCGCGGTACAGACTGCGATCCAGGACGGCTCAGCGCCATCTATGTAGTGATGTGCAAACTAAATAATTCACATGAATAAATTCACAGTGATAAAATTATGGTATCGGGCTATTATTGACGACTCAGCAACACATCCAAACTCCTATTATTTTTGATATAGGTATATAAAGCCATTCGCATGTTTCAATGGTTGGCCCAATGCAGGTTGGTTGGGTGCAACCGGTACCAAAGCTCGGAGGAGAATGAGATTATAAACTTTGATCGACCCATCCCGGGATCGAACATGGCAAAAGTTGCTTTATTTTCGTAATCGAAACCAGAACGTTCAAACCTCTACGCCACTGAGCTCCTCCAGCACCGCGAAAGTATAAGACATGTAAATAATGTTAAATATAAAACGTATGAATGAAAAAGCCATATGAAACGCTCAAGCTCCGAACTTGCCTCATGCTGTTATATTTAAACGCGGTCGAAAAGAAAAATTTGATCCGCTCCGCTGGCCCGACCCACTTTTTCTTTCATTAAAACGATCCTAAGCTGTGCTTTAATTTCACAAATGGCGACCCATTAAATGGTGGAGACATGCAGAACAAAATTTTCTTGCTCTTTAATTAATGGCTACACAATGCTGGCGTCAGTCTGAGGTTAATTTGCGGCGTCATCTTAATGACGTGAATGACATCGACGGTGATAAACGAGGATATTTCAAAATAAATGGCGAAATACAAATTTAAATTTTGAACAAAAATATATCTCCATCGGCTCTTTAGACTATGTTCCGAAATGGATATGTCGCAGCCGTCTGGTTAAATTAGCCACTTAATTGGATGCCTAAGCCGTTTAATAAACGCCGGCATCCCATTAAATTCCTCCGCCGATAGTTAATAAGATATTCAACGCTTAACAACTTCGCGTATTGAAAGTCTGAAAGCGTAGAAAGTTAAAATACAAAGCAAAGGTGGGCCTAAAACCACCTTCCACACTAATATTATCGGGAGAAGGTAATAATAGGTGAAAATTTCAACAACAGTTTAACTTTTATCTCGAAGCTAGTGGGTTGTTAGATGCCAAAGATAGTAGAAAATTGCAATATTTCTTAATTTGGCGGGAGAAGAAACACTAGAAATTTATAAAGCCAGTGAAAAGCCCATAACTACTTTGGAGGAACTTATAAAATTTATTAATTAATACGTGGAGCCAAGAGAAAGCATTATTATCAATAGCTTTATTTTTTTTAAAACTAAACAAGAAATGGAATCATTTGGGAAATATTTATTACGTCTTAAAAAATGCCAAACGTTGTAAGTGTGAAGACCAGGAAAATAGGCTTGTGAGAGACATGATTGTATTTCGACTCTGGGATAAAACTCTTCAAGACAGGTTATTAAGAGAAGGAAACATGGAACTCGAGCAGGTTATAAAATTATGCAGAGCATCAGAAGAAGGGTGAAACAGAGAAATTGAGATGAAAATTAAACAAGAAATTGACAGTTTGAAATAAAGACTGTCAACAAGAACATTATACTCGGGGCAAGGAGCGGAGACAAGGGAGTAAATATACAAGTGGAGTGATCAGCTACATACAGAATTGTGATAGGTGTGGAAATAATCATTCAGTGATAAAGTGTCCGGCCTATGGGAAAAAATATAGTCCGTGTGGAAATTATAATCACTTAGCAGCCTAATGTAGAAAAGGAAATATAAGCAACAGGAAGATACTTATTCGGAGTTGTGGAAGAATTGGAGAGAAAATTTAGTGATTCATCATTGTGCATGGACAGTATTAGGTATAACATAAATGAGCTATCAGTATTACAGTGGAAAGAAAAATTAAATTTATTGGGGCTAGATATAATTTTCAAGCTTGGTTCAGGAGCAGAGTGTAATACATTACCCTTAAACAAAATAAATTGTAATAATAAGTTAACATTACAGAATACTAAAACTACACTAATTGTATATAATGGAGATAAAATTGATACTAAAGGTAGCATAGAATTAAATTGTAAAGTTAAAAACAAGTGCGTAATGTTAAAATTTAATGTCATAGACTTACCTGTGCAACCAGTTTTAGGCCTGACTGACTGTATAAAGTTGAATTTGGTTCAAAGGGTTGATAGTATATTGACTGAAAAACAACAGTTTATTGACAACAATATAGATATATTTCCTGGTTTGGGAAATATTGGTACATAAAAAAATTATAGTACATGATAGTGCTGAGCCATTAATAAAGCCTAAAAGGAGAGTGCCTCAAGCTATTACAAACAAGTTAAAAGCTACTTTAGATAGTTATGAGATAAGACAAATTGTAGAAAAAGTAAACAGACCTACAAAATGGTGTAACAATTTAGTAATTGTGGAAAAACCAGATAAGAGTTTAAGATTGTGTTTAGATGCTAAACAACTTAATAAAAACGTAATTAGAGAGAGATATTTAATACCATCACCAGAAGAAATATACAGTAATTTGTCAGGTTAAAATTTTTTTAATGTATTTGATATGAAAGATGATTTCAGTTAAAATAAGATGATATGGAAAATGTATATACTTTCGAAATATTAAAGGCAGTGGACCAACCCAGACGACCCTACATACGGGCTTACCTCTATGCACCTTTATGCTTGCTAGGTATTACCGTACCGTAATTAGGGCACTATATACCTAGCCATAGATGAAGGTGCATCCAATCCAACGATTCAATCTCACGAGCCTGTAGGATCCCGAGGGTGTATTCCCGATCGTTTAAGAGCAATCTACCGTAGAGTGCAAAATTAAGGATAGAATACAAAGAAGTGAGAGCGCTCGAAAGTCGAAACTGACGTAAGAGGTGCTAAAACAACGCCTTGGAGGGTAGCACGAAGCTATTAATATTGGAGAAGGTATGTTGAACTCTCTACCTATACAGTCTTACATAGTGGTAGTTTTATAAGGGAAGAAGTCAACAAATCGTGCCCTGAACATTAAATACTTCATTTTAAAATGTTGAAAATAATAATCAATATTTTCATATTGAATATAAAATTGAATTATTGTACAAACAAACAATACAATACAAATATACTTAATTGCACACGAGGATAAAAGAAAAACATAAAAAGCAGAGAAAAAAACGTTTGGTACACTGAGCCGATTTAGACGAAAGGGGTGGAGATAGTTTGAGATCCTAAAGCCAGCTCCAGATATGTGTCATTTGCCCGATCCGATGACCGTATCCGTATCAACGTATCACGTATCAAGCCCCGTATCAAGTCGTGGACGCCTCGATTTGCTCCGTATCCGTATCTTCACAATAGTCATGATCGCGTATCAAATTACCCAGTTCACCTTTGATGATCGGACAAAAACTGACACGACATGGGACGGGCCGTATCATAACGGCGCATCGACATCACACACAACTCTTTGAGGGGGACCTCTTGTGATGTAGACAAACTATTTGTATTACAAAAGAAGTGTATAAGAATAATGACAAATATAGACCAAATGGATTCATGTAGACCGTACTTTATCAAACTTAAAATACTGACTCTTGCGTCTATCTATATTCTAGAGTCATGTAAATTTGTGAGGAAACATCCCGAATTTTACTCACCAATGACAAATATTAAAAGAAATAATAGGAATTTAAATAAGCTTAAGGTGCCCTTTTCCAAATTAAAATTAGTTTCGTCTAGCTCTCACGCGATGGTAATTAAAATTTATAATCATATTCTAAATTATATCAAAAACTTAGAATGTTCAATACAATTTAGCCGAAAATTAAAAACATTTCTGATTAATGAATCTTATTACGATTTAAAAGAATTTTATGACGATAAATTGTGACTTATTTCAATGAATTATGTAATGGTAATTATTTAAATCTTATTATCAAATTATTTTAATGTTAATTATTTATGACATTGTTATTTCAAAGGTATTGACGATAAATAGTGACTTAGAGAATTATATGTTAATTATTTTTATTTTGAGATAAATTTAATTAATTTTATTCAGTTGGAATTAATAATTTAAATAAATTTATTCTTAGTTTATTTGTTAGTTACTAATTATTATGCTATGTTGTATGTAGCGTTTATATAATTCATATGAAAAAAAAGCCCTCTTATGCCCTTATGCCTCTATGCCCTTACAGGGCGTGACATGTATACCTAACTAAAAAAATGTACCATTATAATATTATGTAATGTGACACGCAATAAATAAATAAATAAATCACGTATCACGATACGCGTATCATCACCCGTCCACATATGCGATCATGATACGCGTCGGCGTATCCGTATGATACAGTGATCGGATCGGGCAAATGATACATATCTGGACCCGGCTTAAGATGAACAAAGGATACTTTTAGAGCGATAACCGACATCCACGCGGGCGGGCACTAGTAATATTATAAATGCAAAACGTGACTTAATCACGCCAGCTTAAATCACCTAATTTTCAACGTGCAACCAAAGCAAAATCAAAAACGTTACGCCGCGCACAATTTGTGTTGCGCTGAGCATTCAAACGGCCACCCATTTGTTTTTTTTAAGAACAGACGTTGATATCTTTGATTTTATTTATATTATATATTTATTTAGTACGTATTACATAAATAAGTAAACTAAAAACCGAATGGTTTCCATAGTAACGTGTTTGGATCTAATTGCTGTCAAAAAGCGCCATACAAAGTGTACTCGACGAAACATTTTTAGTTTCGCTTTGGTAAATATATTGTAAATTAGCGGGATCGGGGCCCTGGATTAAAACATAAAACTCTTACTCACGGTAATGTGTTCCCGTGGGATAACGAATTCGAAGTCGCGGGCGGCCTTGTATAGTATAATAAACTAGAACCTCCAAATTTTCATACATCTGTGAGCTCTAGAAGCCAAGCAAAGCGCTCTTTATAATAGCGTTCGTAGCTTCTTAACTTCTAAAAGTGGGCTCCTGAAGTAGAAATCACAGTAAAATAAAAATACTGTTAGTAGTTACTGTACCACAGATTAATAATACTGTATCTACTATCGAACAAATAGAATCCTGACCTATGGTAAGTAAAACCTTATTTATTAACAATTACTACTACTTAATCATCACCAGCCCACACTGGCCTACACTGCTGGTCCTGATGAAGAAAGGCCTTTTTTTTTTAGCTAGGAGAAATCCATTAACGGACCTACCCACCACTAGCGAAGTAGCGGGCGTGTGCGGGGCTCGCCCAGCGTCTAATTTGACCCTGGGAATACCCGCTAAAACTCCTGCATAACTCTCGTGCCTTTCGCGGAAGTGGTCTGGGGTCTGCGAAGCAAATTCACCAGACCACCCCCAGGCGTGATGAAGGAAGGCCTGAGCCTTCCTACATAGGAGAAACGCATGAGCAGCTTGGGATGTAACACCACCTCGCTGGCCTAATGCGGGTTGGTGGGTTAAAGCGGTTGTAATAACAACCGGGACCACCGGCTTGACGTGCCTTCCGAAGAACGGAGGAGCTCGAGATTACAAATTTTGGTTGACCCATCCCGGCATCGACCATGACCAAAGTTGCATTGTTTTCGTAATCGAAACCGGAGCGCTCAAACCAATTCAATTAATTCAATTTAAGACAATTTGATTATGACAAGTTTCTACGATGGGTCAGGATTCAAATTTTCACGGTTACTTGGTAACATATTTTAAAATATTTTATTTCCTACTATACATAGTAATAATATGTATAGTAGGATTATTTTCTATCTTCATTAATTCTGTCACTAATGTCCTTTCTTCGAGTTTTCATTTGTATGCTGACGATTTGCAGCTTTACAGACACTTCTCTGCATCTGATGCTATATGAGCTATTGCTTCATTAAATGAGGACTTAAAACGCATCAGCGCCTGGGCTTCTAGCTTTGGTCTGCTGGTGAACCCTAATAAATCGCAGGCCTTGATTGTTGGCAGTCGGCGCATTCGTAACTCCTTAGATTTTTCTACTCTTCCTGCAATTCTCTTTGATTCCACCCCGATTACTCTTTCTGATACTGCGAAAAATTTGGGTGTCGTGTTTGATGCTAACCTATCTTGGGTCCACCACGTCAACGAAGTCAGTAGGAAGGTGCATTATTCGTTTCATTCGCTGAAATGTCTTCAAAATTTTCTGCCCTTGCAAACAAAAATTACACTCGCACAGTTGTTAATCCAACCTATTTTTGATTATGCTGATGCCTGCTACCTAGATGCCAGTGAGGAACTGCTGAACAAGTTGGAGCGTTTGCAGATCCTCTGCATCCGTTTTATCTTTGGGCTTCGGAAATACGACCATATTTCGCAACATCGCAGCAGTCTCAAGTGGCTACCTATTCGCCATCGTCGGAATACTCGTATCATTTGTCTTCTTTTTAATGTCCTCCATAACCCCTTGTATCCTTCCTACTTACGTGAGCGCTTCTCTTATACCTGGTCTCCCGATAAACCTTGTCGGTCTCACCTCCGTTCTATCCTTAATTTTCCTTCCCATACATCTGATTTCTTTTCCTATTCCTTCTCTGTTCACGCCGTTAGACTGTGGAACTCACTTCCGTCCGCTATCCGTGATTGCGAAACTGTATCAATTTTCAAATCACGAGTTAAAGCACATTATCTTTCCGTTCTATAATCCTCTTTTTACTTGTTTTATTTTTATTATAATTTTGTGTTTTAAGTTATATTTGTATGTTTTGTAGAGAATTTTTGTTTATATACATATTATTTATATAATTATCATTTTTATTATATTTTAGTACACACCATTCCTACCATTATTTATTTATTCTCCTAGTCGTAGGGCTGCTGGAAGAGATTTCTTTTAGGAATAAGCAGTTCCCTTGTACTCTGTTGTCCTTGTTTATGTTTTCATTGTTGTTTTTTATTGTGTGTACATAAATTGTTAAATAAATATTCATAAACTGACACCTATTATCTAGCCCAAGGTATCCACCTACTAACGGAGAAATATAGATAACTAGTACCCGCCCGCGGCTCTGCTCGCGTGGAGGTAGCCCATGCCCATTCTGAGGAAGTTCTGTAACTAGTCTAATCGTATGCCTTTTATCTTAATCGGTTTAGCGACTGATAAATTAGAAATATACTTAGATATTAGAAATATCAGCTACTAAATATTGGCATATGCCCAGCAGTGGGCGTCTCTCGATGGTGGCGATATGGTGATGATGTTGATCATAAGAATATTCCTTATATGATTCTTATTTACGATATTTCGTAAGTCAATGAAAAAAACAAACATCCATAACTTATGAACAAATCGTGTATTATAGGTACTTACTACCTATGAAGTCAAACTTGACCTGATTATTTTTTTACAACTGGATGACAAATAAGCCGACTGCCCTCCTGGTGGTAAGTGGCTACCGCCGCCTAAAGACACTGCAATAAGGAGGAAAAAGTGACTTAGTATTGCAGGTGCGTTGTCAGTCATTCTGAGACCTTCCAGCATGCCCAGTAATTACCGTATCAAGACAGCCCTTCGATCAATGTTTGTTAATATCGCATAAGTGGTTGTAACTGAACGAATAAAATAAAAATATTCAACAAGATGTTTGAAAACTTTCAATCGTTGAAGACCGTTTTCAATTTGTCTTATTTTCCAAGGTTTCCAAGGTCCCAAAGCACACAGCACGATATCCAGCGGTCGAGAAACAATTCCGCAAACAAAACGCAATCTGCAACTATCCTACGTAAACTGTGGCCGATTTAACTTGCTCCTAGTACTGGTGATATTTCCTTGGCCTACTAGGCCCCTACCATGAAAGTCTATCGAGCGGAGGTAATACGAAGTCACGGCGAGTCCACGAAGAATTATAACCTCGTGTAGACAAAATATCTCTTATTGAGTTCTGATTGCCTGGTACTTTTTCATGGTTATGCTACTGTATTATAAACAGCGTATTTCGTCTATCTGTCTAATAACAATATTTTATTTATTTTATCTCGGTAGTTCAACTTTTGGAACCGGTGTAAGTTCAGTCATAACAGACAGATAGACATTATGACATTGTTAGACCATCTTTTTATAGACATACAGAATGTATTTTTAACGTTTCGTAAGAGCTCAAGGAAGTCTACTTATTGTATATTTTTTTTTATTTTTTATTTACTAATTATAAACTGACCACTCACTTAAACCACAAATGAAACAAGACAAAAAATGAATTAAAAAATAAATATTTTGAATTGATCGCGCTCAAATGCTGCGAATGTTCCTGAGCGTGATTTGAAACGTATCCATGAGGTAAATGTCAACTAATAAAAAAACTAACTGAATATGAAGTTGATAGGGTAGAGAAGTGATAGTTCGGAAGTGAGCAAATAACTTCTAATAGTTTTGAAGACTCCGAAATCGACAGCATGGGGCCTGATGGTAAGCAGTTACCGCCGCCTACAGACACTTGCAATAACAAGGAAAAATCACTTGATATTGCAGGTGCGTTGTCATCCTGGGGCCTAAGTAGCAGTAATTACACTGGCTACTTTTACCTTCAATCCGAAACACAGCAAACTGTTTCACGGATGAAATAAGAAAGGCGGTGGTACCTACCCAGACGACCCTACATACGAGCCTACCACCTAGTAAACCAGGTCTTTCCACCTTGCGAGAGGCCGTCTTACTTTGCACTTCTCGGTACATGCGTGGTCGCCATGCTAGCTCTTTTAGGCGATATATTGAAAAAAAAACGCAGTTTTTTATGTGTCAGGTCACTGAAAGATCTTACGGATCTGAAAATCAGATATACGTTACCTACTTCATATCATTATCTAGATACGTGAAGAACAAAAACACGATTAGAGGATTATGCCTTGACACATTTTGTTTCCGAAAAAACCTCATAAAAATAAGAAACTTAAGATTTTTGCTAAACGCAAACGATAATTTGAATTCAATAGGACAATATTTTAAATAGTAGATATCATTAAAATTGAAGCGTTTTTTGGTAATCCATTAAGTTATTTTTAATAAAATAATTTGTGTATTTTCACTTACTTTAAACGCGCGATCTCTATTTTGTCTATTTTCCTTCCTGTGTGTCCTGTGTGCCCTGACCACGTGCCACCATATATTAGATTGATGCCACTGCTACTTCAACTTGCTAATAATACTACTCGTACCATATTTTAATAAGTATCACTAGGTGAAACGTTTGGTCTCTTCCTACCTACAGATTATTTGTGGATTGTTATCAACGTTGGTAGGGTAGCGGTTTCATGGTAGGCCCACCCGTATACTGCAACTTTGAATTGTATAGTCTGTCGAGAATTGCAAGTTACACCAAACAGTCTCGGTGGCGTATGAAATACGGGCGGGGAATATTAACTTGCGGCATGTGTAAATTTCACCTTTATATTTATACTAAGCAGTAGCCGCTAGCATTTCCGCCCGCCTGGATGTCTGCTATTGCTCCAAAAGGTAAATACCTTTTAGATGTTTTGACCTTTTGGAGCAATAACTTTTTGACAGACATACAGAATGTATTCTTGTCGGTCGGTTGTCGGTGATTGCTTCAAAAGGTATTAACCTTTTGGAGCAAAAACCGACAACCGATCGATCCAGGCGGGCATCGCAGCATATAAATAAATATTTATATGTTTATTTGGGAAACATTTCTGACGTCATTGTGCGTGGCCACAGTATTCTTTTACTCCTTTGTGCGTGGCTCTTAATTGTTTGCTTTTTCGGTTGCTCTGCTGGCCTGGATGCAAGTCCTTTTGGCCATAATTATTGGCCATACTTATGGCTCTAGATCTATGCTTTTTGCTAGATACCAAATAGACGAATGTCAATGTGATACTTACATCAATAACTATTGTAAATTTTTCGCGTTTAGTTACTGTAACAACATTTGACAACCCCCTTCTCGTTTTGTCTTAATAATGGAGCCATAGCTAATAGGATACTGAAAACTCAAAATATTTAATACACACTGCAACAAGATTTAACATTATATCTATTGACTTGAAAAAGGAGGTAATAAAGAAAAGTAATAATAACAATATTCTCCAGATCTCACCAATCATCCGTCCCTTAAGCGTAATTAGATTAAGAGCGTTTAATTTCAGCTGAAACTTTTTTCACATTGTTAAAAACGATTGGCTCAAAAATTTTGAATGAGAATCGAGTAGCTAATTTAATTAGCTCTGTAAATAAGAAAATACAAGTATGTAATTTTACCATCTAAATTTCTACAATTAGATTACAAGTTCAAAAATGAAGGGTTACAAAGAGTAGACCACTTGAAAATCCTGGCCTTAAAGATACGCAAAGGAAATTGGCTGCAATCCGTGTCTTCGGATAAACGGTTCAATCAGGCAACAATCAGAGGCTTGAAATTAGGTACGAGAAAATTTTACTGAAATTTAGCTTTTTAGCCCCGACGAAAAAGAGGGGTGTTATAAGTTTGACGTGTCTGACTGTCAAAAATCATTGGATATAACCGCCATCTTGAAATTTTATCGAAACTGTGAACATGTCTAAATACAATACATGTTCGCAGTTTCGATAAAATTTCAAGTTGGCGGTTATATCCAATGATTTTTGACAGTTCAAAGCGATAATTGGCTTTATCATATCGCGTTTCAGTGGTCATGCTAGGCGGGCAGGCGTTTGAGGACTATCAGCTTATTTTCTACATAATAAAAGGGTTTTACTAACTTTTACAGATCCGATTGATTTGAAATTTTGTCTACTGTCACTTCGGTGACATTCCCATGACATACTAACCTTGAGCTGATCTTATACCATCAAAAAGTCTGCGGGATGCTTAACTCTTCAGAAACTTACAGTAGATATATCGTGTTTGGGCTCATAAGAATAATCTCAGTGAGATGGTGTTAGATAGATGATTAACGAGGCCGGGGGTTACTTAAAATTTTTAATTTTGTTTATTATTTGCTTGCTGACCTGGGTGTCCTACCTAGTTTCGAATGCCGATGTCGCGAAGCACGCTGTTACGAAAAATGTTCTCACTGCCTCATCCTTTCGAAAGCTTATCAGCCCGTAGTAAGTCGAATTATGTAGTGGCAGGCCCCATCACTCTCGAAACGCAGCGTCAAAAATCCCGCGCAAAACGCAGCGATACTCTCGGTTACGTTAAGTAATATAAAATTCTTGACGACAGTTAATTATTGTGAAGTTATTGGATGTACAACAACCAACAATTTCACAATGATTAACTATGAAAATATACTTATGTTATGCCAAAAGACAATTAAAAATTCCTATGCTATGCCAAGATTTAAAAGAAAAGGGAATAAAGTTTTTATTCACACGACGACACAATCCAGACTCGTTAGAATTTTTTGGAGCTGTCAGTTATCAGGGCGGAAACTGTAAAAATAAAAACCCCTACACCTATACAATTCATGACAGCATTCTCTAAACTTTTTCTCGGCAATATGAAGCAAACATTCTCGCTGTAGTAGTTGCCAAGAGGACATTTGCTAACTACTTCAGAAAGCTACATTCTACTGTATTCGAATAAAATAATATTAGTTTATAAATCTCCTATAAACCTCGGTTATTCACCATCTTATAAAATGTCTGGCAAATTTATTGTCAGGGACATCGTTCAGAGCTACAGGACAAGATGCTCGCGCCAAACTTATAGATCACTCTAATGATGCATCGCGCAGTATTGCGCAGACGCGCCGTTTAGTCGTCTTTTGACAGATTCTACTTTTGACATCATAGTCTACATTCGACAGATTCTACGTTCGACAGATTCTACTTTTGACAGATTCTACTTTCGTCAGATTCTACATTTGACAGATTCTACTTTCGACAGATTCTACATGTGACAGATTCTACATTCGACAGATTCACACGTTTGACAAATTCTGATCTAAAATAAAAATTTAGGTGTTGATATAGTGGATTTAAAAATAAAACTGTTTCTTTATATTAATTACTAGATATTAACTATTACATACTTTAATGTAATTTTTGTTTTAAATTAATTTTATAAGTTTTTTTACTTTAATTATAAGTAAAAAAAACTTATAAACCACACCTAAATTTATATGTTAGTTCAGAATTTGTCAAATGTGTTGAAATATGTCGAATGTAGAATCTGTCACATGTAGAATCTGTCGAATGTAGACTATGATGGCAAAAGTAGAATCTGTCAAAAGTCGACTAAACGAGACGCGCAGTGCCGCTTTGTTCAGCCGTTCCATATTTTGTTAGTGTGCAGTGAATCGACCCGTGTTCAGAGTAAATTAGAAGTTTATAATAGTTTTTAAGAGAGGCAGGGCATAGTGGTATTTGTCACTCGAATATTGAGCACCCGAGTTACCTCTAGCTTAAAAACATCGCGGCTAAATAGTGAGTAGATAGGTTTCCAGAACTGCCTGTCGATTCTGTAACAAAACTCGCACCTCACTTCGCAAGTCACTTCGAATTCAACTGTCAAATAGAGCAAATTTTCATACATTTTTTGCTCTATTTGACAGTTGAATTCGAAGTGACTTGCGAAGTGAGGTGCGAGATTCGTTACATAATCGCACCCCTGTACTTAGATTACCAGCAGATAGGTTTGCCAGTAGGTAGATTGCCGGTAGGTAGGTTGCTAGAACTATATGTAGGTTGACAGTAGATAGGTTGCCAGTAGGTAGGTTGCCGGTAGGTAGGTTGCTAGAACTATATGTAGGTTGACCGTAGATAGGTTGCCAGTATGTAGGTTGCCGGTAGGTAGGTTGCCAGCTAAATAGTTAGCAGGCAGGTTTCTAGAACATTGAGAAATCGTTATGTTGGGAGCACGGAGACCCGTCTCAAGTGCTGTCAATATATCTCTTGATTTTTTAAGGTCGGTAAGGTAGGTAGCGCGTGAGTAGTGCCCAAAGTGCCTATAGACGATAGGCTACGTAAAAGTCAACAATATTACGTATTATTTTTTCTAAGTTCGTAATAATGTTCATTATGCAAAAACAAATGTACTTAAATAGTCAGCCAGCATTGTTTATGGGTAGCGTGTCGTTGGGAAAACTAGAATATCGTAATATTAATACTTTCCAACTGCAATAGTTAGTTCCGACGTTGGCTATTGTAGGAGTATAAATCCTCAACTTGTTAACGAAGCTGCGCGATTGTTGAAACCTTGAAACAGTTGTAATAGCAACACTGAAACGAAAATCACGAAGTGCTAGAAATGTGAGACAGATATCTTTTAATCAATTCCAATTAAAATCAGACGACTGATACAATTATTCCGGTCCCAAGCTTAGATCTTGTTAGTCTAGTGGCTAGACCTACCTACCTCAGATCTAGAGATAAAGCTTTAATTCCCCGTCATCATCATCAGCCTATATACGACCCACTGCTGGGCACAAGCTTTCCTACATGGGAGAAAAACATTATGTGTTCGGCCCTTAACACCACCACGCTGGCCCAATGCATGTTAGTGGGTCAATGCGGTTGCAGTAACAACCGGAAGCAACAGCTTATCATGCCTTCCGAAGCACGGAGGAGCTCGAGATTATAAAGATTGACCCATCCCGGGACCGACCATGGCGAAAGTTGCTTTGTTTCCGTAATCGAAACCAGCGCGCTCAAACCACTACGCCACCGAGCTCCTCATTCCCCGTGGGAGCAGTAATTTTCTGCTCAATTTGGTTGGTGGCAGGGCTGTTTAAGTCCGCCTGGCTAGCTGTCACTACTACCCTACGATTTTACCTAGCTTTGGCGCCATATCAATTGTGTTCCGGCAGTTGGAGGTAAGATAGCCAGTTCCTCTGTGATCGAGGAATCCGAGTGTAGCTCGCTTCCATCTTCGACCTTACCATCACTCAGCATCAGGTGAGATGAAGGCCAACAGCTGACCCATTAAGAATTAAAAAGTATATGTATTAAGGAAATTCATAAAACTTTAAAGGAATAATAAAGATTGATAAAAAGAAATAAGTTTCAATTACCGATCCGACCATAGAATAAAGAAGAAATCTTGAAGGAAATGCAGTTAATTATTCCCTTGACGAAGTCCCGACTGTAGCTGGATCGTAAAATAAATCTTTATTAAAACAATCCGCCTCACTTTGGGACGTGGGAACATTCCTACGCATTATTAACGATTGTTTCAAAGAAATTATTAGACAAAGAGATTTTATCTTTAATGTAAACAGAGGCTTCAATATATTTTCGGCTAATTGCCCCAAGTTAAGTGATTAGTTATGATCAAAAGTCGTGCAAAGAAAAATGTGTTATATTTTTGTATAAGTAGGTAAACAGTGTGATAAAAAGTCCGAAGTAAAATTCTAGGGGCTGGTTCTGTTTCTTGTTAAGAGTTACCGCTGAAAGTTTGACCGCTTTTATTTTCCGTTTAATTTTCATTAAATTAATGAAAAAATTGTCACATCTGCTCGTGACAACAATAAAAATGCGTAGTAGTACGTTAAATCAGCCACATTACTTAGCGCCTAGCCCATTGATTTAACGCCGGCAGCCAATCAAAGGGCTGAAATTAAACTAGCCGGGTCATTGAAGATGGCTGAACGTCATGTCAGCCGTCTGGTTTAAATTAGCCATTCAATTGGACTAGGCGGGTCGTTTAAATCGAAGAGCTTTTGTGTGACTGTTTGAGTGATTAGTAGGTTCAATTTTATTTTTTTATGACCACTTAGAACCAAAACGATGTCGGTTACAAGTGGTCATAAAAAATAACGTTGAACCTACCTATCATACCAAAACTTCTCAGTACAAGACGATCTTTTCAATACACCAAGTCGTAGTAAGTGAGTCTAGTTTAATTAACTATCGGGCTAGGCATTCAATTGGATGCCGGCGTTTAATCAACGGGCTGGGCATTAAATTAAGCCGCACGTACGCATGCACGCATTCGTTAATTTTTTTAATTCATTCTTACTTCGGACGCTAAAAACATTGTTATCATGATTTCTCGATTATCTAGTATCCATAACACAAGCTCTTAATGCTTGCTTCGGGCTACATGAGTGTATGAATATTATAATTCTGAATAAAACTTTTTACTAGTTAGTAGTATTTTTACTAGGTGGTAGACCCATATGTAGGGTCGCCTGGGTAGGTACTACAGCCTTTTTTATTTCAGCCGTGAAACAGTTCGCTGTGTTTCGGATTGAAGGGAAAGGTAGCCAGTGTAATTACTGGGCATGGACGGCATTTCATCTTAGGCCTCAGGATGACAACGCACTTGCAATATCATGTGCTTTTCCTTGTTATTGCTGGTGTCTATAGGCGGCGGTAACCGCTTACCACCAGGTGGGCCGTCAGCTTGTTTGTCATCTTGTTCTATAAAAAAAAAAATAGTGTCCTCAATTTTGATTATTAGTTCCTCAGAAAACATTATTTAAATATTATAATCATTCGTCGATGATATGTATAGCATGTTTTTATAAATAACAGAAATCGTAATAATCGACTATTTAACGTAATAATCGTTTTCATAATCGCTACGTAATAATCGTTTCATCACTGTCTGTCTTGTTTGCCGATTGAATAAAAATACGTTACGTACTTACAACGGAAACCATAAGCTGCACAAAATAAAAAAATCCAAACAAACTTTAATTAACAATTAACAAACAAGAAAAGAAATAACGTTTCTCGTTGTGCCGAGGGGGCGCTTTATCTGTCTTTGCAGCAAAGTTTCCATTGTTCCTCTCAAACAGTTCTCCTCTGAAAGTCTGAACTCCTCTGGACGGTATGTAGATAAGGGCAATGTTACAAAGATATAAATAAAACCGCATTATTTAAAAAAAGCCTAGCCCCGTCCAAGTTTTGAGACAACATTTTCCTTTTATGACCCTGTTCCATGTTATAGGCACATTTAAATAACATTAAAAAAGGAAAAAACTTTTTCGGTAGATCCGCCGTGTAAAGCTGAGCACGCACAGCGGTGCGATTTTTATTTCAAACACGAATTTGTCCTCTGAGTAATTCCACTTGGTGTAAATGAGACATGATAGACAGATAGATGATATTATATTGTAACAGGGTGTATCCTAAACACATGTTAAAAAAATCGCGAAAGACAATCAGCTGTTCCCTACAACAGGTCATGTAGGTAATAAAATTGAGTATGAAACAGCTGAATTTTTTTTGGCGCTTTGGAGGAAATGGTAAAGTTTTGGACCAGCTCATGAGCACCATTTCAGATTGAAGAAAATAATGTACCTACTGAATAATATGGTATCCATTAAATAACACAAAACTCTTTTATTTTATTGCAAAAACATAACGAAATAAAATAAGTAATAAAGTGGCAACATGGAAGTTATAAAAGTTCCCAAAAATGCATAGTCCACAATAACGCTGTTAAAAAGTCATATTGACATTTATTAAAATTGACATTTCGTATTTTCAACCTAAATGTTTTGGGTGCCCTTTAAGTGTTTTTGTTGTTTTTCGAAATTGTTTCACCCTGGCTATGAATAAATAAACGACAATATTCAACGTAAAGTCGTAAAAACAAAATTGTTTTGCGATATTAACATTTTGTTTTGTTCAAAATGGTGACCTCTGTGATGCTGTTTAGCAAACCATTTTTTTTTTGCCGCTGCTATCAGTGAAGATTTATATAAATGGTAAGATGAGATAGATTTATACAAAAATAACTGTACGAAAAATGGTGCTTATGACCTGGTCCAAATCCCATAGGAACTTTTACTATCTGCTTTTATTTTCAACAAGTCGTGTTTGCCATCTGCCTTCGTCTTCGAGATCATTCCCCTCCCGCGGGGCGACCACCTAATTGGTATGAACCTAAGTAATGTCTATGGTTTGCGAAATTCTGACATAACATTGGGCCTAATTCTGGGAACACACTTTAATTCTAAATTTAAATACAGTTTATCTCGTTCTCGCAATAAGTCATACAAAAAAGATAGCAAGAATTTGTTTAGAGCTGTCAATTAAATTTAGATAGATTTCAAAGAAACCATAGACAATTTTAGACTGCATGTACAGAGGTGCCTCCTAAATACTGCATTTTAGCACGTTCAATAAGGTCGAAAATTGAACGCACCTTTCTAAATGTCATTTTATATGACAGCCATCCTTTTCTTATTCATTTTGAGAGAAAGAAATAGACTGAACTTAAATTTAGACTTAGCATGTGTTCTCCAGAATTAGGGCCATTGTCATATTAATTCAATAATGAAGCGTGAATGTTGCGTCTCGTGTCGTACGTGACGTGAAGCACGACCCGCGAGTTAATGACAGTTTTGTGACTCGTTTATAAAATGTTGGACCTTAAATTCAATAATGACATTCCCTGACGCGTGAATGTTGCGACTTGCGACTCGTGTCGTACGTGAAGTGACGCGCGAGTGCGCGACCCGCGAGCTTATCAAGACAGGTCTCTGGTCTTCGAGTTTTATAAAATTTGGACCTATGGTTTGTGAAACTGTGACTTAGCATTGTCACTCGTGTCGTACGTGACGTGACGTCAGTTAATCTGTGGTGACGTGACGCGCGAGTGCGCGACCCGCGAGCTTATTGTGGTATACTGGTATCCTCCTTATCAGTGAGGTACAAATGAAATAAAACACAAAACTAATACTTTCACATAGCACGATGAATTGGACACTCAACACAGGTATTTGCGTTTTATAAAGTTTTGGACCCATGGTTTGTGAAATTGTTACTTGAATATAAAAATGATAGCGCGATTCACAAAGATTCAGCGCCATTTATTTAAATATAGACATAGCACGGAATTTAACATTTTTCTTTGATACCAGGTACTTTGTGACTGAGATTCTCATAAAGTAATTAATTATACTATATGATGGTGCCGTCAATACGACAATAAATTAAAACATGGGCTATATTAGTTCTTAGAATGGTTTGCCACTTTCAAAAATATCTTATGAATTTGATGATGTTATGTCATTTGTATGAAATAACAATGGCTACATTATTTCATAGAAAATTCATAAAATTATCAAATGATATCCGTGAAAATTCATAAAATTTAGTCCGTGCGGTGACGGATTTAGAATACAATTCACCGCCCCATTTCTTCCCGTGGGTGTCGTAAGAGGCGACTAAGGGATTACTGAGCTACCAGCTGCTCCACTGGTGGTAGGGTCTGAACACCCGTCTGGTTAGTGACCACCGTACGCATGGCGTAAAACCCGCCAAGTGACCACTTGTGGTCGCGTTCCGGGATCAGTCAGCGTACAACCAGAGCTTGGGGGGACGTTGCGGCGATGGATTCGGTCAGTGACGGCTTCCGTCTAACCAGAGCCAGGTGGACTGCATTGACCCGCCGACCAGGGAGACCCGAAGAAACGGCTGTTCCGCTGGCCGCCCGTGGCACAGTACAGGGGCCCAAGCGAACCTAACCAGTTCGTGAGGCTGCCCTATCATGCCACGCATAATCTTGGGGTGGTCCGTCGTGCCGGTTGGTGACCGGGTGGTGGGGTCCCGGCGGCCATTCCCGGGGGGGTTCGGGGGCCCTTCCGTTCGGCGGGTCAGCGCTTCTCTGCTGTCGGCTGTTACCTGGGGAAACAGGCCTCACGCTTTGACCGTCTATATCGCTACAACGTCCACCCAATTCACGCCTCTGTTTCTTCCATCACCCACTATGCCAGCGCTCAGAAACACTTACAGTCGATCAGCGGTGCACGCCCCCACCACAACCACGCTGTTTGAGGTCGGGCTCACTAACATCCGTGGGCTCCATGCTAACCTCAATGCCGTCCACCAACATCTCGAGACGGCTCGACCTGCAATGCTGTTTTTGACGGAGACGCAAATACTCCGCCCGGCTGACACAAGCTATCTGGACTATCCTGGCTACGCTCTTGAAGAGTCCTTCATAGCGAAGGCCGGGGTATGCTTGTTTGTCCGGGCGGATGTTTGTTGTCGCCGTCTGCGCTGCTTGGAGGACCCTTCCTACTCTATTCTTGGGGTGCATGTGGACCTGGGCACACATTGCCGTGTCTACGTGTGTCTCTACAGATCCCACAGCGGTGATATGGAGACAACTCGACTCTTTGAACACCTTAGTCGGGTCGCAGATGTTGCGCAGGAGCAGTTTCCAACCGCGGAATTGGTGTTTTTAGGGGACTTCAATGCTCACCACGAGTCGTGGTTAAGTTCCTCTAAAACTGACCATGCTGGTAGAACTGCCCACGCTTTCGCTCTCACGCACGACCTGACACAACTGGTAAACCAGCCCACCAGGATTCCAGACATTGTCGGTCACGCGCCCTCATTGTTGGACCTTCTGCTGACGACTCGCCCGGATGGATATCGGCTAGAGGTTCGTGCTCCTTTGGGAACATCGGATCACTGCCTGGTATCCGCTGGGGTGCCACGGGCGTCGCCACCGGTACCTATGGTTGCCAAACGCCGCATCTGGCACTATGCGTCAGCAGATTGGGACGGTATGCGGGATTACTTCGCATCTGTCTCTTGGAGGCAGCGCTGTTTCAGCGAGCTGGACCCGAACGCTAGCGCTACTGCTGTTGCTGATGAGATCATGTTAGGGATGGAGTACTATATCCCTCACTCCGATCTCATCAGTAGGGGTTGGCGTAACCTCTGGTTCAACCGCGAGTGTGCCTTAGATGTTGAGAACAGACAGTCGGCATATCGCGCTTGGATCAGGGGCCGAGCTTGCGGGGATCCCAACATTGACTCACTGAAAGCAGCCTATAACAACGCCACCAAGTCCTGCAAAAGGGCATTCATCAGAGCGGATGCACAGCGCATTGCACGAGTTGGCCAAGAACTTCTTACGCACCCTACGGGAAGCCGTAGCTACTGGCGTCTGGCCAAAGCCGTGCAGTCTAACTTCTGTGAACCCTCGCTGCCCCCGTTGAGATGTTCTGACGGCTCGCTAGCTCACAAGCCGCAAGAAAAGTCTTTCTCTCTCTTCTGGGTGTGTGCCGGAATCTTGGAGAGAGGCCAATGTGCAACCGGTCCCCAAAAAGGGAGACCGATCAGACCCAGCTAACTACCGCCCGATAGCTGTCACCTCAGTTCTTTGCAAGGTCATGGAACGGATCTTAAACCACCAGCTGATCCGATACCTAGAAGATCACTCATTAATTAATGATCGACAGTACGGGTTTCGGCCGAACCGGTCAACGGGTGATCTTCTAGCGTACTTAATGCATGTCTGGGGTGAAGCTATTGACAAACGTGGTGAGTCACTGGCAGTTAGCCTTGACATTGCCAAAGCGTTCGATCGGGTCTGGCACAGGGCTCTTCTCTCCAAGCTCCCGGCATACGGTCTGCCCGCTCAGCTCTGTAACTGGATCGCCGGCTTCCTGCATGAGCGAAGAATCCGTGTCCTCGCAGATGGATGCGCTTCGCGGTTCATGTCAGTGAATGCCGGTGTACCACAAGGCTCTGTTCTATCCCCTACACTCTTTCTTCTTCATATCAATGATATGCTTCCGTTAGGAAACATTCATTGCTATGCGGATGACAGTACAGTGCATGGGGGATATTTCGGTCGCCCAGGAGCTGGGCGCGCTGAAACCGGGAGAGAGAGAGAAAATCTTACCATTGAGCTCAACAGGGTGTTGAACCTTATATCGGAATGGGGATCTAACAATCTTGTTCAGTTCAATGCTAAGAAGACACAGGTATGCGCGTTCACAGCCAAAATCTCGCCGTTCCTTCCTCTTCCCTCTCTTCAGGGCACCACTCTTTCAGCACAGGGCTCCTTACACCTGCTCGGCATGGAGATATGTTGTGATCTGAATTCTAGGAACTACATCGAAACTGTGATCAAAACAGCCTCACGGAAGCTCGGTGTCCTGAACAAGGTTCGTCGATTTTTCACGCCTGACCAATTATGCCTGCTTTACAAAACTCTGGTCCGGTCTTGCGTTGAATATTGCTCGCACTTGTGGGATGGCTCCGCTAAGTACCTACTCGATGCCCTGGACTGATTGCAGCGTCGTGTCCGTATCGTTGGCGATGTAGAGGTCACGAACAACCTCGAGCCTCTGCAATTGCGGCGTGACATTGCGTCGCTTAGCGCCTTCTATCGGCTATATCACGGAGAGTGCTCTGAAGAGCTTTTTGACCTTATCCCACCTTCTCCCTTCCTACTCAGGACCACGCGTGCTGGTCTTCGGAGTCATCAATTTACCGTCTCCACCTCAACATCACGCACAAAGAAATTTAGTACCTCGTTTCTTTGTCGTACTTCCAGAACTTGGAATTCTTTGCCAGCACATGTGTTCCCTCCTTCCTATAACATGGGTTCCTTCAAAAGCGGCGTGAAAAAGCATTTTTCAGGCCGGCAAGGTGGAGGCGGCTAAAGCAGTGTCTAAACTGCACTAGCTGTCTTCGCATATGGACTTTTCTTACCGCTTCACATCAGGTGGTGTTGAGTCATTTGTCATACTTTGTATAAAAAAAAAAAAAAAATTAATAAGAAGTTTTTGGAAGTGGAAACCCATTTCAATAAACTAATATAGCCCATGTTTTAATTTATTGTCGTATTGACGGCACCACCTTGTACCATAATCATCATCACCAGCCTATCTTCGTCCCACTGCTGGGCACAGGCCTTCCTACATGGGAGAAACACATGAGGAGTTTGGGCCATAACACACCATCGCACTGGCCCAATGCGGGTTGGTGCAGGAACAACCGGCACCAACGGCTTTACGTGCCTTCCGAAGCACGGACGAGCTCGAGATAACAAACTTTGATTGACCCATCCCAGGATCGACCATGGCGAAAGTTGCTTTGTTTGTCGTATTGAAACCAGAGCGCTCAAAACAATTCGCCACCGAGCTCCTCCTTCCCACTCTGTATAATAGTAGAAAAATAAAGATTTGTATGATTTGCTACCCTTATTGGGCACCAACCCGCCTTGGCGTGGAGGTGTAATGGCCCAAACTCCTCATGTGTTTCTCCCATGTAGGAAAGCCTGTGCCCAGCAGTGGGACGTATGAAGGCTGGTGATAAATACTTCCAGTCTTTTTACACGTGCAGCCTATGGACAAAGTATACGTAGAAAGCCTACAACGCTCTGCGCGTGCAATATAATAATGGGTTCAGGATGCTGTTGAGACTGCCACGGTACTGTAGCGCTTCGGGGATGTTTGCTGAAGCACGAGTGGACGGCTTCCACGCAATAATGCGCAAGCGTGTCGCATCCCTGCGGAGGCGGGTACGGGGCGGTACCAACAGCATCCTGAGCACTGTAGCTGTGAGGGAAGATAGCTCCATGTTGCGGCACTGGGTGATGGTGCATCTCACACCACACGCCCAGAACATCCGCTTCTAATTATAAAAAGGTGATATAAGTACTCCCTTATTCTTGTAAGGGAGTATTTATATTACCTAATGTATTCATTTATTTATATGGTTATTAATTGTTATTACTAACATAGGTTAAGAAACATTGTTACTAACAAAGATATGGGTTATGCCTAAAATAATAGTACATTATGGTACAAGTGTGTAATGTTGGTGATTACCGCTGAGGCGCATTGAGGCCCGAGCCGTCAGGCGAGGGTCTTAAGGAGCCGAGGACGGTAATCATCAATACACACGTGTATCATACAACGTTTTTCAACACACTTCTGAATAAAATAATACTTAAATAAAAAACCATTTTACATAGTACATAAAAAGTTTATTTAGAGAAACAATTAGTAAATGTGCAGTTAGTAAAATTATAATTAACTATTTTTGATGATATAGCGGTCTCATCAGATAGATTATTTACTGAAATACTTTCATGTTCTATTGTTATTTGTGATGGTTCATTATTCGTGTAGGTAGGTGAAATCCAATCATTGGATGTACTTGGTATTTCGCTAGTAGGATGCGTCTCAGAATCAAGTTTAATTCTTTTTGTGATTTTCGCACAAATTTCCTTCTTGTTTTGTATGGAATCTTCTACGTATGATTCTGCTACATTGCTAGATCGCCACCCGCCATGTCGCTTTAAAGTCATTATATCAGCTCCTGAATTTGCCAGCAATGTAGCTGAAGTTCTTCTGAAACTATGTCCAGTGTAGCTCTCAGCATCTACTAAACCCAAAAACTTAGCGATTTCTTTAGGCATATAACCAAATTTGTTTATACCTATAGGCTGACAGGTACATTTACCATTCTGGTAATTTAGAAAGAAACGGTCATTTTTTGTTTTTGGTGAACGCAAACTTTCATACTTCTTAACAATATCATAGAATGGACCGTGTATGGTGAATGACCTAGGTATTTTATTTTTCGTGATAGGTATCTTCACTAAAAGCATCTGGCCATGGTTTTCTATATCTTTTACAGTTATATTTGTTAATTCTTGTATCCTACAGGCACCAGTTACACCAAATATTAAAGCAACCTGAAACAAAAGAAACAATAATTAAAGTCAACAAGCTGCTATTAAATATTTAATTAAAATTAATTTAACTAACCTTTGTAGCCAAATATTGGTTATCTGGAGCATCTTTAATAAATTTTTCAATATCGTCAGATGATAAAACCTTTGATTTTTTGCTTCTAAATCCATCAGATAGTCTCTTTAGATAAGCTGACAAATTCGAGTATGTTTTTAAGTCCACTCCATTCTTTGTTCGGACTGTACTTTTTAACATTGAGTAAATACACCACAAAGAGCTAGGTTTGTACTTAGAAGATAATTCTTTAAAGTACGCCATGAACACATTTTCTGAAAAAGACTGCGTATTCTTGTTGTTCTGCCATTGTATGAAATTTTGGTACGCTAATAGATATTTTTCCTTTAAGTTTTCTGGTAGTAAACTTTCCATAACGTTCTGGGCTTCACATCTTATATCGGGCGGTGTACAACATAAATCATTTTCTTCATAAATTGTATTTGCAGACATCTTAATTAATAACTAACTAAATAACTTCAAAAGAGAAAACGAGACGAGTTGTGAAAAATGTTTCGTAATGGCGGGAAAAATTAATCAGTTTTCCTATGCGCGCGCATCGGCCATAGACTAAAAAATGAGGTTTCTTTTTTTTGGGCTTTTCGCGGATAGCTTTTTAGCGCAAATGTAAGCGTAACTCAACCAATAATATTAAAGAAAGAAAGAAAGAAAGAAAAATATTTTTATTTGACATGCACATAACAAACAACAACAAGAAGCTTAAACAATAAAAAAAAAAAAAAATAGACAAATACAAACAGTTTATACTTAACAATAAGTGCAGTCAACAAGGCCCTATCTCAGCATAAAACTTTTGCGACATTATAAAAAACGTCGCAGAAGCGCTGTTATTATGATAGGGCCTTGGGTGTGACTTTGGATTTTAAACTACATATACTTACACATATACATAAATACAAAAAAATACATATACTTACACATATACATATAGATAAGTGACATAAACTCAATCACATCAGACATGGCTGTATGGGCATTAGTTCCTTTTGCCTTCCCATTACAGGGAGATTTAACAACAAAAAAAGAAAAAAAATATATATTGGCAATTTTAATTATGAAAAAAAAAACTATTACTCACTAGTGAATAATAGTAATGAAAAAGTCACAGTTTGATTATAGGTGTCATTATGTGCCTAAGTGCCATGGGATTAGAGCCACTTTATGAGGAAGTGTGTTGAAATAGTACATTATGGTACAAGTGTGTAATGTTGGTGATTACCGCTGAGGCGCATTGAGGCCCGAGCCGTCAGGCGAGGGTCTTATGGAGCCAATATTTAAATATAATCTAATAATTAGAGATTAATAAGACGTTAAGTCTAATAATCACTGCAAAAAACATATTGAAATCGCCGGCGGGCTGATTTCACAAACCAGACACAATAACTATTATTAAAACGTTCAAAGTTCTTACCCGTAGAGATTATAAAAACGATAGCGCGATTCACAAGAGCTCAGCGCCATCTCTTAACGAATAGAGAAAGCTTATCGTTGTAAGATGCAATAGGTACATTAAATTACTGCTACAATTATAATTTTGTTTGAGTTTTCTTTCGTAATAATTTATCTAGCAAATATGATATTATTTTAAATTGGATAAATAGTGGGGGTCTCTCGGGTGATATGATAATGATGATAAAATAGTTAATTTGTGAAAATGGATTAAAAACGTGATAATACGTAAAATCAAATGACTTTGAAGTATGTACACTCGACAGCACACCAAGCGTAAAAGCTTGACCTTGAGACCGCCCTTGCTGCTTTTGTAATCGAGGTGGCTTTCGTAGTCCAACTGTTACACTTGACGAGCTGTCGTCTGTACATACTCAAATATTATCTGTCTCATCTCGCAAAAAAAATAAACACTACCTATGTAGAGAAGTTTTTAATACAAACAATGGTAAAGGATGAAAGCAGCTACTATTTTAAAAAATTGGCTTTCCACTTCAATCTGCACTGAACGGTGTCCTATTCCTATGAGAAGGTCTTAAGAGTTACCAAAATTAAAACATTAATAAACAGAGTCATTGGCACCAGCCAACTCACCAGAAGCACTTTGTTTCCTCCTCTCAGTTCCTCACCACCACAATTTTTCGCAGCAGATGACCACGAAGTTTTGGCGAAGTATCAACCCTGTTTACTAGATTTCACTCTGGCCACTGGCATAGAATAGTTCAGCACATCTGACTGCGAGGGTCAACCTAAAAGTTCTTAGAAAATAAAAAACTGAGCAATCTAGCAAGTTATTAGTTTCATTATACCTATCTCTTCAAAAAAGTGTACAATCCAGGAGCGTAGCTTGCTTTAGATTATATCATAGGGCCCCCAAAAATTTTTTTGGGGCCCTATGATAATTACACAAAGTGTCGGGTTTCACGTGGTCTAACTGAAGATCATCGATGGAGGGGCTCATGGTTTTTTGAGAAAAAAATTAAAGGATAAGTTTTTGAAATATGTCGTTTTTGTTATCAGATTTTTCGAAGTGAAAACCTCCTAAAATAAGAATATAAATATCATCCAAATAAAAAAAAACTTTCTATTTTCCCACATAAATTATTAGTCCGATTAAAAAAACACAACTTTCTTGAAAACTAAATTTTCGCAAGACATACATGTGTGTCCTTTAGATAGCCCATGAGCCCCTCCATCGATGTTTTTCTTTTGGATCACTTTTTTTTTCTGGAAAGCACGGCCTAATATTTTACGATTTTTCTCTTAGACATTCGGGACCCCTGTAACCCGGGGGCCCCGTATCATTGATACGCCGGTAGCTACGCCCCTGGTCCAGTCACAATACATCGTTGCATCCGATGGAACCACTGAGAAAAGCACTTTGCCTACTCATACCTTCGACAGCCTTTTGTAACACATCCACTGCTTCATAAACGTTTTCCTCAAAGTTATTCTTTTATTTCGGGAATAAATAAAAATTGCAAGGTGCGGGCCGTCTCGGGGCTATACGGCGGGTGACCCAGTACCTATATAATTCTACGTCTGACGTCGCCAAATAATCGTTCGTTCGCCTGGGGCCGTGTGCGACGAAAAGTTGTCGTGGCGAAGGAGGACCCTACTGCAAGGTCGTTTTTCCCAAACTTTTTGCAAGACAAGGGGTAATCAATTGTTAGTTTACCACTCTGCAGTAACTGTATTTCGATCCTTTAAGACAAATATTGTCGCGCAATGACCTGGCATGCCACCATTCTTTTTCCCACGCCTCCTCTTTTAGCTTTAGTTGGCAACTCCTCGGAAGAAAACACCTACTGCGCAGATTGTCTTTTGCCAGACTGGTTTTGGGATCATAACAGTAAATCCGGCTTTCGTCACCCGTAAGTAGGTATGTCAAACACAGCATTTGAGTCACCTCCGTTAAATATTTGAACCATTTCACGGCACCAATCAACACGACGGAGTTTTTAGGCCTTAGACATTTTACTCATAATTTTATGAGGTATCTACCTCTGTTCATGGAGAATTTTGTGTACTTGACTCACACCGATGCCTAAGCTTGTCCGAATTTGCTGATAAGTCACTCTTTTGTCAGTCTCTATCATACGCCGCACAATACTGACATTATCTTCAGTCGTCGTAGTAGAAGGCCGTCCCTCACGCAGATCATCGGTAAAGTTAGTGCTACCACGTTTAAACACATTAAACCAGCTGTAAATAGTGGCACGAGATGTAGCTTCTTCAGGCCAATCGAATTCTATCTATTTCTATCATAACTTTCTTGTTGACTTTAAAGACATCGAAAGTCATTGAAACAACATTGCACGAAAATTTTTGCCAACGTTTAGAGTTACCGTTAGTTTTCGCTAACATTTGAATGTAACACATTCGCAATAATATTGGCAAATCTATTTGCAAATGTATTTCCATTATTTATTTCCATTTCCAAAACATAAACTATTTTATTATATTGTTTACAAGTAACCAGTTATAAAAACTTTCAGTGTCGCTCTCGAAAACTTAATTGATGCGTTAAAAATTATTATAATAATAAAAGGGAGAAAAAGAAAAACTGAACGGAGAAAAACTGAAGTGAAAGAAAACTGCACAATCTTATGTGCTAAGTAAATTTTAGACAACTAACGCCATCTCGTGATGATATTTGATAAACTCTGCTTAAAGGTCACTCGGGTGGCGACAGCAAACAAATGACTGAAATTACTCCTCGATTTAAGGATTGTTGTGTGTATCTTGATAGGGAGTTATTAACTTATTATTCAAAATCACATAATGAAAATCACTTAATCTACTTGCAGAAAGAAAGGCGTCAGGCGCGTAACCAAAGACGCTTAAGTGAAAAAAATATTATGAATCAGTTTTCCAGCGAGATGGTATGTGATTCGAAACGTCACATACCGTCTCGCTTTGACGCACCGCGATAAAAAGTGACCAAGGTCAAACTGTTCCGCCTGATTTTTATTACAAAAAATGTTAGAAAATTTAAAACGACTCTCTCAGAAATTCATTATCAACGAGGTACTTACATATATTCCTTTTATGCGTCCGTATTTACCCTCTCTCCTCTAGACTTAAGCCGGATTTCTTTCGTATCTGACGACACGTCACGACAGATTAATGTAAATCTAACCATAGTAATGATATGAAACCGATTCCGTTCTGATGCGTCACGTCAGAAGGCGTCAGATAAAGGTACATCCGGCTTTAGTAAATTAACTTATATAGGCACTAAGCTCGTCAATAAAAACGACCCTTAGAGAAAAATCATACACTGACGTCTCGAAATTAATCGTTTTCTTAATTAATTCCTTTGAGGTATTGGGATTAAATGGCGCAGAGTGTTAACGGTTCATTTGTCGGGTATTTAGCTACAATTTGGGAGTTGGTCATTAGCAAGCTGATAGGGGTCAACCCAACCTATTCAGCATCAGAAACACACTCGATTTTGAACCCTATTGTATTGACTTAAGAAACGGGATGTATAGGTACTGCCAGCTAGTTGAATTAGCCTAATTGGACGCCTAGGCGAATACCTCGTCTTGTAGTTTTTGTGTGATTGGTAGGTTCAAGGATATTTTTATTATCACATTATTATCACGAAATATGATCATTTATGATCACGAAACATGTATGTACCATATTTCAAGCGAAATAAATTTCTTTATTCTATTCTTTATCACTTAACTATAACCAAAATGATTTCAATTTTACGTGGGTACAAAAAATGGGTGACATTCATGTTTCCGAAAACCATTTTACCGAATAACAGACAGAGACATAGATTTTTTCACTTTTATAATTTAAATTATAAAAGTGAAAAAAAAACACTTTTATAATTTAAATTATTGCTGCGACAAATTCGTAAGTTAGATACACATACAGAAATCCCGACTGAAGCACCACAAAATTCCAAAAATGTTTCGACAACTTAAAATTCGCCCTAAAAGACGTTTCTCTTAGCCTAGTCTTAAGTGTTGCCAGTCTTAAGGCTGTAAAAACCTCTCATTAATAAAGCCCTCAGTACGTACGTATTTCTCCGCAAATAGAAAAGGGACTCATTAAGTCGACTTAATGAACACGTTTTTAAAATGGCGCCGAAAGAAACGCGTGGCGGTGTGACGTGAGCTGCTCAACAGCCTCACTTTGTATATAATTTAATGGCGTTTTTACTTCATAGGCAAAATACCTACTTGCTATGAAAAATTATTATGACAATTTATTTTCCTGATTGTAACTAAAGTTTTACGAGTCTCAACAGCGAGCAATATCGTCATATATTTTTTCGACAGAAATTCGAATACAGCTTCGTACCTAAAATCCTTCAATGCCCAGACGGCAACATAAGTTGAAATAATAAAAATTTAATTGAGTCTGGTTTATCGGGCTTTGATGGGTTAACAAATTAACTATGGCCCAGATAAATACATAAAATATTTGTTAGAAAGGGAGCATGACAGAAAAATGTTTTTATTGACAAACACAAGAATAAAAACAAAAATACATATAAACTTGGACAATAAAACAAAGTTGAATAGAAAAATAAAACAGTTAACCCATATTAATTAGCAGGTGCAACAAGGCCCCATTTGAGCATAAAGATTTTGCGATATTAAAAAAAATATATTTAAATATGTAATTCAAACCAAAATATTTATACTTACTTATTTTATTTACTTGAGGCAAATTACACCCATATATTTACAATTCCAATCCATTTTAAAATTAAAAACATAACTAAAATTAAAAATAAAATTAAAATTAAAATTAGATTTAAATAAGTCTGGCACACATAAAATAATAATAATAATGATAATTTTCATAGTAATTAGTAGTCTAAAATCAATATTACATTGTCATTTTAAATGGTTATAATTTTCAAAATATTATTTTGACATTTCTCAATAAACCATGCTGCAATGGTTCAGGTACTGACAGTCAAAACTTTAAGTAAATTTCCACAAATTTTATACAAATGTTAGAAAGCTTTCCGTTTGCGCCGCTACTTTTCCATAGTTAATTTTCGAATCGCTAACAATAATATGACGTCGACGCAAGACACATAATATCACCTATTATTTAAGTTTAATTTCTTTTATAAAACTTCTAAGCAAAAAAATTTGTACAGACACGTAAACATGAGACGAAAAAGATGCTAGGATTCTTATCAGCAAACGATTTCATTTGGAACCATTGGAACTTCGACGTTTTATAATAATATACCTAGAATATTTAAATGGTTTATTCCCACCCAATCCCAATTACTTAATCATTCAAGTTTTATAATAATAACAGCAATAATTACATGAATTAACAAACAAAACAAAGAATGTTGGACACATCACTCACGGAACCGATGGCCGTTGGGGCGGAAAAGCTCTCCAGTGGCGACCACGGACCGGGAGACGCAGCGTGAGCAGGCCTCCAACAAGGTGGACCAACGATCTGGTGAAGGTCGCTGGTAGCCGCTGGATGCGTGCGCGCATATTTGTGGATATCTTTAGACTTAGGCCACTAGTGGACGCCTTTCGGCTGAAATGTTATTGATTATGTACTTTAGACGCTCTCACAAAAGACATTCACGTCTGTAAAAGCAAGAGTATTAAGCATTATGATAGAGAGGGAACTGCGACCTGCAAGCGAGCAACCATGCCGCTCATGTATTGTCGTGCAGCGTATGAGACCTACGTCCAGAAACAAAGTCAAAGACAAACTTTTTACTCCTCTTTGGTAAATATAAATACACTTATAGAAAGTCAATTCTAATAAGCCATCTATTAATAAATCTACTGGGGTCTTGTTCTAATAACAGGTAAGAAACTTAGCAAGTTTTGTCCCTCATCACACGCCACTGAAATATCTTCAGGATCCAAAGTCAGTAAACTCGACGATTTTTTAAAACAACTAGATGACCAACTAGCTGACGGCCCACTTTACGGTAAGGGTTACCGACGCCTATAGACACCGGCAATAACAATGAAAAAATCACCTGGTAATTGCAGGTGCGTTGGCCTAAGATAAAATGTACATGCCCAGTAATTACACTGGCTGGCCACCTTTCCCTTCAATCCTAAACACAGCGAACAGTTTCACGACTGAAATAAGAAAGGCGGCCTATCAGATAGTAAATCTATGATGCTGATCTGTCCACCTTTTATACGGCACAACAGCCTACTAGTACTACTACAATAATGTTAGAACTGTATCCAGCCCTAAAATAATCCTAGTGCGTAATGCTAAATGATAAGCTTAGATTAAACAAGGGTGAATATTTTATATTGTTGACTGGTTTACGCGTCGTTTGCGCGGCGCCCGTTTGTATTAGCTTAAATTTCTCTCATTACAATGTCAGGTGGATTTTTGTTGAAATATTCCATTGCCGTGTTATGAGAAATAATGTTGACAGATGTCGGAATTAATAAGGCGAACATTGCTTTACCTTGATGGTGCCTCTCGCCAACTTGATTGCATTGATTTAATTTTAAGTAAATAAAGATACACATCCTCATTTGTAAAAGGAACTTCGATTTCACTTGTAAAAATGTTTAAAACCCTCAGCTGAATACTTAGGTATTTTAAAAGTATATATTTACAGTAAGTTCCCTCCTTCCTATAAAATGGGTTCCTTCAAAAGAGGCGTAGAAAGACACCTTATGTATAGGCAGGAAAGGTGGAGGCAGGCGGCTTGGACAGTGTGTTCAAGCTGCTCCTCACCAGGTCATGTGCTGTGCTTTATTAAGAGAAATCCATCAGTCTGGGTATGCACATGTAATAAGGAGAGATGATGAACATGTGTCAACGAAGATGAGAATGAACGTGAATAGGTATGTGTCCTATGGACTCTATGAGGTAAGTTATATGATATGGATTCACCAGGTAAACTAAGGGAAAATCCTGCAACATTACAAGCTTGTAGATATGAAAACAACTTATTAGAGATAATGATCAATTTTTTACGCCAATTCTTTGTTGGATGAGAAAAAAACATTAGCAATGATTTTTCTTCAAGGACCTAACACCTGAAGAAAAGTATATTCATAGAAATAGATTTGTAAATGCCAGCTAGTTTCCAACAATAACAAGGTTTTTCCCTAGGAACATATATTCTTCACAAAATACCCCTCAACATTTCAGCAGTGATCCGCTAATTCCGTGTGCGGCGGAACAATATCCGTGCGCGTACAAAGCGAACACTTTTAGTGTCGCCGCTCCAACGTGGCTAAATAAAAGTCTGCAACCGCCTGAGCTTCATTATTGGGGGCAATGATGTGTAAGCACGTGGATAAGGCTTTTGATTTGATATCAGAAGAATATATGGGCGGAAAACGTGTTTATTATTAATCCTAAATAATTATAACGATAGTGTTATTGTATTAGTTATATGCTAAAAAGATGTTTAATTCATATTCTCGTTAGAATGCTGACGAGTTCCGGTAACCGTTTTATATTAATTGATAAAATGTAAATTCTGCAATGTTAATTACAAATAGTATGTATTTAATTATATTTATATGCTTTTTCTTGTATTTACCCTATATTTTAATTAGAATTTATTTATTCGAAGCTAAATCTATTGTAAAATCACGTGACTTTGGTATTGGTGGGAGTAGCGGGGTTGTTTGTCGCTTGGTATTTAAGTGCGCACGCCTTTAGCGCGACACATTCGCTCTTGAACTATGGCGTAAGCTGTTGCACTGCCCGAGTGAGTTTTAAAAAAGTGATTAGTGTATTTAAATTGTTGTCTTGTTACTTCTAATGTGGAACCTGATGGCGGAATATCGCCGACAAATACGTTAGAAAAGCTTATACAGGGTGGTGCCGCCAATACGGCAATAAATTTAAACATGGGCTATATTAGTTTACAGAAATGGTTTGCCACTTTCAAAAATTCTTATTCATTTGATAATTTTATGACATTTATATAAAATAATATAACATCTGCTGCATTATTTCATAGAAATGTCATGAAATTATTAGATGAATACGATTTTTTTTAAAGTGGCATACCATTTCTGTGAACTAATATAGCCCATGTTTTAAAATATTGTCGTATTGACGGCACCATCCTGTATATAAACCAGAAAAATAAAGAGAGTATACATTCGCTCCAGACCTCCTAAAATCTAAAGTAGGTGGTCTCACCTTTCGACCACAAAGGCGGTAAACCTTAGGAACCAAAACCTTAGGTACCTTAGGAAACTTAGACCGAAGGGTGTAGCGTAAGGGGTTTCGAAGTCACTAAGAGGGCAACGGTCTATGCTCGGGGTTTCTCTGCGTGGTCGAATCAGAAATGATGAGATCCGCAAGAGAACTAAGGTCCGCCGACATAACCCAAAGAATTGCGACCATCAAGTTGCAGCGGGCAGGCCACATTGCGAAGAGCCATGGGTGAAAATTCTCTAATGGCGGTCGCGTACCGGACGCAGCGTTGCTAGACCACACATGGTAGACTGTAGAGGGTCGTGGGACGTCGATGGATGCGGGTAGCGCAGGACCAATCGACTTGGAGATCCCTGGGTCTCCAAGTCCTGATCAATGGTGTGAAGAAGTTTTGCACTGTGTTGAAATATGTTGGTTAGTGTAGATTTTTATTCGTTTTACATTGCCACCTCCAATTTTACGTGATCCATGTGCTCCGCCAGCATAAGCAGCTCTTTAATCTCCAACGAAACCACCGAGATGAATTTAATATTAATATTATATGAATTCGCAAGTTTGTACGACATCGTAAAGATTGCTTGTAGCATATAACTATTTTAATATCGGCCTTATGAGACTGCTTAAATTATGAGTCTATGTATACTATAGGAATCTGACAAATTTTTCGTAAAGACGCTTTGGAAATTAAGGACAGCACAATGTCATGGGCATCTCACATTAACGAGGTATGCATATGCATAGGCAAGTATTACTCTTAGCACCCTGAAGTGGCTTCAGTTTTCTCCCTTTTAAAACCAAAATCATGCTCGAACAAAGCCTCCTCCCTCTGATTCTCTACTACGCCGATGGCTGCCACCTGGACATCACTGAAGAGTTGCTTATCAAGCTAGAACGACTGCAGCGTTTTTGTTTTGGGATGCACTTTGCTAATCCTATGGTGTGCTTATGAGCTATGTCAGTTACTTTGGTTCTCTTACGGATTTCCTCATTTCTGAATCTATCTCGCAGAGAAACACCTAACATAGCTCGTTGGGTAACTGGGAACTTGAACATAAGGCCCTTAGTAAGCGACCACTTTTCACAGCCGTATCTCGCACTTACGAATTTTGGACGAAAAGATATTACGCAATTTCCTAAACGCTGCCCATCCGAAGGTCCGGGAGCAAACATTTTCGGCTCGGTAGGGCGTTTTCTAAGTATGCCTGGCATAACAATAATGTTAACAGCATTGTGTCCCAGCAGTTGAAGGTAGGCAGCCAGATTGTCAGGGATTGAGAAATCCGGGTGTAGCTCACTTCTATCTTCAGCCTTATAGTCACTTATCATCAGGTGAGTTGAAGGCCAAGGTGAAATAAACAGCCTTAACTATTGTAAAAATTACAAATAAAGAACGAAAACGACGAAAAAATTATATTCTCCCGGAAGGATTCGAACCCGCTTCTCCTTGGTTCCGGCCAAACGCGATTCCCACTACGCCACCGGAGCACTATGTGTAACCTACCAATTTTTTCGCCGCTTTCTACCCTTTTTTAGCGTTTTTAAGGCAACGTTACCTCTAGTGATCCGAAAGAATACTTTTACAAGCATTTTTAAACATCCAGTTAAGGTAAGAAAAGCCATTACTATTCAAGCAAACGAAGACGATAAACAGTCTAACTTTATAAATTCAACTAACCCATACAGAGCGTTACGAAATCCTGTAAACATGAAAACGCGCAGCTAACTCATGATGTTTCAATCCACTAATCATTTGGGGTTGCCTTGAAAGAATACCGCGTACGCAAGCCCGCCCGCCCGAGGGAAATCATCGAGCTTTTACTTATTTGTCCAAATAATATTAAAAGCGTTTTAATGCAATAAATACAAGGAAGGTTATTATAAATATTGTATTTGCGATTCGAACCTTTATTGATCTAATGTTCGGCGTTTTATTTTGATTAATGTAGGCAAACATACGTTCGTAATACTGATTCAAACTCAAATTCAAACTGTTTATTTACAGTACCACAAGGTATTCTGTCTGTCTTTTACGTTTTCAAACCTAAACCGCGGAACCGATTACGATGAAATTTGGCGTGGAGAAAAATTACATCCTGAGAACGAATCTGCGCTACTTTTCAAAGCGATGCCTGACATCAATGACTGCGGCTACTAGTTATAAATATTTTACATCGCCTCGTAAACTTAGGCCATAATAGGCCGTAATACTTGTAAAGGCAAAAAAATAATAATATTCACATTTAAATGTTTTTCTTTATTGTAACAATTACAAATAAAGAAAGAAAACGATGAAAAAAATATATGCTCCAGGCGGGACTCGAACCCGCGTCTCCTGATTCCTGGTGATGATGATGGTAACGGAATGACAAAAGAAATGATTTTTGTATTCTGCTCTAAATGACTCAGTTTATAGCATTGCTCTTACGCTATTAGGTTATTTATCTATATAAAAAACTTTTTTATACGAAGCACGGCAATTGACCCAACACCACCTGATGTAATGTAGTAAGAAGAGTCCATATGCGAAGAGAGCTATTGCAGTTTAGACTTTAGACACTGCTCTAGCCGCCTCCACCTTGGTGCCTCCACCGCCCAAAAGGTGCTTTTACAAGTCTCTCGAGAAGAAACCCGTGTTATAGGAAGGAGGGAAGACATGTGCTGGCAAAGAATTCCGAGTTCTGGAAGTACGACAAAGAAACGAGGCACCTAATTTCTTTGCGCGTGATGTTGAGGTGGAGATAGTTAATTGATGACTCCGAAGACCGGCACGCGTGCTCCTGAGCAGGAAGGGGCAAGGTGGCCTCTACATCGCCAATGATACGGACAGCACGACGCTACAATCTGTCCAGGGGTGCGATTCTGTAACGAATCTCGCACCTCACTTGGCAAGACACTTCGAATTCAACTGTCAAATAGAGCAAAAAATGTATGAAAATTTGCTCTATTTGACAGTTGAATTCGAAGTGACTTGCGAAGTGAGGTGCGAGTTTTGTTACAGAATCGACAGGCTGTACATTGAGAAGGTACTTGGCGGAGCCATAGGGATAGTCATATCCGTTTATTGTCACATGTTGGTATAACAGATGTTACATAAAAATAAATTGCCATCGCACAAGTGCGAGCAATATTCCACGCAAGACCGGACCCGACTTAGTTACTCTATTAGATTAATACAAACAAACATAAACCTTAACCATACAATTTTATTGTGAATGTAACGTTGCGCATTAAAGAAAAGAATACATACAAACAAAAGCCACGTTACCAATAATATCTCACATGTTCACTGTTAATAGAAAATATAATACTTTATTTTCTTAGCGTGAATTCAGCAGTCAATAGAGCGCTGACCATAATTTTGTTTAAAAACAGGATAAATTTAAATTATAGTTAAATCATTTACTTCATATAAGATGTTTACAACATGGTAACATTAGATTAATGTGAGATTTATTTATGTTATGGCAATACTGCATTTTTGTAAGGTCCACACTAACGTGGTTAAACGGAATTCTATCTGTCAGATGGTCAATAAGCTAACATTGAACAATTTTTCTTTAAAAAGGTATTTTATCAAGTGTATTATGAATTCCACCCACGCAAGCCATCCTACTATCAAGTAGGTAAGCCTCCGCACACTGGCTTCACAAGACGTAATGTATAGTTTACACGAGGCCAGCGCTGACTGCCAGTCTCACTGCCAGTTTCACTTCCAAACGTGACCTATGTTTGAAAGCCAGTGGTGGCCTACTTTGTTCCGTATATATACATTTTCAACTGACTTTAAAAAAAGAGGCTATTCAATCCGTATGTATGTAATATTTTCAGAACTGCACAGTTTTATTTTAAGTTAGTCTATACTATAAACCATTGGCAAAGGGTGAATTAGGTATAACAAAAGGGAAGCCGGAACAATAACACTCTCCAAGATCGTTCCTACCATAGTGTTAAAATCAAGAGGTAAAATCAAGTCCAATATCAAGTCAAATAAAATACGAAAAACCGATACTAGCTTTTCTACATTTTCGGAACATTTCATGAGTGTATGTAGGTTTGTATTTTGTATGTTTGTGTGTTTTTCCGCGCATATCTCAAACAGTATAAGTCGGATTAATTAATTCTTTAAATAGTAAGACCGATAGTTGTATTCTATCTGGTTATTCGGGTGAACTTATGATGGAAGCTAAAACTCCGTCACGGTTTGTAATTAGATAATACTTTATCAGTGGTACGATACAATATTATGAATGAATATTATGTATTTCAACCAGAGACTGAGAGACAACAAGTTGATAATGCTGAAGGTCACCCATCTGTCTTTGACCTTAAAAAATCATTAACAATGGGAAAAAAATAAACAAACATAAACCGACTTCAAAACAATAAAAAGGAAAAATAATCAAATTAAAGTACTTAGCTACTATCTCGTGAAAATGTATTTTTTGGAATTGGTGCTCCACTTTCTATTGTTTCTGGAAACAGCTTAGCACCAACTCCCAATTCAAATTCAAATGTGTTATTTGCTTTAAATAGGGTACAAAACCGATATTTAAAAGTTAAAATTTAATTAGCCGGTACTCCATATAAACCTGAAACATCTCTTTTCATGAAACCGGTCAAGCCGTTTCGGAGGAGTATGGTAACTAAATTTGTGAGTCGAGAATTTTATAAGTCCACGTTTTAATTCTTGTCGTATCGACAGCACCATCCTGTACACCGTGAACATTACAATCCAAAACTCTTCAGTAACAGACGATCCATTTAGGCATCTAATATCTAATTGAGGGGACTTCCAAATTTTCAGTACGCCATGTTGTCAAACGTTGAGTGAGTCTAGTTCCATTTACTATAGGCCTAGGCTTTTTATTGAATGCCTAGGCGTTGATTAATATCATCGCCTAGTCAACATATACATTCCCTTCCTGAAGTATTTTACCCTGATATTATTGTCCTGAATAAAAGCTAGATAATGGTGACCCTACATCACGTGCTGAGCTACGATGCACACAGCTTAGGTTAGGGTACTTAAGGATAAACTTCTGGTCATCAGAATAAGTCGTAACCTCATCACAGACGCTCCAACATTTATCAGTAAATATTATCAGAAAAAACGGCTATTCATCTTTAAAAAATAATATATTTATTATTCGAGTTCACAATCTCCGAATCTGAAATAACTTTGAGCTTGTTATCGTCACGTCTTAAATGATATTGTTGAGAAATATACCCAACAGAAATAAGCTGTGATATTTGTTTGGGAACTATTTTATTTAATAAAAAAATCTATCACACACACTCATTAGTCGGAACTCTTTAATGACTATCAATTCATTGTATACAATATACAATATACAAATATTTTATTGAACCAAAATTTTTTATACAATTTGTTGGGGAAATCCTCTCTTTAAGTTTAAAAACCTGTATTGAGAAGATTCCGCTCCTCTGTAGTTACATACATCATTATCGTTTTTCTATACCTTAGTGAGTGACCTACTTTTGATAAGGTATATAAATTCTTTTATAATATTCTATAGTACAATAATATAGCACTAGAGATCCATGAATATATTACCATGAATATAATATACGGAATGGTGCCGTCAATGCAACAATAAATTAAAACAAGCGCTATATTCATTCATAGAAATGGTTTCCCACTTTCAAAAACATCTTATTCATTTGATAATTTCATGACATTTGTATGAAATAAATTAACATTGACAACATTATTTCATAGAAACATCATGAAATTATCAAATGAATACGATATTTTTGAAAGTGGCAAACCATTTTTTATGAACTAATGTAGCCCATGTTCTAATTAATTGTCGCATTGACGGCACCACCCTGTATAGTTAATTGAAGATCAATGGCTGCCAACCGAATTCCTTAAAGCTGCCTTTAATATACAACGTGGTGATGTCAATACGACAATAAATAAAAACATGGGCTATATTAGTTCATAGAAATGGTTTCCCACTTTCAAAAACATCTTTCATTTGATAATTTCATGATATTTCTATGAAATAATGCAGCCAATGTTTTATTATTGTCGTAGTGGCGGCACCACCCCGTATACGTCCCACTGCAGGACACAGGCCTTCCTGCAAACACCCAAGAAACACATGAGGAGTTCGAACCACTACGCTGGCCCATGCGGGTTTGTACAACCGGGACCAACGGCTTAACGTGCCTTCCGAAGCACGGAGGAGCTCGAGATTATAAATTTTGATTGACCCATCCGGGATCGACCGTGGCGAAAGTCGCTTTGTTTTAACTTTTAAGGCGATACCTCGTCGGAACTAGCGACACCACTTGATTTATATTTATTGTGGTGAATATAGAACATAATAAACAAAAACGCTTTAGTGAATGACTAAAGAATGGTATTTGTAATTTTTTGAGATGTGTTCGGTATAAGATATTCCTCTACATGTAACCTATTTTTTCATTATTGCCGAAAGTGGCCACTTTTAACAATAATAAAAATTTGGTTACCTATAGGTAGACAAGACACTTTATACAAGATACATCTTTAAAACTTACAAATACCGTTCTTTAGCAACTCTCTAAAGCGTTTTTGTTTATTATGTTCTAAATTCACCATAATTAATAACAATCAATTGGTGTCGCTAGTGTGCACGAGGTAGCCCCTTAAGTAACTATTGGTAACGCAAAAAAAATTAATTATTTTATCCTTTTCAGTTTTTTGAAGTCGGTTTTAATTTTTGTTTAAAATTTTTTTTTCACAATTTTTAGTGATAACTTTCTAAGTTCGAAGCTAGATGGGTGACCGTCAACTTATATTGTTTCCTAATATCGTATCGTTTGACTAAAAAGTCATAGGAAAGCAAAAATTCGCAATGTCGCATACGTAGACGACTTAATAATTTCAGTTTTTTTTTATTTAAAACCAAACTTACCAACTGATTTTGAAAAAAAAATTATGGGACCAAAAGGCAGCTATTCCGCATCGAGCAAAAAAAGACTCATGTAAATCGGATCAGTAATCTCGGCGTAATCGGTGTACATACAAAGAAAAAAAATATGTAGACGACTTACTAATTTCAGTTTTTTTCTTTATAAAAACCAAACTACCGAACTGATTTTGAAAATAATTTTATGGGACCAAATGGCGCCTATTCCGCATCGAACAAAAAAAGAATCACGTAAATCGGATCATTAATCTCGGCGTAATCGGTGTCGTTTATGAAGTCGGTTAAAAATAAAAATAATAGTTTAGATCCTAAGGACTTTCCGAAGAACTGGTAGCTCAGTGGTTAAAGTATCCTGTGCCTTACTCAGAGCTCTTGGTTTGAGTGAAATCAGTTCACTGAGTTGCAACCCTTTTAACTTCTGCAACACACGCACGTGATAATGTTTTTCTATATGTAATTATTTATTTCATGTTAATTTTAGTGGTAATTTTGTTATATTATGTGTATAATGAAGAGTATTAAGTAAATGAAAATGTTGTGAATGTTTGTGGGTTTGCATCCCACCCCAAGACATGTCTTAACCTTCACATTAATTTTTAATTTTTCTTTATCAATTTAAAGAATTTTATCTCACACTGAGTTATTGTATTAAGAAGGCGCTGTGTATAGTCAGCATAAAAAACATGTGCTGTCAGAATGTTAAAAATAAGTTACAAAATCCGGGGTATTACTACAACAGTATAACGCACTGTTTTGTCGTTGGTGACAAAACCACGGTTTGGTTGGAGGCAGGACTTTTCTAAATCCGCCTGGCTAGCTACCACTGTCTTACCTTTTTTTTATAGTCAGAAACTGGGTACCCTTTATGGGTACCCAGGGAGAACGGCGGGGGCTTGCCCCCTGGGTTATGTGGGAGTCACAGGTATAAAGTGCCGGTATACCCACTAAAACTGACTGTACCCGCCATCCACATTTGTGGGGCGCTACCGAGGAAGCTCGTCGCACACATCTCAGTACCACTGTCTTACCTAAGTCAGCCGCCATAACAATAATGTGAACAGCATTGTTGTGTTCCGGCAGTTGGAGGTACGATAGTCAGCTCCTCTGTGGTTGAGGAATTCGGATGTAGCTCACTTCCATCTTTAACCTACTACTAGCATAAGGCTGAAAATGGAACTTAAGAAAGAAGTTAAGAATAGAAGGACACCTGAGTTCCTTAAAAGTTGAATTAAATAGGCACCTTCTGGGTAAGCTCGCTACATCGTCGACCTCCTCTCAACTTCTCTCGGAGCAAGAGTGGGATCATCAAGAGCAAGCCCATTTTAATAATAAAAATAATAAAAAAGGACTCGTTAAAGTTTTGGAACTTGAGTGATGTTAAAAACAACATACAGTTGTAGTATTCTGTGGTAGTGATAGAATAAAGGCCCATTTTGTGATTGTAGTTTTAGTATTTTGCACTAGGTGGTAGGCCCGTATGTAGGGTCGTCTGGATGGGTTCGACCGCTTTTCTTATGTCAGCCGTAAAACGGCGTTGTGTTTCGGATTGAAGGGAAAGGCAACCGGTGTAATAAGTACTGGGCATGGGCGGCATTTCATCTTAGGCCTTAGTATGTTTTTCCTTGTTATTGCAGGTGTCTATAGGCGGCGGTAACCGCTTACCAGTTGGGCCGTCAGCTTGTCATATAGTCGTATAATAAAAAGTATTCTGTGGTAGTGTTAAAAAATAATACGGAGTAGTGACGTCACGCCACACCTCAAGCAAATCGCTATACCTTTTTGTAACTATTTATTGATATAAACCATGATATAGATACTATTGCTTGTACAATATTCATCAAATATTGACATACTAGGTATTTATACAGGATGGTGACGACGATATCAAATTAATTACAGCCTGTATAAGAAATCTTAAAAAAACTTGTCAACCTACCTATTGTTTTCTGATCAATTTAAGCTCAGATGATTCTGAAGCTGACTGTACCCATATTGTGAGATAGGTCCACTATTATTTATCAACCATACCGGATGCCAGTACGATAAAAAAGTTCAGAGTTGACTTACAATAATATCTGGCGATGCTTGAGGACATCAGTGCAGTCCACAGAGTCCAGATAAGATAAGTATTAGTTCACAGCACAATAAGTTACAATCCTTTATTATTTGCCATCGGGCCCTTGCCGTGTCATTTTAAACCTTATTCCAATAGATTCCAAAGTAAGGACGATTTGATAATATTTTGTTCAAAATAAACTAAAAAGCAGCATATGTAAACGTAACCGAATTTAATGTTTGGATTTGTAGTAGAAATTTTCTATTATTTAAAAATTTATTTATTTTTCACAGCATTTAACTTAGGTAACAAAGAACTAATGACTTAAGTTATCCACAAAATTTAAAAAAATCGGTGAAGTCAATTGCAAATTAAATGCATAAAACATAATAAGGTAATTCCAGATTGGACAAAATACTTTATACAAAACGGCAATTGACCCAAAATATTTCGCCTAAATTAAGCATCATTAAGAGTTTATATTATGTTTCATGTGACAAACTTAATAGACACGTTATCACAGGTACTCGTAAAAAGAAGAATCATTCATCAGATTGTGAAACTAACCACGTAGATATTTATCTCATTTCAAACAGTAGTTTACATTCCGCTTCATTTTTATTCATTGCTTTCTGAATACACTGAACAGAGTTAGAGAAATAGCAAAATATACGCGTCCTTGAGGTCTATTGTTCAACAAAGATGGAATTCAAATAGAGCGGCGATTCCAGATTATAATTTTTCGCGATTTCTTTTCACGCCGCCAATTTGCGCGATTATCGCGTCATCGCATTGTATTACGGCCCGACCACGGAAAATTCGCAGCGGCGAATATTCGCGCTTCTATTCGCCCCAATGAAAACAAATGGAATGACCGTAACGGCATAACCACGGGAACGGGCGGCGGTGGCGCGACTGCCAAGGTGGCAAGGTCGCCGGTTGCTGCTACGCGTGGCCTGCTTAGTATATTGCCATACTTTTTTTTTTTATACAACTGGATGACAAACAAGCTGACGGCCCACCTGATGGAAAGCGGTAACCGCCGCCTATAGACACTTGCAATAACAAGCAAAAATCACTTGATATTGCAGGTGCGTTGTCATCCTGGGGCCTATGATGAAATGCCGTCCATGCTCAGTAATTATACTGGCTACCTTTCCCTTCAATCCGAAACACAGCGAACTGTTTCACGGCTGAAATAAGAAAGGCGGTGGTACCTACCCAGACGACCCTGCATACGGGCCTACCACCTAGTAACTATTAACTATTGCTTTCATTCGGGCGAATAGAAGCGCGAATATTCGCCGCAGTTTGACGACGCCAGACGCTCGTAGCACATTGGGCACTACACATGTCTTGCAAGTTGATCGCCAATCCTGCCGACAAAATCGAATTTCGCTCTGGCAATCACACGTTTATCGTCTAGTTGTAGGTATATAAAATAAATAAAAAACTATCTCTATACCAAATTTTATCTAAATCGGTTCAGTGGTTTAAGCGTGACAGCGCAGCGACAGCATAACAATAAAATTTTTCGCATTTATAATATTAGTTACGACTTTTCTTCCAAACAACTAACAGACAAAACATGCATAGCATAGAATTATGTATATATAACTAAGCTTAAATAATTCGTAGCGTCGTTTAATTTTAATCTTCTTAATGTTACTGATAGAAAATATTCGAAATTTTCATCAAAGTGTTTTATCTTCCGGTTCATCGACTGAATGAGTCCTTACAATCATTAGGCAGAACTTCAAAGATCAAAGATAATTGCCCAATTATTGCTTCTCTCGCAGACATCAAAAATGTGTAGATGGTACTTAAGTACCTACTGATTTTGTCAACCATTCACAAATAATTTTTGTCAACCAACTTCAAAAAAATGAGGTTATCAGTTTGACTATTTTTTTATTACTTACATACTTATAAGAAAAGACTGTTATAGGCAAAATTAAAGGCTATAAAAGTCTTATTAGGGTTCCGTACCCTAAGTGTAATACGGGACCATATTACTAAGACTCCGCTGTCCGTCCGTCTGTCATCAGGCTGTATCTTATAAACCGTGATAGTTAAACAGTTGAAATTTTCACAGATGATGTATTTCTGTTGCCGCTATAACAAAAAATAATAATAAACAGAATAAAATAAATATTTAGGGGATCTGGTACACTTGCGCGAAAGACACTAGCGCGAAGCCATTTGCGCGAAAGGACATTTACGCGAAAGGACATAAGTATGCGCGAAAAGCCATTTGCGCAAAAATACATTTGCGCGAAAAGCCAACTGCGCGAATGGACAGATGCGCGAAAAGACATTTGGGCGAAAAGACGTTTGCGCGAATGGACACTTGCGCGAAAAGACGTTTGCGCGAAAAAATGGATTTATAGTTATGGGTGAACTCAGATTACGTACAGAAATTATAAATTATCAGTGCAATCCCCTTATAGTGTTTGTAAATTTGCCTAAAACATATAGTCTAAGAGGTCACGGGATTTTTCATAACGATCATGGATATGGTTAGATTTACTTTTATAGTTTGTAGAGTAGTCCCCTAAGGTGAATGATGTCGGTCTGCCTGCTCTCAGTGGTTGCAACTTCAAGTTATAGAGCTTACAAGAGGCTTAATTGTTACGAAAAAAAAACGATCAGAGAAATGGTCAGTTTTAGTATATATTCAAAGTATAGCATCTCCGCAGATGAAACAAGTTGGTCTGGCGGCTCTCAGTGGTTGCATTTCAGAGTTATGATGCGCGCAAGTCACAGCATTGTTGCGAAAAAAAAACGATAACAGAAATGGTCAGTTTTAGTACCTTTTAGAAGTATGGTGTCTCCACAGGTTAAACGAGTTGGTCTGCCTGCTCTCAGTGGTTGTATTTCAGAGCTATCATTGTGTACGCGCTTTTATATATGGAAAAAGCTTAAAAAAATAGCCAAAAACGGGACAATCGTCAAATTTTTAAAATTCCCATTGACCGCTGATGTCGTGTCTCGACTTGACACACACAGCACTCCTCCTCCTCTCGCGCCCGCTCCGGCCCCCGCGTCAGTGAGCGTGGAATAATCATTGTTGGGGGGTGCGCTTGCGCTCGTTTTTGGTGTTTTTAAATACAATTCAACCGTTACTAGCATTTTTACAATAATGTCGAAAATAAATACTAAGTGCCTGTTTTGTGAAAGTAAGACGGGAAAAAAAATTGTTGCCTTTTAATAAAAATAGTTTGGAAAAATGTTATGGTATATTAACAGTTCGTATTAACGGACAGGAAGTTCTCGACGTAACTCTTGCTACTAACAATCTAGTCAGGACGATCAACGACTGGAACATTAGCAATAAAATAGCTATGTCCGACCACCGACAGATTAGATTCGTAATTAATACAAACAAAACATACAGAAATATAACCTTTAGGGACCCTAAAACCACAAATTGGAACCTAAATAGGAATATGTTAGGAGAACAACTACATAATGTCCCTAAGAATATAAGGTCTCCTGACACTCTAGAATATGCGGTTCACCTTATTTCTCAAGCCATCACGGTATCCTATGAGATGAGTTGCCCTCTCAAGACCAAGACGGACAATAAAGTATCATAGTGGCACCCCAAACTAGACAATCTCAGGAAGAAAACACGTAAACTATTGGACTGGGAGCGATATCACAAAGCCTTAACTGAATACAATAAAGAAATACGAAAGGGGAAAAGACTTCCGTGGAGGAAGTTCTGCGAGGAGATCAAGAATACTCCTCAAGGGGCCAGAATTCACAAAATCTTAGCGAAATCGGGATTTTGAAATGGGACTTTTAAAGAAACCAGGTGGAAATTTTACTGATTCAGTGGAGGAGACCCTGGAGCTCTTAGCGACAACACACTTTCCTGGATCAGAAACATTATCGAATACCGAATATAAATCTGAGTATCAGCACTGTCTAACCAGGCCTAAAAGCAAAGACTGGAGAAGAGCAGCAAAAATGATCAGACCAAATAAAGTGAAATGGGCTATCGAAACCTTCAAACCATTTAAGTCTGCTGGGGAAGATGACATTTTCCCAGCACTGGTGCAAGAAGGGAAAGACATTCTCACACCGCTCCTGGTAAAAATATTTCGTGTGAGCTACGCATGGGGATACATACCAGAAAACTGGACATTGGTCAAGGTATGCTTTATACCTAAAGCAGGCAAGTAGGATTATTCACAACCAAAATCCTTTAGACCAATAAGCCTAGCCCTTTCCTGCTAAAATGTATGGAAAAAATCATAGACGAATGCATAAGGGAAGGACCTTTGAAGGAACTCCCTTTACACAACGCACCTGCAATATCAAGTGATTTTTCCTTGTTATTGCAGGTGTCTATAGGCGGCGGTAACTGCTTACCATCAGGTGGGCCGTCAGCTTGTTTGTCATCTAGTTGTATATAAAAAAAAAACACTACAAGCAACATGCTCATAAAAAAGGAAAATCCACGGAAACTGCTCTTCTTGAGCTTACGGACAGGATCGAAAGAGCTCTGGAAGACAAGCAGATAGCTCTGTGTGCTTTCCTCGATATTGAAGGAGCTTTTGACAATGTCACTATTGGATCCCTTACCAAAGATATGGGAGCCAAAGGGATCGATGACACAACGACCCGGTGGATAAAGTCAATGCTGCTTAATAGAACCGTTAAGATAAATCTAAACGGAATAACAAGAAATTTTAAGACAATAAGGGGATGTCCGCAGGGGGGCGTACTGTCTCCACTGCTATGATCACTTGTTGTGGATGAACTCCTTACAAAAACAAATAGGTTTTTATGTGCAGGGCTATGCCGACGACGTAGTGGCCTACGTTATAGGTCCTAGCCAAAGCACTGCATTATCAATACTACAAAGAGCACAGATTGTCAAATGTCAAATGGTGCGCAGATAACCAACTGGGGGTTAACCCCTCCAAAACAACTATAGTGCCCTTTACTAGGAAGCGCAAGCTAAATAGGTTTGCTACACTAACTATTAAAGGAACATCCATACCTTATTCCGAAGAAGTCAAATACTTGGGCATATCAATTGACAAGACACTGACCTGGGAAACACACTTAAACAACGTAATCCAAAAGGCAACAACTGCCTTAGGAATATGTCACCACCTTGCAGGGACGAGATGGGGCTTAAACCCCAAAATCGCCCTATGGCTTTACACCACCATCGTAAGGCCGATGCTAACGTATGCCTGCGTAGTCTGGGAGAAAAAAGACATGCAAATAACAACCATCAATAAGCTAACCAGCTTGCAACGCACCACGTGCTTAATGGCAACTGGTGCTATGCACACAACTCCGGCGGCAGCCCTTAATGCTCTTCTCAACCTACCCTCCTGTGTTTCCTTAGCGATAAACTTAACAAGATTGTTAGACCCCCATTCAGATATAAGGTTCAACACTCTGTTGAGCTCAATGGTAAGATTCTTTCTCTCACGTTTTCAGCGCGCCCAGCCCCTGGGCGACCGTAATATCCCCCATGCATAGCTATGAAAGTTTCCTAACGGAAGCATGACATTGATATGAAGAAGAAATAGTGTGGGAGATATAACAAAGCCTTATGGTACACCAGCATTCACTGACATGAACCGCGAAGCGCATCCATCTGCGAGGACACGGATTCTTCACTCATGCAGGAAGTCGGTATTTATAGAAAGGGGAAACAAAAACCGTACAATATCCTAAGTAAAAACAAGAGGCTCTAATAGATACTAAATTTCTTTGTGCGTGATGTTGAAGTGAAGACTGTGAATTGATGACTCCGAAGAACAGCACGCGCGCTCATGAGATCTTAGGAGCACGCGTGCTGTTCTTCGGAGGGGGAAGGTGGAATAATAAGCCGGCGATCCAGTTACAGAGGTGAGCGGGCAGACCGTATGCTGGAAACTTGGAGAGAAGAGCCCTGTGCCAGACCCGATCAAATGCTTTGGCAATGTCAAGGCTAACAGCCACTGACTCACCACGTTTGTCAATAGCTTTACCTCAGACATGCATTAATTTCGACCGAAACCCGCACTGTCGATTATTAATTAATGATTGATCTTCTAGATATCGGATCAGCTGGTTGCTTAAGATCCTTTATCCGTCTCCCTTTATGGGGACCGGTTGCACATTGACCTCTCTCCAAGATTCCGGCACACACCCAGTAGAGAAAGAAAGACGGTATAGACGCATAAAGACGGCAGACAACTCCGCTGCGCATTTTTTCAGTACTATTAAGAGGAAGATTCTGAAGATGACGAAATCTAAATTAAAAAGAATGAATGAAGAATCTGTGATTTTACCCAAAAATTATTAGATTATATATCAAGGTAAATATTTATAAAAAACTGGATTAATTACTTTATATTGTGGTTTAGTATAGATTTTAATGTGACTTATGAAAAAGCTCAAAAAAATATTAAAAGAATATTTGAAGTAAGTGAATATTTAACTGTTTAGGCGTTTGCAATATTCTACAAAGTGATTAATTTGTGATTTTACTCAAAGATGATTAGATTATGAAAGTTAGATTAATAAAAATTGGATTTATTCGATTTATTTTTTATTTTATTGATTACTGTTATTTTTTTTCTTCTCTGAAATACAACTACTGAGAGCAGGCAGACCAACTCGTTTCACTTGTGGAATCACTATACTTCTAAAAGGTACTAAAACTGACCATTTCTGTTATCGTTTTTTTTTCGCAACAATGCAGTGATTTGCGCGCATCATAATTCTGAAATGCAACCACTGAGAGCTGCCAGACCAACTTGTTTCATCTGTGGAGACACCATACCTTGAATATGTACTAAAACTGACCATTTCTCTGATCGTTTTTTTTTTGCAACAATGACCCCTTTTGTAAGCTCTATAACTCGAAGTTGCAACCACTGAGAACAGGCAGACCAATATCATTCACCTTGTGGGACTACTCTACAAACTATAAATGCAAATTAAACCGTATCCATTATCGTTATCAAAAATCCTGTCACCTCTCAGTCTAATACAAGACTTCTGTCACGGCTCTGACACTGCGGAGCTTTTAAATAGCACTCTAGGGGTAGGGCAGACAAGACTACGTGGAGTCGGTTTTACGGCGATTCGTTACTGTCACTAGTCATTTTAAAACGTCTATTGGTACGGATTACACTCTTACATACAAGCGTACAAAGTAAGCAATTCACCAAAACTTGTATCAATTGAAAAATACCTATACTAATTAGTCGTCCTATCGAATAATAACATAATATACTATAGTGACATGAAATGTTATTTAAATTTGATGAAATTATACATGTGGTGCAATCAATTTTTTCGCGCAAACGTCTTTTCGCGCAAGTGTCCATTCGCGCAAATGGCTTTTCGCGCATATGTCCTTTCGCGCAAATTGCTTTTCGCGCTAATGGCTTCGCGCAAGTGTCTTTCGCGCAAATGTCTTTCGCGCAAGTGTCCTAATACCATATTTAGGGGGGCTCCCATACAACGAACATGATTGTTTTGCTTGTTTCTGCTTTATATTAATAACGGCAACAGATAGACGTTTGTTTATAGATAAATGGTACGGAACCCTTCTTGCGTGAGTTCGACATCGACTCGCACTTAGGCGGTTTTTTCATAAGTTTTAATTTTTAAATAAGTTTTTTATGCTAATAAATTGTATAAACACTGAATTTAAAGACGTTTAAATAAAAAAAGACATACCAAAAAACATTTTTATTAGAGACAAATAATTATTTTCGCTACGCTTATCCACGTTTCTTACTATTATTGATACTTGTTTTTTTATGTTTAGAACTCACAAAGGAGTTTAATTTCTCACCTAAAACATAAAGACCTAATCCTCCTGAAATGCTAACAATAAAGAATACTATTCTAGCTGGGAGGCTTAATACTTGAAAAATGGGATATGCCCACGCGCCGGTTCTGTCATAAAGTATATGCATCCACACTAAGTAGCTGACGAAGAAGAACGTAGCAACAACCAAGCCTATTTTTCTAGGTGGATAATTCTTGTTTGTGAAAACGAGTTCTATTAGAATGAATAACACGATCAATGTGTGCATGGTATGGTTGAGCCAGCGGGGGAAGACTCTCTCAACAGTCGCTGGGAAGACGAGTTCTTTGTCGAAATGGTAGATGCTCCAGAAGCTGCAGCCCACGTAGATGGCGAGGGAGAAGGCCAGGCCAAACAGGATGTCCTTCAGATGTCTAATGAAGGGTCTCTTGCGGGGAAACGCCTCGTCGGACCCCATGAAGTCATTCAGCACCGCCACGAAGAAGTATATTGTTTGCAAGAGCTGAAACAAGTGATGATTAAGATGTAAATTTCTTACAATTTATTTTTTGGTCTTACAATACTTTTTTTTATTATTTGGCAACAATTATTAGCAGTTTAACTCTATGTTTTGAATCCGTGTTAACTCAGGGCAAATTGTTCTGCAATGTGAAATTGTGAAAATAACGAGCAGGCCGGCAGCGGGCGTGTCTGGGGGCTGCCTCCTAGCGTCTAAAATTGACCCTGGGAATACCCCCTAAAACCACAGATTAATAACAGTAGTTTTAGCGGGTATTCCCAGGGTCAATTTTGACGCTAGGGGGCATAAATTTTTTGTTTACTTTTACTATGCATATTTACTTATACCTACGTATTTTTTTATTCGACACAATGAAGTATTTTTAATGCTAATTTTGTGTATAAATTTCTAAGTAAAAATAAAGAAATCAATATTAATACGAAATTAATTATATTGAACCCGACTAGCCGTGGTCCTTCGCCGTGGTACTAGTCTGCCCAATACTACAGTGTAATTTAAAAGCCGGAGGCTTTAAAAGCTTTGGCTTTTTGGATTGCCATCGGCGCCTTCGGCGCCTCGGCGACCAGCCTCAGCCGCTCCAGCTCGCCCGGGTGCCTGAGATTCGCTACAGAGGGCGAGGCCTGCACTTCCCGCAGCGCCGGAGAAGAGCAGAACCTATTGCACGCTGCATGCCTGCTTGCATGTGTCATATGTTGAACAGTTTTTAAGCGAATTATAAAAGTTTCAGCATCATATTTTTAGTTGTTTAAATAATATTGAGATTGACTTATTTTATTGGCATTATTCTTGTATTGGTAGTAAGTACTTCAATCATGATTATTGTTTGTTACATCAAGACATAAACAATTTAATTGTTAAAATGTTTAATCTTATAAGATATTACGATTTTAAGACACATTTTCATGTCTCAAATTATTTGAATAAAGAAAAGAGTTGTTTCGTTTTAGTACACGTGGTCGGTGATCGTTCGATGACGTTACTTGTTTGTCACTGTTTATTAAAGCGTGGGCTCCGGCCTAGTCAGGACATTCTTTGTCGAGCCCTCGGACCGAGCACAGCGCCAGTTAAGTATTACTTGTGTTTTGTTCCATGTTTTAACCTTTCATGTGAGATGGTAACGTTCTGTTGGTGAATAAATAGTAGAAAGATCGAAAAAGGTGGCGTAAGGATGAGGATGGAGGGGTTGGAGGTTGCATCCTCCCGGGGCTCAATGGGCTCCGGTTGTGTTTGTATCGGCTCTCATAGTGCAACTCATTGAAAGGTGTTATTTCAATGTGATTGAGGATGATAATCCTTTTCCTTCAATATAAATTATATGGTTTCCTTTCTATAGCTTTGTAAAGTGAAAATGGTATTTATTCTGTGATATTGCTAAATATCTGATAATTTCCGCGTAAGTTACTATTGAATAACATAAAAATGCATTTATGCTTTATTAAATAGTGATCACTGTCAAACAAATGAGTTTTTCTTTATACTTTGATTTTATTTGTTCCATGTACTTGAATTGCTACTCATATACATCTACATCCCCACCATATTTCTGACACATGCATGCAGAAGAGTTAGGTATTATGCTTGCATGCTTGTATGTTTGCAGAAGAGTTTACGTATTATTCTTGCATGCATGCATGTCTTTTTAATATTATTTATGGCCAACAAAAATTATGCCTTTCATTACTTATGCTTATCAAAATTATGCCTTTTATGATTATGCCTTACAGGTTTCAGCCATAAGATATTATGCGTCATAAAGTTATGCTATAATGGCTTATGGCAATTAAATTTGAATTTTCACTTAATCAGCCATGATTTTATTCTTTTGCATAATTTAATATTGCATGGCATTCTTTATCGTAAAACATTTAGTTGGTAAGTTGGCCGCAATTTTGCTTTTTTAATGTTTAAGCGTCTCAAAATTGCATTTGCGTCAGTAGTGTTTTATATAACTATGTTCAATTAATATTTTAAAATGTTTTGACTTTATATTAAAACCAGATTATTATGAATATGGCCAGTAGTATTATGAATGAATTGTCAGTTTATGGCGAAAAACGTTAATGCGTTTCAATAGGTAACCGTTTAGGATATAGGTAGACTCAGGGTCTGATTTCTTAGTCTGATAGCTTACAGTATTGATGACTATATTATAAAACATTGAAAATATCAATAAATATGTACTAAAAAACGAACGCTTAGAATCAACGTAATAGGTAACTAGGTACCTTCCTACTTAAAAATTCTTAAAATGATAAAAACAACTAAACACTGATTATCAGGATAAAATATGGTGCGGAAGTAATAGGCATTGTTGACTACGCTAAGTCGACCTTTTTTATATTATTTATGTTTTTGATACATCTATTTTTCTATGGTTTTTTACGATTGTATTTTGTTGGCTTTTGCTTACTATAAACGTCATAGTCGAAGAAGGAAGTTTTATTTTTCAGACTTTCCCTACATATCCAACAAAGTGGCGTCAGAGAAATATTTTAAAATGCTTACACGCTGTAGGACTGAAAAGGGCAATAAAAGCCACAGGTCTACTGGTAAGTCTTCCAAACTTTTTTCATCGTCTTCAATACGGCTACAAATCGAAGCAACACATGCCGAGCGCACAGCTGCAGCGGAGCGACAGCTAGCTGCCAGCAACACATGCCGAGCGCACAGCTACAGCGGAGCGACAGCTAGCTGCCGCTGAAGTCGCCGCTGCTGCTCGCTTGGCCGAAGCTGAGCTTGCCGCTGCTGCCCGGGTGGCCGCAGTGGAGCGCGCCGCCGCCGAGGCGGAACGCATCGCCCAGCTTGCTAGGTTGAATTCCGGTAGCCGTACCGCTTCTCAGCGTTCGCGCAGTCATGGTAGTCGGACACAAGCGTGGGTTGAAGCTCACGGCAGCTCGCAGGCCGGGCCCTCTTCGCATGGGGCGCTTTCGGAGGACCCGCCCGCGGAACCCCTGGCCCACTCGGCGCCTTTTGGGGGTTTACCTACGGAGGCCCCAGCGCACACCGCGCTTTTCGGGGGCCCCGAGGTTTCCGCGCCGACTGCTTTGCAACAAGCACCTCCCTGCGTTCTAGCGTCCCATGACTGCTCTTGCCGTAATACACAGGTCAACAGGGCTACTACACATTTATACTCCACATTAGGCACTCCACAACCAAATTGTAACATTAATAAATATAATATCGAGTTTCACACTTCACAAAATATACTAAAATTGGCATCTGCCATCGCCGAGGTAGCTGCCGGAGCATCAAATAAAAAGGTAGGTGGTAGTCATACAATTTCTTTGCCTATTTTCAGCGGATACCCGACCGACTGGCTCATTTTTAAAAGGCTTTATGACGCCACGAGCCCGTCGTATTCGGCTTCCGAAAATTTAGCTAGAATTAGTGCTGCTTTGCGTGGGGCCGCGCGCGAATGTGTAAGCGTTCTTATTGCGGTCGCCCGCGACCCCACCGAAGTAATTCAAGCTCTCGAGGATGCGTTTGCCCGTCCAGAGCGGATTATTTTGTCAGAACTCGCCTTAGTTCGTAGTTTGCCTAGGCTACCCAGCCACGAGAGCTCGAAAGACTTAAATATTTTTGCATGCAAAGTACGCAATTGTGTAGAAGTGGTGCGGCTGTTGGATCGGCCAGAGTATCTAGCTTCTCCGGAGTTGTCTAACGAGATTGTCGGCAAGCTGACGCCGCTCTTACGAGCTCGTTGGGCGGACTTTGCATGCAGAAACGAAAGCCTTCATAATTATAGATTAGAACTCTTATCTAAATTTTTAGTGGGAGAAGCAAATCTTCGCGCTAGATACGAGTACATGAAACCATCCAAAGCATTGCCGCATGTCACTCATGGTATGGTTGACAAGCGTCAAAGTGTTCATCTCGTTTGTCAAAACGAAACTTCTTTTTCGGCAGCATCCGTGGCAAATGACAACCCAAAATCATTCAAAGAGGATTGTTTATTTTGTGAAAAGTCCGGACACGTCGTTCTAGGGTGTAAACAATTCCAAACTCTTTCAATTGATAAAAGGTGGGAATGGGTAAAATTAATGAAGGTTTGCCACAAATGCCTACGAAAAGGAGGTCATGCATATGCTCGTTGTAGAAAATTTTCATGCAAACACAATTCATGTACGAAGAAATTCTCTCATCATTCCATTCTTCATAGAGATGTTTCGGAGTGTGCTACAGTGTCTTGTGTGCAGTCAGCGCCCGAAGGCCCTGCTCTTTCTGATAACGCTGCTTCAGAAACTGTAGCTCATAGTAGTTCTCGTTAATCATCCCGCCCGTTCCTCAAGATGGTTGCGGTGACGGTCTCTGGCCCAAGAGGTGCTGTTGATGCTTTCGCATTATTAGATGACGGCTCCACCGCTACGTTAATAGACTCATCTCTCGCCAAAGCTATTGGCGCTGAAGGACAAAGTGGCCTTATGACCGTTGAGAGTATTGGGGGGATGTCCAAGACGATGAAAGTAGATCGCGTCAATTTAAAAATTAAGGGTCGTCATTGCTCGGAGCTCTTAGAGCTCAAAAATGTTCGTGCTGTCCCCAACTTGGATATCTCACCGCAGTCCGTCCGTCTCCACGATATTCAGGCTTTAGGTTACATTTCCGACATTGCCGAGCTTCTGAGCTATGTCGACGCTAAGCCATCGCTTTTGATAGGTGTAGATAATTCGTACCTTTTGTTACCTCACGAGATACGTCACGGTACTTGCATCCAACCGGTGGCCACATTGACCTCCCTCGGGTGGGTTTTGTTTGGCAAAGTTAAATCAAGTTTGTCGCAAATTTGCCATGTTAACCATTGCCGTGACGTTACTGCCCCTGAGGACGGGTCTTTTGTTACTCATCAGGTAGGCGATATTACAGATCTGACTAGCAGTTTGTCAGGTTTGAATGTGGCGGACGATGCTACACGCGTCGTTCACCAATTCCAAATTTCCTCTCGATGGTTTCTGGGGCCAGCATTTCTGCCATCATCCTCTGTCGACTGGCCACAGGAACCATCCACTCAACTGCCTCCAATACTCGAGGAGCTTAAACGAAGCGTCATTGTTCCTGTTTTGGAGACGGTAGGGGCAACTGTTTCGCGAACACTACCTTCACCGGTGGCTGGGGAAGCCACTCGTTTCGGTCAGTGGCTTCGTTTATTACGGACTACTGCTAGAATTTCGCTTTGCGCGGAGCGGTTCAAAGCCCTTCTGGCATCTTCGCATCAAAGCGCTTATTCCGAATCTTCTTTAACTTCTCGTCATTTAGTGGAGGCCGAGCGACAACTACTCCTTCGTTCGCAGTTAGATTCTTTCGAGGTTGAGTACACCCTTACCCAGCGCGGCCCGACGTTACCCAAAACTAGTCGCTTGAGGAGTTTGGCGTTGTTTATTGGTCAGGATCACACGCTACGGCTTTCTGGAAGAATTTCAACAATTGAGAACGTCTCCACAGCGATTAACCCAGTGGTGCTTGATGGCAATCACAGGATCGTGCGACTGCTTATTGCTTCGGTTCACCAGCTCATGGCTCATTTAAACAGCGAGACCGTCGTGAACGAGTTGCGCCCAAAGTATCACATTATTGGCCTGCAACCGGCCGTGAAGAGAGTGGCTGGTGATTGCTGTTTGTGCAAAATTGGGAAGGCTCTACCAACCTACCCGTTGACTGGCGATTCACCATCGGAACGGCTAGCCCACCACAAGAAGAAGATTAAATGGAAGTTTATTCCCCCAACACCATTCATGAGCGGATGTTGGGAAAGGCTCGTGCAAAGTATTAAGACGGCTCTTTCTGCCACGTTAAAGGAGCGCTCTCCATGTGAGGAAATTTTCAACACGCTACTCCTGGAAGCCGAGGCCATTGTCAACTCCCGGCCCCTCACGTACGTGTCTGTGGACTCCGAAGTGGAGGAAGCCACCACTCCCTTGCATTTCATACTGGGTACGTCGTCTCCCTACAACGTTCTCACGGCAACGGATGACGTGGATTTGGCGCGCCGGGTCAAGTGGAAGAAAGGGCTACGTTTGGCGGATCATTTCTGGGCGCGCTGGGTGAAGGAATACCTACCTGATTTGAGGCCTCGACCTTCGGGATCAACTGCGGCGATACGCACACTGATAATTGGTGATTTTGTACTAGTCGCAGATGGCAATTTACCCCAAGTAGTCTGGCCTCGTGGTCGGGTGGTTGCATTATTACCAGGCCGTGATAGCATAGTGCGTGTCGCCGAAGTTGCCACTAGGTCTGGTACCTTACGTAGGCCAACGCGGAAGCTGGTTCTACTGACTTAGCTTAGTCACTCCCTTATTTTGGTGTTGCCACACGGGGGCGACCATGTTGACTACGCTAAGTCGACCTTTTTTATATTATTTATGTTTTTGATACATCTATTTTTCTATGGTTTTTTACGATTGTATTTTGTTGGCTTTTGCTTACTATAAACGTCATAGTCGAAGAAGGAAGTTTCATTTTTCAGCTTTTCCTACATTTCCAACAGGCATGATTTTATCATAGAAAATATTCCGATCGCTGAATCATAGTTGCTTGTTCATTACCTAATGATGGTAAAATATGTGACTTAGCTTAGATAAAATTGTTGTTACAATCACGATGATACAGAAACCAATTGTTTTGATAAAACACAAGTTTTAGATATCATTCATTTATAATTAATAGGTCTTTACAATTAAATTTGCATTTCCACTTAATCGGCCATAATTTAATTCTTTTGCATATAATATTGCATGTTAGTAATTATAAAAGATATTGTAAGTCTGAGGTTATAGAATTAGCCCTATCAAATCATTCAGCTCAATTGTTAAAATGTCCAGTAAAAAGGGATTTTGTAATAAAATTTTGGCGTGTGCATGCGGATTGAGTGATCCTATCTTCAATATTTACAATAATCGACGAGGATTTAGTAAATAATTGTTAAATTCGTCACAGTGAAGTAAAAAAATTGTAAAACCTGAGATAATACAGATATAGTCAATAAAGTGGATCACTCATACCGCATGCATTATAAAATGTCATAATATATATCTCATAATATATAACAGTTCTGCTTCTTATTTATACATCAAAAAATTGTAAAAAATTGTAAAATACCATTACCAAATTATGGATTAGTTTGCATGTCCCGTTTAAAAATTATAACGATTTATTTGGATCACTCACACCGCATGGTGGCCGTATGAGTGCTCTTTAAAAATATCACCTTATACTGAATATATACATATTATTTTTTTGTATATTATAGCTAAACGTGAGGTTGAATTTGTTAAACAGTGATCTTGACAAAAACTTATAATAGATGGAAGTAATTCAAGTTTTCCGTTTCATTCAGCATGCCGTCTGAGTGATCCACATTTCGGCCTCTATTTACTTTTGTATACCACCTACATAAACTGAAGATATACCCAAAATTGTTAAATTTTATTTACTAAAATTTGGCATATTTTCTGTGAATGTACGTGCGATACTTTAGGAAATATCTCGTTTCGTAAGTTCCTGAGGAAAATGACTGAGTAGGGTGTGTTTGATTTTTCATTGTGTGAGACTTGGTTTTCATTGATTTCTGGTGCATTTATTTCTATTAATCTTTTTATATTTTATTCACCTGCTTATATGTTATAATGAAAGTTATACATGATCTGTAAATGAAAAACCACATGTTCTAGAAAACATATATTATAATTAAAAAACCCTATATCCATACAGTTTATTGGCGGTACAATTTATCTATAAATTATGAAGAATTTTAAAAATCGGATCACCAATGACCGAGAAATCGATGAAGTTACATACAAAAAAAGATACAAACAGTGGAACATATAACCTCTTCTTTCTTCTTTTTTAAGTCGGTTAAAAAAGCAATTGAATTGGCAGCAGAAGATGCGCTCGCTTCTTTCGTTGCCCTACGCAAAATAAGTCATCGTTCAATGGTCAATACAATATTCAATATTGATTCAATCGCAACTAACGTAAGCTAACTTTGAATTTTAGCTTTCTATGATATTGCACAGTCACATTAAAACGTATTTACACGTGTCAATGCCATTGAAGCAATGATATTGAAAGCAATCATCATCGTCATCATCATATCAGCCGAGAGACGCCCACTGCTGAGCATAGGCCTCCCCCAAGGATCTCCAAACCGATCGGTCCTGCGCTGCCCTCATCCAACGGCTTCCCGCGACCCTCACAAGATCATCGGTCCACCTTGTGGGGGGCCTACCAACGCTGCGTCTCCCGGTACGTGGCCGCCACTCGAGGACCTTTCCGCTAAAAAAACGTTATATAACTAATATTTTATTATGTGATCGAGGTATACCATACCTAAAATTCAAATCGATATTGTGGTGATTTTCTTATACAAGTGTTCACTTTCAATAAACGCCTCTTTCACTATTTATCAAAAACAAACAGTGAATTAAATTTTCTATCATGAAAAAAATTAGAAATATATTTTACAATTTGACAAGTTGACATAGGCATAGTTTTCATTTTCAATTTTTCATCAATAATTCTTTGTTAAAATTTATTACCAGCATTGCGCTAGAAAGAGTATTATGATTATAATCCGCTATGTAGAAATTATGTAGAAGAAAAAAAAATAAAGCAACACTGTCGCACGCTAGTATGTTTCAAATAGGATACAATCACTAGTACGGTTAAGTGAGAAAAGCATTGCGTTCCGTGTGCGGTTTTCCAGTCTGCCATCGGACCCGTCCCCAGGCTTGCGGATAGGGGATCTCCCCCCTTGAGTGGGCTTTTGTGTACTGGATCAGGGAAATCCGCTGCTCAAGCTAAGGCCCAGGAGTAATAACGGTACCACTGGGTACCCCTCGTGACACTACAGAGACGCACAGGAAAGATAGGAAGATATTATCTCCTACAAATGGATTTTTTGGAGTTGGTGCTAAGCGGTTACTTTAAACAATAGAAAATGAAGCACCAACTCCAAAAAAATTCATTTTGAGGATTAAATTTAATTATTTTTCCTTTTGAGTGTTTTGTATGTATGTTATTCGACCACGACATGACGTTAGGCTCTTACGTGTCAGTGGTTTAAATGGCATTTTTTCATTAAAGAGAAATTCTATTTGATTATATTAAAAATGTTGATTTTAGAATGAGCCAACCAACAACAGCGTATTCGCTTCATCAACTACAGACTACTTATCTGGAATGAAGAGTAAAAAGTAAATCATATCGTGTGGTATTTTAAATAATAAATTGGCGTGTTTTGAAGTTGGTTTTTATTTTTGATTAATCAAATGTATAGTGCTAGCGAAAATAAAAGGCGATTCTGTTTTCTACGAGCTTTTATTTAGTTTCATCTGTCCCAGTAAGGATATATCACAGTCTCACACGATGAAAAATCAAACACACCCTACTCAGTCATTTTCTTCAGGAATTTACGAAACGAGATATTTCCTAAAGTATCGCACGTACATTAACAGAAAATATGCCAAATTTTAGTAAAAATTTTTTAACAATTTTGGGTATATCTTCAGTTTATGAGGTGGTATACGAAAGTACATAGAGGCCGAAATGTGGATCACTCAGACGGCATGCTGAAGGAAACGGGAAACTTGAATTTCTTCCATCTATTATAAGTTTTTGTCAAGATCACTGTTTAACAAATTCAACCTCACGTTTAGCTATAATGTACAAAAAAATAATATGTATTTTTTCAGTATAAGGTGATATTTTTATAGAGCACTCATACGGCCACCATGCGGTGTGAGTGATCCAAATAAATCGTTATAATTTTTAAACGGGACATGCAAACTAATTCATAATTTGGTGATGGTATTTAACAATTTTTTACAATTTTTTGATGTATAAATAAGAAGCAGAACTGTTATATATTATTAGATATACATTATGACATTTTTATAATGCATGCGGTATGAGTGATCCACTTTATTGACTATATCTGTTTTATCTCAGGTTTTACAATTTTTTTACTTCACTGTGGCGAATTTAACAATTATTTACTAAATTCTCGTCGATTATTGTAAAGATTGAAGATAGGATCACTCAAATAAAAAACCACAGTGGCTGTCTAAAGGCATAAAAACATGCAGTAGAAAAAAAAGGGAACTCTTGTGGCGTTGCCGATTTAACCCTACAAACGAAAATAAGCTACAATTGAAGAAATATTCAAGTTTATTGAAACGTATTATTAAACTAACCCAACGAGCTCAAAATAATTATCAAATTAAGACCTCTACAAACAAGTCTAAAACTATTTGGAAAATAATAAATGTTTTATTTATATGTTTTATTTGTATAAAGGAAATTTTGACGAAAGAAAACATTTCTGAAATAAAACTTGGTAATAAAATTATTAATGACTCATATGACATATCCAACGCATTTAATAATTATTTTATAGATAAAGTACAGCCCGTAAATATTAGGCATGATCAGAATAATATAAACATTACAAAAAAAAATATAGGATCCATGTTTATGGTACCAGCCCATAAAACAGACTTGATTAAAATTATTCGTAGATTAAAAAATACAAAAAGTGTAGGATATGATGATATATCTACAAATGTTATAAAACACGTGGCGAAATACATTGCTGAACATTTGACACATATTCTTAATTTGGTTATAAGTACTGGTATTTATATCCTGATAAATTAAAAACAACATTAGTGAAGCCATTATTTAAAAAGGATAATAGGCAATTGATGTCATGTTATAGACCTATTGCTCTACTATCTGTATTCTCAAAAATATTTGAAAAGTACATTCATGGAGAAATATACAAATTTGTAGATAAATTTAGTATATTGGTTGAGGAACAAAAAGGATTCCGGAAAGGTAAAACTATAAACATGGCCATATACGATTTTATGAAAACAGTTATGCATGAAGTAGATAAAAGAACACCTGTCTGTGCAATTTACTGTGACATGACTCAAACGTTTGACTACGTAGATCACAGGACGCTGCTAAATAAGCTTGATTCCTATGGTTTACGAGGGAATGTACTGGAACTAATTCATTCATATTTAAAAAATAGAAAACAATACGTAGAAATATCCAAAATTTGTACTAAGTTTAAATGGGAAAAGAAATACCGATCTCATGAACGTATCGTAACATATGGTGTACCTCAAGGCAGTGTACTGGGTCCATTATTTTTTATTTTGTATATAAATGACATAATAAATTCAGTTAACCAACCCATGACATTATTCGCTGACGATAGCACTGTGATCATTAAATATGAAAATAATGATAGTTATGAAGAGGACATAAATAAGACGATACATGCAATAATAAATTGGTTAAATAGGAATAACTTAAAAAGAAATTTGGACAAAACAAAGTAAATGAATTTTTGTCAAAGACTACCAAAGTTCAACAACATGAATATTCATTATAATAATAAAATTATAACTTAAACTGACACAAATATTTTTTTGGGTTTAATTATTGACAAAAAATTAAATTGGAAATCCCATATTGAAAATATGACAAAGAAAGTTAGCTCGGCCGCATATGCCCTTTACAAATTAGCTTCAGTACTAAAAACCGATGCTCTTATTACCGCATATCACGGTATGGCAGTTTCGATACTCAGATACGGAATAATTTTTTGGGGAAACTCTGTCGATAAGGAGATAGCTTTCAAAAGCCAAAAACGATGTATTAGAGCAATGTTTGGACTAAAACCTATAGAGAGCTGCCAACCGTACTTTAAGACATACGCATTATTGACCCTCCCTTCGCTATATATTTTTGAGGTAGCTGTTTTCTTTAAATCTAACCCAAATTTATTTCAAAATGTTTCATCAGTCAGTAATTGTAACAGACGAGATAATACAAAAGTAGTCGTACCGAAAGTTAACACTACTTTATTGCGAAAGAGTGGGGGGCGTTTGCGTTCCCATTACAGGAGAATGAACAACAGCAAAACAAAAAATTCGGAGTGTTTGGCGGGATTTTGTGGTGTCAGTCAAGATTTTTATTACATTAATTAAAAATTGTATCGGAGCGATCTTTGTGTTATAAAAGTGGTGTAGTTTTATAAACCAAGTGTTTGTGTTGACATGCAACTAAAAGATTATTAGAATAAAAGTGAATATTGTGTGAAAGACTATGAGAAGTTTTTTGTGGTTATCCACCTCATCAAGTAGCATCTTATGGAGACTGTCATCATATATGTATTTCGCGTCATATTTTCCAAACGTGCATTGAAATGTGTAACACCAGTATTTCAATGCAATAAACGAAGAAATAAAGAAATACTGAAGACATGGCTGTATGGGCATTAGTTCCCTTTGCCTTTCTTTTATAGGGAGAATAAAGGAAAAAAAAGAAAAAATTCTTCGCCGCGTTTTTTAAGAAATTCCCGTGTTCGCAATTTAAATTAATTTTGCTCAATATCCTCTTTGTTGCTCACATTTGACCAAAAAAAATGCAAATTGCAACTTCGCTGCGAGTTTTTAAAAAGAACAGTATTTAAAAAAAGGCAAAACTTTATTGAAGAATTTCCTCTATAGAAAATAATATTATCCGAAGATGATCGTTCTAAATAATTCCTTTTTTTTATTTCTAAGCCAAAGAACTTAAGATTTTTACTAACAAATCAAATATTTTTTCCAATAGGTACCTATGTCGCTTGCGTTCTATGATACTTATTTGTGTGCGCTTTTGTCTTTTCTCCGCGCAGCAAAATTCTCGTGATAGAAACATTGCATGAGATTTAGAGGTCGTGGGTTCGTAACCTACCGACGGACATGTCCTTGTTGAAATTGAAATTGAAATTGAAATAATTTATTCAGTAACACATAATTATGACTACAGAAGCCAAATACAACACATTTGAACAAAAAAAAAACAATATATAAAAAACAATAGTCACACAACACTTAACTGCTATTGTTCCGAAGAGCGACACTATGGAGATTGCTAAAGTCAGTAGGACAAACAAAATAAAGCGAAATTAGTCTTTTACTCGGCAAGACATGCGCTAATTTCACTTGTATGGCACAAATGCATGGTGAACTGTATTTCTAGTGACAATTAAGAACTGATAAACGATTTATTAATAGTAAATGGAAATAAATACTACAGAGCTACTACGTGCGCGCACAGTGGGTACCCTCAATTTTCGCGAATATTGTTGTTGTTATTGTTCTAGTCTAGATACCTATTTATCTAAATCATCGTAATCCTTTGATAATTTCGTGACATTTGCTTAAAATAATATAACATTGGCTGCATCATTTCATAGAAATGTCATGAAATTATCTAACCAATAGGATTTAATTTACTATAGATGTTTTAATTTATTGTCGTATTTTATTTTTTAATTTTTTATACCACTAAGGTGGCAATCAAGCATACGGCCCACCTGATGGTAAGTGGTTACCGTAGCCTATGGACGCTTGCAACACCAGGGGTATCACTTGCGTATTGACGGCACCATTCTGTATAGCAGTCACCCCGATTGTGAATGGTGGCGGGTTTTGTCCACGCCTGAGGATAATCGTTTTTTTTCTAGTTAACGGAGTCAAACTTTTGAATAGGTTGAATTAAATTACGTATTTTGTTAACCTTTCAGTTCATACATGGTCCTTCCAGTTTTTGTTTTAATTATACAAGGAGGTACCTACCAAGCACCAGAAAGTCAGGAACATCAGCCGTGCCTTGAAGGGCATTGTCTCGTATCCTTTTGCAGGGAAGGGAATGTCCAAATACTGCTGATCGAACCATAACGAATACGAGTATAAAGCTAGAACTGACGAATGGAAAATGGGGAGCAACATAATAATAATTAACACTGCACTCACTACAGCTCCGAGGCGCGAAGTCACCAGACTGATCAAACAACTCTCAGTTCGTAATCTGTTACGTACCTATCGGTTTTCTGCTTATTATTACGTTATCTGTCGTGAGATACAAGTATTATTGATAATTACAGCCGTCAGACAATAACTGTGATTTAATCTGAGAATTGCTTTTGAAGTATAAACAACGATGCAAAGAGGATATAAACTTTAAACAACATTTTTATCAATCAATTAATTTATTTGCAGATATGTAGTTTTTTATACATTTAAGTAGATCTTATAAAATAAATATTTCCAGCACACACACATCAGCATCAATATGCATGCAAATATCACAATAACGTAATTAACCATTTATTACCCAACAAAAATAATGAAACCAATTATTTATATTGTCAACTAACTTACATATCTAAAAAAAATTAGCTTATATAATGTTAAATGAATAGTCAAGACATGGTCAAAATCAATAGATAGGTACAATAAAATACAATAAAAAGTCATTACAATAAAATTTTAAGAACATGTCAAAATGAAATGCAATTAAAAAATCCGGGCGACTGCTCTTACTATCTGAGCTACAAGGACTTGGGATGACCCAGTGAGTTTCTTCTAGTGTATCTGTTTTTGCGTTATAAACTAATGTATACCCTCACAATATCGAAAAAACGAATCAATTTCAACAACCGCACGAATGATTTTCAAACACCCGGATTGTGAAAGGTTACCGGTTTGGTTTCCGCTAAGACCGCTTCCAATCCCGCAGCCTGAATTTAATCTCGGTATTTGCGGGACTACAAATTTTCAATCCCGTGGGATCTCGGTATTGCGGGATCCCGCATATTGAAAATATTCACGTTTATTTAAAGGAAATAAAACAATGAATTAATTAACTCCACATATATTTACGTACATATAACTATTTAATATAAGATCAATCAAATTACACCGTTTATTTGTAACAAAAAAAGAATGATTTAATCAACTAACTACACATTTATTAAAGTATTACTATTAGTATGCGATCAATTAGGTACTCCGTTTCTTTATCACAAAAACGCTATGAATTATCAACGTACTTCAAATTTATTTGGGTATTACTACTAGTATGAGATCAATCAAATTACACCGTTTTTTCTTCACAATAATCAGAAACAAATACTGAATAAAAAACAAATCAAAACAAAACAAATTTTCATTAAAAAATACACAAAGAAAATTAAAAAATAAATTAAACTAAAAATTTATATAAGATATATGTTACATTAATTATTAAGTTTGTCAGCTTTTAGCTGAAAATGCTTCCGAAGGAAACACAACATGTTCAAACTGTCGTCTGCCAAACTCGGGACGCGAGCGCTCAGTTCCTTCGCCAGTAAGTCGCCCACCAGTCAGCGAGCGATCGTGCAAAGAGTACATTTTTTATACGGGTATAGAGGTATTACTCCATACTACAAAATATATCGCGCTTAGCGATATCTGGTGATCTGAACCTGTAGACAACCAAAAAATTAATTTCTTATTAAAACCTTTTTTCTTAAAAACTAAATTTAAATGTTCAAAAGTTACATAAAAATGTTTATTTATGTATTTTTATTATCAAAATAAAATTTCAAAGAAAAATAAAATCCACATCGGCATTCGAACATGGTTTTCATGGTTTAGAAGGCAGGATGTCTAGCAAATATTCCATTTAATCATTATTAACAATGATGAATTAGTGGTACCATTTCTACTTCAGTAATGTTCTTAACTAAAACATTTATAATGGTAATTTATTGAAAAATACTGTATTATAATTATATCGTTAAAATAATGAACACCAAAATCTCGTCAAAAAATTAAAATGTCATGAAAAATTCAAAACTGACAGGAACTCCTATGACGGCCTAGGTTCAAATCCCAATACATAGGTCGCTACTCTAACTAAGTAATTAATAATGTGGGCAAGATATTATAATATAAGTTAATTAAGTAAGAATATTACTAACGACATAGTGAAAAAATATCAAAGTTACATAATATTGATTAAAAATTGAAGTAATTATTTTTTCTCAGTTTAATGAATAACATCATAAATGTCATTTATGTTTTAAATATTTTATGTTAATATTTTTCTAAGTCACTATTTTTTTATGGTTACAGAGTCATCTATCGACTTGGGCCTGAATTTCTAACCCATAATGGGTTAGAAATTCAGGCCCAATTTGGTCGGCTTATAATAAGCCGACCAAATTAAATATCAGTAAATATCAGTTAAACGAATGGTCCTAGTCGATACTTCAATGTTAACTGCAATTCGTCGTATATGATATGGTTATTTTACTATGAAGTTATACCACCGTGCGATCGTGCTCGCGGAAAGTCGCATGCACTATTTTTTGCAGTCCCGCAAATCCCGCGGATCCCGCGCCCGTAGTCCCGCATCACGCGGGATTGGAAAATGGTGCGGGATCCCGCAATACCGAGATCTCGGTATTGCGGGATTGGAAGCCCTAGTTTCCGCCCTAGGCCCTTTTTGTTTTCAAGATAAGATATTTTTCTAAATGTCTTGTAAGCATTTATAGAATAAAAAAATAAATTAAGAAAGTACAGTCAGCAATGGATGTCGGTTATGACTTTAGTGCCTGTTCACAATACTTTAATCTTGACATTATGTATAACCACTGTGAATAACGTACGAAAGGTAAAAAGTGTCACAAGTGTTAGTTATGGCGCTACATCGAAAAAATAATACTTTTATATGTAATGGCATAGGTAGCTTAAAGAACTTACGGATCAGAAAATCAGATATAAGTACATTTTTATATACCTACCTATCTTTATCTAGACACGTCTGAAACAGAAAGAGGATTAAAATATTTTGCCTCAATACATTTAATTTTTGAAAAGACCTCTTATAAATAAGACAGTACTTATAAGATTATTGGTAAAGGTTATTTGTTATTCAATAGGAAATTACTTTAAAATCTAGATATCATTTAATATTCATTATGAAGCAGCATTTTTTTATCTTCGTAACTAGTTATTTTTTAATAAAATATTTTGTGTCCTTTCGCTTACGTTGCACGCGCAATCGATATTTTGTCTTTTTACCTCGCACTGAGTCAGCCTATCTCTATCTTTCTCGCGGCCGAAACGCCTTAATCGACTTGTTGCTGGCTGGTGGCGCCATTCATCGAGTCGAATTATAGCATTCTTTATAAAATATATTCGCGCCAAATCCCTTCCTACATCCTTTGCACTGACGTATTCGTGTGGCTATCGACCAATTAGGAACCACATAGCAAGACACGTCACTCGTGTGCAAGAGCTGTAGCCGCACCGGCCGGCAGAGCAGTACGTCCGAAATCCGCGTTACTAAGAACATAATCTATTCCGCAAACTGCGAAGTCCATGTCAAATAATAATGTCTCGTGTGTCAGTTTGTGCGTGCATTTACGAGAGAACAAAACCAAACGTGGAGACTTGAAGCCGGAGAAAATCTGCGAACAACACCAATCAGGTCAATCAGTGCTCAGTGCATGCCTATTACCATACCTACTCCTAATTCAGTTTCCCCTTTGGCGCAGTTAATTAAAATTATACAGTCCACTTAAAATCATTAATATACTTACAGTCCACTTAAAATAATAATCACCTACTAAACGAATGGCCGCACCACTGGCCGTATTCAAATTCAAAGTAGGTACTCTGTGCTGGCCGTACCATAATGCGAAAATAGATTTACAGAGATATAAACTGGCCGTGCCATAATTACAAAACGCACGCAATGCTTTGTAATCATGATGGCTAAGTTCAAGTGTCAACACTGCAGTACCTTATCTACTATGTATAAGATAAAAACTGTGCAACCAATCCGAGCAGAACAACAAAAAAATTATATGCTCAAGATAGGACGACGGACGCGACCATACGCAAACGACGTCACACGTAGGTTTTTTTTTTTTTTTTTTTTTATACAACTAGATGACAAACAAGCTGACGGTCCACCTGATGGTAAGCGGTTACCGCCGCCTATAGACACCTGCAATAACAAGGACAAAATACTTGATATTGCAGGTGCGTTGTCATCCTGAGGCCTAAGATGAAATGCCGTCCATGCCAAGTAATTACACTGGCTACCTTTCCCTTCAATCCGAAACACAGCGAACTGTTTCACGGCTGAAATAAGAAAGGCGGTGGTACCTACCCAGACGACCCTACATACGGGCCTACCACCTAGTAAAGAAAAATGATAATAATAAAAGCGTACGTCAAGGAAAAACTCTATAAAGCACTTATTACATTATCCTATTTTTTTACTAGGAAATAGGAAGATGTAATCGCAGTTAGAACAGTTAGAATCCTATTTAGTTAGGAAGGCCGCGATCGCTCTGCTTCCTAAATGCGATATTACACGGTTCAAATATTAATTGAAAATAATATAGAATCCAGTACAGAATAAAATCCAAATACGAAAGTAACTGTCTGTCTGTTACGTTTTCATTCAAGCCGCTGAAGCGATTTAGATGAAAGCCATGAAGATAGATTTGATCGCAAGAAAAGGCTTATGCTACTTTTGGCGCGATACCCATATCAACGCCGGCGGCCACTACCTATTACATAATAATTAATTATAAATAAAATCGAACTGTCTACTTCAAATTTCAATACTGCGTGTTCTCTCCGATTTGGAAACCTGTTTATTGTAGGTAACTATTGGAAGGTTCTTTCTAATTAGGTTCCTAACTCAAAACAATTCTACTTCAATAATGCGTATTCTCACCGATTTAGAATCATTTAGTACGGTTACTTTCGCATTAATAATATTAAGAATTCATTGCCTCGTTCTTATAATAATTTCAATAAATCTTTGAACCGTGTACCTAATATCGCCTTTTGGAAGCAGAGCGATCGCGGTCTTCCTAATACTCAATAAATAGGATACTAACTGCGATTACAGTTAGGAAATTTATAATTATCTCATAACAGCTGATTTATATCTCTATTATTATAAATAGTAAGTGTAAATTATATTAGTATAGGTTACCTATATTATTTTTATATTATATATTTTTATATATATTTTCTATATAAAAAAATATATAATATAATTTTTTATATAGGTATTTTCTATATAAAAAAATATATTATATAAAAATAAGTAACCTATACTAATATAATTTATACTATTTATAATAATAGAGATATAAATCAGCTGTTATGAGATAATTATAAATTTCCTAACTGTAATCACAGTTAGTATTTAAAAAGCCATGAAGGTAGCCCGTTTATATATTTTATATATTCTTGGCTACCTCTCTCACATTCTCATCCTAAAAAGGCTCCACTGAAAATCAGCGTCGTGGTTGATAGCAGCTGCGACAGACAAGTGCTGAGGCTAGATACTTGGTTGTGAGTGTAAGAATATTTTTACGTAACGTGAATTAGGTATCATTAAAAGTTTGTAATCTTAATATTTGATTTTTACATTATTATAAATGTTAGAAAAATTACTTAGTAATTAAAATATAATAAAACTAGAAAAATTTCACGTCCTGAGGCTGGAATCGAACCCGCGACCTTTCGCAATCCGGGCGACTGCTCTGACCACTGAGCCACCCAGGACTTGGGATATCCCTGTGAAATTCTTCTAGTCTATCTGTATTTGCGTTTATGAGCTAACGTCCACCCTACAATGTCGAAATATTCTATTTCAACATCCGAAACGAGTATTTTTACAAATACCGACGATTTGGTTAAGTTGGGGTAGTGCTTTCAAATATTCTTAATATTTGATTTTTACATTATTATAAATGTTAGAAAAAAAAATTACTTAGTAATTAAAATATAATATTTGAAAGCACTACCCCAACTTAACCGAATCGTCAGTATTTGTAAAAATACTCGTTTCGGATGTTGAAATAGAATATTTCGACATTGTAGGGTGGACGTTAGCTCATAAACACAAATACAGATAGACTAGAAGAATTTCACAGGGATATCCCAAGTCCTGGGTGGCTCAGTGGTCAGAGCAGTCGCCCGGATTGCGAAAGGTCGCGGGTTCGATTCCAGCCTCAGGACGTGAAATTTTTCTAGTTTTATTATATTTTAATTACTAAGTTTGTAATCATTCTGTTGTTTGGAAACGAATAAACATTATAATAATAATAGCTTATTATAACGTTTATTTGTTGCTAAGATAGCGAGTTCCTCTGTATAGCTCATTTCCATCCTCCATCCATTTTATTATATTATGCGGTATGCAAGCAATAAATAAAATATTGAATTCAATTTTATTGTACTTTTATTGATGCAACATTTTGTAGTTATAAAATGATCGAATGTTACCTTATAGTTTATGTATTCATTCATTACTTATATGTATTTATTTACTAGATACTAGTGGTGGCCTGCCTGGATTGTTTCAGTCATTAGTATGATATGTGTAACAAGTGTATTTTTGCACTACTTATTAAATGTTTTTGAGTAGAAAAGCCCAATGGCATTATATCTGTCAATTAGAACTTACTATGTAAAATAGTTTAAATAAATACATCAAGAATAATAATAAATTACAACATGACAGCTGATCCAAATCCTTTAACTAACCATGAATTAAGAAGATCATCCAACTCATCTGTCTTCTTAGTCTTCCTTTTCCTTCTCTGTTTCTTACCAGTAGACTTTATTGTGCTTAGGCCCATTCCAGTTGCACATTGTTCATATACATTACATAAACTCTTATAAAACATTAATACAGAGGTTGCCCCAGACAAATACTGCTCAATAAATTTAACAGGATCAATTTGATTTTCCAATTTTAATGCTACATTATACACAAAAGTTCCATTATAACATTTATGATATTTAGTGCTCTCGAAAGGATTACGACAAACAATATTTAATGTGTTAAATTGTTGCAAGCAACATTGAAACTGAGCAAAACTGTGCATTTTTTTGACATCATAACTTTTTGGTCGCTTGATTATACTGTCATCAATTTCGAAATGTTTCAAAAGTACATTTGCTGCCAATAAACAATCTCCATATTGGACCTTGCATTTATTTAAAAATAATTCTTTGTCTTCAGATATAATATTTGTTGAACTATTAGTTTTCTTTAATTCTTCTATCTTTTTTGAATAATTATTTGTAAATTTGTTATGCCCACGAAATGTTCCAGTCCTCTCGTCCACTACTTCTAACATTACATAACACAAAAGCAGGCTATGAACATGAGCTAACTGAACATTACAGTTGACTACCCACCATAATAATGCTATCATATAGATTTGAAAATTTGATGGTAACATATAAATTATATCCAAATCTAGAGATGGTAACTTTTCTTTTATAAAATGCTTGAAATATGATTGTAGCTGCTCTATAGATAGCTCATGGAAAGGTATTTCAAAAGGCCTAGATACACAATAATCTCTATTTAGAGAAATTCTTCGGTAATTACAATCTTTTTCACGACTTACATAAGTACAATAATCATGAGTAAAGTCTGTGATAGCATCAAATATGAATCTTAATATTGGTAATGTGCAAAGAAATGAATCTTGATCACTATAATCTTCTGCTTGAGGATTACAGAAATATGTGTGGTGTGTGTAAAGATTTAAATGTGATTGTGGTATATGATTGTTCCGTACTGCATCTGCATACCACTCCGGTAAGCCTAGTACAAGCTGTTTATCAACAACACATTCTTCATAATCAGAACTAGCACCTTCTTCAGAGCTTTCATTACTTGAATCATCATCACCAGCTTCATCACCTTCATCCATAGATTCAATGTCTTCGGGCAATTGATATTCAGTCTCTACCCCACCAAGTTCTTCACAAATATCAAAAAATTTTAGTGATCGGCAAAATTTCTTGTTGTATCCATCTATACTTCTCTTGATGACAGATAGGACGTGTTCTTTCCGACTTTTTTTTATTCTTCCTAGTATCTTAGATATAGCAGAGTCAAGTGTTTCATTCTGTAGCCACTTAAAAATACCATGTATACATCTTTGTTGGTCATTTTTGCACTTTTTACTTTTAGGTAGTTTCAGTTGAGAGAAAAATCTATTAAACACTCTTTTCTCAACATAATCATTCCCAAGTAAAGTTGCCAGTAAAGGCAACATATCATCCTTTAGACCTCCAAAGTTTTTAGTTAAATATTCAACTTTATAGATTTTACACTCCAAGGCCTGAAATTTATTGCCATCAACACAAAATGTCTTTGCTTTTCGTTCCAAAGTATTAAATGGTATATAAAGAACATTGTAAATAAAAAAATCTGAATCATAACTTAGTACAGGGCACTTCAAGTGCCTTGCCATTGTAGCAATTTCATCGTCAGCTTCAAATTCACATACTGTGTATGGAATATTCATTTCTATAAGAACTTGTTTGAAAACTTCACGGTGAAATAAAGGAAATATTTGTAAACTCCCTTGAGTTACTGCATCTAATCGAGAAGCTCCATTAATTTTAGATCTAAGGCGATTATGTACTGTCTTTAATTTACGTGTTTCGTGACTACCATCGAATATAACATACAGTCTTACGTTGCACTTGCGGAAGTTTTTTAAACAATTCTTAACATAAGTGGCATATTTATCGTAATCACCACCGAAAGCAGAGAAACAATTCAGAGACCTATAGAGCTGAGCACACATACTGTTTCCGTCTGCGACGAGGCTTGTATCGTGCAACAAAAAATATTGTAGAAATGCATCTTGGTTAGAATTCACGTACGTAGTTAGACCACGGACACCCATTTTTTTCTCTTCACAGCGTTTTGTAGATCAGTGCTTAACAAAGATGAAACTTATTTATTAAAGAGTTATTAACCCTCTAACTCCCTTATGGCATTATAAAAAGTAAAATAATTTGTTTTTTACAATTTTGCATAAAAAATATTTGAAATTTGTTTTGACTGACATATACCGATTTTTTTTTGTTAATTCTCTCTCACTATGAAGAGAAGGCAAAGGAAACTAATGCCCATACAGCCATGGCTTAAGTATTTCTTTATTTCTTCTTTTATTGCATTAAAATGCTGGCGTAACACATTTCAATGCTTCTTGGGAGTATTTGACACGAAATATATGACGATAGTCTCCAAATGATGCTACTTGATGAGGTGGATAACCACAAAAAAAATCTCATCGTCTTTCACATCATTATCACTTTTATTGTAATAATTACGTCAACGCAAACACTTGTTTTATTGAACTACACCACTTTTATAACACAATGTTTACTCTGACACAATTTTTAATTATTGTAATAAAAATCTTGACTGACACCACAAAATCCCGCCAAACACTCCGATTGAGTTAATAATATGCTTTGCTCTATAGTCCATTTTTTTAGTTACTGCACGAGATGTAAACAAATATGGCGACTATCACATTTATGAATTCGCTAGAGATGGGAAAATCCTGAGTTCAGAAATGTCTGTCAATAGTTACTTTGTACTTATTTCCAAACAACAACGACTATTTTATTTAAATAAGTATAAGTCACCTGTGTAACAATCTAGCAATAAATTTGTCATTTGAAAACATTCTCTTGTTACAAATTAAAAAAAATTAAAGACGAAATTTCATTTGGTAAGTACACATACAATTAAAAACCAGAAGTGGAAAATATTAAAAAATAATAAAAGGGCCTTTTTATTATTTTTTAATCTTTTGGATGGAGTCTTATTCAAATCAACCAAACCACCGTTTTAACCAAAAGGAAAGCCACAGTTAATGATAAGAAGAAATATCCAGTGCGTTCGCGAGTCGCCGACCAAGTGAGCACCACAGATTAGAAAGAGTATGTCTAAAGACAGATGGGAAACACGCCTTGGAGAGAGCAAGCGTTAGTGAAATGACAGGGGAACATTCGTAGTAATGTACGTAAACTATCGACTTGTAAGTATCGACATCGATAAATATGGAATTATCGATATTAGTAGTATAGCACTAATATTATTTTAATTACTATGGTTGAATTGGCTAATGAAAAAGTAAAAAAAAAACCTGGGGATATTTCGAAGTGGTTTATTTTAATTCAAGGAACTTTATATTAACAAACTAGTTAACGAAAAACAAACAGTGTAAAATACAAGCAATACTACCAGTTTATAAGTAATTATACCTAATCGTAATTGAAAATATGAAATTAGTTATATTAAACCTAATACATAACAATATCCTAATACATAGCAAAAATAAACCTTATACAATACATAACTTTTTAGTAAGTTTAAATATATTAGTTTAGATGTTATTTGCAATAAATCAACGCAACATTAAGTATAAAAAAAACTTATCTTTTAGATGTTATTTGCAATAAATCAACATATGCAACATTAAGTATAAAATAAACTTATCTTTATAACACTAACCTAATATTTAGATTCATTATTCATTTTAAATCTCAATTACAACGATGTTCATAACAACCTGTACCATTATCTATAAAAACAAAAAGGAATGATTATGTATTTAGTAAATTTTAGTTTATATCATACTTTTTCTGATATAAAAAATGTGCAGTCTCCATACTGTGGCAATGATGAACTAATACTGTTGGTTTTGATTTGAGACATTTTTAATATATTTCAATCGTATTCAATCGTGACAAATTGATTATAAACCAATAACTTTTTTTTAAGAATTCCCCCAGGATCTTTACTGTGCTAAAAGATATTTCAATCGTATTGACAAGTGAGAAAATGATAATGAACTAATCAACTGGGTATATATTTATAGTATAAACTCTGTTTTTGAGAACCATTTTAAAATCAGTTCAAACATTTTTCATTAACATTAAAAAATTACAAATATATTTCTCAGTGGTGTTCACATAAATTGGCAATTTCATAATTAAAAACCTATAAATTCAGTCAAGTCGCAGAATACCTTCAGGACGCTCATGACAATTAATTGTGTCTGAAATCTGTGGCTTGTCAGTATATGTAGCATAATGCAATTCATATCTTTCACAAATATTTTTAAAATTTTTAAAAATTTAAATATTTGTATTTTACTGATATTAAATATCTTCATTTTTTTATAGAAAACATAACAGGAGTTAACAGAGGTAACATTTTACACAAGAATTCTTCTTTTTATAACCACATGCATAAAAAAGAGTCCAAATATTAATATTGGTCAGTATTTATCACAAGTGTACACTATGTGAATTTATTGTTACATATTCGACAAAACTTTTCCGCTTTTAAGTGCCAAGAGTTGCTTGGCCTGTAATGTATTAATATGAGGCAGTGGGGTATTTGAGATTACGTCTTAGCAAATTTACACGTTCTCTAAGAGTAATCCAAAGTATGAAATTTGGAAATCTCGTCAGTTAAGAAAGAGCGCCGGCAAGCTTGGCAGTTAATTTTAGCAAAACGATTTCTGGTGACATAACCAGCCGTAAATGTAGACGCTTGTATGCTGGTCTTCTCTATCTGAACTTGCTGGAAAAGATCTGTTCCGCCAAGTCTGGATGAGAAAGCGGATGGTCCAGTTTGCGCCTCCGCCCGCCACCGCATTGCTTGCTGCGGCAATCGCACCTCGTGAACAACCTGCAACAGAAATATGGAGGGATTAGGTACTACCTTTTTGCGGAGTAAAAGTAAGGCACTCATATCCTCCTTAGATTTTATTCGAATGAACATTGTAATTAGTGCATATCCTCCTGGTTAGACTGGTGATTTAAATAATTCCAAAAATTCATAAAATTTTTCAAGGTAATAATCCAATTCCAAAATAATAATGTTTTCAAATTATACAGTACAATAACAAGAATTTGTCGACTGACTGGCCGAGTGGTCCTTATTAGAAAGAAAAAAGAAAGAAAGAAATACATTTAATACAGACTACTTAGTCAGGGGTCACGGGTTCGAATCCCGGTAGGGCAGATGTTGCAAACATCTATGATTTCTCTCTACTACTAAGACTAAGTACTTCTTAGTAACAATAAACTGTGTTTATCTCTAAGTTAAAATTGGTTTTATTGAAACGAGGCACTGGTGGTTATTGAAATAATATCACATTAAACACCGGCATTAAATTATATGACTATGTGTAAGTGGATGGCTGAATGTCGTGCCATCCATCTGATTAAATTAGCCAGTTAATTGGACCTATTGGACGCTTAGACAGATCTTTTAGTACAAGGAGCTTTTATGTGACTTTTTGTAAAATTGGTATGTTTAAGGTTACTTATTTTATGACTACTTGTAACCGAAATCGTTATGGTTATATGTCATCATAAAAAATTACCTTAAGGCGATACCTTGTCGACACTAGCGCCACCACTTGATTTATATTAATTGTGGTGAATCGGCGACCGATAATAACATAGACGAGTAACTAGCCCATCCAAAATGACACCCCCAAAGAGACTCCAAAGTGGGCGGGGCTTAAATCGGACTCCGCGCCATGATTTAGTTTGTCATTGACTGCGTCACGGTGATGTACTCGTAAAAAAATAATAAAATCTCAGTAAATATGTCCAAAAGTGAAGTAAAATAGTGTGTCAGTCGCGTAGGTGAACATAATAAGAGCACTGAAATTAAATTTTACATGTAAGTCTCTCCTAAACCTTTATAATCGAGTCAAATATAAAAAAAAATATTGGCCGCCATGTTGGTCCAATATTTGTGGACAATTTGAACAAATACACGAGTGGATGATGTTATGCAGTCATTTGTGTGTGACAGTATTTATTTATTTTCAACTCAACTTTTAACTCTGCAAACTTTTATGACGACTTATTGTTATTGTGTTTGTTTAATAGTTAATTTACCTACTAATAATCAATAATGGCTTTATACATCGTTGCCTTATATACTTTTTGTAAGAATGATAAACAAACCTCCAATTTATGGATATTTTGCCACAGTTCCTTACAATATGATGCCATTTTCTACACCTTTCTCAATAAATTTAAGTATAATTATTTAACATGTGTATGTTTAATTATTACTTTAATAATTTACATTTACAATATGATGTGGAAATAGTATAGGTATCTATTTTAAACTGTTAAGGATAAGTCGTAGTAAGTAAAGTTGTAGACTGCAAGATAGTTTCGTGAGGTTATTGAAATAAAACAACATCATAATTTGAATAGAGAAGATAGTTGGACTACACCAGCTTGGGATCTTATCATCCAAATTACAAAGTCTCAAGCCCGTATTTACTCTTCCTTCGGACACTGTAAGCTTCATGGCGTGAATCGGAACACTCAAAATATAACTATAAAAAATATGACGGTAGTTAATATTAAACTTATCAAAGACAACTGACATCTTTACTTCAGTCTTCCCGAGACCTTGATCGCTATAAAGTAATCGAAACATTGGGTATAAAAAATCATAATGTGACAGACATCCAATTAAACGCAAGTTAAATCCAGTAAAGTGGTTTTATTTCAAGAAATAATTTATTTCATTAAATTTATTTCAATAAATAAAACCACTTGATCACATTTTTTTTTTCTTTTGTCCTTAATACAAATAAATAATGTCATGACAGATATTTAGATTTTTTTTATTTAAATGAATGAAGCGAACCCATTAAAATCTTTAAAAATAGATAATTAAGACATTACGTTAAATTGACTGTTTAAATCAGTATTAATCGTCTCAACTCTAAAATTGAATAAGTGGACCGATTTACAACATTGCTATATTTATTAAAAATGACGATATACAATTATGAAAGTCGTCATAAAATTTTGCATGGTTACATTGCGCATATATGACCCGTCCGACGCGTGTAAATCAGAAGACCGAGAGGGCGCTATACAATTTCGATATTAGCCGATTTTATCCGACGTTCTCTTTTAGCCGCCGAGGGTACCCATTTTGCGACGAGTTTTGTATGAAGTTATGCTTCTAGGCTCTCTACGTTCGCCGTGGTGAATATAGAACATAATAAACAAAAACGCTTTAGTGAATGACTAAAGAATGGTATTTGTAATTTTTTGAGATGTGCTCGGTATAAGATATTCCTCTACATGTAACCTATTTTTTCATTATTGCCGAAAGTGGCCACTTTTAACAATAATAAAAAATTTAGTTACTTATAAGTAGACACTTTATATAAGATACATCGTTAAAAATTACAAATACCGTTCTTTAGCAATTCTCTAAAGCGGTTTTGTATTATGTTCTAAATTCACCATAATTAATAACAATCAATTGGTGTCGCTAGTGTGCACGAGGTAGCCCCTTAAACCTACCAATCACACCAACTCTTCAGTACAAGACGATCTGCCTACGCGTTCAATTGAGCTGACATTTAATTAACAAGTTAAGTTGGTAAGAGTTGAGTGATTTTAGTTCAATTAACTTAAACCATTATACAAAATAAATTTATACCTTGACAAACTAAGTGTGACAACGGAGTAGAAGCTTCTATTTGCAGAATGTGGGCGAAGAGAATCTAGTAGGTGCAGTTGCTCCTACTATTTCTGGAAATTTACAACAATTTTATTTTATCAATAATAAATCAAAATGTTTATATTTTTATGATTTCTTTACATTATCTTTTATTTATCGTCATATCATAAGTACTGAAAATATATTGTTCAAACCAATTTTAATTGAAAGTATTTATTTAGTACAGACGACAGCACATCAAGTGTAACGGCCTGGCCACGGGAACGGGCGGCGGCGGCGGTGACGACTCTTCAACCACTGCGCGGTCATGACGACGCGCTGCGACATCGCGAGACGCAGGTCGCGCGTGCAGTGAGTTCGTGGCCAGGCCGTAGCAGTTGCACTACGAAAGCCGCCTCTATGACTAACGAAGTAAGGGCGGTTTACAGAACAAACTGTTACGTTTGATGTGCTGTTGACTGTACATCACTTTCGGGACATACAGACAGGACATGCCATAACTTACGGTTTAGGACATTTCGATACAGAAACTTAGACTTGAATGTTTCTTATTTAATTACGATAAATCAGTTAACAGAATTAACCTTCTAGTTACGATAATTATTAAAATTGCAAAAATATTTTTATTACCTTCAAGGTTGTTGGAGAGATCACACTCGTTTGTATGTCTGACGACTCTAAAGCATCAGTAGTTTCACCTGAAATTTTGTAAATACATAAAATTAGATTGGGTCTTTTGGAATATTTTATTTTCTATTACACTTCAAAACTTAGATAGGTATAATATATACCTAAATCTAGGCTACTGGAACAGTAGTAGTATGGAATTTTACATCCTAATATCCATACTAATATGATAAATGTTAAAGTAACTCTCTTTGTCAATTATGTTTTCAGTTCTAATCCACTAAAGCGATTTAGATAAAATTCGGCATACAGATAGATTACATTCTGAGGAAATCAGTTTGAGTCAATGTGTGCCATCAAATTTTTTACTGAAGGCTGTTTTGTATTGTTTTGTATTTGAAGACTGTATTACAATGTTTTGTCTTCAACAAAACACTATTGTGGAAGAGGTTGGTAGGTATAAAAGTCATTTTGCAAAACTTGCTATGTTTGATGAATAAACTTAACAGGATTTTACTTTCGGTGGCATGCACTGAATGATAAACTGACAACAACTTAATTATTCTGTAAAATATAAAAGTGCTAAACCTAGTTATCATTTACACTAATATTATAAGAAGATAAAGATGTCCGAAAGGGTAGCCTTTCGGAGATCTAGGATCTATTTAGGAGATATCTCCTAAGGTTGTGTAATGAAACACATAATATATTAGTTGCATAAATATAGATTACTACAAAAAGCCTAGTATAAATGTGAATCTTTAAAATAAGGAATCTCTGCATTGTGTTAATTTAATTTAGTGTTAATAAATAAACCACATTATTTCACTACAAGATATGTCATCATCATCATCATCATATCAGGCTATGAAGTTCACTGCTGAACAAATGCCTCCCCTATTGATTTTCACATGGATTTTTGCATAGTCTGCATCCAATAGCAAACCGTTGGGTGCAGACTATGCAAACCTACAGATATACAACATTATTATTGACTATGTAAACAATAAAATATTATTATTGACATTAAATGTTTTTGATACTTACTTGACACAAAAGCCCGCTTGCAGTGCAGTTACATTCATGTAGACCTTGAGAATTAATGTCTTCTATGTTTTCCCTGGCTGCAAAGTAAAGACTTAAAATTAATGGTGTGATTGTTAGCACAAGTACTTTATATTATATTATAACAACTTACTTTACATGAAGAGCTTGCGACAAACACACATATTTAACCTCAAAATGAAGGATGCAACACCATTGCTGCCAGAGGCCGATAAATGAATGACGCGTGTGAATTGTATGTTGCGGTGCATTTTGCGTAATTTATTTTCATCGCCTTTCTGATTAGGGAACATCATTGTTATAGTCGATTTGTCTACAGGGATGCAACAGCGTTTCGGATTGACCATGACCTGTGAGCAATAAATAGACCAAGTAAGCGACTATGTCCTAGATTGACATATTAATGGTAATAACGAATTATTTTATTAACAAATATAAATCTGCACAAACCAGTTGTAAGAACAAGGTGGATTTTGTACTAAACTTATCGTCCGTTGCACTTGTTGTCTGCCCAAACTATACTAGATAGGTGTTGTTTGCAATTGCTCGACACAGTCCAGAAAAACAGCAACAAAATACTAAGAAAATTGTGAAAACTTCAAAATACAATAGAGAAAAATTGTGAAAATAACCGTCATGACGAGTGTCATGTCAGTCTGACATTTGCATCTGACTTACAAACGAAAATGGCGGATATTTTTTAAAAACTACAGATAGACTATCACTTGGTCTTGCTTTTAGCTGTCACTGACTAACACAGAGGCCATTGTATCGTTGATTCCAAGGGTTGGTGATGTCCATGTGATGTTTCATCTAGCGCGCGTTGCGTGCGTATCACGCGATACGCAGCATCTCAATTGTTCGGGTGATGTTTCGAGTGATGTGATATCTCAGTGTAATAAGTGATAGCTGTGACCATGTGATGTTTCATCTAGCGCTAGACAATGTAAATGTTAAATATACAAAAATCGTCAGCTGATTGTTTGTGTTTGTTTCAAAGGGACTATGCAACGCTCGAATGCGTTGAGCGCGTTTATCACGCTGACTGACGATGTTGCCCCCGTCAAAAGTACAGCTGACTTTTTCTTTATTATTTTAAAAGTAGGTATGAAAATTGAGATATATAAATTTCATAAGGTATAAAATAAATTTATTTGTCGAATTTTAAATGAGGTTTAGGCACGTGTCTGACATTGAACCCCCCCTCGTCCATGCAGCTGATGATTATTTTATTTAAAAATGTGATTAAAACAACCATTTAATACAGTTTCGCTTGGTATAAAAGTCATCGGAGCAGATTTCTTTCCAATGACTTTAACATGCTGTCTCCTTTAGCTCCATCACTAGAGCGACGACTGACGCTTACTTTACTGATTTCCGAATTTTATACCGAATAAATTATATTTCAAACAGTTGTTTAATAACTGTTTGAAATATAATATATTCGGTATAAAATTCCTAGAAAAATTGCAATTCTACCTCCTTAGTTCTATTCTATTCTACACTATCATATTCTATTCTATACTATCATATTCTATTCTATACTATTCTATTCTATACTATCATTGTCTATACTATCATTGTCTATACCCTGCCGTGGCCAGTATTCCATAAGGCCATTTAGTCCTTACGGTCCACAATACTCAAACAATGCATACGTAACAAACAGTGCAAACGTCTTGGGCCGAATTGAATACGGTTTTGCCTGTTTGCGTGCAATCAATTCGGACCACACTTTCGCTCATCGTGTCTACTCCTGTCCATGACACTAAAAAAACTTTATAAGATTTTACGTTTTAATCAAAGAGTAAATTTTGAAAGTATTTGTTACAAATTAAGTATGTTGAGAAGTTTTTATCAATTCAAAAGTAAAAAGTCTAGGTCATAACCTCAAATTTGACATTTGCGCACACACTGCACTAACTCTTTTTCGTGAGCACCGTTACCACGGCTTCATTTCATGACTTCACAATAATCTCGTTGGCACGAATACGTATTACGTTCAATTCGATTCGTTTGTAAGCGCGCTATGTGCGGAAATGGTTGAATTTGGGCCGTAGGGAGTAAATATTTCTCTATGATTATTGATCTGTGGCCGTGGCCATATATTTTCAAGTGTTTGGCGGGTTTTTGTGGCGTCAGTGAAAATTATTATTACAATAATTTAAAATTGTGTCGGAGTGAACATTGAGTTATAAAAGCGGTGTAGTTTTATTATTCAAGTGTTTGTGTTGACGTGCAACTAAAAGATTATTAGAATAAAAGTGATTATGGTGTGAAATACGATGAGAACTTTTTTGTGGTTATCTACCTCATCAAGTAGCACATAAAGTGACTGTCATCATATATTTCGTGTCAAATACTCCCAAGAAGCATTGAAATGTGTTACGCCAGCATTTTGAAGACATACTGAAGACATGGCTGCATGGTTCCCTTTGCCTTCCCTTTATTGGGAGAATTAACCTAAAAAAAAAATTCATATGCTGTGCTGTGTCCCGCCCCTCCCTTCCCTTCTCTCCTCAACTGTATTTTGCGCCGGTCGCATGTCGATTGGAAATAACACGTGTTTTTAAATAAAATATAAATTTACTCGGTTGAATTGTAATCAAACTGTTGTGAAAACACTAGAATCACTTCACTGATTTATTGACTTAGATGTAAGCATTTTTTGCTAAAATTACACGACATTCAATCTCTCTGTGAAATGACTCTTCTCACGGAATTTATATTTCAGAAACGCCAAGATGACTGAAAAAGAAACTGCTACGGATGCTACTGAAAATAATGGTCAAGAAAATCCAGAGAACACGGAAGATGGTGATAACGAGGTAGAAAACGGAATTATACGTCAAGTCGAATATTATTTCAGTAAGTATTTTTTATGATCTGTAATTTTGAATATTGAACAATTGCTTTGACATCACTCAAATTATAATTTGACTAATTAATTTTGAAATTTTGAACAATTGCTATTAACATCACTCAAATTATAATTTTGACTAATTAATTTAGGGTCTCTTAGAATTCTAGAATTAATGAATCGACAAGTGCTGCAATTATCTATATAACTGGTACCTATTCCTGGAAATATTTAAAATTTACTGCATGGTAAATTCTGTGACATTAAATAAGTAAACATTGTTAGTCATTTTTCCTAATTAAATGCTTTGCTTAAAATAACCTTAGAATTATCTAAGGTTATTTCAAATAGTATGTAAAAGTCTGAATCAATGCTTTCTTTAGGTGATGTCAATCTTCCTCGTGACAAGTTCCTTCGTGATCAAGTAAAGCTGGATGATGGATGGGTCCCTATAGAAATACTCACCAAATTCAACCGCCTCGCAAAATTGTCCACAGACACTGAAGTCATTGCTAATGCTCTGAACAACTCCACATCTGGTCTTTTGGAGGTAAATTCCTTTCTATATCAGCCTTCACTTACTCCTCATGTGTTTCTCCCATTTAGGAAGGTCTGCGCTCAGCAGTAGCTTGTATAGATTCTGTTGATGATTCATTGATTTTTGTTTACTTCTAGGGGCAAACAAGCCTGTTGGTAAGCAGTTTAATAATTATTATTTGGCGATCATGTTTATTGTGATTTCAATTACAATTATTTCAGGTTTTTAATGAAACCTGCTGTTATTAATTAAAGAGTGCATTAAGGAATATTAAATATTTGTTCAATATATTTAAAAAATCCAGCTTTATCATGTTACTATAGCTTATACATAGATGCTGTATCGAGCAGTCTCCATTGATTTTGTCTATTAGGCACATGTTCTTGGTTGAGCTACATTTGCTGGTGAAGTAATATTATTAATTTCATTGTTCAATCATGCTGGATTCATCTGTCTGGTTGACTTGTAGAGAATGCCTAATGGCTTTAAGTCCTCCGAATCGTACCTTATTTTAAGAAATTAAAGTTGATAAATATCCTGTTTTCCTTAATTTTTTGATATGACTTAAAAGTTTTAATAGGTTTCAGATGACAACAAGAAAGTACGCCGAAATCCTGAGTTACCTATTCCTGAGATGAATGAGGAACGTCGTAAGGAGTTGTCGGCTCGTACAGTTTATGCCAAAGGTTTTCCCAAGGAGTCAACATTGGATGATTTGCTCAAATTTTTCAAGCAACATGAAGAGGTTGAAAACATTATCATGCGAAGGTACCTAGATAGACAAACAAAGAAGAGGATTTTCAAAGGATCTATATTTGTTACATTCAAGACACAGGAACAAGTAAATATTTTTTTCAACAACATAAAATTAACCTAAATCCTCAAAATACTGTAATAAAAATGTTGCCACATAACTTTTCTCTCAAAATGCTAGCCATAATATTAGTTTGAAAATCATATTTATATTAAACATGGATGAAATTTAACACAAAGTGAAAAAAACAGTTTTATTGCCTTAGATTCCGCCTTTCTTATTTCAACTGTGAAACAGTTCGCTGTGTTTCGGATTGAAGCGAAAGGTAGCCAGTATAATTACTGGGCATGGACGGCATTTCATCTTAGGCCTCAGGATGACAACGCACCTGCAATATCAAGTGCTTTTCCTTGTTATTGCAGGTGTCTATAGGCGGCGGTAACCGCTTACCACCAGGTGGGCCGTCAGCTTGTTTATCATCTAGTTGTATAAAAAAAAAAAATGTATATACAATAGCCAATAACTAATTAACTAGAAGCTATTTCCACATGTATTTCCACTTACTGCTAAAAATGCAAATAAGTGGCATCATCAAAAAAGTGGAAAATTTGGAAACACTTGATGTGTGGTTGCCTCTAAACTAAAGAAAGTATATCTTTCTCAAATCTGTATAGGACAAGGATATCATAAAATATTATTTTAAAATTCTTAAATAATAAGCAACTTATATAAAAAAGTGTATAGATAAATGGTGGTGTGTTTTAATATGTGTGTAGATAAATCCACATTTATCAGTTATTTGCAGAGGTTGGAAATAGGTATAGTTATTTATGTACTTACACTGATTTCATAAAGCGAAAGATGAAAATGGATATGCCTTAAATCCCGAGATTAATTTTCAAGAGCAGAAATATACCTTGATTTATTAAATAAAAACATTATTTTTATTTATACAATTTAAACCACTCCATGCGTTGCCAAATTTAAATAACAACATCAGATGTCCAAAGTTGCAAAATTTTAAATCCTGGGAAGAGCCATATTAATATCAACATTCTGATGCAAGTACATAAATAACTCTACCTAATTCGGACCTCTGGTTATTAGTTATATTAGAGACATTGTGCATTCATGGCACTTTTGATAAGCAGAATCAATGAAACAATTGTATAAGCTAAAAACTTGGAATACATAAAGACAGTGCCAATAAGCCAAGAAACAAGAAAGAAAAGGACTGTAGGGATTCCGAAAACCAACATTTCATCACACTTGGTTAGGGTTGGAAATTGCTCTATTATTAATGTTATGTCAGCTGCATGTTTTACATTCATATTGAGAGAAATAGATTCACTGCACTTAAATTTCGGTTTAACATGAGTACTGTATAATTAACCCCATTGACAGCCTAAATGAAATTTGAAATATTTAGTAAAATCATGAATAGAAAAAAAAAAGTTACTCATCAAAAAAATACTAGGTACTTCAGTTACTTTCATCAGAAAAAGTCACAGGTTTTTTTCTATTTAAGCTCATGATTTTTCCTACCAAAATAGTTTTGTAAATACCTTTACAATATTTATCAATAAGGTAAAAATAAAAATTATGAAAATAATGCATGAATTAATCAATCAATATTGTTTACAGGCTGAAAAGTTCAGAGACACAAAGGATTTAAAATATGGTGAAACTGACATGATAACTCACTGGCAAGAAGAGTACCTCAAGCAAAAGCAGGAAGAATATGTCTCCAAGAAAGAGAAACGGGAAAAGAAAACCAAAGACAAGAGTGTAGAAGTGAGTCAATATTCTTATTTTCCAGTAGATAGGTAAAAAATTTATGTTTTAAAATTTAATACTACACACTAGGTACACAGTTATAATTTACAAAACTGAAAAGTTTTATAAAAATATTGATTGATATCCGAGTTTTAACCACTTCGTTTTGCTTGCTAGACAAGGAGATCTGATATTAACTTTAATGTCACAGTACATACATGTCTGCCATACATTTTTCACTAAATGGTGATTTTGTTAATCGACAGGTATACTGCAGTTTCTAATTCAATTATATCGGGTATTTTTTGGCTAAAATCAATTCTATGTTCACTGTTTGTTTTTTTTTTATTAATTGATAAAACAATGGGTCTATTATTTTTTTTCATGCCAATTCCCAATTCATAAAGTAGTTGCAAAAGATCTATACTTTCATAGCTGTACTGATGTGTCACGCATGGCACATCTCCCAAAAATTAATTTTAGAAAATTGCTGCAGATAATATCACATGTTCCTCAAATCTAAATATTGACAAAATTGATCATCATGTGATATGTGTGTTTTTATTCATAGTTATCCTTAGAATAGTTTTTCTAATCTATTCTAATCTGTTAAGCTACACAATAACCTCTGGCTTATGATAATTAAAAACCAATTGTGTTGGAATCTGTGGGTTGGCATTGGCAGCTAGAATGTGAGCTACCTGATATTGAGAAACCTGATTTTTTTTTGGAAGTTTTATCATATATTTTTTGTTATTTTAGGAGAAAGGAGATAAAGAAGAGTTCAAATTACCAACGGGCACAGTGTTCCATTTCAGCCAGGGAGACAACAAAATGAAGAGAGAAGATGTCAAAGATGCTTTAACAGCTCTAGGTAAGTTTAACTGATTTTCAGTCTGATTCATAACTTTTTTTTGTATGAGAAGGGCAAACCAAGGCACAGCCCTTGAGTACTACTTATGTGTTGCCTTCATTGAGAAATTCTTTACCGAAAACTCAAAATGAAAATCTCACTACTCTAGTTTAATCGCATGGGAATGTCAACTAACATTAATAGAGCACAACCTAATCTAGTACAGCCTATAATTACTAGAGTTGTGACATTTTCATTTTAAGTTTATGATAAAGATTTTTTTTTTGTATGGCTTACTTTTAAACACATGTTAATGATATTCAATGATTTTGGGATCCCTATTCTCTTTGCAATTTTTCTTCAAGATTGAAGTTTTGGCACTGTACAGACTGCCTTAATGGTGTAGCGGTCAAAAGCTTAAAATCTTTTCCCACCAATTTGAAATTTATAGTAGATAATGTTCACTTCAACTGTATTTCCAGGTGCCGAAATAGCTTACATTGACTACAAAATCGGAGATACCGAAGGCTGGGCTCGTCTCACTAAAGAGGATGCAGCTAAAGAGATCGCTCCCAAGATAACAGATGGAAAAATCAAAATTGGTGACAAAGAGGTTGTATTCAAACTGCTAGAGGGTGACGAAGAGAAGGTGTACCTTGAAAAGACTGTCGAGGAAATGGTGAAGCGACGCAAGAACCAGAAGAGCTTCAGTAAACAGCATAAGGGCAAAAACAAGGGCAGATTCAACAGGAAACGGAAACAAGACCAACACGACGATGCGCCAGCGTCTAAAGTCAAAGCGGACAGTTAGTTATTTAATTGCAGTTTTACTTTTAAGCAAATATTCTGATTCCAAAAAATATATTAAAAAGTGCATAGTGGATGACCATTATGATACATAAAAATATCTTCGTGTTACGACTTACATTTGTAGGTTCATTAAAAATACCTCAATTATAATGGTGTGGTAATATTACGGAACAGAGTTCCATTTTTGTGAAATAAAGTTTATATGTAGAAAATTTTAGTTTATTTTTTCTGTAGTTTAGCACCCGCATACCCCGTTAGCTGAATGGCACTCTAGCGGTCGAAATGATGATTTTCCTAAGGGTCGGTGGGTGGACATAATGCCAAACGAGAATCTGCGTACATTATGCCGAGCGAAGCTCAGAGAATTTTTCACTGCTGAAGCCGGCCCATTATAGTCTTTATCTGTGTGAAAATAGGATCGTAAATTAATTAAATCAGTCGCACGGTAAGATGCAGTGTGACCAGACCCGTGTGCGTGATTTCCCAACGCTTGGATTTTTGCCGACGGGCACGCCGCCGCCGCAGCCAGTCGATCTCTGCATTCTCTTCTTGTAACAAATGAAAAAAAGAACTGCTGATCGACGAAGTCCAAAAAAGGCAACCCCTTAAAAAACTTATCTGGGTAACATCTCAGTTAAGAATGTAAGGTATGATGTTTCCCACCTCTAAAATATCGGATGCACCCTAAATGATTTGAAATTGTATATGGACGGTGGCTCTAAGAGCCACCGCACATATACAATTTCAAATCGTACAACTAAATTGCGTGCTTTCATAGGCCGCACATTTCGTCGACTTAGTTGGTGGACAGTGTTGCTAGCGCGGTGAAGTCTGCGATAAAATGCGGATAAACAACGCACTTCGTAACTTAATAAAAAGAAGACGAAAACAGAAAAAAACATTTAGGGTGCATCCGATATTAAGTGACAGATTAGAGCGTGGGAAACATCATACCTTACATTCTAAACTGAGATATTACCCAGATAAGTTTTTTAAGGGCTTGCCTTTTTTGGACTTCGTTGATCAGCAGTTCTATTTTTTCATTTGTTACAAGAAGAGAATGCAGAGATCGACTGGCTGCGGCGGCTTGTGCTCGTCGGCAAAAATCCAAGCATGGGGAAATCACGCGCACGGGTCTGGTCACACTGCATCTTAGCGTGCGACTGACCAACTAAGTTGTTATAGTGTGCGGGCTATCGGCCGATAGTTGGCCAATTATTTAGTTGAACGACTTAGTTGATATAATGTGCGGGCTATCATAAGATTCTATGCCTATTAGACATTCTGCGATTTAGTTGTTCGATTTGAAATTGTATATGTGCGGTGGCTCTTTGTCGACAATATGACCTTGTATGGGAGTGGTTTTACACTGAACGCGGCAACATTACGTAGGCGCGAGATCGCGTCCACGGCACCTCGGCTTGGACCTCGGGTAGAATTACTTGGACACTGCTGCTTCATTGAGGTAGAGAAAGAATTTTGCTAACGTAAAGCAAGTGTAAGCTATGATGGTCCCTAATAATCCCCTAGGATCTGTAAGTTTAATTCTATATTCAAATAAAAAGTCGTTTATATAGCACCCGGTAAACGTTCAAACAATTTGTCACATAACAATATGCTTATGTTGACAAACGTCAACTTGAGAGAAAAATCGATTGACGTCTTGATTTTTTAATGATTAAATCAGGGATTGTCAAAGTATATCAACCCCTTGGGGTCGAAATCGGTTTCCTACCCAGGGGTCGATAAATTATCACAAGTTCTTATTCGTAACTATTAATTTAATATAGTCTATAAGTTGTGTTACGTACGGTTACCAACTTGTTATGAATTTAAATTGCTAAGTATTTTGTATGAGTATCTATCAGATAGAACACAGAATATTTCAATATCGAATTTTACTTCACAAAAATTTTAACAAAAATTAAAACCGACTTCAAAAAAAAATTTTAAACAAAAATTAAAACCGACTTCAAAAAACTCAAAAGGATGAAATAATTAAATTTAAGTATATATTCATCCCCTAGAAACATATTTTTGGGGTTGGTGCTTTACTTTCTATTGTTTTTGGAAACCACTTAGCACCAACTCCAAAAATATGTTTCTAGGGGATGAATATATACTTAAATTTAATTATTTCATCCTTTTGAGTTTTTTGAAGTCGGTTTTAATTTTTGTATCGTTTCACTAAAAAGTCATTGGAAAAGCAAAAATTCGCAATTTCGCTTATGTAGACGATTTCATAATTTCAGTTTTTTTTTAATTTAAAACCAAAGTACCCAACCGTTTTTGAAAAAATTTTTATGGGACCAAATGGCAGCTATTCCGCATCGAACAAAAAAAGAATCACGTAAATCGGATCAGTAATCTCGGCGTAATCGGTGTACAGTCGGCAGCACATCAAGCGTAACAGTATATATAACCCTAGTAAACGCTATGTATAGCTATTAGAAAGAAAGCACACCCTCTTCGCTATTGGTTCAACTTCCACCATCTTTTAGAATCTGACCAATAGCAGAGCTTGTCAGAATGCTTCGAGCGTTTATTGGTTAAAATTGGTCGAATTGTTTGAGCTAACGCTATTTGTACGCGCAGTTTAGTCTAACTTCTATGACATCGCATTTTTTAAGTATGAAGTTGGGGCTCAAGTTTAGAAGATTTTTTTTTGTATCTGTGGTATTTAAAAGTTGAGTATAGAAATAGGATGTCCATTTTGTATTGAGACCTGAATTGTATGTGGCTACCTAATAATAAGGGTTCAAACTATTGAATACGAAATAACGAAATCAACATTGACTTTTCTTGTTTAATTTATTTGTAGTTAAATGTTAGTTTCTTTGAAAAAAATAAGTAATATACGAAATGGCCACGCACTTGAATGGAATGAAAATAAAATAGTAGCACTACACAAATGGGTAGTTAATTATATGAAAATCCGACCAAATATCGGTAAGTTAGAATTTTGTTCTACTGTTTTTATGAGAACAGGACACACCAACCTATATTTTAAATAAACTGCACTTTTCTTCTTGTTTTTGAAATGACCGCCATGTGTATAAAAGTATTTTGCTTCATTTATTTTTTACCTATACGAAACAGGTTTTGGTCAATGTCATTTGATTTTCTTCAACTTCTAACAAAATGAAAAGTATTTGGAGTATTTGGAGACTTCCTTGCTAAACTAATTAACTTATAACCTTGCATAACCTTGATAAGTTAATTAGTTTCATTATTTGGTCTAAATATACCAACTAATCATATTTGTAAAATGATTCCACCTACTATATTGTTTTGTAAAAACATCTTTAATTAAGTAGCTGATATTCTGAAAGACTCAATCCAGTTTATTTATGAACAGGTACACATAATAAAACAAATACTACTTTGCAGGTGGCGGACCATATATTTTTGGTTTTTAAATATGAGATGAAGATCCAGGCTGTTGGTAGAGGCTACAAGATAGTGTGTTGATGTGTGGTGTATTTGTTCACATAATTCTTGTTATTAGTGAATTCCATACCTATGTCAGTGAAATAAATAAGTAACCACAAACCAGACAAGAGATATTCTATTGTTGAGTGGATGCCAGTGTCAAAATTTATTTAACTAAAAGCTTCAGACATAAATAATATTTTTACAAAAAGTATGTGTGGTTTATGACCACCACATAGAGATTAGGGTAAGTTTCAGTTTATAATTTAATGACTGACTTCGAAAAAAATGAAAGGTTATTGAAGATATTTTTTTAAGATACTTAGTTCAACATTTTGGCTTAGCAATAGTGAGCACTTTAAATCAATACATAAGCAACCAGAGTCATAATTACATTAGTTTTTGTTTCCTGGGGTGATAAGATCAACAGGGCCTGGTAAAAATACTTATAACACCACCACATTACAAAGTAGGTTAGGAAGAGTTGTCCCTATAGGTACCTATACCTATCTCTGCCTGGACAACTGTAATATTCACATGTTCATAATTGTTCAGCAATAGCAGTGTTCCAAGTTCCTACATGATATTAGTGTAACTTTCATGACCTGTAAATTCAAATGTAATAGTAAGGCTATCTAATTATCTATGTGATTTTTATGATAAGAGATTGATATAATTTCAAAGAGCAATGGTGTTAATTCACCCAGAACATTATTTTCTTAACCCAAATTATAATAAAATATAGTTACTTTTCTAAACCTAACAGTCTTCTAACATATTTTCTCTTATTACTTTTGTTGTTTAATATTATTTAAATTCACTTACTTCTCATTGCAATGGTTATTTGATTTAGAATGGTGTTCAAAATTTAATTTAAGCAATTTTATAGGTTAAGTAGTAATATTTCTCACATCACAGGAATGGTTTTTGAATACCTGTCAAGTATCAGATTCCAGAGTTTCCAGACACAACTGATTTTTCAATTGTCTTAACACTCCAGAGGGATAATGCCGCTTGACAGATGAATAAATTACTAGCATGAAACAAAAATTTGCATAACTCTTTAATTAAAAGAGATTTCTGAAAGTTGTGATGTTCTACATATAATTTTGGATTTCATTAAATTTTTTTTTTTTTTTTTTTTTTTTATACAAAGCACGGCAATTGACCCAACACCACCTGATGTGAAGCGGTAAGGAGAGTCCATATGCGAAGACAGCTAGTGCAGAAACGGACAATGCACTAGCTGCCTCCACCTTGCCGGCCCAAAAGGTGCTTTTTCACGCCTCTCTTGAAGGACCCCATGTTATAGGAAGGAGGAAACACATGCGCTGGCAAAGAATTCCAAGTTCTGGAAGTACGACAAAGAAACGAAGAACTAAATTTCTTTGTGCGTGATGTTGAGGTGGAGACAGTAAATGGATGACTCCGAAGACCAGCACGCGTGCTCCTGAGCAGAAAGGGGGAAGGTGGGATAAGGTCGAAAAGCTCTTCAGAGCACTCTCCGTGATAAAGCCGATAAAAGGCGCTAAGCGACGCAATGTCCCGACGCAATTGTAGAGGCTCAAGTTTGTTCGTGACCTCTACATCGCCAATGATACGGACAGCACGACGCTGCAATCTGTCCAGTGCATCGAGGAGGTACTTGGCGGAGCCATCCCATAAGTGCGAGCAATATTCCACGCAAGACCGGACCTGAGTTTTGTACAGCAGGCATAGCTGGTCAGGCGTGAAAAATCGACGCACCTTGTTCAGGACACCGAGCTTCCGTGAGGCTGTTTTTATCACGGTTTCGATGTAGTTTCTAGAATTGAGATCGCAGCATATCTCCATACCGAGTAAGTTCAAGGAGGCCTGTGCCGAAAGAGTAGTACCCTGAAGAGAGGGAAGGGGAAGGAACGGCGACATTTTGGCTGTAAACGCACACACCTGTGTTTTCTTAGCATTGAACTCAACAAGATTGTTAGATCCCCATTCAGATACGAGGTTCAACACCCTGTTGAGCTCAATAGTAAGATTCTCCCTCTCTTTCTCGGTTTCAGCGCGTCCAGCCCCTGGGCGACCGTAATATCCCCCATGCACTGTACTGTCATCCGCATAACAATGAATGCTTCCTAATGGAAGCATATCATTGATATGAAGAAGAAAGAGTGTGGGGGATAAAACAGAGCCTTGTGGTACACCAGCATTCACAGACATGAACCGCGAAGCGCATCCATCTGCGAGGACGCGTATTCTCCGCTCATGTAGGAAGCCGGCGATCCAGTTGCAGAGCTGATCGGGGGGACCGTATGCCGGGAGCTTGGAGAGAAGAGCCTTGTGCCAGACCCGATCAAAAGCTTTGGCAATGCAAATAATTATAGAAAAGAATAAGGGAGGTAAAATGGTGCTAAAAATACTAATATCTACCTACCTACTACCTACCTACTTAACTGCATATTGTTAGCACCTAAGTTATTCATAAAATTACCCTTTTTAGTTTTTATGACCCCCGACCCTAAAAGAGGGGCATTTTAAGTTTGATGTGTCTGTCTTTGTATCTGTAAGTTTGTCTGTGCCATCGTAGCTACCACTGACAGATGTTGATGCATTTTTTTTTGTTAGAAAGTTAATGTGGTCAAGATGGTTCTTAGCTTTGAATTATAAAGATCTGTTCAGGCGTTTGATGATAATCTTTCACAGATCAGATTTTTTTCAAATTTGGTGCACTCTTACTTTAGTGATATTTCAATAAGACGAGGCTGAAAGTTAATTAAAATTTTATTTTAATATTGTTAACTATTCAATAAACATGTTAAATCAATTTTGACTCTGTTTCTTATTTCTTACACATTCCCAATTAGACCTGCTCAAATAAAGAATTTCTTATTTCTGTCAAGCCATGGATTGCAGAAACAATTGGTTTTTAGTTTTGTCCAAAAAAAAATGTATTCTTAAGTAATTTTACTGTCATCAATCATCATCAATATCAGTTTATCTCAGAGAAGTAGATCCAAGTAGCAGTTTCAGAATGTCAATGAAGTATTTGGCTAAATCATAATGCAATTTGAATTGCAACTTATGACTTATAAAATTACTAATCCAAATGTTTTTCATTCAAGAGACAGCACTTCACCATTTCACCTGTAATTTCAGTTTTATAGTGCTACTTTTAGTTATTTATCACTATAATTTGAGATCAGTGTCATAGAAGAACTAGTAGCGACCAGTGTCTAGGAATTATTGTTGAGTCTCTTTGATTAGATACTCATTGAACAAAGCTGTTAGCTTCTTAAACTAGTCATATTAACAACCTATAAAACTATATACAGTTTTGGAATTTGTTATTATCACCTTGAATATTATAGCATTGCAGAATATTTTAAAACTAAGTGTTTCTGGTGTAAGTGAGGTCGCCAGATCTCATGCGTGCTCATGGGGTGTAGCATCAGTCCGATCAGTCTACCTGTCTGTCTGTGTGTCTACTTAATAGCTTCTTTGCACCATCATCATCATCATCAACACCAGCCTATATACGTCCCACTGCTGGGCACAGGCCTTACATGGGAGAAACACATGAGGAGTTTGGGCCATAACACTACCACGCTGGCCCAATGCGGGGTGGTGGGTTAAAGCGGTTGCAGGAGCAACAGCTTAACATGCGAAGCACGGAGGAGCTCGAGATAACAAACTTTGATTTCCATCCTAGGATCGACCATGGTGAAAGTGGCTTTGTTTTTCGTATCGAAACCAAGCGCTCAAACCAATACGCCACCAAGCTCCTCCTCCTTAGCTTAAAAAACTTGTATTAAAATTTGAATCCACTACACTATTAATTCCCTACTATTATTTTATTTTAATCATTAATTAAAAAAACCCTACACATTATAATCATCACGTCTGTTAAGAGATACCCACTACTGAGCATAAGCGTCAGAGAGAAATAAAACAATAAAACACATTAATTTGTCTCTTAGTATGTGGACAGAGGTGGTGGAACAAGGTGGTTTTGTCCACGGTCCGTTCTACCTTCTACGGGTGCTCGGCGGTCCGAACCCGTGACCTTTCACAATTCGAATGACTGCCCTAACCACTGAGCTATAGAGGATTTAACTGAATCCTTTAAAGTTATTATAGATATTCCTTAGATATAAACAATTAATCTAAGTGATAATCTTTCAGTTTTTTAAGCGTTTACTTATGGCTAAAACTTAAAGACTAGTAACTATAAATTTTGAAATGTATTTAAAATAAGTAACTATAACCCCCGACTTTACACAATTCTTTTACAAACTGATCGACTGCTCTATCCTTATCCTTAGACAGACCATCATAAGATATATTATCTCTAATCTATGATCGTAGGACTATAACTAACACAAATCAAAAAGTAATGTAATGTCACAGGCGAATTTTATACCCTACCTATTGATCTAAATATCATGAGCCATACCTTGATAATTAATAATCGACCTAAGGTATCTGTTATAAGGTCGAGATTCCATTGAAGACGTAACCGCATTGCACCATATATTGTTATGTCGTATGGTATTGTAATTAACTTAAATAGAAAAGGATTTAGATCCTACATAAGTAAGTATATTAGAAAAAAACAAATCACAAAGATCTATCTATCATACCTACTTCACATACCTAATTGAAAATTTATTCAAGTATTAGTAGTTGATAGTTAGTGATTTACACCAACAAATCATTACAATTTTATACATTTAACACAATTTCAACTTTATCGTCATGTAATTAAGCTTCAAAATTGCTTGCTTCACACATCACTGTATCTTGTAAAATACATTAAATAAATTCGAAACAAAGTTACAAACATCCCTGGTTGATTGAGTTACATACTTGTCTTCGTTCTTGGGGAACCCAGTTCAAATCTCAAATATTGTTTGTTGAGAATTTATTTTTAACACTAAAATTCAATAAGATTTTGTGTGTTGTATTTGTGCTAGGTCTAATATTACTTTTCTTCAAAATTGTTAATTCATATTCACATTTGAAGAGTAGAATGTTAGATCTTTAAAATATTGTGAATGAGTAGTAGTTACAGGTATGATAATAGGAGTTGAACATTATAAATGTTTTGTTTTTGTTTTTTAACATTAAATAAATGTAGAAAAACAAACCTAAGTAAATGTTTATTATCATTTCTCTCCATAACAATGGACCATAATAATGACCCGACAATAGAAATATTTTTTAAGTTAATAACAATGAATAAATAATGAAGCCTGTATTTTAATAGGTATAATATTAGTTGATTGAAATAACTAGGTACGCTGAGCATCATTGGTAAATAGGTAGGTAAATAAAATATCTTAACTAGCCATTATATGTAGAAAACTTTTTGTTTTATTAAATTAAAGCAATAGTCTCAGCCGTACTTTAATTTTAAATCAAGTTCAAACAACGAAGCGAAGAGAGTAGACCGCGTACATAGCTAGCTGTAGCTATAGCTACCTATAAACCTACACATATTTCGTCGGAGGCTATATCGAAGAAATACAAATTTTAATAGTCGTCGCGCTCGCGTTCAAGGCCAACTGCGAGTATTGTAGGTACAGAGTACTTGAGAGAGAGACGTTAGAAAGAGGCGCTGAGAGACATATGTTTATCCTTTGCTCACAAATTTTCTGTGCGTTGCGCTCTCGGTTCAAGGACAAACTGTTACGCTTGACGTGCTGCCGACTGTACATACATAGAAAAAAAAAAAAAAACATACCGGCCGAATTGAGAACCTCCTCGTTTTTGAAGTCGGTTAAAAAACTATTCCACAATTTTTCATTACTTGAATATAATAACTAATCATTACCATTTCATACAATGGAATAAAGTTTTCTGAAAAAAATATTTCAAACTTGCTTTGGCTACCAGAATAACTAGAATAAAAGTGATGATGTTGTAAGAAAATGGGAAAATGAAAATCGTTGTAGTTATTTGCGATAAAGTGACGGATCCCCATTTTGTAACAATGGGGAAAAAACTAAAGATAGGATTTATAAAGTATTTTGGTTATGGTGGTATCAGTTCATTTTTGAAAAGGCCATGCAGAAAATAGTTTGGGAATTTCTGGATTAAATAAACTTTAATTTCCACCCGATATACGATGCCTGCCTCAAGCACAGAATAGCTAACCTCAAGTACCTAAACAAAAAAGTGCTAGGTAATTTCTATACAGTCGACCGCATATTAAGTAGGTAAGTACTCTCTCTGATCTGTGAATCAAGTGTAACGGTTCCACCTTGTGAGGTCGCCCTTATTACGTTTTTAATAGAAGTAGCTTTCGTGGAGCAACTGTTCACTAGATATGCTGTCGTCTGTGCCTACTTATATTTTTTGGTGATTTCAAAATAATAATTTTGGCATGTGATTATGTTTTCTTTGATATTCTTGTCGCAAATTCCGGATAATTAAATATTAGTGAATTGAAGTAAAGATTTTATTGAATTAAGAGAGAAAATCCTAATCTTCGTGATTAATTTTTTTTTGGAAATATTAATGTTACGTTTTCGGCTGCGGTCCGAAAACCACTAAAAGTAGGTAATTATCAGCGCTACTAACGCGCTCAAATGCGTCCGACCCGAAATAACTGTAAGCGCAATAACATTATAGCCGGGAGTGGAGATATAGAGCCATTTTTAAATGATATGGAAAGTTATTTGTACGGGCTTAAATTATATGGGCAGCCAATTTTAAACACGAACAGGATTTTTTGATTCTTAATTTGTATTAAAAGCATTAAGGAAATTTATCAAAATTTGATTGCTTCTGGAGCACTAAGGTTTAATTCCACGTACAAATTTAGCCAAGATCATTTGGAGTGCTTCTTCAGTGCCATCCGCGGTAAAAGTGGATTCAATAATAATCCTACTGCGATGCAGTTTTAAAGTGCATACAAACGTCTAATCATTCCCGGGGAGATTAAACACATCACATCTGGCAATTGCATTCTCTTGGAAGAAATAAAAATCCTGACGTTCAGTGACATCTGTCTTGAAAATATTATTAATATGTATGTATGTACACCAAGTCAGGAGCTCGGTGGCGTAGTGGTTTGAGCGCTCTGGTTTCGATTACGAAAACAAAGCAACTTTCGCCATGGTCGGTCCCTGGATGGGTCAATCAAATTTATAATCTTGAGCTCCTCCGTGCTTCGGAAGGCACGTTAAGCCGTTGGTCCCGGTTGTTACTGCAACCGCTTTAACCCACCAACCCGCACTGGACCAGCGTGATGGTGTTATGGCCCAAACTCCTCATGTGTTTCTGCCATGTAGGAAGGCCTGTGCCCAGCAGTGGGACGTATATAGGCTGGTGATGATGATGACACCAAATCCACCCGGGAAGAGCAATTTATGGAATCTATAGAGGGTGATCCTGTCATTGACGATGGTCATGATTACTTAGCTAATCCTTCTAGGTTGACTGTTTATACCAAAGAAGTCATAACTTATATACTTAGGCGGTTTTATTGTGAGAAAAATAAGAAGGGTCATAAAATGTGAAGATTGCCTTATTGCCTTAATCACAAATAAATATGCAGGAATAATAGCGACGAAAGATAAGGGAGGTCTTATTTATCCCTCTAATGATGTTTTTAAAATTTGCGAATTAGCTGAAAAAATATTACGAGCTCGTTCTCAAAAAGGTCTCTCTTTCTACAATGAGAAAAACTTATTGCCAAAAATGGTTTTCCAGTGCTTCAAAGCATGTACACGTACAAATTCCAACATTTTTGTAAACGATCATTTTGATTTTCAACCACTGGTTGGAAATCATAAAATTTTACTCATTAAAGCTATTGAAATGCACTATTTTGAAGCACGCATACACCATGCGACTAAACAAAATTTTACACCAAAAGAACTAATCCGTAATGTTCATACGAAATTAGTACTTTTCCAAGGCCAATAAATGAGAACTTTTAATATGTAATAAAAAACTAATTATTGAAAAAAAACAAAAAACCCGACTGCATTAAATTATCACTCAAAAGGGAAAAACAAGCTACATAATTTAGTATTAGGTGTATGCACCGTGTATTTTAGTTTTATTTGATACCTATTTAACCAACAAATATTTTTTAATGTATTACAAATACTTTTTATGTTTTCAATCACTGCAGGTTTGGCGTCTCAAATCCGCCATTTTGTTTCTTTATATTTTTTATGTACCCCAGTCCCCAGTGTGATGTCACTCGTGCTATCAAGACGAATCTAACGTTCAGGCTGTAGCAGAGAAAAGAAATCTACGTACAAACAGCAACAATCTTAACTGCCCGTTTGAGACGCAACAGACAGAAATTCCTCCAGAAAGGTAGAAAGAGATGAAATTATTTGTACAAATAATTTTATCTCTTTCTACCTTTCTGCCTGTTGCGTCTCGAACGGGCAGTTAAGATTGTTGCTGTTTGTACATACATACACTCGAAAAACATAACCCTCCTTCTGGGGCAGTCGGGTAAAAATATTATTTATTGCTTTTTCACCCCGCAGTGTCATCTGAGTAAGATGTTTCACTAATAAAAATATATAAGCTAGAAAATTTTCCCGTCCTGAGGCGGAGATCGAACCCGCGACCTTTCACAATTCGGGCGACTGCTCTAACCATCTGAGCTACCCAGGACCTAACCCTGTGAAATTCTTCTAGTCTATCTGTATTTGCGTTATAAGCCAACGTCTACCCTACAAGGTCGCGGGTTCGATACCCACCTCAGGACGGGAAAATTTTCTAGCTTAGATATTTTTATTAGTGAATACAATTTTCAAACCTTTATAATAATGTTAAAATTAAAATTAAGAATAAGATGTTTCACTCAATAATAATGTAGCATTCTAATGTGAAAGAATTTTTGATCGATCCAGTACTATGTGTTTATTCGTTACAAACATACAAAAATTAAAATATTTCCAGCATCTAAACTCGTGTAATATATTGTAATAACTAATAAACAACCCATTTGTCAATGGCGTAGGCTAAGCAAAGAGGTTATCCCTCTTATAAATTACTAATTTTTAACCGACTTCAAAAAAAGGAGGATGTTATCAATTCGTCTGTTTTTTTTATGTTTGTTACCTCAGAACTTTTGACTGGGTGAACCGATATTGATGATTCTTTTTTCGTTTGATGCGGAATAGTTTCCGTTTGGTCCCATAAAAATTTTTTGAAAATCCATTGGGTAGTTTGGTTTTTAAATAAAAAAAACTGTAAAAATTAAGTCGTCTACATATGCGAAATTGCGGATTTTTGCTTTCCTATGAATTTTTAGTGAAATGATACGATAGTAGAAATCAATTTAAGCTCACGGTCACCCATCTAGCTTTGACCTTCAAAAGTTATCACTAAAAATTTTGAAAAAAAAAAATTTCAACAAAAGTTAAAACCGACTCCAAAAAACTGAAAAGGATAAAATAATTAAATTTTAGTAGGTACTCATCCCCTAGGAACATATTTTTGGAGTTGGTGCTAAGTTGTTTCCAGAAACCATAGATAGTGAAGCACCGATTCCAAAAATATGTTCCTAGGGGTTGAATACCTTCTAAAATTAAATTATTTTATTTTTCAGTTTTTTGGAGTCGGTTTTAATTTTTGTTTAAATATTTATTTGTATGAAAAGTTACTTGTGAGTGTTTGTAAATTATAATTAGTGAATATAATAAATTATAATTAAATTATTCTTATATTATGGTTACTACGATTAAATTACGAGGTTAAGGAAAACCACTATTTTATTCTGAAAACATTCACAAGAATTACATAGCAATTTATGTTCAAAACAACAAACGAACAAGGATATCATAAAAATAAAATAGAAATTGCTTTACAGTAACTTTGCTTCAGATGTCAACAAGATCAAGAGTCAAGTCAAAGATAGAGATGCGCGATATGAATCGATATTATGCTGTATCGATACGTAGAAATGCGATATACAAATTTGACGACCGTCTGGTCGAGCGGTCTGTACCCCTTGCTATGCAGGCTACTCGGTCAAGAGGTCCCGGGTTCGAATCCCGGTAGGAGCAAATGTTTGTATGATGAGTACGAGCATTTGTTTACGAGTCATGGATGTTTATATGTTTATTTAGTATATTTCTAAAAAAGGACAAAGTAAAGACAATGAAACAACAAACAGTTAAAGAAATATCACAATCGGTACCTCTAGAGGAAATATTAACTACTAGAACAGACGGAGGGGACAAATTACACCCAATATCTGAAGCTGAAAGAAAGGCTAATTATACAGACAGAAGATCATATTCACATGTAGTAAAACATCAAAATAAAAATGAAAATTGTTATACAGATCCACTCACAACAACCTTGAAAAACATGGAAGACATATATATAAAACAAACAGAGAAAATTGATTTAATACTACAACAAATGAGTACTTTAATGAACATCATAACTACAATACTCAATAAAATGTCAAAATAACATTACTTAAAATCGCAACCTGGAACATAGATGGTTTAGCACCCAACAAATATGAGGTTGAAACTCTGCTGCAGCTACATCAACTGGACATACTATTAATCTCGGAAACTCATTTCACTGTTAATAGTGATGTTAGAATAAAAAACTATAAAATATATTGTACAAACCACCCAGATGGAACTGCTCATGCAGGTGCTGCAATCATTATAAAATCTTCAATCGATCACTATGAGCTCCCACAGTTTAAAACTCAACATATCCAAGCTACTACCGTTGCCGTTCAGGATAAAAATGGGGGTTTTAATGTTTCTTCGGTGTACTGTCCTCCAAAGCACAGGATAACTGAGGAACAGTTTACTGAGTTTATAGAGACCTTAGGCGGACGCTTTGTAGCTGGAGGAGACTGGAATGCAAAGAATGTTCACTGGGGATGCAGACTAAATACAACTAGAGGCAGAGAACTTAAGAAATGCGTTGACAAAAACTTTCTTACTACTATTGCGACATCAGAATCCACGCATTGGCCCAGTGATCCCAATAGATTACCTGATATTCTGGACTTCTTTATACAAAAGGGATTATCTAGATACTTCATGTCAGTTGAGTCCTGTTTGGATAGCTCTACTAATCATGTCCCAGTTATCTTAAAAGTTAGCACTACCATTCTCAGTAGTGAAAAGAGAGCAACATTATACAATAAACACACAGACTGGGACTCATTTCGAGAAATGGTAGATGAAACACTAAAACTAAAAATATCGCTGAAAAATGAAACTGATATAGACAATGCTACCCGAGAACTCACAACGGCGATTCAAGCGGCATGCTGGAAAAGTACGCCGGATGCTTCTAACAAAACGCCTAGACAACATACTGTACCTTGGGACATTAGACAAAAAATCCTAAATAAAAGAAGGCTACGCAGGGTTTGGCATAATAGCCGACATCCAGAAGACAAAACTGCTTTCAACAGAGCTATCCGTGATCTAAAAGAAACTATTAAAGCAGCGAATGATGCCACTCTGGAAGCCCACCTAGAATCACTTACAGCCACTAAGGCCACTGACTATTCACTATGGCGTGCCTGTAAAAACTTTAACCATCCACAAAACGCCAAACCACCACTCCGAGTAGGAAATATATGGGCTAAATCTAAGCCGGAAAAGGCACGGATTTTTGCTAACCACTTAGCTGAGGTGTTCACGTGTAATGAAGCTGACCCCAATATTGACGATTCTGATGTTGATGACATCCTGAATCAAGATTTTCAACTTGAATTGCCACTAAGAACTGTAACACCTCAGGAAATCATTAGATGCATTAAAGATATGGAAAACGGTAAAGCACCTGGTTTTGATTTGATAGACAAGAAAGTGCTTTCAAACCTCCCCCATAAAGGAATAATGTTTATGACCATACTCTTTAACGCCATCATGAGGATTGGCTACTATCCGGCGTTATGGAAGGTATCCCAAATTATAATGATCCATAAACCTGGCAAACCTATCCATGAAGTAACCTCTTATAGGCCAATAAGCTTACTGCCTATTACATCCAAACTTTTTGAAAAGGTTTTATTACACAGACTTCTCAAAACATTTGCTGAAAGGTCCATTATACCAGATCATCAGTTTGGATTCAGGAAACAACACGCAACTATAGAACAAGTCCATAGAGTATGTAATGTAATAAGTACTACACTGGAACAAAAGCAATATTGCTCCTCTGCATTCCTTGACGTACAACAGGCGTTTGACAGGGTTTGGCACAAAGGTCTCCTGTGCAAAATTAAAACACTGCTACCACACAATTTCTACAACATATTAAAATCATATGTGTCAGAAAGGATTTTCCAGGTCAAGGAGGATGGTGCTACATCCGTATTCCATAACATAACAGCTGGAGTGCCACAAGGCTCAGTACTTGGGCCTGTACTATACACATTATACACATCCGACTTCCCCAAGATTCCAGACGTGACTGTAGCAACTTATGCAGATGATACAGCAATTCTAGCATCTAATAGGTGTCCTATGGAGGCTTCCAAAATCTTACAAAACGGTCTCAACAGGATAGACAAATGGCTCAAACAATGGAGAATCAGAACTAGTGCATCTAAGTCAGTCCAGATTAATTTTCTGATTCTCGCTGAAATAATTTCCAGGTGTATGTGCCAAGAAAGTCTTTGGTCTATCATTACACCTAGGTATTTCACGCTGTTAACTTTTTGAATGATAGGACACTGGCAGTTACGATCAGAACATTCACTCTAAGAAAGGAAAACTGTCCACCAGTCACTCTAGGTGGTGAACAGCTTCCTCACCAGGAATCAGTGAAATACCTAGGAATACACTTGGATCGAAGGCTGACTTGGAGGAAGCATATACAGACCAAGAGAGATGAGATCAACCTAAAACATAGAGAGCTGTACTGGCTACTTGGTCGAAACTCAAAACTATCAGTGGATAACAAGCTCCTGATCTATATGACAGTGCTCAAACCAATATGGACCTATGGCATCCAATTATGGGGTTCAGCTTCTGACTCAAACATAATGATAATACAGAGAGTCCAAAACTGTATTTTAAAGCACTCAGCAAATTCACCCTGGTTTGTAAGAGTTGATGAGCTTCATAAATACCTGAATATAAACACGGTAAAGGCTGAAATTAGACTCCACAGCTCCAGATATAAAACAAGGCTAAAAAACCATCCTAATCATTTAGCAGTGCAACTTACAATCCCTAAGATCATGGGACGATTAAAGAGACGCAAAATTATGGAACTAGATAGTCAGTAATTGTAGCTGACTGTAGTAACTCAAAGAGTGGAGCCCTAATGAGGACTTCAACTCTACACGCCAAATTCTCTCCACACATCTGCTCATAGTCCAAGACTGATTGCATGATAAAAGCACAAAAAAAAAAAAAAAAAAAACATATTATTATCAATATTTATCCGTTATCTAGTATCCATAACACAAGCTCTAAATGATGCTTACTTTGGGCTAGATAATAGGTGTGAGTGTATGATTATTATTATTATTATTATTACTATAGATATTTTGTATTGATACACGACTATACAATACGCATCAATATTATCGTATCTCCAGGTAAAAAATATCGAACCCACATGGGTTCAATCAAATTGTTATATTAAACGTCCTTTATGTTCTGAATCTTCAAAAAATGTTCCTAGAGAAGGCATGGATGACATTTTAAAACTGTATCTCAGAGAACCACTTAGGGACAGAAATAAAAATCCAATATGGGGCCTTTTTCTGGGAACACACTTTAATTCTAAATTTAAGTACAGAGCTGTCACTTAAATTTAGATAGATTTCAAAGAAACCATAGACAATTTTAGACGGCATGTAAGGAGGTGCCTCCTAAACACTGCAATTTATCACGTTCAATAAGGTGGAAAATTGAACGCACGTTTCTAAATGTCAAATTATATGACAGCCATCCTTTTCGTAAGTCTTTTGATAGAAAGAAATGCACTGAACTTAAATTTAGACTTAGCATGTGTTCACCAGAATTAGGTCCATTGTATTGGAACAAGACTAAGTATTTGGCCTAATCTCAGTACTTTAGCACTTCGATATTTATCAGTGGTTGCGACTTCAGTGCCATCTGAACGCTTGTTTTCACTAGCCGGAAACACACTTTCAGATAGATGCAATCGCTTAAATCCGCAACGCTTGTCTAGAATTGTTTTTACGTAGCCTTACCGCCTCTCAATGGCAATCATTAAATATTGTAATAGGTATAACTTAGTGGTATAACTTCGATTTTTAAGACAGGTAAGTCTTTTTTACTGTTAAGACCAATACTTTTTTTTAACCTGTATAAAAAAATAATATATAAATATCGTATGTAACGATACAATACGTTGCGATATATCTCTGAATTAATACGATTGGTTGCGATACGTATCGATACGCTGTATCGATACAAATGATTATTTTGGCCATCTTTAGTCAAAGAAAAGAGTCAAGTCAATCAAACTGTCAAAAACATCACGAGCGAGCGTCACACCCAGAAAATTCCTTGCGGCCCAATATACGCAAAGAATGCTCACGTTACAAACAGTGCAAACGCTTTGGGCCGAATCGAATATGAATATGGTGCGATGTGCGCTGTTTGCGTGCCACACTAGTGTTGTTGCGATAACGATAGTTTCGATAGCGATAGTTAACCTCGAAAATCAGTCATACTATCGATAGTTCTATCGAAAATATCGAGATGCTGCAATACTATCGATAGTAAAAGTCAGGCAATACTATTGAACTTTCTCAATACTATCGATTCTATCGATAGTATCGCGCCAATAAAGTCGATACTATCATACTATCTATGATCTATCGACGCGTATCGATAGTATCGATAGTTTTGTTTTAGTAACTATCGAGGTATTTTCGATACTATCGACTGGAAATAAAACGAAACCTAGTTGGTAACATAGTGACACAAATATACAGTTTGTTTAATGTGAATTTGTGAATACGAACGAACAAAGATATGGATAACAAAGAAACACAGCTGCTATTTACCGAATACGACACGGATACGCAAAAATTACAAAGGAGTTCAAATTCGGCAAATACAGCAAAGCTCACAGGTAAGTAACATGAATTTATAATCATAAACTTATGTTAACTGTGTTAATAATCATCTATAATATTACGTTTTATGAGCTTGCAATAGTATCGTAAAATGTTTGACTATCGATAGAGCAAAACTATCGATAGTATCGATACCATCGACCCGAATCTTGCCGATACTGTCGATATTATCGAAACTATCGATAGTGTTTGTACTGATACTATCGATATTATTGATATTTAGCAATAGTATCACTTATTTTTATCAATCGATACTATCGATAATATTGTCAAGGGTCGATATTTTCGATAGGACTATCGATAGTATAACTGATTTTCGAGGTCACGATAGTATCACGATACTATCGATAGACTATCGCTATCGCAACAACATTATGCCACACATTCGGACCACACTTTCGCTCATTGGTGTGTACTCTGTCAATGACCCTAACAAAAACTTTCTAAGATTTTCCGTTTTAATCAAAGAGTAAATTTTGAAAGTGTTTGTAGCAAATTAAGTACCTATGTTAAGAACTTTTAATCAATTCAATAATAAAATATTTACAACAATTTTCAGTCTAGGTAATATCCTCAAATTTGACATTAGCGCACACACTGCACTACCTCTTTTTCGTGAGCACCGTTGGCACGGCTTCATGACGTCACATTAATCTCGTTAGCACAAATACGTATCATTCGGTTCGACTGTAAGCGCGCTATTGGCGCCCTGTGCGTGCAAATGACTCAATTTAGACCGTAGGGATTGTTCTGAGCCCAGAACAATAAGTAACTTTTGTTCTTTTGTTTTGAGATAACACCATCATCGGCCTGGCCCACAGAGTACTTTAGATCATTCCCAATGTGGAATAGTATTTCTTCGTCATAGATCATTCCTCATTGCATCATTGACAGGACCACACGAACACGAATGAGCGAAAGTATAGTCCGAATTGATTTCACACAAACAGCATAGCACCGTATTCAATTTGGTTCAAGGCGTTTCCACTGTTTGTAACGTTGGTAATATTGTGTATTTTGGACCATAGGGAGCGATGTCATCTAACTTTCAAATTGGCAGGACCGTAGACGGAAAAACTATAGACAGCTATTTATGCGTGTCGCTGAGGGACAGAAAAAAAAGTAACTAGATTTAGAGTTGCCAGGTAAGGATAAATTTACCCCATCCATTCTCGCTGTTCCCTTTTTGTATGAACAAAACTGACATGCTAATACTAGTAATGAATAATTATGTATGTTAAAAATATTACTAGGATACTTTGTAATCCATTATTAGAACTGACAAATACCTACCTAGTTTCAAAACATCGGGGACAAATCACAAGAATTGAGTGCGTGCGGATGGCAATAATTAAATCTTTAGTTATGTAATGGTAGGTACTGATTATAATATGTATTATTATATGTAAGGAATACCTAATTCTGTTAAGTATTCGCCAGTGAACATGGAAATAAACATAGAAGAAAGGAAAAACTACAAATAAATGTAAAAAATAATGAAAAGGCTGTCTCTATAAAACTGCCCGTATAGTAAAATAGTATTGTTGGAAATAATTTCATTAATAATGAATAATTTAATTATAATATATTATATTCACTAATTATAATTTACAAACACTCACAAGTAACTTTTCATACAAATAAATATTTAAACAAAAATTAAAACCGACTCCAAAAAACTGAAAAATAAAATAATTTAATTTTAGAAGGTATTCAACCCCTAGGAACATATTTTTGGAGTCGGTGCTTCACTATCTATGGTTTCTGGAAACAACTTAGCACCAACTCCAAAAATATGTTCCTAGGGGATGAGTACCTACTAAAATTTAATTATTTTATCCTTTTCAGTTTTTTGGAGTCGGTTTTAACTTTTGTTTAAATATTTATTTGTATGAAAAGTTACTTGTGAGTGTTTGTAAATTATAATTAGTGAATATAATATATTATAATTAAATTATTCATTATTAATGAAATTATTTCCAACAATACTATTTTACTATACGGGCAGTTTTATAGAGACAGCCTTTTCATTATTTTTTACATTTATTTGTAGTTTTTCCTTTCTTCTATGTTTATTTCCATGTTCACTGGCGAATACTTAACAGAATTAGGTATTCCTTACATATAATAATACATATTATAATCAGTACCTACCATTACATAACTAAAGATTTAATTATTGCCATCCGCACGCACTCAATTCTTGTGATTTGTCCCCGATGTTTTGAAACTAGGTAGGTATTTGTCAGTTCTAATAATGGATTACAAAGTATCCTAGTAATATTTTTAACATACATAATTATTCATTACTAGTATTAGCATGTCAGTTTTGTTCATACAAAAAGGGAACAGCGAGAATGGATGGGGTAAATTTATCCTTACCTGGCAACTCTAAATCTAGTTACTTTTTTTTCTGTCCCTCAGCGACACGCATAAATAGCTGTCTATAGTTTTTCCGTCTACGGTCCTGCCAATTTGAAAGTTAGATGACATCGCTCCCTATGGTCCAAAATACACAATATTACCAACGTTACAAACAGTGGAAACGCCTTGAACCAAATTGAATACGGTGCTATGCTGTTTGTGTGAAATCAATTCGGACTATACTTTCGCTCATTCGTGTTCGTGTGGTCCTGTCAATGATGCAATGAGGAATGATCTATGACGAAGAAATACTATTCCACATTGGGAATGATCTAAAGTACTCTGTGGGCCAGGCCGACGATGGTGTTATCTCAAAACAAAAGAACAAAAGTTACTTATTGTTCTGGGCTCAGAACAATCCCTACGGTCTAAATTGAGTCATTTGCACGCACAGGGCGCCAATAGCGCGCTTACAGTCGAACCGAATGATACGTATTTGTGCTAACGAGATTAATGTGACGTCATGAAGCCGTGCCAACGGTGCTCACGAAAAAGAGGTAGTGCAGTGTGTGCGCTAATGTCAAATTTGAGGATATTACCTAGACTGAAAATTGTTGTAAATATTTTATTATTGAATTGATTAAAAGTTCTTAACATAGGTACTTAATTTGCTACAAACACTTTCAAAATTTACTCTTTGATTAAAACGGAAAATCTTAGAAAGTTTTTGTTAGGGTCATTGACAGAGTACACACCAATGAGCGAAAGTGTGGTCCGAATGTGTGGCATAATGTTGTTGCGATAGCGATAGTCTATCGATAGTATCGTGATACTATCGTGACCTCGAAAATCAGTTATACTATCGATAGTCCTATCGAAAATATCGACCCTTGACAATATTATCGATAGTATCGATTGATAAAAATAAGTGATACTATTGCTAAATATCAATAATATCGATAGTATCAGTACAAACACTATCGATAGTTTCGATAATATCGACAGTATCGGCAAGATTCGGGTCGATGGTATCGATACTATCGATAGTTTTGCTCTATCGATAGTCAAACATTTTACGATACTATTGCAAGCTCATAAAACGTAATATTATAGATGATTATTAACACAGTTAACATAAGTTTATGATTATAAATTCATGTTACTTACCTGTGAGCTTTGCTGTATTTGCCGAATTTGAACTCCTTTGTAATTTTTGCGTATCCGTGTCGTATTCGGTAAATAGCAGCTGTGTTTCTTTGTTATCCATATCTTTGTTCGTTCGTATTCACAAATTCACATTAAACAAACTGTATATTTGTGTCACTATGTTACCAACTAGGTTTCGTTTTATTTCCAGTCGATAGTATCGAAAATACCTCGATAGTTACTAAAACAAAACTATCGATACTATCGATACGCGTCGATAGATCATAGATAGTATGATAGTATCGACTTTATTGGCGCGATACTATCGATAGAATCGATAGTATTGAGAAAGTTCAATAGTATTGCCTGACTTTTACTATCGATAGTATTGCAGCATCTCGATATTTTCGATAGAACTATCGATAGTATGACTGATTTTCGAGGTTAACTATCGCTATCGAAACTATCGTTATCGCAACAACACTAGTGTGGCACGCAAACAGCGCACATCGCACCATATTCATATTCGATTCGGCCCAAAGCGTTTGCACTGTTTGTAACGTGAGCATTCTTTGCGTATATTGGGCCGCAAGGAATTTTCTGGGTGTGACGCTCGCTCGTGATGTTTTTGACAGTTTGATTGACTTGACTCTTTTCTTTGACTAAAGATGGCCAAAATAATCATTTGTATCGATACAGCGTATCGATACGTATCGCAACCAATCGTATTAATTCAGAGATATATCGCAACGTATTGTATCGTTACATACGATATTTATATATTATTTTTTTATACAGGTTAAAAAAAAGTATTGGTCTTAACAGTAAAAAAGACTTACCTGTCTTAAAAATCGAAGTTATACCACTAAGTTATACCTATTACAATATTTAATGATTGCCATTGAGAGGCGGTAAGGCTACGTAAAAACAATTCTAGACAAGCGTTGCGGATTTAAGCGATTGCATCTATCTGAAAGTGTGTTTCCGGCTAGTGAAAACAAGCGTTCAGATGGCACTGAAGTCGCAACCACTGATAAATATCGAAGTGCTAAAGTACTGAGATTAGGCCAAATACTTAGTCTTGTTCCAATACAATGGACCTAATTCTGGTGAACACATGCTAAGTCTAAATTTAAGTTCAGTGCATTTCTTTCTATCAAAAGACTTACGAAAAGGATGGCTGTCATATAATTTGACATTTAGAAACGTGCGTTCAATTTTCCACCTTATTGAACGTGATAAATTGCAGTGTTTAGGAGGCACCTCCTTACATGCCGTCTAAAATTGTCTATGGTTTCTTTGAAATCTATCTAAATTTAAGTGACAGCTCTGTACTTAAATTTAGAATTAAAGTGTGTTCCCAGAAAAAGGCCCCATATTGGATTTTTATTTCTGTCCCTAAGTGGTTCTCTGAGATACAGTTTTAAAATGTCATCCATGCCTTCTCTAGGAACATTTTTTGAAGATTCAGAACATAAAGGACGTTTAATATAACAATTTGATTGAACCCATGTGGGTTCGATATTTTTTACCTGGAGATACGATAATATTGATGCGTATTGTATAGTCGTGTATCAATACAAAATATCTATAGTAATAATAATAATAATAATAATCATACACTCACACCTATTATCTAGCCCAAAGTAAGCATCATTTAGAGCTTGTGTTATGGATACTAGATAACGGATAAATATTGATAATAATATGTATATAAATATTAGAAATATACTAAATAAACATATAAACATCCATGACTCGTAAACAAATGCTCGTACTCATTATACAAACATTTGCTCCTACCGGGATTCGAACCCGGGACCTCTTGACCGAGTAGCCTGCATAGCAAGGGGTACAGACCGCTCGACCAGACGGTCGTCAAATTCGTATATCGCATTTCTACGTATCGATACAGCATAATATCGATTAATATCGCGCATCTCTATCTTTGACTTGACTCTTGATCTTGTTGACATCTGAAGCAAAGTTACTGTAAAGCATTTCTATTTTATTTTTATGATATCCTTGTTCGTTTGTTGTTTTGAACATAAATTGCTATGTAATTCTTGTGAATGTTTTCAGAATAAAATAGTGGTTTTCCTTAACCTCGTAATTTAATCGTAGTAACCATGAAAGCTGACAAAGAATCTATAGAAGAAAATGTTCCCGTTGCTGGCGATGTTATAGGTAATACTGCGTACAGTGAACGTTTCGTACTGAAGATTCTACTGAAACTTGCTAATTTAGATTCATTGAAAGATGAAATTCGTGAGAGTTCTTTTGAAGACGATCTTTGTACGCTTTGGGACATGACTGCTGAGAAAGATGTAGTTTTGTTCTTACAGAAACATGATGTATTGAAGCTCTTCAACTTTGCGTTACCTATAATAGAGTCGCCGCGCCTCGTAGAAATTATTATCGGAATCGTAGGCAACATGTGTTGCCAAAAGGAAGCAGTAGCAAAACTTTTGACAATGGAAGAATTTCTTAAGTTTATTTTAGAGTATATCAAGACTGATGATAGTTTAATTTTGATACAATTATTACGGTTAATTAATTCTACTGTTTTTTTAGCTGATGACAAAGATATGTGTACATGGATGAATTTGTTTGAAAATGTTGGATATTCAAAAGCCCTGTACTTTATCCTTCATAACTCTTCAAACAAAACATTACTAGTGACTGCTCTTGAAAATTTGAACACAATAAGTTCTTATTGTAACATAGACAAGACAAGGACAAGTTTCTTTACTCATTTTGTAACATTAGAAGCATTTGAAAGCCTTACTGCTGCATTCACCGAGGTCATTGTAAGCCAGAAAGACTCATGTGAAAGAGAAGAACTGGAAAGAGTATTAGTTATAAGCTTACAGATAATTCTAAACATGGTCGGGTTTGATAAGTCACTGGAAATATGCTGCCCTTGCAAGACAAGCATAGTAAAAATGATCAAACAGATCCTGCTATATTACGAAGATAAACTTGTCAACCAAAAAGAGATAGAATTAGATCTAGTTGACATAATCGATTCTACTAAAACTATTACTAACATTCTTCGATTGAGTGAGGAAAGCGACCTGGAAAGTTATTTTTCACCATGTTACAGTATGTGGAAAGCTTTGAATACAGCAACTAGATCCCATCAGAATGGTAATTCAGACTTTGAGGATAACAGCGAAGAACTAGACCAATGTTCAAAACAAATTAAATTACCAATATGTACTTTAATCTGTGATTACATGCTCAAATGTTCGGAAAGAAAGTTGTTGACAGTTTTAGATGTTATCAATGGTGATTATGAAAATATAGTTAGTGAAGTTGCAAGTAAAGAAATTCAAGAGAAAGTATCAAAAAGAACAGCAAACTATAGGTCTAGACTAAAAGAAAGTGCAGACTCATAATAAATTGTAATAAATGTAAATAAATTTATCACACATCTGCAACTATATTATTACATAATGAACAAAAAAATGTACAATAGGTGGATTTCATTCTAAATAGAAGTCTCTCCCAGTCAACCAGTAACATTTTTTAATAAAATGGTACAAACATAACTATTCTCAGAAGAACTTAACAATTCCTCTAACTTTTACAGAATAGGCAGTAGAGGCCAAGGTGCTGTATATACGAGCGTATCCTTGTCGTTTAAAATACTACTGGGTCCCTAAATCAATAATTTGGAACTTGGGAAATTACCTGAAAAAGTTGCCAGAACCATGTTGCTCCAATTAAAATTTTTCAATGACCAACTTACTGATCTATCACCTAGTTCGTGAGAAGGTACAGTCAGCATAAGAATCATCTTAGCTCTCAGAGACCTTAGTGATAATAAATATCTGCACAATAATGTAATAAAAGCAATTTTTACTCGACAATGATAGAATCATATGTTCTTATAGCATCCCTTAAAAACTTAAATCATTAAGTGAAAGGCGATTCTAATCATAGTTAAAAAAAAGTTAGTTATCTAGTTTATTTTTTAATGTCACGCTTTGTAAATATTAGGCTAGCATTATTATTCTTTAGTTTTTTACCTGTCACTGTAATCTCTTATAAAGTATTTCGCCGTTAAAAAAAAAACTAATTTTTGATGGAGACTGGACCTACTGCTTAATAATCCTAGTTTAATAATTGATTACCATTTGGTTACTGATAGTTAATTGACCTAAAATATACCAATTTATGATAAAACTTTAACATCCTACAAAACAGCTGTAGGTACTAGGCACGCAGATCCTGATATTCGCCAGTAAATGGAACGTTCTGAAAAGAATATACAGAGGGCAGTGCGCGTGCACTTGCTACTGCTGTAGAAGATCGCAAAGAGTGATAAAAATTTAAACCGGAATAAAATTACAATTTTAAAAGCGTTTATGTCGCACGACATTCCTTGTAAGCTTTTAAGCAAGTCCAAAATATTGAAACGAACCAACCGATTCTAATAAGACTTGTAACTACATGCAAGTGAGGATAGTCTTAATAGTTATCAGAGAATTTTTCGAAAAACAGTCTTAACATTGAGTAAAAACAGTAGGTATTTAGCTTTTCATACAAACAAAAAATCGCCAATAATTTTATTATTACAAGTTTTTTTCGAAAAATCCTCTGATAACTTTTTATAGACTAGCCTGTACCTCTAGTACGAACACTGTTAAATTTCGAATCGTAATCGTATCGTTCAGGCACGCTTAATACCCTTTGACGCCCGATAAACCAGACACAATTGAATTTTAATTGTCATGTCAACTTAAGTTGCCATCTGGGCACTAAAAGGATTAAAAAAATTTCAAACAAAAGCCAGACAAAAGCTAACGCTAACTCGATACGATGGTGATTCGAAATTTGAAAATGTTCGTGCTAGGAGTACTGACTGTCCTTAGCGTGACCGGTTTTGGTAGAATCACTTTGTTCGTTTCCAATATTTTCGATTTGATGGTTTGTATGAAAGCTTATGATGGTATACTAGGGTAGCACCACCAACTTACTTAGCGTGGTAGTTTTGTGCACGTAATACTTTTACTCCAAGGTCACATTATATTTTCTCTCTCGCTATACGACAACTTAAGATACCCGTTTATTTTTTACTAGGTATTTTTCGTCTTTTAATATCTTTTATAAAAGGCTTCGGTGTTCCCTATCGCATATAACCTGAATTCCTTCGAAGCTGGTCAGGCACCTTCGGGCTACATCGTCGTACCCCTCTTACTCTTCTCGGAGCGAGTGAGATCGAGAGTCGTCATCAGAGACGCCCACTGCTGCGCAGGCGCCTCCCCCAAGCATCTCTAAACCGATCGGTACCGCGCTGCCATCATCCGTCAGCTTCCCCTGACGTCACCAGATCGTCGGCCCACGCCCACTCATCCATCCCACCATGGGTCGGTGAAGCCATTTTTATAAAAATAACTACGCCAAACTGTCCATACCACCTAATGATTAAGCGGTAAGAGGCATAATTCAGCTTGAACACACTGTTCTAGCCTAGAGACTAAAGATATACAGGGTGCTGCCGTCAATACGACAATAAATTAAAACATGGTGTCACTCTGAATATACTGGGTTCTAGCCACTCCACCTTGCCGGCCTTTTCACACTTCTTGAAGCCGGGGCTCGACCACGAAATGGTCGAGGTCATTAACGAGTCAGTTAAACTTGCAACGACAAATTTCATACCTGAGGATCGAGCGCGAAAGATTAGCGAAGTGAGGTGAAAGAGCATTAAAGAAAACCATATCAACCGAATTGAAAACATTCTTTTTGAAGTCAGTTAAAAATAGGTGGGAGCGGCCTGGCTGTGTCGCGTCGGTTGCAAGTTTTGAGCGGAGCGAGTGTCGGCTCCCCTCCCACAACCCTCGCTCGTCCGACTTTAGGAACGTGTTTGTCCGTTCATTTCGCGGTCGAGGCTAGCTATGCGATTCTCTAAAGTCAGCAGCCTTGAATTCGTGGCTGTCGGCAGCGAGATCATACCTATTGGCGATTATTTGACAACCGTTGGCAACACTAGCGTTACGACGACGAGCACTAATAAGTTGTTGATTTTCATATATTTACTAGCTGACTCCGCAAACGTTGTTTAGCCATAAAAAAAAATTGTCCAAAAAAAAACTGATAGCCGATTCTCAGACCTGCTGAATATACATATAAAATTGCTAGATGTCCCGGCAAACGTTGTCTCGACATAAAAAATAAAATGTCAAAAAAAACAGACAGTAGATGATTCTCAGACCTACTGAATATACATATAAAATTTCATGAAAATCGGTCAAGCCGTTTCGGAGGAGTATGGTAACTTAATTTGTGACACCGAGAATTTTATATATCTTTATGTAAAAACCAATCAAATATTGAATGAAGTCATTGCGATACATTTAAAACACAAGAAAAACGAAACAAAGAAATATCAAAATCAATGACAGCTCATCGTCTTGTCAGACGTCAAGCTCGATGTCGAATATTTCTGTTTGTGAATCACACTGCAGACTTGAAGGATCCCATGTTATGGAAGAAGGAAACACAAATTACTGATGAGGAACTTCAACTTTTGTACATCTTGTGTTCAGTGGTGAACTAGGATAAGATTATTTTAATCAAAACATCTGCCTAGTAAAGCAGGAGTCCCGGGTTCGAATACCAGCAACGGCACAGGTTTCTGTTTGTGGGTACCTTATTGTAATAAGTGTTAATAAAAATGAGTTTGATTTGTGAAGTGAGTAGGTACACAAGACCTAACCTTTGCATAACGTTAATAGTCTCTTAGCGATTTTAATCTCAGTCTATCTAAAGGAGATAGAAAGGGTCCGATGTCGTTAGGAGACACCTATGCCTGGGGAATGGTTAGTGAAAACGGAATGCTATCGAGTGAACTTCACAAATTAAACTCATTTTTAATTCATTAACAAAGTGGGCATATAAATATGTGTAATATGGTTGGCACAGACGGCCACATGTCAGTTGAAAAACAAATGGTACTACAACGGATTAAAATACCCACAAATGTCAGTGTTGGATTTTAACTGCATTACATTGCACTTGTACAAATCATCGGGGATAGTGCAAATCCGTGAATCTACCATACGTAAAGGCCGCGGGTCTGCAATTGATCCAGTTTTACAGGGGAAGATTAAAAAACTTAGAAACTTTATTATTTCAACGAATTTTAAGCTCATATTTACGCAGAGAGTAGGTAATTACTGATGTGTTCTATCTTTTGTTAGGAAAATATAGATACCTTAAAGTAGCCAAACAAGAGTTTGCGTGAATTTCCCGCGTCAACTTAAATGATGAAATCAACTTAAATTACATTTGTCAGATACGCGTAATTATCCAATGCTAGTTACGCGGATTTGCACTATCCCGGAGAAATGCAATTACAGCAGATTTTTTATTGTTGCGCAGGCGCCGGCGGGCTACTAACAGACAAAAGGCTAAAATCAAATTGAAACTACAGTATGTATACGGGATTATATATTTTGTAGACATTATAAAGCAACATTTACATTACCATAAACGAGTTTTACACCGCCGCAGCGGCGGCGGACTAAAACTACTCGAATGTAACAGTACATTGTAACAAAACAAAGCTCTCCGAGTCACGCCGCGGCCGCGCGAGTGCCGGCGGACTAGCAACGCAACTAATCTACGCGTCCGTCCGTTTGAGCTTCAATCGCAACCTAACATTGCTAGGCCCGCCTTGAGAGTAAACACTTGACGGGAATCCCCGTCTACGCGGCCGCCCCACGCACTACCTGATATGCTCCTCACATAAAAAAACGTACACCACAAATACTGAAAGGGAGAATGGAGATTAATAACTGTATATTTTACATTAAATGTACTTATACACTAACTAACCACGAGCCTACGTGTTCCTTGAGCGGAACAAAATCGCACATATTTATTTAAATATCAATTCGTAAATATTTAGACATTATATCGTTAGAGATAATAAAAACAGGATAAAGACTAGACTTTACACTGATCAACGACAAATTGGCTAACAGCAACATATCGCAAGTGGCGCCTCTGCGCGGCAGGAGTCGGCACCGGACGAACAAATATATCGTCGAATGTACACTCTAAAATATGTATACACTTTTGATGACTTGCACCTCTTATTTTGTATGATAAAGTGCGGCAAACAAATGTATAACCCGCCTTATTGGAAGCGGTTACCGTAATAATATCAAACACACGCGTTATCGCGCTTATTACTACCAATAAAAGTAGGTATGGTAACCGTACCAAATTAAACTGAAACGTCAAAAGTGTATAGAATATTTTCTACGCTTGATCGTACCTAAACTGACACAACCGTCTTAAAATAATACCTTTACAAATAAAATAACCACTATTTAATGTTAATCCTCCCGCGCAAGACGACGCCATTAACCTACTCAATAAATTACATAAATTATCTGAATTTAAAACAAGTCTTAGGCTTTTGATAAACAGTATGTAGTACCATGACGAATTCTATTTTCCGCTACTACTGACCGCTACTCACTAAACTCGATTCAGACCGAAGCGAGGTTAGTGCGTGCCGTTAATAAACATATTTACAAAAAAAATCGTAGCCAGAAAAGCCGCGGGTGATATGAGCAGGAAAACCCCTTTGTACCAACAGGGATATGTATCTTGTACGTCGTGAGGCTGTTACCATTGCATTGCGATCGCCGACTCCTAACCTAGTTCCATTTTATCCGGAACACGGACCCCGTGTCCAATAACCTAAATCCACTAACGTTTCGTCGAACAGAACAATTTATCATAATAAAATAAAATTTATACAAAATTCGATTGTAATACTTAAAAAATGAAATCCTTTCGAAAATACTTCAACATCCCGTCGCGTTGACTGCAATGGTCCGATTTTGGCACTTACCTTCAAAATACGTGTAAAATAATACTACGCCCGCCAAGTGGCAGTGTTCCACCGATATAGTGTTGGGATTATTGGGGACACCGCACTAAGTCAAACCAAACAAATCGACATCAAGTCCGTAACCAATATAAAATATATGGCAACAAAAATAAGTCAAACAAGAAATTGGCGTGCGAATGTCCCCACAATCCCTCCATGGCTCTCCTGTAAGATATGTTCGATAAACATCTAAAGTGTAACTTAAGGCATATACGCGACTCGATACAAACCATCGAACATTCGAACAGAAAGCGCAGCGTCTACATATATTCTTTGGTATATTTTTGTGAGCAACAACAAGGATTACAGATTGAGTATATTATCAATATTAATTCTAAAAGCGACGACGATATTTCCATACTGTATTGAAATACTGTCTTTTGGACCGATTTATGTGCCAATTTGTCTTGAACCATACTGAGCGCGTTTTGTGCCTACAAATAGACCAGACTGGACTCAAAGCGCGTTTAATACGGCCATTTATGAAACCCCACCCGCTAGCCTTTCGACCGTTCCCGGAACTGCCTCTTCAATATAACAGTATAACCGCGGCCGAGTGCATTTGCCGTCAGACCGCCACTGGAATGTTCACATCGACCAACAAAACCACCGCACGGCTAGGCCCCAGATACATATATTGCTTTCAAATAAGCGTATTAAATCCATCGAGAGTAGGTACGATAGATACTTTGTACTTACACACAGACATCTAAACACGAGTAAATATACATAGAAACAACCTACTTTCCCCGTCTTCGTTGTCTTGTTCGGACAGCTGTGTTAACATCGATAGGATAGCTACGGGGCCACACAGAGATTAACGAGAATAAATATAGGAATACATCTACACAGTCTGCTATAACGGCAAGGGGCCACCGATACACCTCACAGACTTCGACCGCCATTTTATAATGTGCCTTTGAAAATATACATAAAATATTGTGTCTACCGTGTACACTGTAACATTGAGTATATGATTAAATTAAAAAGAGCGAGAGATACAATAAGATCGCGTAGATTTTCATGGATTGAATTCAGAGACGGCGGTTAAAATATGTGGGGATATATGGATGACCTCGTGCGGCGCGCACATCACAGAGACACTCGATAGGGTGACAACACGGACGGTTTAGGCGTGGTTTGTCGTGATGGAAGTCCAAAGTCCCGTTTATAAGTGATTCGAGTTGGGACTTTTATGGACAAGACGTTACGATTGCGCTAAACCGTCTGACGTAAAGTTCGAGTTGGGTGATTCGGGTTCAAGCGCCCGAGAAGCCGTACACCTCGAGGACGCGGATCTCGAAGTCGCCGCTGGGGCAGAGAGGCGGGTTGTTGAATGTCGAGCACCGGTCCGTCTTGCCGAACCTTATGTTCTCGTCCATCCATATGGCTTGCCCGTCACTGTTAGGAGAAACCGTTAATTAATATTAAGGTAATAATATCTAAACTGCCGTACGAGCATTGATCTATCAATCGACAAAGGAGATGTTTCATATCTAGCCAAGTATATGTACAGTATATCTTAAAAATTCAGGAAAAATCTCCTGAACCCGCGAAAAATACAAATAATTCGTTTTCATGCATAGTTTGTTTGTACAAAAGTGGAAATTTTTCGTCGATTTCACCGTTATTCACTATAAGGCAATATGGCGGCCGACATAGAAGTCAACTAAACGTCACCAAACTGACATACGCGCCATGATGAATGTTTGGCTATGTAGCAGTTTTTTCTATAAAGCTTCTTGTTTTGTAACACGCAACAAAGCGAATAGAAATAAAATGGACAATTGATTACTGTTCTGAAATTTTTTACCTATTTTTTAGAATAGTGTACATAGACCTGGCCGGGTCTCCATACATTTTTGAAACATCTCTTTAATGAGAAAGAGTTCTTGTCGAAATAAAACGTAAAATTTCGTTTATTAAGAGATCATGCCCATGAAAAATGGTTACACGGAAATTTATTTTATTTTACAATATTAGCAAAAGAATTAAACGCAGTAAACAAGATAAACAACATTGAAGGAATATCAATAGAACATTACGAATAAACTCAATAAAATGAAATATTCTTAAAAAATTACTCTTTTTCCCTTTGTGTTCTTTTTTTACAACATTGAAATAAGTTTTCATAATGATATGCATATTTATAAAAAAGCCTCGGAGGTAAAATACCACTGTATTTTTTTGTAGTTTATATGTGAAGTTTAGAAAACGTATGTTTTGTATAGACGCCCCCGCATATGAAGCGGTACACGTCAGTTGGAAAATGACTTATATTACAACGGATTCAGGTATGTTTAGCGTTTCTTTACAGTATACCTTAGTTCAGCAACAGCTAAATTCACATATGTGCACCAGCGCATCATTGGACTATAGTATTTATAAATGAACCGTATCAGGAAAATAACTTTGACCAATAATACGAAATTGATGGAAACATTGTGAATGGCATTCGACCTTAGGATTTGAGCTGTACCATTGTAATTATACCTAACTTAAAAAGACCGATATCAAAACTAAGTTAAGGATCTGAAAATCTTATTTACAACTGTTCGAACGCGGATTCGATTCTAAAGTTCACATACCATCTCTTTTTAACGCAACGCGATAAAAAGTGACAGAAATATGTTCCGATGTTCCATTTTTAACAATTATGAAAGAGTGAAGTATAATGGTTTAAGGTACGGTCGACCACAGAAGTAGCTGAACACTTTACCATGTCACAACGACTCTAGCGTCAATATAGTAGCGTCGGTAGCAACTATAAAGTACGTACGCAAGGTGTGACATGGTGCTAAAGTGTTCAGCTACTTTTGTAGTCCAAGGGTAGATCTACTAACCCTCCTCCAACAGTGACCATAGTATTGTCCGCAGCCATGAACAGAGAGTTCGCGTGGGTCGTCCGTTCGCCGTCATCGTCTTGCAGGCACCCAACCCACGGATACTTTGCCCGGACTGGGTGGAGGCTGTAACAAATTGAGATACTGACCCGCCGCCGATGGTGATCATCTTGGAGTCGGCGGCCATGAACAGCTCGGAGCCGTGCGCGACTCGCTCGTCGGCCTTGTCGGCGGAGCACCCCACCCAGGGGTACTTCGCCCTCTCCGGGTAAAGGCTGCAATGGAACGGACGCGTCATGCTACGCTGCTAAGGTTTGGAGTGAATCTGACATTGGTCGGTTAGTTTGTTGGGGCTGGTATGGTGGACAACGTGATGGGATGAGTTGGACAAAATTAAAATCCATGCTTCTTTTTCATTTTTTATCGGAAAAGGACATAATTAGAAACAGTAATTTAGATGTTTACTACTGTGAGACTGACATTGGTGGGTTAGTTTGTTAGGGCTAGTATGGTGGACAACGTGATGGGATGAGTTAGACAAAATTAAAATCCATGCTTCTTTATCATTTTTCATCAGAAAAGGACATAATTAGAAACAGTAATTTAGATGTTTACTACTGTGAGACTGACATTGGTGGGTTAGTTTGTTGGGGCTGGCATGGTGGACAACGTGATGGGATGAGTTGGACTAAATTAAAATCCATGCTTCTTTATCATTTTTCATCAGAAAAGGACATAATTAGAAACAGTAATTTAGATGTTTACTACTGTGAGACTGACATTGGTGGGTTAGTTTGTTGGGGCTGGTAAGGTGGACAACGTGATGAGATGAGTTGGACAAAATTAAAATCCATGCTTCTTTATCATTTTTCATCAGAAAAGGACATAATTAGAAACAGTAATTTAGATGTTTACTACTGTGAGACTGACATTGGTGGGTTAGTTTGTTAGGGCTAGTATGGTGGACAACGTGATGGGATGAGTTAGACAAAATTAAAATCCATGCTTCTTTATCATTTTTCATCAGAAAAGGACATAATTAGAAACAGTAATTTAGATGTTTACTACTGTGAGACTGACATTGGTGGGTTAGTTTGTTGGGGCTGGCATGGTGGACAACGTGATGGGATGAGTTGGACTAAATTAAAATCCATGCTTCTTTATCATTTTTCATCAGAAAAGGACATAATTAGAAACAGTAATTTAGATGTTTACTACTGTGAGACTGACATTGGTGGGTTAGTTTGTTGGGGCTGGTAAGGTGGACAACGTGATGAGATGAGTTGGACAAAATTAAAATCCATGCTTCTTTATCATTTTTCATCAGAAAAGGACATAATTAGAAACAGTAATTTAGATGTTTACTACTGTGAGACTGACATTGGTGGGTTAGGTTGTTGGGGCTGGCATGGTGGACAACGTGATGGGATGAGTTAGACAAAATTAAAATCCATGCTTCTTTATCATTTTTCATCAGAAAAGGACATAATTAGAAACAGTAATTTAGATGTTTACTACTGTGAGACTGACATTGGTGGGTTAGTTTGTTGGGGCTGGCATGGTGGACAACGTGATGGGATGAGTTAGACAAAATTAAAATCCATGCTTCTTTTTCATTTTCCATCAGAAAAGGACATAATTAGAAATAGTAATTTAGATTTTTATTACTTTATCCTATAGACAAAAAGTTACTTAGAATCAGCGCAATTTTTGTTACATTAAAGTGCATAAAAGCAATATAATAAGTTTATATTATATGTATTTTGAGGAGCTCGGTGGCGCAGTGGTTATTGCGCTCTGATTTTGATTAATAAAACAAAGCATCTGTCGTCATGGTCGGTCCCGGATGGGTCATAATAATAATAATGATGATGATATGTATTTACAAATATTATATTGCCTTTACGCTTAATATTCGTACTCATCACACAAACCTACCCCTACCGGGATTCGAACCCAGGACCACTGATCGAGTTGGCTGTACATAGGGGTACAGACCACTGACCCAGCCGGTAGTCGAATAAGACAGTATTCTAATACATACAAGCCACTACTAAACGCGTGAGTTATCTACTATCTACAAACTAGCATGCAATGTGAGATGTGAGCAGTGCAGCATGATCGCAAAAGAAAGGGAAGGAAGTTCATAGCAGCATTTACCCGAAGAGCCTTTATTAAAGTAAATAAAAAGCGAGCTAAATTAATATTACGGCCCGATTATTTCATCTTCAGATAACTCTTATCTGGTGAATAACTTTGACAAATTGACAGTTATGATAGAGAATACGTCAAACGTCAAATTTGTTCACTGAATAGTTTAGTCTGAGGATTGAAAAATCGACCCGTAGATGAGTAAATAGATAAAAGCTATACATATTTTGTTAAGACAGTTATACAAATCAAGATAAATTACAAAGTCCAGACGTCTAATTAAAATAGAGATATATTTTTATTATAGAAAAGCAAGCTAGCATTAATCTGTGAAGCACCTATATATAGGACACAATAGGTCTTTAATTGTTTAGGGTAGAATAAATTGAGAGCATATTCTATATAATTCTACTACTTGTGGAGGCTTGTTACTGGCTTCTTTCAATGTATTTTTTTTTGGATATTTCTCTATGTAAGCTGTAAGCCCCCCAAATAAAATAATTCGTAATTCAATTCAAATACAAAACATTATTTGAATCAAAGAAACCGTCAAATAAGTAAAAAAAATAAAAATATTATCATATTAAACACTTAACAGAATGATCTCTATTGTAGGAAAATACAAATAAAGAAGAGAAAATAGAATAAAGAAATAAAAAATAGAAATATAATAAAAAAATAAAGAATAGAAATAGAAATAAAGAATAGAGTGATCTCTATTAATCTCTATTAAAATAAATGATGGCTACCATCTAAGAAATACTTCTACCAATAATCTACATTAATAAAAACTTAGCTATTTTGAACTGACTCTATATTTAAAATAAGAATGTGAATTGCGTTATGAAAAAAAAAACTATATTAAATTATAGGTCGTTTTGTCAATTATTTCATCATTTCAGCCGAGAGACGCCCACTGCTGGGCATAGGCCTCCCCCAAAGATCTCCACACTGATCGGTTCTGCGCTGTCCGCATCCATCGGCTTCCCGCGGCCCTCACCAGATCGTCGGTCCACCTTATAGGAGGCCTACCAACGCTGCGTCTCCCGGTACGCGGCCGCCACTCGAGGACTTTTCCGCCCCAACGGCCGTCAGTCCTCCTTGCAATGTGGTCTGCCCACTGCCACTTGAGGCTCGCAATTCTTCGGGCTATGTCGGCGACCTTAGTTCTCCTGCGGATCTCATCATTTCTGATTCGATCACGCAGGGAAACCCCGAGCATAGCCCTCTCCATTGCCCTTTGGGTGACATTGAGCCTTCTTACGAGGCCCATTGTAAGCGGCCACGTCTCAGTTCCGTAAGTCATCACTGGCAACACACACGAATTAAAGACTTTCGTCTTGAGACACTGCGGGAGTTGGGCCGAGAATATGCTGCGAAGCTTCCCGAACGCTGCCCAGCCGAGTTGGATCCGTCGATTGACCTCTTTCTGGAAGTTGGACTATTTGTCCCAGGTAAACATATTCGTCAACAACTTCCAGTGTAGAGCTTCCAACCTTTACAGGAGTGGGTACGACATGGGAATTCGACATTATTTTCGTCTTATTCATGTTCATTTTAAGACCCACTTGTTGGGAGACTCTACAGAGGTCGTCGAGCATTGTGCCCAAGTCTTCCAGGTTTTTAGCCATGACTACGATATCATCCGCAAAACGAAGGTGAGTCATGTACTCGCCGTTTATGTTGATGCCAAGTCCTCTCCAGTCCAAAAGCTTAAACACATCCTCCAACGCGGCAGTGAACAGTTTCGGCGATATAACATCGCCCTGTCTCACACCTCGCTGAAGACGTATTGGTTCCGAGTTTTGGTCCTGAAGGCGGACTGACATAGTGGCGTTTTCGTACAGTGACTGCAGCACTTGGATGTACCGATAGTCTATTTGGCATCTCTGTAGTGACTGAAGCACGGCCCAGGTCTCGACAGAATCGAAGGCTTTCTCATAGTCCACAAACGCTAAGCATAGTGGCAGGTTGTACTCTTGTCAATTATTTATAAAAATTAATAAGAAATAAGATTGCTAACCAACCACTAGCAACCTTTCATATAATCCTCATAATACTTATATTCATATGCTATAAACTCAGTACCATATATACTAAGTTACCTGAAGAGGAATGTCTCGCCGGTGCCGAAGTACGCCTGCCGGTTGCCGCGTTCGTCTTTTTGGTTTCGTTCGAACCACCGCGTCGAACAGTACGCTCCGAACACCTGGAAAATGTGAACGTAGTTTCTTCTATATTTTTATACGATAACGATAAAATCAATCTGAATCTGCGAATGAACCGAAATGAAAACTAGCATGTATCTAATGTTAGTTGGCTATCGACTTTATAATTAGAGCAATCTGAATCTGCGAATGAACCGAAATGAAAGCTAGCATGTATCTAATGTTAGTTGGCTATCGACTTCATAATTAGAGACTCGAGTTCGCAATGAGAGATTTCAGTTCGTAATTAGAAATTCGAGTTCGTAATTAGATACCCCACTTCGTAATTAAAAATAAAAGTCAAGCTATAGTGGTAATTCATACAGAAATTTTCATTTCCCTACGCAGCCAAACAATATTTATTTGGCTGCGTAAGGAATAGTATATTTCATTACGAGTGCGGAAAGCCTGTCATTGCAAAGAGTTCCGACAAATGTCCGAGCCGAGGCGGAGCCGAAGGTGAGGGTTGACAGTCGGAACAAGTTGCAATGTCGGTTCCGCACGTGTACTGAACAACGATTTTTAATACAGTTGCGAAAAAATGAAGCAATTTAATAAAATAATAAAAACACAATAAACTTAACAAACCAATCATGAAGCTACTAATATTTACTACGTCCCTGCAATACGCCACTTTTTGAGCAACTGTATTAGAAAATAATTTAAATAAGCAGAGATTATTATTTGTTTTCTTCACCCATTCTGGGTAGGCAAAGGGAACTATGCCCATACAGCCAAGTGTTCAGTAGAATTTTTTATTGATATGAAATGAAAATAAAATTTAATGAGATGAAACCTAACCTAACTCATTTAATCAAATCATTAAATCTGATATTGAAACAAATTAGCAGCTTCTTTTTAGAAATATTTGCATGAATGCATTACTGGACATGGTCGGCATTTCATCTAAGGCCCCAGGATGACAACGCACCTGCAATATCAAGTGATTTTTCCTTGTTATTGCAGGTGTCTATAGGCGGCGGTTACCGCTTTCCATATACAGGGTGGTGCCGTCAATGCGACAATAAATTTAAACATGGGCTATATTAGTCCATAGAAATGGTTTGCCACTTTCAAAAAATTCGTATTCAATCAATAATTTCATGACCTTTGTATGAAATAATGCTGCCAACGTGCTGGACTAATATAGCCCATGTTTAAATTTATTGTCGCATTGACGGCACCACCTTGTATAAAAAAAAAATGAATCAAAAACTTTTATGTTTTTTTTTAGTAAAAACTTCGTGGTCGGTTTTTTCTTTTTAATAGACATTATTTTGACAGTTGGGAAAGAGAACGCACGAGTTCGGAAAATGTAAAGAAAAAGCTCGAGTATGTAATAGCCCACATCCCGAACGCTATACTTCCCTACAATACGCCACTTTTTGAGCAACTGTATTAAAATTACATTTTATTTTTCAATAGTAGGTGTGATTTCCTACCAAGAAGATTTCTCTTGATCAAAGTGCTTATAGACTATGATTACAGCACAGCATCGGGCGAGTCCCACGTGTGTTTGCTGCCCTAAATTTAATATAAAAAATAGCGTAATTATATATTCCGAGTACCTTGTTAGAAAATCAAGTTAGTTATTAGCAGAGGTCGGAATTAGGTAGGGTTATTTATGTACTTACACTGATTTCATGCAGCGAAAGATAAAAGTGGATATGCCTCACGAGATTAATTTAAATAAGCAGAAAAATACCATGATGATTATTAACTTTTAGACAATTTAAACCACTGCTATTCGATTCTCTAAAGTCAGCAGCCATGAATTCGTGGCTGTCGGCAGCGCCGTCATACTTTTGGCGTTTGTTTGACAACCGTTGGCGACACCAGCGTTCCGACATCGAGCACGGCGTGAACCGGAACTAAAAAGTGGTTGATTTTTATATCTTTATGTAAAAAATCTATCAAATATTGAATGAAGTCATTGCGATACAATTTTAACATAACAAAGAAGAAATAAAAAAATATCGATCGTACTTCATGTCGTATAACCAAAACAGAGACAGTCGTACACAGCCAAGAGACCGACGTAGAGATTAGTGAATACGGATTCACGCAGCGCAGTGCGCAAACGTCAAAACCAATGGCAGCTCGTCGTCTTTGTCAGACGTCAAGCTCGATGTCGAATATCTTTGTTTGTGAATCACACTGCTGCACGCGTGACGTTGCCATTTTTACATCAACAACATCGGATGTCCGAAGTTGCAAAATTTGAAATCCCAGGAAGAGCCATATTATTATCAGCGTTGCCAATCTGTGGGGAATTCCCCAAACTGCGGGGATTTTCAGTTCGATTGGGTAATTTGAGGGGAGAGCGTTTATGTGGGGAAAATGCGGGGAATTAAGACATTTACGCTAGAACTGAACTTAGAAGTAATAAAAGTAGTATAAGAAGTAAGTATAATTTATAAATTATGTAAGAATATTTAATTACCTTGATTATTTAAGCACCTTTTGGGCCGGCAAGGTGAGGCGGATAGTGCAATGGGTAAATTGCCGTGCTTTGTATAAAAAAAAATCAAGTTTAAAGCAATTTCACCGGCAGGAAGGTTTTACAGTTTATTTTATGGCAACATTTATGTCCATCAAACTTAGACAGAGACTGACAGAGTATCGCAGAGAACTTTCTCAAACGCATCTGTGGTAAGAAAATTTTGCGTTTTCAAATTCAAAAAATTCAAATTCAAATTTTTTTATTTGCTATAAAACACAATCGCCTGCACAATGAAGAAAGGAGAAAGAAAAAAGGATTAAAATTTGATATGTTGACAAAACAAAGGCATAATAAAGAGCTGCAATAAATACCTTGATGAAAATCATTAAATACTTAATAAGTATATGTAATAAATATATTTGATTTATAGAAACAGTACTTTTATTTCTTTCCTGAAAATTTGTGGGGAAAATGTGGGGAATATTGATTTTTTTCCCCCCAAAATTGGGGATTTTCAGTTAGGTTTTTGGGTAATCGAGACCGTGGAAGTTGGCAACGCTGATTATTATCAACATTTCGATGCAAGTACATTAATAACTCTACCTAATTCCAACCTCTGGTTATTAGATATACGAGTTTTGCTAAATTCCAGGTTCGAATTTAAAAATGGAAGCTAAGTGTACCATAAATGTTTTTATTGGGTAAGTTAGTTACCTCGTTGTTGCACGTTTTGATCATGAGCAGCGTTGGCTCATGGTGTTCAACGCGCACGTAAAATGTGGTGAGCGAGCAGCCGTGCTCCTCCGTCGTGTACAGCAGCACCGGTTGGTACATAGTGATGCGCACCGGCAACCACGACCACAGGGTGAACAGCTGCAACCATACAACGCTGTTTTACACCTTGCTGGCATTGGCATAACGTTCAGTTTACCTTGTTAATAGAATTTACCTTGTTAAAAGTCCGGTCATATTTTATTAATGCAGTTTTATAACGTGTATAAGTAAGACGTTATACGATTAGTAACATTTTGATATGAGCATTTAATATTGGTAAGCAATTGTGACATGACAAAAAAAATAGATGACGATATTAATTTCTTTCGAGATTCGATGTAATCTACAATTTGTTTTTTAAGACAGTTTGCAATTTACAAACTGTTGCTTTATATTATTTCACTGGTCTTCTATCAAAAAACTTTGGAAGACAGCCATAATTTTGCCAATTGCTCTCTTTTTCATCAAAATTTACAACTTGAACCGCAATTCTAAGTAGTCAGTAGGATTTTTTTCATTTAATAGTCAATAATAATCAATAATTTATCATTTGTGTGCTTTCTTTAACTTACATCTCACATTATACACGTTATAAATGCGTTTGAAACGACCTACAAATTCCACTTTTCATGCCTCAACTAAGCTTACTTTGTTAAATAAATTACTATAACTCTTCAATCTTCCTTACTAATAAAAACTTACCAACCCTAAATAAAAGTTAATTGGAGAAATTGTCCGTCAAATCAGAAATAAAATATTTACACCCGTTAGCATGCTTTGGTCTCTAGATTTATGATAATTGACAGACAAAATCTCACTTAAATGATAAATTAATCAACACTAACTAATAGTATGGGCTAAAAACATAGATGACGTCACAATTATTAGTGGTGTCTGATTAGTCGACGCCTAGTGGTGCCAAGTGCGGTGCATACATCAACTGCAACCTCGTACTACACAGGTTTACAACTATTTACGGACATACGACATCGCATGCAACATTAATATCCGTGTAAATAAACAACGAGCAGTCCGTCTCAATAAGTGATTATAGTTTATTTGTGATCCAATTAAATAGAACTATTTTTCATTTCATACTGTGCCCCACTCATAGCCTGTAAAAATTTTGCACTGAAAGTTTAATTTTATGAATAAAATTACCTATTAAAGAGGATAGTTTAAAATGAATCATGGCTCATGGCACGATTAGTTATTGAAACGGACTGGATAAAAGAGCCAACTTTTACATCTATAGTTAATTTATTTTCTTACTATCACTTAATATCTAACAATATATTAGTACAACGATCGACAGCTTTTGACAAGATATCTACTAAAGGTTAATAAAAATTTCTTAAACCTAAAACCTAACTTTTCGCAGAAAAATTACAAGGCAAAAAGACTTATTGCAAAATCCTTTAAACGTCCTACAAAGATTTATATATTTATAAAATCTTTAATCAGATAAGGAGAGGTTTCAGTTTCATTTTCTAGTATTATCGTTGATAAAACTAGAAAAATGCCCGTATATCGTTGTACCAATATATTTTCATTTTGCTGAGAAGAAGAAGTCTTCTGACAACATCAAGAACTGACGATTGAAAATTGTAATATTATGACACTCACGCCTATTATCTGGCCTAAATTAAGCATCGTTATCAACCGATAACAAATTCCTCCTTTTCTGAAGTCGGTTAAAAATTAATACTATGATTTCAGGAGACTTCGTACAGCTTACAATTGATTTATAGATAGTAAAAGATGGCGTACACATTATCAATAACTAATTCTAATTATTATTCTAAGTACAATACATACCTACGTTATTATAAACAACGTAAATCTACAATGAATCCAAACTAAACTAATAATGATAAGTTTAATAATAGTGTGAATTACTGACAACTCTAGCTGGAGGGTGACAAACGATGAGCATTGCAAAGCAACTATGCCAGTATGCTTTTGGAATGCTTCTCGTCAGCAAAAGGATTTCAAGGCCAACTAAACTAAACAATAATTAGAGTCCCGATTAATAGGAAGTCTTGTTATTGAATTATGGAATAGGGGTTTTATCTTAATCTTAAGTAAATTTAGAATATATTTACAAAAATATTATAATAAAATCAAAGAGAATATGAGTATTTTAGTCTAAACTAATAAAAAATGCAAATTCCACTCGTAATCCGTACCAAATAATTTTCCCGTCTGAAGATAGCAATAGTCGTGTCGCTACTATAAAGAAACTATGCGTGAATGTCATTAGGTTAGACTGCTTTGGAGTGTTCCGCAGCTTTGCGCAACTTCATTACCAACCCAAAGTGTCACTTTTTTTTTCAATTGAATCGAAACGTCTCCACTCGATCGCAGTTGCGTGATGAAAATGACCGCAGCGCCTCTGTATTGTATTGAAAACTAGTTTCTATTTGACAGATGAACATACAATCCTGATTGAAACATTTGGATTCCATTGAAACTTGCACGCGCAATAATATGTACACACTGGATACATTTTTAGCGTCCTTATCGCCTTTGCAAATATATCAAAACTGTATAAAGTGGGAACATAATATTGCTCGCGCCTGTACCTACAGAGCGGTAAAGTAATCTGTCACGTGCTGTACACGGTGCGGAAAGGTTAATGAAAAGCCTACCCTCTCTATCGGGACCCTCAATTACTATGTAGTTGATTGGCCTTTACCCTCGATCCCCGAGAAGGTCCGACATCTTTCGTGCATACAACGTGGTAGTTACATTTCAGATAGGATAGTTCTGTATGAGCAGAGTTGATAATTTTGACAGGTGTATTTGACGTATGTGGTTTTCAGTTGATCTGGACCATGTAGTTTTGTTTCAACGTGGTTCGATTGTAGCGTGATACGGACACAAAAAAGATGGAATTTTACTTACATTACGAAAACGACATCGCCGTATAACTATTAAATATGCGGCGTGAATTAAAATTTAATTATTTTTTGGTAAGGGACGTGCCGCCCTTTATTTCCACTAATAATTGTGAAGGGTCAGGTACAGGTCTTGTTCCGCAGGATACGATTTTTAATCCTAGTTATTTTTCTAAAAATGTTCTAAAATGATTGAGATAATTATAATGTATCAACTAGCTAACCGTTTCGTTTGAAACCTTAATTTTTACAACAAAACAACCCCCCAAATTTAAAATTCCTAGCAAACCCACGTTGAAACACACTACAGATCATCTCCCTTATTCACACCTGTCAGATCACGGGTTCGATTCGAAAAGTCACATTCCTTCATCACAAGTGACAGGTAATAGAGTTTCCGATATGCGAATCTAACCCGACAGTTGTGAAAGGAGCAGACATGCACGAGCCGAGTGCCACCGCTACCCCGTTAGTAAACACCGAGCAAACCTTCTGGCGGAGGTCGGACGCGTGCTGCCGCTGGTCCCTGAACACTGCGTTAGGGAATGGGAACCACAGGGCCTTGTGCGAAGACCGCGGGCTCTGTAAACACCCGCTCGACTATCACGGCTATGGCCAGGAAATCCAGGAATGCTCAAAATGACGTCGGCATACTCAATTATGTCAATTTTTGTAGAGTGTTTATTTGTGATTGATTAATTTCAAGCCGCATAAGACCCCAGGGTCTTATGAAAATTAGAAAACAAGAGTACCTGCTTGAAATCTGTAGCTTGACAGGTTAATTACGTTTTTGATGATAATAATATAGTGTCTATTCTATAAGATATGGGAAGGGATATGGGAAGCTTAGTACCTAACGAAAGGGCCTCTCGCTTCTCGAACGTCCCATAGACTATAATGTTCAGGTATGCTCAATGAGACCGAGGAAAATATTTATGCCTACTTATTTATATTTTTACACGGTAAACTTTTCTAAGACACGCGTTTGGGAATGGGATATGAGAAGCGCAGGTTCTGTGAGGACCTCTGGCCTCGCAATTGCAAGATCGACTAAGTATAATGGGCTGGTATACTCAACGAGTATGTATGTTCGACAAACGTCTGACGCGGACAGACATTAAATAACAGAGTCCCGCCAGCAACAAAGTGATGTATACATTCTATATTTTATGTCAATGCGATAGGGATCAAATTTGTTTATATATTTTGCTTGTCAGCAAATAAAATCGTGACGCGATTGTCAGGCAACCTAACATTTATGGAATTAGCACCAGTGTCCTTTTATGGCAGTTTACACCAAAAATATTTATAATTCAACTTTTGCAAACTCGATAGACGATCTCTTAAAATATAATAGTTTGTTATGAGAATTTTCCATTCAAGTACTAAATAAGAGTAAACTATTATTAAACATAAAACTTCTAACAGTAAATAATTTAGCATAATAAACTACAGCCTTCTGGGAGACGCATATTCATAAAAATACACAAAACATAGTTTACAGACGTCGACAACGCAACAATTATGGAAGTAACGTAGCTCTCATGCAAAACTAGCTCAAATACTTACCTATGGCAAATAAAACAGAAGGAAGCAACGTCTAGCGGACGCCGGCAACAAAATAAAAAGAGAACACCTAAGTGACAAGCGGTGCATCTAAACATCGAATCGCCGCACTGTTGCCAGATATACGGATTGGTCCGTCTTTACGGATTATTAACGCTGGAAACTATTTTAATTTTTTATTCGCTATTTCGAAGAAGTTTTCGTTATAAAATATTTCGTTCACCTAAAATATAACGGGTACAGGGTGATTTTAAATTCTTTAGCAGAATATAATAATATATCATTAAGCTGAAATCAATAAGAAAAAAGGCACTATATGGGCCAGCAAGGTGGAGGCGGCATGAACAGTGTGTTTCAAGCTGCACTAACTGTCTTCACATATGGACTCTTCTTACCGCATCACATCAGGTGGTGTCGGGACTTTTGCCATACTTTGTATAAAAAAAATCGTACTCCAACTAAATATCATTATGAGCTTTGTATCACAAACACCTACCCTACCAGGGGAACCCGGGGCTACCGATTTAGTAGACAGCACCTTTTACAACTTCACCAGTCGACCATCAAAATCAGGACTAGACAGGACCATGACACTTTTTTGCAAAACACAAGTGTTTGTAACTGTAGCCCATAAACGCTTTGTAGCACTAGCAGTCCCCGATTTGCCCATCCTCTCAAAATCAAGGGGAATAGTTATATTGACAGCATAGAAGACAAGTTCCCCTGCCATACAACGTTTGCTTGACGAGCTCTGGCTACAAAATACAGAACTCCCTGGGGCGTAAACAAAAGTTTGTCTCTTTCTTCGACCGAGACTTTTGGTGCTACGGGTGCAGGAACTAGGAATTTAAGTAGCATCAATGACAGAGAAGTTGGGAGGAAGCCGACTGTCCTTGAATGGACTTGTAATTAGAGATGACGTTTATTATGACAAGGAAGGTTATGAGAATGAATGTGGATAGTCATGTAAGGAGCGGAAGACTGAAGCCAAGATAGATAGTAATGTGTATGAAGGTATAACCAAGAGAGGATGGGATGTTCATAAGAGGACAGGACATGACAAGACAATGGCAATGATGATGGGTAGAAACATTTTATTTCTTGGTCCATATTATTTAGAGAAAGTTGTTTAGGTTCAAGAATCTACTGATACTTCTTAATACTACAGAATTAAAATCACCCCGAAAAGGTTCAAAACCAATAAGTCATGAAACATTTGTTATGTTTTGGGTCGTTTTGTCAGTTTCTATTTGTTCCTATGAACACTTTCCCACCAGCACTGATGTAATAAGGAATTCAGCTGAATTCCCCCAATTCAATGAAAATACGGAAAGCTGGTCTCCAAGATCTGGCAACACTGGCAAGCCGCAAGGGAGCGACACTTAGTGGTATCTTACTTCGCTCTGGTCAAGTATCTGGGACTTGATCGCCTGTATAGGGTACACGCCCATCGATAGGGCGCGCGGGCCCGGCGAATGCGACCCCTAACGGAACAATCGACACACAGTTAGCACTCACACAAAACAATCGATACATGCGACTCGGAATCACGGTATTCTCACATCTGTTAATCAAATCTCAAGCTATGTTCAACGGTTGTTACTCTGAAAACAAATTTACATTTGTATTCTCAATGCTGTGTGTAAACGCAATACGCATGCCACGTATCGAGATAAACGGAAGTGATTCGATGTCGGTCAAGGAATAGTATCTTACAGAGTAGGAAACATAAAGAACACTGAAAGAAATACAGAGTAATAGATCAAACAGTGAAAGCTTATGGATGATATTGGAGATACCTTCTTTTTGTTTTATTTATTTTTCTCATGAAGTTCAAAACTATCTGCGGTTGAATGATCACATAGAATAACACAACATAATCATTCGCAAACCTCTCGCTACACAGACTAAACATAACATAATTCGATGGAATCGGAAAACTAAACGAGAAAATAATATACATTGTACAAAAATAGTGGACACTCAGATGAGTCGATGTCGATGTCGAATTTGCAAACGAATTCGATTTGATAGTTAGTCATGTTAGAGTCGCAATCTTATGAATCGAATGATAAATAAAAGCCAAAGCCACGCCTAATGTCGTCTTGTACGATACCATCTGTTTGCACGTTTCCTCAGACATTTTCTGCAAACCAAGTAAAATCTCAGATATATTTGACACTTTATAAATGTAACAGTGCGTTTGTGGAGTTAGATATATTCAGTGTGTGTTAGATATTACACCCTTAACATTATATTAACGGTATTCTTTTTTATAATATAGTTTTATTTAGATAAGATAATATAACTTCCTAAAATTGTCTGCATCGAAATATTTTGTACGGAATATCGCAATGAAAATCGTTATTAAGCTTTTAGTGTCTTTTAAAGACAACTGTAACATCTTGTTAGACAGTGATTCTAATATATCATTGATTTTAACATGATCAATGTTAGTTTCATTTTCGATAAAAAAATATATATTGATAATTCATCACTTTTGGAATTACATGTAAAAACGATTATTTCGTACAAAACCTGCAAGACAATTCTCTTTAAAATCATCCTATTACAAATGGCCGCTAATAGATTGAATAAGAGTTATTCCCCCTCGTCAATTCCCGACGTACCTCTCTGATGGTGAGTGTGTGCGACATCATCTGTATGTTGACCTGCGACTGGCTGGTGGGCAGGTTGTCCGACGAGCGCGAGCGGACGAGGCGAGACCCCGTGATCACCTGCTTCGACTTGAGCGTCATCTCCGTCTTGATGAACACCCTCGATATGTACTGTGAACTGATTTTTATAAGGCCGTAAGAATTTATTCCGGCAGTAAAGTTTTTACACTCGCACTAATTACTCCACAAATATGTGCCTAATCAAATTAAGCATTTTTAGGGACGACATAAACGAAAATTGATTTTGAGCGCGGACGAGCCCTAAAAATCCTATCTCTAGAGACATGATTTTTAAAGTAATTTGGCTATGGGGTATCAGTTCATTTTGGAAAATAGGTCTCTTGCCCAAAATAGTTTGGGGATCCCTGATTTAGAGCAAGTTCCATAATTGGTGAATGTGCATATTCATCATACAAACATCATTCCAACCGGATTTCGAGCCTCTGGTTTAATAGGCAGTTAGGTATAACTTCTCGACCAGAAGGACATAACAAAAAGGAATAAGTAAGTAAATTAAAAAAAAAATCTGAGTATTCTACTGAACAACGTTACATGCGGAACGGCAATAGAAGGTTTTATATTATCAGTCTCTACTTATAATAACCAGACTCAATTTTCATCACATCATCAACCAGCCTATAAATGTCCCGTTGCTGGGCACAAGCCTTGCTACATGAGGGGATTGGGCCATAACACCCCTACGCTAGCCCAATGCGGGTTGGTGGGTTGAAGCGGTTGCAGTAACAACCGGGACCAACGGCTTAAAGTGCCTTCAAAAGCACCGAGGAGCTCGAAATCACAAATTTTTGATTGAGCCATCCCCGGATCAATCGGAAAGTTGCTTTGTTTTCGTGATCGAAACCTTTACCAAATTCGAATTTTACCTTTCTGAAATATTAACAACCAAAAATTTTATTAATAAAGTTTGGATATACCTTAGCGCCCTGATGCTGAATGCTGTTCTCAGCAGCTTAGTGGGCGATGCGGGCATGTTTCTGCAGAACTTGTCAATGGCGTGGTCGACGCCGCTCTTCGTTGCTTCGGCGTACCACTCCGTGTTTTGGTTTGTGGAGTGTTTGTGGAAGAGTATTAGGATAGCAAGAGCTACCCTGTAGAACACCTGGTGAGATAAAACTTACTGGTTAAATAGGTGTTTGTTTATTTATGGAACGTTATGAAATATTTCCGGAACACCTAAAATGTATTCGGGAATGCTTGTAGGAACAGGTAAAAAATATAAATTCCTCCCAGCTCTACACGTATTGTATATGTCGCATTCGTCTGGTTAAATCAGTCGCTTAACATTAAGCCTAGCCCGTTGATTGAACGCCAGCATCCAATGAAACGGCTGATATACAACTAGCTAAGTCATTGAGCGCAACCTTTAACCAGATGGCTAAACTTCATGTCAGGCGTCTGGTTTAATTCCTGGTTCCGATTTTTCCTGGGGGGGGGGGGGTGCCCCTCCTAGGAAATATCCCTAGCTACGCCAATGCCACCCTGCATAGAGAGTTCTCTACAAAATAGAGATACTAACGGAATTGCATTTTTTTGGAGCTAATAACTCTATTAGTTCCAAAAAAAACCAACCCATTCCTTTCATTTCATCCACATTTTCCACTCGGAAAGCGTGTACCTTGACCCTTCCACTGTAAAGTGGTCTCATCTAAAACCCTTCGTCTAAGAATCAGTCGAGTGCATACTCGACTGATTCTTTGGACAAAATGGAAGAACAGCACTGCGAAGGTCTACCTCTTTAAGTCAACGTCAATGCGCTTGAGATCAATTTATTGTACTTAAGCGTAGCAAATCAAAATATAAACTAACCTTGATGCTACTTCATTGAGGAAGAACTCGAGCACGTACCGCGTGTTGGGGAGCGCTGACGCAGTGAAATGTGCAACTAAATCCGAGTGGTTTGATTTGTCTCCCTCTTTAAATTTATCAAAGCGTGGTCTTACCTTGATGCTCCCAATTTGTGGAATAGCAGCGCGTTGAGGATCCGCTATTGCCAGTAGCATAAATTCATGTAGATTCTTTTGGTTATGGTATAAGTATTTGTGTATCGTCAAACCTGTGGTTAGTTAGTCAATATCCGAGATCAAAAAACTGAAATGTCCATTTATATTACTGCAGAACACAAGATATTCTGACTGCTTTGTTGTGAGAGCTACTAAGTATAGGTTCGACTGTGTAATGAATGACATAGGTTTATGTAGGTATATTTTACGAGTATGTGTATCTTTTATTCCAAATAGATCTGTGTGTGTTCCTCATGTGTGTGTTCTCACCTTAATTTCTCATGGGAGTAGCAGTCAAACTCATGCTAGAAGTAGAGGAACTTCAGCGCGTCATCGGGGACCCATTAGTTAGTTGGCATAGATGAAAGAAACATGTTCATGTTCCTTTGGTGGTTTGAGTATAACTTGTGATATAGTGTCTTCACCTTGATGCCCTCGTGGAAGAAGCAGTCAAGCACACGCACGAGGTGTGGGAACGGCAGCGCGGCGAGAATCCACCACTGCCAGTCGGCGTAGATGCGTTCGGGACCAATCGCGCCGGACAAACGCGACAAGTGCTGCGCTGCCGACTTCTGCAACCAATGCGATGCAGTGTACGGAAACCGAATATAATCCGCTATGCTTCTTATAAATAGTTATAGTTTTAGGAGTGCTTCTAAAACTGACAATTTAACATAATAATAATAAAAATGTAAAACTAGAAAAATTTCACGTCTTGAGGCGGGAATCGAACCCGCGACCTTTCGCAATCCGGGCGACTGCTCTAACCAACTGAGCCACCCAGAACTTGGGATATCCCTGTGAAATTCTTCTAGTCTATCTAATATCTAATTTATAATAATGTTAAAATAAAAAATTAAGAATAATAATAAATAAACTTTATTTTCTCATCACAAACACATGTACAGAATTAACAATAATATAAAACTGAGGTTGATTTACATTCCTTGTATGTGAAAATTCCATAGTAAAAAACCTTAATGTATGATGCATTATTTATTGTTGAATTTGCATGGCATGTACCTAATAGTAAATAACTCTTTGTAAGTATCGATTGACTATTAATACACAGCACATGATGGTTAACTACGCATCAAATTATATAATAGATGCGGTAACTCGTAAATACCGTTTTAACAGAATTACTGCGGCTTTCAATCTTAATTATCAACGCCCTACACAATATAGAGATCTAAGCCGAACACGAACACTTTCAATTATACCGGGAAAATTATTTATTAAGACACAAATTCAGTGCTTAATAAGCAAACTTTATTTTAGTTACAGGAGTCCCTACTCAAAACGACTAAAATACTCATCGAGTTTTCCCACCCAAAACATCAGGACAACCCACCATTTATAGTGGTTACTTTTTCCGACATTCAATGTTGACTTGTAGATTACCAACATAAGCTTTTTGATTCCAGCTGACAGTATTTTGTAAATAATCCATAATACGTAAGGTACTACACAGTACGTAAGTATATACCCCGGAATAACATCAGATCAAGTGGGTTTGTGACAAAAAATACTACGTGAATGTAGTAATAGTAAACACGTGACCACGGGGTCATTGTCCCACTATCGAGCCTCTGTACAAAGGGTTCAAGAATCGCTCATCGATTTTCACTGGCCGTTCACCCAAGTTAATTATTTATCGATAATGAAGTTCGCAACCCTCGCCCTGCCCTGCGACAATTTAAATCTGGTTTATCGCATTGGAATTTGAGCTCCTGTGGTGAAGTATTACATTGATAGAGAGGACGACTACAATAATTGTATAATATTGGAATGGTCCAATTAACATTTTAGTTGAAATGATAAGGATGTTCATGACTATAAGAATTCGTATTTTTTCATTACATCTATTTTTATTTTATTTATTAGGGAACTCAACAGCGTTTTTTAACAATCATGTTTAATACAACTTATACATAACTCATAGCCAATTACAGAGTTTCACAACATACATAAATAAAACTTACGAAGCAAAGTAGTTTCTAAGCAAGTCTGCGTTGTACGCGTATAGAACTAAAAGATCCTACAGGCTTTGGTATGGTTTGGCAGCTTAAATACAGAAGAAATATTAATATGATTTATTCCATGGTCGTTAATATGCGTTCACATGCGCTAAAAATGGATCAATAGCCATGTTAGACGTGTGGATTTTTTTGTTGTTTTGAAAACTAAAAACATGCAATTTACATATCAGTATTCAGGTGCATTTTTTTTTATCGGGACTAACCAGGCATGCATGACTGATTAGATTAGGATAGTAGGATTTGTTTTGCTGGGATCATAGGAGTCAAGTCTCTCCTATTGACTTAGATTTTCTGCAAAGAGGAGCGAGATAATCTCCATTTCTTTTTGATACAGAGCACGACAAATGACTTCACACCTGACGTGAAGATGGCAGTAAGAGTTCATGGTACTAATATATTCGAAATTCCGAAAACAGCTACACAGTAATCCACGTTATAGGGAGAAGGGAACATGTGTGCCAAGAAACGAGGTACCAAATTTCATTACAAGAAGGTAGAGGCGATAAATTTATATCCTCTGAGACTGGCTAGCATAGTACTCTCTAAGCTCGAGAGTCGTATTTTCTATAAAAGTTACGGGTGTTTTCTTACATAGTGCTCCTTCAGAAACACATTTTTCAGAAAAATTAACGCTGTAGGTACGTGAGATAAAGAGAGAGTAGGCTCCCTTTGTAGTGAGGGGAAGGTGGAATACAATAGAAGAGGTAGAGCGATGTGATGTAAACTCCTTTATATATATATTTATAATTTTATGTAATAAATAGAACTAAACAACAAGTACTTCTCGTAAGTATTTATTTATAAACATTTTGCAATACATAAATATTCTTCAATAAAGTTTTAAGGTGCCTGCCCACAGTCTGCAGTCTCATACTATGACAGAAATAGGGAAGTTTTTAGTTTTTATAAAAACTTTTTATACTCACGCATTGCCAACCTATCCATATAAATCGATATAGTTTAGAAATCAACACATTACATCACTAGCAAAGTTGCGAACTAGTGACATGACAACCTACAAAAAAAAAAAAAAAATTGATAAATGTATATCTGTCTCTCTAACGCATTAAATTGCCCTAAAATAATCATGGGGAAACCGATAATAACCGATCGTAATCGACGGGGGAGGCCTTTGTTCTGCAGAGGACTTCATAGGCTGGTATGATGATGGGTCGGGCTGCCCGGAGGCAGCTCGGTGAAATGCTTCGGCAAACCCCGGGTCGTCTCCATTATGGGCATGGGGAAACCGGAGTGGTTTAGCAGGTATTCCCAGTGCCGCTATGATCAGGCGCTGGGCAACCCCTGCACAGGCCCACATCTAGCCGACGGTCCGCTGGTCCACCTAACCAGCGGTTTAGGGTATCGTCTGTAAGCGGATTCCACTCCGAAGAAAAAAAAAAACATAAAGGCTGGTATGATGATCACGATGAATCAGGGGTAGGTATATGTCTTCGCTTACTATTTTAGCCAGGATTCCATGCCATTCCATTCCATTAGTTATTGTTCTGAGGTTGTGACGCATTTTCGGATGCTTCTTGACTCTGAAGTCGGATACTGAGATGATAAGTAGTGGGAGTGATAATAACATAAGTTAATTAGGTAATACAGGCTCTGTGGTACCATATCTGAAAATGTGCCTGAAATTTTGCAATTCGTTAAAAGTTACTATAATAGTACGCTCATGTTATGGAATGGTCTAGTGGGCATACCGCTTTGTAAGTATAAATATTACAATGACTAATAATATTAAATTAATGAGCACGCTGCAATTAACGTGATATCAACTGACCCTCAACTAATGTTTTTAAAAGGCACCAGTTATATTTTTAGCGATATCAAACAACAGATTAAATTAATTCATCATCATCATCATTTCAGCCGAGAGACGCCCACTGCTGGGCATAGGCCTCCCCCAAAGATCTCCATACCGATCGGTTCTGCGCTGTCCGCATCCATCGGCTTCCCGCGACCCTCACCAGATCGTCGGTCCACCTTGTGGGAGGCCTACCAACGCTGCGTCTTCCGGTACGCGGCCGCCACTCGAGAACCTTTCCGCCCCAACGGCCGTCAGTCCTTCTTGCAATGTGGCCTGCCCACTGCCACTTGAGGCTCGCAATTCTTCGGGCTATGTCGGTAACCTTAGTTCTCCTGCGGATCTCATCATTTCTGATTCGATCACGCAGAGAAACCCCGAGCATAGCCCTCTCCATTGCCCTTTGGGTGACATTGAGCCTTCTTACTAGGCCCATTGTAAGCGGCCACGTCTCAGTTCCGTAAGTCATCACTGGCAACACACACGAATTGAAGACTTTCGTCTTGAGACACTGCGGTAGTTGGGCCGAGAATATGCTGCGAAGCTTCCCGAACGCTGCCCAGCCGAGTTGGATCCGTCGATTGACCTCTTTCTGGAAGTTGGACTTACCAAGTTGGACTATTTGTCCCAGGTAAACATATTCGTCAACAACTTCCAGTGTAGAGCTTCCAACCTTTACAGTAGTGGGTACGACATGGGAATTCGACATTATTTTCGTCTTATCCATGTTCATTTTAAGGCCCACTTGTTGGGAGACTCTACAGAGGTCGTCGAGCATTGTGCCCAAGTCTTCCAGGTTTTTAGCCATGACTACGATATCATCCGCAAAACGAAGGTGAGTCATGTACTCGCCGTTTATGTTGATGCCAAGTCCTCTCCAGTCCAAAAGCTTAAACACATCCTCCAACGCGGCAGTGAACAGTTTCGGCGATATAACATCGCCATGTCTCACACCTCGCTGAAGACGTATTGGTTCCGAGTTTTGGTCCTGAAGGCGGACTGACATAGTGGCGTTTTCCTACAGTGACTGCAGCACTTGGATGTACCGATAGTCTATTTGGCATCTCTGGAGTGACTGAAGCACGGCCCAGGTCTCGACAGAATCGAAGGCTTTCTCATAGTCCACGAACGCTAAGCATAATGGCAGGTTGTACTCTTCGGTCTTCTGTATAACCTGCCGCAGCGTATGTATGTGGTCTATGGTACTAAAGCCTTTTCGGAATCCGGCTTGTTCGGGAGGCTGGAAGTCGTCGAACCTGCGTGCGAGACGATTCGTTATAACTCTCGTAAACAACTTGTAAACATGACTCAGGAGCGTGATGGGTCTATAATTCTTCAATTGGGTCCTGTCACCCTTTTTGAAGAAAAGTGTCACCACGCCCCCATGCTATGCCTTTGGCGTTTCACCTTCGAGGATGATGGAGTTAAAAAGCCTCTGAAGCGCTCTCAGGACTGGTCGTCCACCTGCTTTCAAAAGCTCCGCTGTAACTCCATCGTCACCCGGCGCCTTGTTGTTCTTAAGCTGTTTGAGAGCTACACTAATCTCGTACAGGCTGACGTCCGGGATATCTTCGGTGTAATGTCGGGTTAATTTGGCTCTCGGATCGGTGGCCTGAGTGACAGGTGTGCGTGATGTCGCGTAGAGCTGTCCATAGAAGTTTTGAATCTCGGCCAATAGCTCAGGTCGGGATGTAACCAATCTGCCGTCCTCTGTCTTCAGCTTCGTCAGCAAACTCTGTCCGAGCGTCAGATCCCTGGTGAACACTTTTGAGCCCCTGTTCCGCTCGATTGCCTCTTTAATACGTTCAGTATTAAATCGGCGCACGTCTCGGGTCAGGGACTTGGAGATCTGTTTGTTGAGCTGCCGACGAGCGTCTTCAGAAGACTGCAGTCCACGTCTTTCCTCCATGAGCTTTAATGTTGGCTCAGAGATTTTCTTACTTCTTTTGTTACGGCTGGGTTTAAAAAACCTTGAACCTGCCGTAAGGACAGCTTCCACGAACCTGTCGTTGTATGTGTCCACATCTGTGCAGTCCTCCAGGCAATCAAAGCGATTTTGCAGTTCGAGTTGAAAGCGTTCGGGGTTTTGGATCTGGATAGCATTAGGGCGGAGCGTAGACTTCATCAGTCGATATCGTTCGGATTTTACATTCAGATTCAATGTGCCTCTTACCAGTCGGTGATCGCTCCCCGTGTTAAACGAATTAATCACTGAGACATCATTGAATATCCGAGTCTTAGTCGACATGATGAAGTCGATCTCATTTTTTGTTATGCCATCCGGACTTTTCCAGGTCCATTTTCGATGCAGCCGTTTCCTGAAGAAGGAGTTCATCATAAAGAGTCCCTCCCTCTCCATATAATCGGCTAGCATTTGACCACAGTAGTTCCGGATTCCAGCTCCAAATTGCCCCACTTTCAACTCATCATCGCCACGTTTGCCCAGCCTTGCGTTGAAGTCTCCCATGACAACAGTGTAGTGAGTATTGGAAGTATGTATTGCCCGAGAGATATCCTTATACATTACTTCCACTTCCTCGTCGGGGTGAGTCGAGGTCGGAGCGTAAACCTGTATGACCTTCAACGAATACCGTTTGGTGATTCTGAGTATAAGGTACGCCACCCTATTTGACACACTCCCGATTTGTACAACGTTATTCACGAGAGACTTGTGGACTAGAAACCCGACACCACCTTGGGACAGATCTTCGCCCTCCCGGAAATAGAGCAGGTTGCCGGATTTAAGGACCATCGTGTCCTCGCCCTCTCGTCGGACTTCAGATAGTCCCACTATACTCCAGCGAATCCTACTCAATTCTTCCTCCAGTTCTAGCAGCTTCTCCTCGGTTCGCAGTGTGCGTGTGTTATACGTCGCCAGGGCCAAGGTCGTATGACGGAATGCCGTCGCCACCCGGGGATTCTTAGCACCCCTGGTCCCGGCGCCTCGCCAACGCCCGTCAACGCCGGCACGGCTTCCGGTACCGCCGGGCACTTGGGGCCTTGGGTTGTAGAAATTCATGGGGGGGTTTGGGCCATCTCCCACCACGCTGGCCCAGTGCGGGTTGGTGGGGAGCGCCAGAGCCTCGTCTGTCGGTCGGCAGGGTGCACCACGTGCAGGTGAGGTTGGCTTGGATCCCGTGAGGTGTCGTTCGGGACCCCTTACACCCCCCATTAAATTAATTAACAACAAACAAAAGAAAGTATTTTCAATTATGTGAACTTGAACTATTTATTGAATTTTACTTCCTAAGGTAAATTAACTTGAATAACTATAATACATATAGTAGCGTTAAGGAAAACGTATCACACAAAATATATAATATATTTCCCTACAAAATTAGGAAACAAAAAAAAACATAATGGCGCATACTGATTACTAAAATAAACGTCTCGTGATCTAGTAACCTTTTTCATAGTAGAATTGCAAGACGTCGATCTCATTAAAAAAAACATTGCGTTTAAGAGGCCATTAAATAAACAGTGGAAGTAAATTGATTGAACAGTTGAACATAAACGTAAACAATTACGTAAACAATTGTTGAGACGCATTAGTATTATAGAGTATCTAGTTGTGCGACCTAACCTTGATTAGATAAATAAGGATAGGTTATGGATAGACCGGAGTTATCACATCTATTTGTATAGATACTGATATTTTGTTATTAATAGGGATGTTGAATACAAGTAAAAAACAATACATACAGTGGAAAATAGGTTTTCACATATTTGTATTTGGGAAATATGAGATCTTTATACATAATATATATATCGGGTGTTACAGAATTCCGAAATTAAATTTGGGATTCGGGGTTGTGGGGGGGTCAATATCGTACTATGTGCGCGGGTTGTGTCTATGTGGGGTATAACTGTAGTGTGTCGTACGATACGTAAATAGTACGCATTTAAGGGTTGTAACGAGCAGGTGTAACAATGTATTAATTAATTTAATTGGAAAATAAAAATGGTCTTAAAGGTGTTAAACTTTCAGATTAACTCTTGACAAGAAACACAATCACTCCCTTAAGTTTTATTTCAGACTTTCGGAACACACCGTATAAAAATCTTTGCAAAGTATTTTTTGTAGGTATGGTAATGTGGCATACTTAGAATAATATAATTTTTTAAAAATGGCGTTATAAATATTACGAAATCTTTTTTTCGCATAATTTCACTCTTTATAATCGTGTTTGGTCTAATTTCACTTCGCCTAACTTTTTATCGCCATATTGTTATTTACCAAATGCGACATGAATGTTTGCAATTACTAAATATTAATTTCCACAAAATTAAAAATCAAAGTATAAACGACGACTCATTTTAATAAGACAAAGTAACTTGGCCAAAAATTTGTATTTTTAATTTTGTATTTTATCTTATACTTATTGCCTTTGTTAACAGATAGTCACAGTAATTGGAACTCTGTACCGTGGGTAATAAGCCAAAAATTTGTATTTGTTGCAAATTGATTTAATAAAACATATTATTATGTAGGTATTCTAACAAAAAGTAGATGTTTTTCCTTTTGAATATTAATATTTATTATTACTAACGTAGCATGCAGGTAGGCATGCAAGCAGGTATACCATGCAAACAGGCATGAAGCATGAAAGCAGGCATGCAGCATACAAGCAGACATGCAGCATGAAAGCAGGCATGCAGCATGCAAGCAAGCATGCAGCATGCATGGCTTCTGTCACGGTTCCGGCGCTGCGGAGCTCCGGCGGTCCCACGCGACCTTATAACTCTAGGGGTAGGGCAGACAAGACTACGTGGTGTCGGATTAGCAGCGATTCACTTCTGTCAATTTATTTATTCAATAAAATTGTTTTTGTCTTGGCACATTTAATATTAGATATGCTAACATTAGAGCTTTATTAAGCGAAATCGTCGTAATGCCAAAATAACGTTATGCCAATATATTTTAGGGTATTTCACATTATAGATCCAAAAATTAGGGTTTTCAATTCTTAGAGCACAAAACCTAAAAGTTTTCTCTTTACGGGCATTGCAAAACATGTCAGGTATAGCTAATAAATTTATAAATATAATGGTGGCAAAACAATTGTTAGGCGAAACAATAATTGTTCGCTTTAAGTTTAGGCCAATTCGGTTTGGCCATGTAATGTTAGGACTAAAATTTTTAGGCGAACCGAGGGGCACCCGGTTTAATCGCTCTAGTTGTGATCGACGAAAACAACTCTTTCGGAAGACACGTTAAGCCGTTGATCCCGGTTGTTCTACAACCCGCATCGGGCCAGCAGGGTGGTGGTGCTGTAGCCTAATGTTTTTATGTTTGTCCTCTATGCGTTCCGGAATTATTACTCTGATTGTGATGAAACTTTGGTAGGGTATTCGGAACAAAACCTAAAAGTTTTCTCTTTACGGGCATTGCAAAACATGTCAGGTATAGCTAATAAATTTATAAATATATCCTGTAACAATGGAGAAATACTGCAAGTATTTCTCCATTGTTACAGGATATATTGCAATTTTCTTTTTCTACAAAACAAAAAACGTGTCTGCGTGCCAGCTAGCGGAATAAAGAAAGGCATAACTTCTGCGTTATCTGCTAAGAATATCTTTTCTACAAAAAATCATATTTTAAATTTGGGTCACTGTGCTTTTATATAAACAAAGAGACATCAAAAAGGATAAATAAGCCACATAAAAATAAAATAAAATAAGGGTTCAGTCGTAATTTTTCTTTCCTATTTAGAGCTGTAGTGTTTTTAGCCCCCGACGAAAAAAGAGGGGTGTTTTGACGTGTCTATCTGTGTATCTGTGTGTCTGTCTGTGGCATCGTAGCGCCTTAACGAATGGACCGATTTTGATTCGTTTTTTTTTGTTTGAAAGCTGATGTGACTACGATGGTTCTTAGCTATAATTTATAAAGATCATTTCAGGCGTTTCATGACTATCAGCTCATTTTCTTCATGATAATAGGGTTTTACTAACTTTTACAGATCCGATTGATTTGAAATTTGGTGTACTGTCACTGCGGTGACATTCCCATGACATATTATCCTTGAGCTGATCCTATACACCAAAAAGTCTGCAAAATGCTTAATTCTTCAGAAACTCACAGCCGATATAGCGTGTTTGGGCTCTTATGAATAGCCCCAATGAGATGGTGTGAGATAGATGATTAATGACGCCGGGGGTTACTTAAAATTTTTAATTTTGTATTTTATCTTATACTTATTGCCTTTGTTAACAGATAGTCACAGTAATTGGAACTCTATACCGTGGGTAATAAGCTATAACAGATCTGGAATAAGGCAAAGAATGAAGAAGAAACTATTGTTTTATGGTGGCTTGACACGAAACCAATTTATGGCAGTTCAGCTAGCCTGTTCTTGCATCCCAGATTACATCTAGGACTTTGCAATTACTCACTGAATTGACTTCAATTGAAATACATTACTGAAATGGAAAATCAAAGCACTGGTTCTTTCTTCTGTCTTAACTGACTTGCAAGTTTTGATCTATAATTTGTAACTTTTTAATTTATCAACTATTTTACATATGAAAACCCATTTTTGCCGTTACCAACACTCTTCAAGAATTAGTTACTGATTAGTTACTATTTTTTTTTTAAATAAGATGCAATGCTATGTTTCGTGTTCATTAATTATTCGTTTATTGTTTGATAAGGATCAGTTGTCAATACGTATCAGAGGCGTAGGTCGAATAACTGCTTGGTTAATGAACTGTTACGCTCAATTAAAATCCTAAGCATTTCACAAACCACAGCTATTCACAATCATATTAAAATTGATTTTAGTAAATAGTTTAGCAATAGCAGGTAGCATGCAAATCAGTAAAATTAGGATGCTAATGAAGTTAATGAAAAGAGATGTTTCAAAAATGTATGGAGACCCGGCCAGGTCTATGTACACTATACCGAAAAATGGGTAAAAATATGCAGAACAGTGTTCAATTGTCCATTTTCTTTTTATTTGCTTTGTTGCGTGGTACAAAACAAAAATTTTTATAGAAAAAACTGCAACACAGTCAAATATTCATCATGGCGCGTATGTCACTTTGGTGACGTTTAGTTGACTTCTATGTCGCCCGCCATATTGCCATAGTGAATAACGGTGAAATCGACGAAAAATTTCAACTTTTGCACAATCAAATTATGCATGAAAACGAATTGTAAGTATTTTTCACGGATTCAGGAGATTTTTCCTGATTTTTTGACATACTGTACATATACCTGGCCGGGTATGAAACATCTCCTGACGACCTCCTTTGACGACCGGCTGGCCGAGTGGTCTGTACCCCAGGCTACTCGGTCAAGAGGTCCCGGGTTCGAATCCCGGTAGGAACAAATGTTTGTATGATGAGTACGAGCATTTGTTTACGAGTCATGGATGTTTATATGTTTATTTAGTATATTTCTAATATTTATATACATATTATTATCATTATTTCTCCGTTATCTAGTATCCATAACACAAGCTCTTAATGATGCTTACTTTGGGCTAGGTAATAGGTGTGAGTGTATATTATTATATTATATTATATATTATATTATCTTCTTAGTATTAATGTCCATTACTACAAAGAACTAAACACAAAGCGTATAAATACACTATCACCCATTTGCACAATGAAACTTATATCTCAGGCCCCAGGATGACAACGCACCTGCAATATCAAGTGATTTTTCCTTGTTGTTGCAGGTGTCTATAGGCGGCGGTAACCGCTTACCATCAAGTGGGCCGTCAGCTTGTTTGTCGTCAAGTTGTACAAAAAAAAAATCTATAAGCAAGATGGCACGTTAACTAACGGTATACGTAAATAACTAATCTGTTATTTTAATACAATTAAAAGTAAAAGACGGCTTTGGCGGAAACAAAGAAATGTTCATCATTATCATCAGCCTATTTACGTCCCACGGCTGAGCACAGGCCTTCCTACATGGGAGAAACACATGAGGAGATTGGGCCATAACACCACCACGCTGGCCCAATGCGGGTTGGTGGGTAAGAGCGGTTGCAGTAACAACTGGGACCAACGGCTTAACGTGCCTTTCGAAGCATTATAAATTTGACTGACCCATCCCAGGACCAACCATGGCGAAAGTTGCTTTGTTTTCGTATTCGAAACCGGAGCGCTCAAACCACTAAGCCACCGAGCTCCTAAATAAATGTTATTGGACAAAAATAAACCTAAAGCCATTATTACACTTTGTATCAAGATCAAAATAAGGGTTCGTACAAAAGCGCCGCACGCCAATCTGATAGGAAACGATCGCGTGGCCCGTTTACGTCCAACTCAGGTCGTAGCTCGTAAGTTCAAGTTTATGTGGCGGTTACACATTCACCGACTATAAAGTAATATCTCTGACGTAATTAAACTCTTGGTGCCTGACAAAAATAGGCGAGAAATATTTTATACCAACGTGGAGCTCGTTAAAATGGGCATTGAAAAAAGATTTACGTGTTAAAATTTTCTTGGCGCATATCTACGCATTCATCATTGAATGGAGTTGAAACATGATGGTGGTAAAAACACTGAATTTTTATTGAATAAACCAAATTTACATTGTTTTGATAGAATTGCGTGCACGAGCCATAGCATAACACACATCATATAATTAGAAAGCTTAACGTTGTACTGAACCTAAAGCTACGTTTAATTATGTGTAGCAACGGTACTCTAAATATTATTATGTAGTAAACATTCTACTGTTATTAGTAGAATATTGTTATTATTAACAAACTCTTAGCATATTCAATTATCTATGTAAACATAGACATCATCTCGATTATCCACTATCCAGAAGCTTTCGGAAATCAATAAAATGATAATACTTACGGCGTGTTTCTTGGCAATCTGCATGACTGTCTTCCATGTGACCTCGTTGAGCAGTTTGGTCTGTGTGATGAACATCTTCTCCTTGGATGCGACCAGGCTAGCCATGCAGTGGTAGCACTCCTCCTCTGCAATCAAGAGCCTAAGGTTATTATAACAGATACTGGTTCTTAGAGCACAGAAATGACAAGTAAATTCGAAAATAGACAGCCTATTTTTAATTGTGTAAGGTTGGTCAGCTCATATTGAATAATATACCTAACACAAAATGGGAAACATACCAATATGAAATATAGCTATTTTTAATTGTGTAAGATAACACGAAGCGTAAAACTAAAAAAGGACGATTTAAAAATATACCTAAGTATTTGTAAATACGTCCATGCCTACTCGTGTCTGATTGCTAGTTCGCATGAATATCTCATCAAGTTATACATCAGCGATAGCTTCACCCAATTGAGTTACCGGACTGTATAACACTATATTCGATATGGTCAGTCATCTAAAACTTAAAAGCAATTAACTTGAAAGTGAACTAAATCATACACCATCGACGAAATTCAAAAGAATGGATACGACCAATCCAATTACAGAGGACCGAAGCACCCACTTTGCGTGTTAACCCGAACGTGGCTTAAAATACATAGACTTCAAACCAATACTGGATTCAGAGAAGTATAATTAATAGTTTGCAACAAATGCGGATGCAGGAAATAAATAATAAAAATACTTAATATAATTTAGGTATCATAGAGGTAGCGAAAGTAAATACACAATACAAAGAGATTTAGATCCACAAAGTATTTACATAACTACTCTAAAATACTGTAATAACATAATACTTGAACAGTAATATCTATAAAATTAAACGATTAATTTTTATTCAGACTCTTTAAAAAAGGTATTTCTAATCCGTTGAAAAAATAAATGAAAATTAGGACCATAGGAATTCCAACTAATATAAGAATTCGCGGAAAGTAAAGAATAAAAGCGAACAGACAAAATGTATGCGCATAATATGTCGTACAGGGTGGTGCCGTCAATGCGACAATAAATTTAAACATGGGCTATATTAGTCCATAGAAATGGTTTGTCACTTTCAAAAATATCGTATTCATTTGATAATTTCAAGACATTTGTATGAAATAATTCTGCCAACGTTGCACTATTTCACACAAATGTCATGAAATTATCAAATGAATACAATATTTTTGTATTCCACGTTTAAATTTATTGTCGCATTGACGGCACCACCCTGTATTTAAATACATAGGTATACAAAATAATGCGCAACGCACAAATTTATTGATGTTGTCGACTAATCAGAAGCGTTCGATGCGAATGACATCGTACTATTGAATCATAATAGATTGCAGATGAAAATAGTTTACTCATAGATATCTACTAATGTGTCTATTTGTGAAAAGCCACTGTGTACCGAGTCCATTACTGTAGGCATCTCGTACACCATAAATCATGATAAGATAGAAAACAGTCATCGCTAAAAGAAAATTCTGGAGTGGTTAAGATGCTAAATCATTAGTTCATAAATTTGTATTACGTTATATCGATTAAACATACGTTTGCAGAAAACATTGGATTCAATTCGCTATAGTAATAGAATTTCAATTAGGTCACTAGCCTCTCATAAACCAAACACATGTGTCTCTGACAGCACCTGTTTACGCAACCTAGCGGAGCGCCATTATCTGATGTCGAGGCGTTTCCATTAGTTTAACTTTCAAGAGTTTCAAGTATACCACTAGAAGGTGAATTAAACAATATCAATCCACATTAAAATGAAAATATATCAATTTTGGCTGCAAACTTGTTATGTGCTATTTCGAAAAGCTCTCTGTAGGCTTGGTTCACTTTAGTAGCAAAAATAAATACAGTGGATAAAATTTACAAAGACAAATCCACTAGCTGCGCACTCGTTGCCGTTAGCTGCTTTGTCATAGTAAAGTGTGTAAGTGAGTGAACAGGAACTTTAAGCCTATACTTAAATATTCGCTCGCATGCTGTGCCGGAGAGGTGGTATCGTATAAATGAGATATGGATGGATCTATAACCACAACTGTCTCACAGTGATTCAATTCGAAAATTTACATCCTATCTCGCTTTGATGCATGCACCGCGATAAAAAGTGACAGGAATAAAGTTTCCGATATTGCACTGTTTTTCAACAGTTCTGAATAAGAATGCAGACAGGAACCTCTAGATTAGTAGAAAATAGATAAAGTTAGTGTTAGTGACCATTCAACCAGACAGTCGGCCGTAATAAACATTAGCGGTAGCGGTATAACATATACAAAACTATTTGAAATTACGGATTTCCTTTTAGAAACTCAAAGGTCCATCCAATGATTTTCATAAACGTTATGCGAGCTAATGATATAGGTAGGTACATAATAAAAATAATATCATCAAAGTAAACCAAAGTCCTTCTAATGAAATACTTATTATTGAATTACTAGTTTTAAAGTAACCATAGTATATGAAATTAAACTCGCATTTATAAAAGTCGCCTTCAAAGTTTTATTAAGTTTCCGATATAGTTATTACTGGTCGTTTCATCCACGCTTATAGCTTTTAACAATAGAAAGGGCTTTCAAGTTAGAGCAATCTCCAGCAGTGTAATATTATTACGCAGTCCTGTGGGAGGCCCCAAGGACCGCTCGCTAAGTGATCCCTTCCCGCCGGGAGAAGCCCTAAGAGAAGCAAATCCTATTAATGGCTCGACAGCCTTTCGTTTAAAAATCTGTAGCATGAAGTTAATTGAACCTCGTTAGTTGAGTAAGAAGGATTAATTGATTCCGAATATTGCCGAGGATGATGAAAAATAAAGCGCTTTGTTTTTACCAGTATCTTAATTTCACCTGATGATAAGTGATAATAAGGTCAAAGACGGAAGCGAACTACACCCTGATTCCCCAAAAATAGTAGACCTGGCTATCTTACCTCTTGCCGGAACACAATAATGTTGTTAACTCATTTACGGTGGCAGAATTAGATAAGATGCCAACGGTCAGGTGGATTAATCAAAAGCCCTACCATCAACCAAACCGAGCACAAAATTTCTGCTTGACGAGGAATTCAAGAACCCCGTTCCTTTACATCTGAGGTAACTGGTTTCTAGATCTTGTATTTTGCCGGCTTCTGTCTGTAATTATGTTATGTTTACCTATAATAGATTGCTATCTTACTTTGTAAGCATGAGTAATGCTGCTAAGTGTGTAGTGACAACATAATTTAAAAGAAACATATCAAACCTATGTGTCTTTTCAGTAAATTCATAATATTCTTCCATTATAATAATCACTATCACAGAGAACTAAAATGTTTTACAGCTCTCGGACATTTTCTGTAAAATGAAGCTCGCACCTTACTTCACATGTCTTTGAATTCAACTGTCAATTATCGAATCGATGAAATCGAAGTGCCTTGCGAGCTGAAATGCGATTTTTGTAACAGAATAAATAGCACAGTTGTTAAACATATAAGTCTATTTTCAAATCCTTATCGGTTTGAAACGTGAGCGTGATAGAAATGTCACTTAATTGATAAAATGTTAGTGCACTTTTCATTGGCTTTAAAAAAAAAGATTTTTTAATATTTGTCTGATATGTGTGACAGAGCAGGAACATTCTCCTTTCAACAACAAGCCACCACGAACGGAGTAAAAACGGTCTCCAGGTCGAATTTTTTGATGTCCTGTCGGTACACAAAATATCTAGGTAACAACAATTAAAGGGATTTTTGAGGTAAATTGTACTAAGTTAATGCTTATTTCCAAATAAAATATTTTCTAGCCTCAGCAGTCCTGCCACAGAGAAATGAGAATGATAAAGTAAAGTCAGCGTAAAAATGTCTATACATTAAATGCAAATCTACGTAAATCTATGTATATTATTAATTAATATTATAAAGTTTAGAGTTTGTTCGGTTGAACGCGCTAATCTCAGGAACTACTGATACAAATTGAAAAATTCGTTTTGTGTTGGATTGTCCATTTATTTGCCTATATGCTATATAACATCACGCTACGACTAATACGAGCAGAATATCAATGAAAAATGTTGCAAAAACGGAAAAAAAAGTCCTTTTCAGAGCTTTCGTTGCGTGCGCTATGAAAATAGTTAAAGTTACGCAATAATCATGTATGCTGGAATTGCTCTACTTTAAAATTTCTAAAAAAATCCGCGACTGCACAGTACTACCTACGAAAAAAGAGTTATAAGTTTGACGTGTGTGTCTGTGTATCTGTCTTTGGCGTCGTAGCTCCTAAATGAATGGACCGATTTAGATTTTTTGTTTTGTTTGAAAGCTGACGTGACTAGGATGGTTCTTAGCTATAATTTATAAAGCAATTCAAGTGTTTGATGACTATCAGCACATTTTCTACATGATAAAAGAGTTTTACTAACTTTCGCAGATCCGATTGATTTGAAATTTGGTGTTCTGTCATTTCGGTGACATTTCCATAACATACTTAACTTTGAGCTGATCCTATACCATCAAAAAGTTTGCGGGATCCTTAATTCTTCAGAAACTCACAGCAGATATAGCGTGTTTGGGCTCTCATAAATAGCCCCAATGAGATGGTGTTAGATAGATGATTATTGAGGCCGGGGATTACTTAAAATTTTAAATTTTATAGTTTTTGGTAATCAAATTTGTTTTAAAATTATGTATTATCTGTTAAGGTATTTTTGTAAACATGAGATTGTTCCTTATCAAAATAAATGTATTATTCATCGTATGTACAGTCGGCAGCACGTCAAGCGTAACAGTTTGTCCTTGAACCTAGAGCGCAACGCACAGAAAAATTGTGCGCAAAGGATAAACATATGTCTCTCAGCGCCTCTATCTAACGTCTCTCTCTCAAGTACTCTGTACCTACAATACTCGCAGATAGCCTTGAACGTGATCGCGACGACTATTAAAAGTATTTCTTCGTTATAGCCTCCGACTAAATATGTGTAGGTTTATAGGTAGCTATAGCTACAGCTAGCTACGTACGCGGCCTACTCTCTTCGCTTCGTTGTTTCAACTTGATTTAAAATTAAAGTACGGCTAAGACCATTGCATTAATTTAAAACAAAAAGTTTTCTACATATTATAATGGCTAGTTATGATATTTTATTTACGCTACCTATTTATCAATAATGCTCAGCGTACTTAATTATTTCAATCAACTATTATTATACCTATTAAAATACAGGCTTCCTTATTTATTCATTGTTATTAACTTAAAAATATATTTCTATTGTCAGGTCATTATTATGGTCCATTGTTATGGAGAGAAATTAAAATAAACCTAAGTAAACACTTAGGTTTGTTTTTCTACATTTATTTAATGTTAATAAAACAAATAAAAACATTTATAACCTTAATTTTTGATTTTGACATTATTATAAATGTTTGAAAAATTACTTAGTAAGTAATTAAAAACAGAATAGAAAATAAAAATAGAATATTTCGACATTGTAGGGTGGACGTTAGCTCATGAACGCAAATACAGATGCACTAGAAGAATTTCACAGGGATATCCCAAGTCCTGGGTGGCTGTGGTCAGCAGAGCAGTCGCCCGGATTGCGAAAGGTCGCCGGTTCGACTTGCGCCTCAGGAGCTGAAATTTTTCTAATTTTATATTCTAATTACTAAACATTTATAAAGTTCACCACCTCCTATCATACCTGTAACTACTACTCATTCTCAATATTTTATAGACCTAACATTCTACTCTACAAATGTGAATAGAATACGAAATAACAATTTTGAAGAAAATAGACCTCACATAAAATCTTCGTGAATTTTAGTGTTAAAATAAATTGACATAAAAATGTAATTTCTGAGATTTGAACCAGGTTCCCCAAGAGTGAAGACGAGTATGTAACGCTATCGACCACGGGTGTTGATGATTTCTTTTCGAATTTATTCATTGTATTTTACTAGACCCAGTGATATGTGACGCAAGCAATTTTGAAGCTTATTACATCACTTTAAAGTTGAAATTATAATGATTGTAGCTTCATTTTATATTTCGGCTGTGAGCTATGATGGCTGTGTATACTAGTAAATGTATAAAATTGTAATGATTTGTTGGTGTAAATCACTAACTATCAAAAAACTAATACTTACTTAATTGGATAATTTTCAATTATGTGAAGTAGGTATCATAGGTATGGTAGATCAATGTGGTAGATAGGTCTTTGTGCTTTGTTTTTTACTAATATACTTACTTGGGTAGATTCTAAATACAGTAAAAAGACCAATTTTAATTTGAGCTACCCTTTTCTATCTAGGTAAATTACCATACGACATAATATTATATGATGCAATGCGGTTGTTTTCAATGGAATTTCGACTTTATATCTGATACTTTAGGTCGATTATTAATTACCAAGGTATGGCTCATGATATTTTTATCAATAGGTAGGCATCAAATTCGCCATTACTTTTTGATTTGTGTTAGTAGAGTTTATGGATGGTCTCAGGTTAGGTTAGGATTTGTGAAAGGATTGTGTAAAGTCGGGGATTATAGTTTAAATACATTTCAAAATTTATAGTTATATACTAGTCTAAGTTATGGACATCTAAGTAAACGCTCCTAAAAAACTCAAAAGATTATCACTTAGATTAATTGTGTATAAATCTAAGGAATATCTTTAATAACTTTATAGGATTCAGTTAAATCCTCTATAGCTCAGTGGTAAGGTCGCGGGTTCGGACCCACGAGCACTCGTAGAAGGTAGAACGGACCGTGGACAAAATCTCTCTCCACCACCACCTGTCCACATATTATGAGACAAATTAATGTGTTTTATTTATATAATTCTCTCTGACGAAGAGAGATCTTTTATTCACTCCTCCCGGGAGTTCGCCATGCTATGAGCGCTGAGAACATTTTTTTCTAGTTGAAACATTTTTCACACCATTATACCTAGGTACTTTTCTAACAAAAAATGTTCAGTCTTTTTCAAGATCATCATACTTACCTACTTAGGATCGATTTGTAATTTTAAGATTCAAAATTATTCTCATGTGTAGGCAGTGCAAGACCGATCGGTTTGGAGGTCCTTGCCCAATTGCTTAAGCTCAGCGGTGGGTATCTCTTATCTGACATGATGATTATGTGTAGGGATTTTAAAATTAATTGAAATAAAATAAAATAAAATAGAATTAATAGAAGTTGGATTCAAATTTTAATACAAGTTTTTTAAGCTAAGAGTGCAAACAAGATATTAAGTCGACACACACAGACAGACAGGTAGACTGATCGGACTGATGCTACACCCCATGAGCACTGGAGAAAGTTTTTCAGTCCGTTAATTCATTTCATCTATTGACACCTAATAAATGTATATTTCCAGTCTGAAGTACCAGGCTACCATAAGTATATCTCCAAGAGCTCTGGCGACCTCACGAGGCGAGGCTCTGGCGAGGTTGTTAATATGACTAGTTTAAGAAGCTAACAGCTTTGTTGACAATTCCTAGACACTGGTCGCTACTAGTTCATCTGTGCCACTGGTGTCAAATTATTGTGTTAAGATAAATAACTAAAAGTAGTAATAACAAAACTGAAATTACAGGTGAAATGGGGAAGTGCTGTCTCTTGAATGTAAAAACATTTGGATTAGTAATTTTATAAGCCATAAGTGTATTATTGCAATTCAAATTGCATCATTATTCAGCCAAACACTCCATTAACATTCTGAAACTGCTACTTCGGTCTACTTCTCTGAGGTAAACTCTTTTAACCTCAGTACAAGTGAGGGTTGAATCATGACAATAAAATTACTTAAAAATACATTTTTTTTTGGACAAAACTAAAAACCAATTGTTTTTGCAATCCATGATTTGACAGATAAAAGAAATTCTTTATTTGAGAGCAATCAGGTCTAATTGGGAATGTGTAAGAAATAAGAAAGAGTCAAAATTGATTTAACATGTTTATTTAAAAGTTAACAATATTAAATTATAATTTTAATTAACCCTCAGCCTTGTCTTTGAAATATCACTAAAGTAAGAGTACACCAAATTTCAAAATAATCGAATCTGTGAAAGATTATCATCAAACGCCTGAACAGATCTTCATAATTCAAAGTCAAGAACCATCTCAACCACATTACCTTTCTAACAAAAAAAATTGCATGGCTGACAATGGCACAGACAAACTTACAGATACAAAGACAGACACATAAAACACCCCTCTTTTAGGGTCGGGGGCTATAAAAAATAAAAAGTAATCTGTAGGCCTAGGGTAATTTTATGAATAACTTAGGTGCCTAATATTTAAATGGAATTAATTATAACAATATGCAGTTAAGTAGGTAGGTAGGTAGATATTAGTATTTTTAGCACCAATTTTCCTCCCTTATTCTTTTCTATAATTATTTGATGAAATCCAAAATAACTTTTAGAAATCTCTCTTTTACTAGTAGAGTTAAACATTTTTTTGTTTTATGCTAGTAATTTATTAATCTGTCAAACGGCATTATCCCTCTGGATGGCTACAACAATTGAAAAATCAGTTGTGTCTGGAATCTGATACTTGACAGGTATAGAAAAACCATTCCTATGATGTGAGAAATATTACTACCTAACCTATAAAATTGCCTAAGATGTATTATTAAATTTTGAACACCATTCTAAATCAAATAACCATTGCAATGAGAAGTAAGGTTTTTCATCTTGAATTTAAATAATAATAAACAACAATAGTAATAGGAGAAAATATGTTAGAAGACTGTTAGGTTTAGAAACTATATTTTATTATAATTTGGGCTAAGAAAATAATGATTTGGGTGAATTAACACCATTGCTCTTTGAAATTATATCAATTTCTTATCATAAAAATCACATAGATAATTGGATAGCCTTACTATTACTGGTAAGCATTTGAATTTACAGGTCATGACAGTTACACTAATATCATGTAGGAACTTGGAAAACTGCAGTTGCTGAACAATTATGCACGTGTGAATATTACAGTTGTCCAGGCAGAGCTAGGTAAAGGAACCTATAGGGACAACTCTTCCTAACCTACTTTGTAATGTGGTGGTGTTATTAGTATTTTTACCAGGCCCTGTTGATCTTATCACTCCAGGAAACAAAAACTAATGTAATTATGTCTCTGGTTGCTTATGTATTGATTTAAAGTGCTCACTATTGCTAAGCCAAAATGTTGAACTAAGTATCTAAAAAAAAATATCTTCAATAACCTTACATTTTTTTTCGAAGTCAGTCATAAAATTATAAACTGAAACTTACTCTAACCTCTATGTGGTGGTGATTTATATACTTTTTGTAAAAAAAATATTTATGTCTGTAGCTTTTAATATCTGTCAAGCGGCGATATACCAGCGGGGGCGATGACAATGGAAGAATCAATTGTCTGGAATCTCATGCTTGACGGGTTAATATCTAATAAAATTCCATAAATATTAACACTGGCATCCACTCAACAATAGAATATCTCTTGTCTGGTTTGTGGTTACCTACTTAGTTATTTCACAGACATAGGTATAGAATTCACTAATAACAAGAATTATGTGAACAAATACACCACACATCAACACACTATCTTGTAGCCTCTTAAACAGCCTGGATCTTCATCTCATATTTAAAAACCAAAAATATATGGTCTGCCCGCCACCTGCAAAGTAATATTTGTTTTATTAACCTGTTCATAAATGAACTGGATTGAGTCTTTCAGCTACTTAATATAAAGATGTTTTTAATTACAAAACAATAGTAGCTGGAATCATTTTACAAATATGATTAGTTGGTTTATGTATACCAAATAATCAAACTAAGTAACATAAGTAACCTTGCTAGGTTAATTTGTTTAGCAAGGAAGTCTCCTAACCTAACCAAATACTTTTCATTTTGTTAGAAACTTAGAAGTTGAAGAAAATCAAATGACATTGACCAAAACCTGTTTCGTATACATTTAAGTAAAAAATAAATGAAGCAAAATACTTTCATACACTTATATGGCGTTCATTTGAATGTTTACATTCAAAAACACGAAGAAAAGCGCAGTTTATTTAAAATATAGGTTGGTATGTCCCTGTTCTCTTAAAAACAGTAGAACAAAAGTAGGCGTTTTAACTTACCGATATTCGGTCGGATTTTCATATTATCTACCTATTTGTGTAGTGCTACTATTTTATTTTTATTCCATTCAAGTGCGTGGCCATTTCGTATATTACTTTACTTGGATATTTTTTTTAAAGAAACTAACATTTATCTACTAATAAAGTAAACAAGCAGTCAAAGTTGATTTTGTGATTTCGTATTCAATAGTTTGAACCCTTAATATTAGGTCGCCCCATACAATTTAGGTCTCAATACAAAATGGACATGATTTTTCTATACTCAACTTTTAAATACCACAGATACAAAAAAAAAACTTCTAAACTTGAGCCCCAACTTCATATTTAAAAAATGCGATGTCATAGAAATTAGACTAAACTCTGCGTACAAATAGCGTTAGCTCAAACAATTCGACCAATTTTAACCAATCAACGCTCGAAGCATTCTGACAAGCTCTGCTATTGGTCAAATTCTAAAAGATGGTTGAAGTTGAACCAATAGCGAAAAGGGTGTGCTTTCTTTCTAATAGCTATACATAGCGTTTACTAGGGTTATATATACTGTTACGCTTGATGTGCTGCCGACTGTACGTATTTAATTTTAAACAAAATTGTTCTAGACAACATTTTATTACAATGAATATCTTAAGAGATACCATAGTTTTAAAATAACCCCGAAACACAATAATGATCTAGTACCACGCACGCATTTATTGTATTCAAGGCGGCGCGGGTACAGGCGGACCGATCATGTCATTTTTTTACCATAGTTCTACTCTTACTGATCTGATCTTAAATTATGAATTAATTGCGAAGATGTTTTTAAATGATTAAAAATCCATAACCAATTAAATATTCAAGTAAAATCATGTAACCTCCACCTACGTACTTGTTCTTATTTCCGACATCCACGCGAAAGGAGTAGTACTTTTATAATGGATATCACAGTTTTAAATGAAAATAATCTATTATGTTATGATATAAGTAAAGTATTTACCCATACAATAGTAATATTGGAAGGTCAAATAAAATCTTTGAAATACTTATTTAAATTCAAGGTCAGGATCAAAAGAACTTAGTTTTAAAACTTCACTGAAGGCCGTAAGATTCAAAGGGTCACTTTATAACCAAATTCAATGGGCTTAATATAATTATAATATGAAAGAGGCATGGGTCTGTAGTAGTTCTGTGTACTCAATGGAACTCAATGGAGAATTAAATGGGGATTATAATTGACTCGCATTTGCAGGTAATAAGGAAAAACATGTAAACACTGCTGTAGTATGTATACATAATTAATTGAATTTTAAGTGTATGATATAATCTTTTTCGGCGAAAAATATATTTAACATTACTGCGTGCTAGCTAATACTGCTATTGTAATTTGATCTGAAACGAATCAAAAACGTTTCAGTTATAAAGATTTTGTATTCCGAATTTTTAAACTTTTAAAAATTTAAATCACAAAATTTCAGTTGTCAAATAGTTAGAACCAACCGAGAGCGTTTCGTTAGTGTTTCGGCTTTATAAGCAATTTAAGTGGAATAACTTTTCTATAACTAAACCGTAATAGCATCGATCGATACCGGAGCGCTACCGATCCGTTTAGGTAAATAAATAGCAGAATTAAGTCTCAGGTCTCAGCTCCGATCTATCCTTTATTTTCCTTCCCATACTTTCATATTTTCCTATTCCTACTCTGTTCATGCCGTTACATTTGGGAACTCGATTTCGACCGCCATCCGTGATTGCGAAACTGTAGCGTATTTAGAGATCATTATCTTTTATTACTATAATCCTCTTTATACTTATATCTGTCTTTATTGTTATTATATTTTTGTGATATCAGATTATATTTAAGTACTTACAGTTATTTCTATCTTACTATCTATTCTTCCAGTCATAGGGCTGCTGGTTGAGTTCGGGTAGGGGGTATAGAAGGGGTTCTGTGTTGTAGGAATAAACAGTTCCTTTGTAAATACACATATACACACACACACACTTCCCCTTCCGTCTTTTCCCATTCCGTCTCTTCAGGGCACGACTCTTTCGGCACAGGGCTCCCTAAGCTTGCTAGGCATGGAGATATGTTGCGATCTGAATTTCAGAAACTACATCGAAACAGTGATCAAAACAGCCTCACGGAAGCTCAGTGTCCTGAACAAGGTGCGTCGATTATTCATGCCTGACCAATTATGCCTGCTGTATAAAACTCAGGTCCGGTCTTGCGTGGAATATTGCTCGCACTTGTGGGATGGCTCCGCCAAGTGCCTACTCGATGCCCTGGACAGATTGCAGCGTCGTCTGTCCGTATTGTGGGCGATGTAGAGGTCACGAACAAACTTGAGCCTCTGCAATTGCGTCGAGACATTGCGTCGCTTAGTGTCTTCTATCGGTTATATCACGGAGAGTGCTCTGAAGAGCTATTTGACCTTATCCCACCTTCTCCCTTCCTACTCAGGAGCACGCGTGCCGGTCTTCGGAGTCATCAATTCACTGTCTCCACCTCAACATCACGTACAAAGAAATTTAGTAGCTTTTTTCTTTATCGTACTTCCAGAACTTGGAATTCTTTGCCAGCACATGTATCCCCTCCTTCCTATAACATGGGTTCCTTCAAAAGAGGCGTGAAAAAGCACATTTCAGGCCGGCAAGGTGGAGGCGGCTAGAGCAGTGTCTGAACTGCACTAGCTGTCTTCGCATATGGACTCTTCTTACCGCTTCACATCAGGTGGTGTTGAGTCATTTGTCGTGCTTTGTATAAAAAAAAATACACACACACACATTATTAAGTAAATAAAAATATAAGAGTATGTTTTTCTAAAAAATCACACTGAGACAAATTGAGATAAGGTTTTGGAACCTTTAAATATAGAGATGATCGCTCGGTTCGGGGATCCCTGGGGGTGGCCTATGCCCAAAGTGGTGATGATGATGATGAAAGAGATGGTGAAATCAGACACAAAGACCCAGATATTAAGTGATTTACTAAAGTCCTAGTTATCATTACATTGTGTGATTATGGCATAAGAATGTTTAGTTTTCAGCTTAGTTCTAATAAGAGCTTCAAACAAAAATAATGGAAATCATCCAAAACTCCAAACTATATTCATATTTAAGCAGGTCACAGTAATGTATGTGAGTCACGATTTATTGGTCGTCGGGCATAAAATCAGCTCGTCAGCGTCTCCATGAATAAATGACGAGAGCTGAGTGGAACGGCTTGTCGTGCGTTAACCCCTACACGCTGAAAACTTTATGTAACCTCCTTTTAGTTTTCTACGATTAGAATAAATTGGTGTTACATTTGACAGACGCGGTAATAGTGAACAAGTCTCAAAGGATGAGATGCAAACTTAAATTACAATATATTAGCTTAGCTTATAACAGAAAGACTAGTAGAAATTCATTTATTCATTCATTCATAGGCTTCTCACCAGCTCCAGACTGTCAAAAGTCGTGTGTTGGAAAATGAGATCTTGCAAATTAGGGATATGATTCTGATATGTTTTACGAATATCTTTCAAACATTTACCATCATCATTGTCTCAAACTGTTCTATCCATATTACCTTTAGTTTTCATCACGCTACATACCCATTCACATTTATGCTCATAACCTTCGTCGACATCTCTCCCAATTACAAGTCCATACCCATGCAATTGGATTCCTCTATAGTTCTTTATTGATCTTCAAAAAAACTAAGTCATCCATTAACAGAAGATGAGATAAGAATGGACAAGATCTGGACAATGTACTGCGTACTTTAGGTTTGTTTCGGGCTAGTATTTTTTTTTACTAATATCTCATTAGTATTCTTGTTTATTTTTAAACAATCAAGAAACTCTTAATTTTTGATTTTAACATTATTATAAATGTTTGAAAAATTACTTAGTAAATTAAGAATATTTGAATGCACTGCCTCAACTTAACCGAATCGTAGGTATTTGTAAAAATACTCGTTTCGGTTGTTGAAAAAGAATATTTTGACATTGTAGGTGGACGTTAGCTCATAAACGCAAATACAGATAGACTAGAAGAATTTCACAGGGATATCCTAAGTCCTGTGTGGCTCAGTGGTCAGAGCAGTCGCCCGGATTGCGAAAGGTCGCGGGTTCGATTCCTGCCTCAGGACGTGAAATTTTTCTAGTTTTATTATAATTTGATCAAGAAACTGTATATTTTACACACACACACATTAATACGCAGCATCCCAAAAGAAAGGAAGATGGGTACTGTACTAACGACCCGGAGTGAATTTTCCAAATGTGAGTGGATGATCAATACCAAAATTATAAGAAATCGAGATCGATCTTGATAAAAACCAAAACTTCATCATGAGTTTTAAGTAACAACGGCGCAACACCAGGCAATAGAAGACTATAAGGATCAAATTCTGTAGATGAAATCAAACAGCACACTAATGGTTAACAAAATAATGTTTCACATTTTACTGCTTCATTTTGTGCCTTTAAAATTTTATTAAAATGGCTTTTTTCACCTTTACTGGCAGCTTAAAAATGATTGTAAAAGTATGCTTTCGGATCACTAGAGGTGTTAACTTGAATGAGTGGTGTGATAAACTTTGCTATAAAAACGTTATGTATGACTAAATTTTTTATCTTACTTAAAGCTTGCACGAATATATTGCTTGAACATAAAATTATTAATTTTTCTACTACCAAATGATGAAGAACGGCTCTGAGAATAGGTTTTTCAGAAATCTAATAATTACATTCGCTACAATACAGCATTCGCTGCGCGGCATAATAAAATGTTAAATGAAATTAAAAATATGTGAGTGATAACTGATAAGTTAGCTAAGGCAATTGTAATAAAATTGAGGAAGAGCGAAGTCTCCTAGTACAAGTATAATTTTTACTTAAAAGGAGGTCTCAGCCACTGTAATAGTCTGTAACACCATTGTTAAAGAATGAATATTTTTGATTATTGATATATTGCTTGAATATAAAATTATTAATTTTTCTACTAGCAAATGATGAAGAACGGCTCCTGGCTGTGAGAATAGGTTTTTCAGAAATCTAATAATTAAGTTTTACTTTTTATCACTACCCATCGAGTATCGACCTTAGACTCCTTTGAATATTTTTGCTCCATATAGCTTCGGATTTGATTGATTACCTACGCACAAATTCATCCCGTATATCTGAGCGTATTTCTTCAATATACATATAGAGGCCATAACATTGACGAGCATAAAACATAACCATTGAGCATTCTGCCGCGTATAAAACAGCTGGACGTTTATACCGCCTCGCCCACTTATTACTCGCCTTAGGCCCAACAGTACTATTCATAAATGCGAAGGTTATTGTTTATGTCGCCTACATCACGACAATTTTATGGCTGTAAATGCGAGGTGTTAGTTGTTCAGTTAACAACTTCATCAGTTTTGCGCTGTCTTTGATATTGTTAAGGATTATCTGAAATCGACATAACATAAAATCATTTCAAAAAATAGCTCTAGAAATATTGAAAGGAGTTGTCCTAAAAATGTATGGAGACCCGGCCTGTGTAGGTATGTAAATACACTATATTCAATATAGGCAAAAATATGCAGAACCGTTTTTATTGTCCATTTTCTTTTAATTTTCTTTGTTTCGTGGTACAAAACAAAATATTTCAATGGAAAAAACTGCAACACAGCCAAATATTCATCATGGCGCCCAAGTATATCACATTAGTAACGTTTAGTTGACTGCTATGTCGCCCGTCATATTGCCATTACGAATAATAGTGAAATCGACGAATCATTTAAATTTTGAACTATACATGAAAACGAATTACTTACTATTATTTTTCATGGATTCGGTAGACCTCTCCTGATTTTTTGAGATAGTGTACATATAACTGACCGGAGGTGAAACATGGCCTTTAAAGGATGCTTTTATCGAAATTCCACAATAATATCCAAAACTACCCATGCACGATTTAATAAAACCTTGACCTTACAATACAACCTTGTCATACGTTTTATCAGTCAATTCTTATATCAAAAATGACGCATTGTATGATGATGTATATAACAAAAAACATAATAATTTATAGTTTAAGTTAATGTGACATAGTTTATATTCAACGTTTTTGTAATTTGGCATCTTAGAATCCTTCAAATCACAAATTCACAATAGCACTGGCAAGCACATCCTAAAACGTTACAAAGTCGAATGTATTGTGAATTGTGTGTGCGCGTAGAACATTTGCCACAACATTTTGTTCTGAATGAATTAGGTTGATTGTCTACGACACACGAAGGATGAAAGATGATGATCTAGTGAGCCAATATCGTGAAACAATTGAAATCGAAACCGCGTAAACAACATTAGGGTGACTTCCACTAAAGCAGAAACGGGGGGGTATTTCGATATACTCTAAATTACTGAAGTTTCGGGCAAAAGTAATTTGACTATTCCATCGGTCAAAAGTCCTGAGCAAATGTCCCATATCTCATTTCAAATTTTTCCCATTAGGTACTGCTAATATATAAATATATACATTTAAACCAAACTTAACTCATTTAATTAGGTTAGAAAGTGAGAACTGTTACTTGGATAATAATATTTTGACATCAAGCAACTTGAAAAGATCAATCAAAAATGTTTAGTCAAAAGTTCTATTCACGGAAAAAAATCCGTTTTCCTTAAAGGGCAGATTTGACAAAAAATATCGATCAATAGCAGTTTTAATTTGACCAACCACCTAACTCAAAGCCAGAATCGGACAGGGAAACCGTTTTAACTCGCCGGTTTTAACTGTATCATGTCAAAATGTAGATTTAATTGATTTTAGAGTAAATGCATATGGAACGAGAAGGGTCATGTAAACAAATTAATACTTGATTTTCCTATACAATAATAACGATAACTTAATACATATCCTGCACTGCGCTAGCAATGTAAATGGTTTATATTATAATATGTTTCTATGAATGGGCAGGTTGGTTTATATTTATAAATAATTAAACCTTATCAAGAAAACTATACATAAAAGTAGTAGGCTACCGATTGCTTGAAACAATTGAAAAGTTAACTAAGGGCGATAGTAGGCACCGTGGTACAAAATAGTTTTAAGTGTGTACATATAGTTTGGGCACGATAGGTACTTAACGAAATGTCTCATTTTCCATTTTAAAAACACTTTGTGCCACGCCACGACTAACTACAAATATTCTGTCCCAATCATGTATACATTAATACAATTAAATTAGCTACACTTAAACTTCGCTCGAAATGTTTGACTTCCAATCAGTAAAATCGGCATCAGTATAACCACTTGAGCTAACAAATTAAATTTTTCGACAGTCAAGTTCCATTGTATTTTTGTGAAAACGCGACCAATTTAAACAGACGCCAATTGCTATTATTGCGCTTGTTGTAAAGTAACCACATTAAATTGACAAGTAAACATAACTATCCATTACTGAAGTTGTAATTCAGGAAATAATAACGGCAGCTATTACTTAGTAACCAGCATGGTTGCGGTTACGTTTACTGCCTTTTCAGTTCTGATATTAATTTGAGAGAGAACTTATTAAACGTATTTACTTGTTAATATTATAAAATCATATCAATTCATTAGTAAAATATTGATTTAAAATAAAGCCGAATAGGCCTTTACGGCGGTAGGTCCGTATGTAGGGTCGACTGGGTAGGTACCACCGCCTTTCTTATTTCAGACGGTGTGTTTCGGATTGGAGGGAAAGGTAGCCATTGTAATTACTGGACATGGACAGCATTCCATCTTATGCCTCAGGATGACATTGCACATGCAACAACAGGTGATTTTTCCTTGTTATTGCATACCATATTCCGATACATAACATTACATAACATTCAATCAGTGACTTAAATCAACAATATATTGATATTCTTGATTTAAGTCACTGATTGAATATGTTATAAAATTTATGAATGGAAATCTAAGAATGGAAGATAAAGTGCGAATGCACCGGTGCGGGCCGCGCGGCATATCAATCGAATCAGTTATCTAAATTACCAATATGGATTGGACAACAATTCAAGACAAGAAACCTCTACCCAAAAAAGCGGCATGAAACGGAACAATGGATCTACTGAGAATTCAAATTTTAGACATCTGAAACTTTTTTCGTCAAAATCTGTTACGCGATAGGCAGCACGCTTGCATTACACACTGACCGTTGACACTTAAAATTCAAATCAGCGTGACTGTACACAAATCAATATAAATGCAAATCTCGTGTAGCAGGATCTTGTCATTGGGAAATGGAGACTTTGTGCACTGAGTAATCTGGTGAGATAAATTAAGTAAGGAGCTGATTCAAGATGTCGAAATCAACAAGCCACTGTCCGATCAACAAGCAACGGGTGACTGTATAATGGAGTTTGATTTAGGGTTTTTTTCAAGGTTCGTTAACAAGCCGACCCGAATCAAGGTGATAGATCAGCCCGTTGAAGCTCATAATAACACTAATCGAATCTCTTACAAATTGCGGAGTTTGTCAATTATTATCATTTGGTTGCGATCTTCAAGAGATCCAGTTAGATCACTCTTAGCTCCCAGCTCAGAACACAGAAGTAGACTAAATAAAGATTGAAGACCCTCCAAGTCTACATTTTTTATCGAGTCATCTCGATGGCTTATGAGTTTGACAACAATCCAAAATAAAGGTTGTTGCGCGATGTAGTAAAGATCTTTATTGCACGTATTTTGTAATGAAAATATATGTCACTTAATCTTATGTTTATCATAAATAGATAACAATTATTTTTAGACACAACAGGTCTGCTAGGTTTATAATAAACCCGTATATTTTTCCTTAAATAGTTGAACGTCTAACATCAAGGCATATACCTACACCATACTTTGTTGTCACGTTTATTTCTACGCATGATATTGATATACCTACTTTAATATCTTTGGAATTCTAAGACAGTGAAGTAAATAGAACCCACCAACCCGCATTGGGCCAGCGTTGTGGTGTTATTGCACAACCTCCTCATGTGTTTCTCCCATTTAGGAAGGCTTGTAAATAGCAGTGGGACTTATAAAATAATAAAAATAATATTTTGGAAATCTGTAACATCCGGCATATGCCAATAGCAAACTCGTCAAAGTGTGAAAAATTAAAATTCTTTTTGATTTTATAATAAGTACACTTTAGCTCATATAATTTATCGTGTTGTAACTGTCATGTAATCTATACAATTGCTAGAAGTTCGACTTAATTGTAGTACGTCACCTTGACGGCGGAGTTCGCCGCGACACACCGTCTCGTCTACGTGATATCTACCACGATTACGATGTAATACGTAGTTAATATAATAACCTTTTTCTCAGAAGTTATACGAGTATAATTACGTCATACCGAAAAAGTTCAATTCAATTCGTCATACCCTACATTGTAAAAACCAATGTATATAGTCACCACTAGTTTCCTTTGCTATGTGTATTGGTTTTGTTGTGATATAGTTCATGTTTTAGGCATTAAAAGTGTTATAATCTATAGAAACAATAAAGTCATACGTTCTTCCTACGTCAATTTTATCGAGCGATACCAATCTCGTGACGTAACGTGTGACTAGAGTAAGATACGTCCGTACGTCCTTATCAAATGCTCTCGCTTTGATCTTCACTAATTCCATGCCATTGACGCATGCCCGCATACGACTAGCAATAAAAATTCACTATCATGTACCTACAGACAAAGCGACTAGAGATATACAAAGGATTATATTGCAGACAATCTAGATATGCATTTGTTTGAACAACCTCCTGATGCCGATCATGATGCGGGCATCCGATTTTAAGGTATTAGGTGACCCCCAGGCGCACATGGGATTTCCATGTCAGACTTTCAACACTGCTTGTAGAAAGAACTGGAATCGTCAACCATCCTCATAGCTAGTCTTGATGTGTAGTTAAAATATGAAGTTCACGTAGTAAAGTTGAAATATCTGTAGGCTTAACCCACAGATACAATAGCAGGGATCCCAATTCACGTCTGTATACATATATCCCCAAAATATTCCAATAAACCCTAACAACACCCATCAAAGTGACCCGGCTAAAACTATATTTCGTCGTCTTAGGGTTGTCAACTATACTAGCTTGAAAAAGAAAATAGTTGACTTTTACGCAAAAAAAAAAACAAGTTAGAGTAACGTGCTATTCTCTGGCTATATTGTTCGGGTTCAGTTCTTCCCCATGACATATTTTTTTCTAGTTTGGATATGTTTTCTACATTGCGGTTGATTCGAGCTAGTTTTTAAGGAGTTCAGATAGTTATGTATGCTTCGTTCGACCGATTGTTCTAGAAAAGGCTGTAAGAATTTTAGTAAGCGAATCAGCCCTAGACGAATTTGACAATAACATGTAGTAGAAATGATACCCTTACAATCTTTCGACCTGTCCAATCTGCCCGGCGGCTTCCCTTTTCACTATAAGTCACTGTAACAAAAGACTAGAACCATATAATATAGGTAGTTATTTTATACGCGTAACAGTATTCCAGATTTGTCTGAAAGGTCAAAGCTAGAGCTTCTAATTTAATAGATCCAAGACAGAGCGATTAGTACCTTTGATGTACCCGCTTACCATCGGGCCGTGTACTTGTTTTCCACCCTCGTTGTATAAATAAATGTATATTCGTCAGTATTACCAAAGTTTTGCCGCGAAGTTTAGGGACTTGCCCCTCCTGCCTTGCCTTTAAAGGGCACAATTAAGTGAACTGATTTGATTCCGAACCAACAAACTCTATTAAACTCTGAGGCAGTTAGGAAATAACTTTGATATCAAGAGTTCCAAAGATTTTAACAGATATACATGACGTGAGGGCTAGTTATATATTAAATATACTAGTGTTACCTCTTCAAAAAAGTATTGTCACGGAAATTTGAATAACAGTGTTTACAGCAAATATTTTGTGATGCCAAAATGATAACGGTAAAAACTGCTTTCAGACAAATAATCGCTTTGCAAATATCAATGCGGGAGCAACGCTTGCACCTCTAATAAATATCTTTATGATGTTTGTGAAGACTTAGCATTCCGATCACCTACTCTACCTTTCTTAATTCCGGACTTATCTTAATGTGGAAACAAACATATTTAAAGAAACTAGTTCTAATCAGTATTTAGCGGAGATTATACATACAAGTTACTAGAGATAGCAACGTCTAATTTAAAATCAAAACAGATTCCAATTCCAACACGTTACATCTATTAACACCAACTTGTTACATTAGATTACTGTATTTTGTTTGTTCACTTGTCCTTTTTCGACGGAGTGTCAGTGTCATTATAATTTGATTATAATTAATAATTACGGTAGGGGTGATTATGAGCACGAGGTAACCCCAAACGCTGCCGTTCATAACATTACAGAAAAGAATATAGACCCTATAACAGTTGAAATCATTATATGGAAAATGAGGGTCGCACTCTCAGCCATTAAAACGAGTCGATCTTCTATCATGATGTACATTCAAAACGGGGGTAGTTTTGCACGAGACCGTATAGGCACTCCCCTTACCTACTGTAGGTAAACCTTGGATAAAATTGTTTAACCTGTCAACACAGATTCCAGAAACAATTGTTTTTTTAACTTTTAGCAATGGGCGTCCCTCGGCTGTTATGATGATGATGATTAAGTCTCCCGGAGTTATTCTGCGGCTTAACAGATTAAGAAATCAATAAAATATGAGCTGCAGTCAAGCAGTCAAACAAGAAGTCACGTGTGCAAAATTGATAATTATGATATTATGAATTAGATAATGTTATAAACACTTAACAGGAAGAAGCCATCAATGTATTGGAGATATCGTGAGATGATAAGTGCTTATAAAAGACTATATAACTTCACAGGTACTGTATTAATAGAAATATTGTAATGGCTTATTGTTCTACAAAAACTTCCAATGCCGAAGTCGTTAAAACTTTATTGCTCAAGAAAATTGATATTAAAAAGTCCCGGAAAACTGAAAATCAAAGAAAATTTAAGAAGTGTAGTGTTCGACCTACTTATACTCTTATTTTATGGTTAGCGTCATCAAAAGTATACAATAAATATAGGTGGCAGAAGCAGTGCATCAATATGGTGCCATCTTATTTTAGAAAGATAATTGTTATTTGTTATATTCTTAATTTTATTCTAACATTATTTATAATTTTTTTTTAAATATATTTACATGGAAAAATATCTAAACTAGAAAACCTTTACGTCCTGGGGCGGGGATCGAACGCGCGACCTTTCACAATCACCCCCGAGCTGTCACTCGGATTGTGAAAAATAGCAGGTTCGCGTGAATTTTTTCTAGTTTAGATATTTTTCTATGTGATATTTGTAAATCAATAGTTCCGGTTGAATATACATATATGCGGCTCAATATAATCAATCAATTTGTTACTATCTATCTACCTACGTAAATAGTTTCCCGATAATGATATTATACATTAAGTAGACAAAACGAAGCGTAAACATTTTTCTTAGACGCTATTAGAAATAGTCGTTGCGCTACTATCCGGGCGTACAAAGGTCGACAACATGCACAGATTATGTATGTGTGACAAAGAATATATTATTATTGCTCTCAATGATTCATAACGGGTATCTATTTTGAGACTTGAAGCCCGCGAATATACTATCGTGACAATCAAGATAGAAATCATTCCACTGAATTCGGATGTCAGTGCTGAATTGCAGTGAATTCATTAGAATACAGAAGAATTTTAACTTATCATTAACTCTGTTACAAAGGTAAAGTACTGCAGAATTTGTGGAATAATAAAGGAACAATGGAACAAAACCGACAACGCACAGTTAAAGCTAGTTCCTACCAATATAAATAAACACAAGCAACTTTCAACGTGTGTTATCTTTACCACTTGTATGCAAATATTTTCAACAGTCCGGCAGCCTACGTAAATGAAGTGTATGCAGTAGCCCTACACAAAGTAGATAAGTAGTAATATATTCAAGTGTTTGTTGCTAGCGAAGCATTTTCTTATTAATTCACAATTATTATTATAATTAAACCAAAGAACTCAAAGAACATATAAAGTACAAACATAAACTAAAAATATAAGCAATATAGATAGATACCAAGACACTGATCTTACTGATCTGATGTGTGTGAATCGGAGTCGAGCAAAGCAGTGATTTCTTGAACAAATAAAAAAAACATCATCATCATCATCATCAGCCTATATACGTCCCACTGCTGGGCACAGGCCTTCCTACAAGGGAGAAACACATGAGGAGCTTGGGCCATAACACCACCACGCTGGCCCAATGCGGGTTGGTGGGCTAAAGCGGTTGCAGTAACAACCGGGACCAACGGCTTAACGTGCCTTCCGAAGCACGGAGGAGCTCGAGATTATAAATTTGATTGACCCATCCCGGGACCGACAATGGCGAAAGTTGCTTTGTTTTCGCAATCGAAACCAGAGCGATCAAACCACTACGCCACCGAGCTCCTCTAATAAATAATAATAAATAAATAAAATTACTTTTTATACAAAGAATTACAACATAATTTGCAATACTAGCGAAATTCGAAGCAGAGATTGGCGGAGATGAGTGTTTTAAAGAAACGCTTGATTTTCATTTGCTTTAGTATAAACGCACCCTAAAGGTGTATTTGAGTGCTATATCATTGACAGACGGATAGCACAATCGGCAGGCACGGTTGCAATTCATGGTTCCTATAGTGCTCATAAAACTGATGCTTTGATGTACTAAGTGCTGGCGTCGCTCGCAGTTTATGTATGGCGCATGAGTGGAATTTCGAATTCATTCGCAAGGTCGACTCGAAACTGATCGATATCTTTATTTGCAAATATATTAGAATAGCGATGTTCGAATTATAAAGGTACTGTGATGGAACAATCTGGTTAATAATAGTGGTAAAGCCATATCTTCCTATCTTGCATTAAAAAAAAATTAAACAGCGCTTCTAGATACCGCTGGCTTCTGTTGCACATCAAAATCAGTGAATCGTAATTTTGCTGTAATTGAAATAAACAAGCTTTCCTCTGAGAAAAGCAATAACTCAGGTATGCACTAAAAAGTAAATAGGCCTTTGGCAGAAAAACAAGAAATGAATTCGCAGAGGAAATTCAGAGAGTAGAACGATAAGAGTACGCCTGGCTTAGACGAGCGGTCATGACTCGTGACCCAGTTCCTATAACGACCGTAGGGGGATCCGGGTTAAAGCTCTTGCGAGCTTAAATGCAACACCGGCTCGGTGGGACAAACCCTCCGGGTGTCGTAAATATTCGACCCCTCGCTACTAAAACGTTAATAAACCTACGACACAAGGCTTCGTTACATTTCCTAATACTCTTACTTTAAGAAAGGATTAACAAAATTGATTTGTTTGTACGCTTGCAACAGGTACTTCATCAGTTAGTTGATAAAGTGCCTAATTAAAATAATATAAAACTAGAAAAATTTCACGTCCTGAGGCGGGAAACGTTAGTTCGTTTCCCGCCTCAGGACGTGAAATTTTTCAGTCGTCAATGTTTACCTTTAATTTGTGAAGTACCAGGACACAATAGATATTATGATGATGATGCGTCTCATCCGGGGCCGGGGACTGGTATGGGACAAAAAGTTAATTAGGTATTCTTAATTTTTGATTTTTACATTATTATAAATGTTTGAAAAATTACTTTGTAATTAAAATAATATAAAACTAGAAAAGTTTATACGTAATTTTTCTAGTTGTAGTCAATAATGTTAAAATCAAAATTAAGAATACCTAATTAACTTTTTATTCCATACCAGTCCCCAGCCCCGGATGAGACGCATCATCATCATAATATGTATTGTGTCCTGGTACTTCACAAATCAAAGGTAAACATTGACGACTGACTCTACTAAGATAAATAGGTTCCTAAGTGCTTCGAAAGAATTAAAAAAAAACAAGAACCGACTTCTGTCCAAGTCAGTTTTTAGCTCGGTTTAAAATTAAACATTTTTATCAATCTTTAGTGATAAATTTCTAAGGTTAGTCATAGCTTCAGTCTTATCGACTTGTCTTTCTGTCGTTGCGAATTTCTTTACTATTTTTGTCAAATGCTTAAAAGGATATTTTATTCACAATAGTTAATTATCCAATACTTTCCTTATATTATTATGGATAAAAAATGTCGTGACAATGAGGTCTGTTGGTCTAAGCTTCTTTGCTGAAGGCCAACTGGCAGGCAAGAAACAGAACCGTAGTTGGGCAGCAATTAGGCTTATTAAACATAGACTAACTGATTTTATAAAAACGCGAAGTTTATAAATTAATAATGCTGTTCACCAAAATCAAAGCCGATTAATTTTAATTGATTGCCCTTAAGTCAACAATATTATTGTGATATGTTTGGTTTAGATGTAACAGAATATTTCCAATTGTCATAAAGCTTACTACTCCACTCATACAAGAAAGTGACACTCCGATCTCCTGATTTATGTGGCGAATGCCGATTCAACAAGTTGGGGTAAGTTGCAACGTGATTTTGTTGTCTTACAGACATCACCCACATTGTTTGTTTCCAATTTGACGTAAGTAAATTAGTATCTTTACGTCACTTAATTCATTTGACACGGGTTAAGATAAATGTGCCTCTCCAACGGCTTTTAATTCGTCTGGTCCATACAAGCTATTGAAATGAACAACTGTCTTAGTTAAAAATGAATATATCTTAAATGTAACATGGATTTGATTTTTGAATTCCAAATAGAATACAAGATATCGAAATTCCAGCTAGTTAGATATTAAAATCGGCGAAAATATAAGGTCTCAATACCGAAGCTTTTTAACGAGTTATTCAACTGCACTTCAAACTTCTTTAAAAGAAAGACCACTTTTTAAAACTGCTGAGTCAGATAATCTTCAGTTTGCCCGTCGGAAACTCGACCTAAATTGTGCAGATAAGGTACCCCCTATGAACTTCTAGAATGTTTGACGTTGCGAATATTTCAGTAAAGAAGTACTTGTGGATAAGCGTGCGAGCTGACGATGAGGTTTTAATACTCTAGTCACGTACAGTGTACAGTGGAGACGGGATATTGATTTTCAGCATGACGTAGAGTTAACTCTATGTGGCAGTCGAAACAAAAAGAAATGCATGTTGCGAAACCTTCGTCAGCGCTACAAATAGATGATAATGTTAGCCCGAGTGGCGTCTGCGAAATTTTATAACCACAATCGACGTCTAAGAAATGATAAACATAAACACTGAATTGATATTGACTAGGAAATTTCAACATTTACAAATATTATTATTATCTATTTACACATTGATTTTCATCAATAGTATATGTCGTGGTGATAGATTTAGATTTATTTATTTCATTTTTACACAATTGTCATTGTAAAAACTAAGTTTGTATAAACATGCAATTCGTAAAAATGATTGTCAATTTATACAAAAGATAATATAATTATAATCGATATAATAATAATAATGATGTCAAATCTAATATAAATTACATTGATATTTTAAAATTGAGATGTCAAATAAGAGATAGTATAAAAAATATATATTACACAATGTAAAGTCGTAATAAAAAAAAATGTAAAATATAACGTTGCACGTTATATAACGTAATATAACGTTGTAATGTCTATTTCGCCGGGTTAGTGCAAATACCAACTAACCCATAGAATTGTAGTTTTGAGCTATTGCGTTTTTAAAGTTTGGGAATCTGAAACTAATGTTAGATAAAAGATTTTGTCATTTTTGCTATGATCATCTGCATTCTTATCTATTCATGTTTTTAATTATGTAAAATAAAAGCAGATAAATTCATCGTAAATCCGAAAAACAACAGTTTTTTTGTCACTCACCCCCCATGTAGTTGGTTTTACTTCTATAATGAGAAATATCGATAACTAAAAAACGGAAGGTAAATAGTGAATATAAATAAGCTTGAATTATTAATTTAATTATTATTTTGGAGGCAAACAGACAACGGTGAATGTGGGTCTTCTAGTTTTCAATAAAAATTTAAAAATCTATTAGGCTAGTTGGTTTTACCTCCCGATTTAAAGAAGAAAAATAATTAAGTTTAATATAAATACCATCAAAACTATTCTAATTAGATTAATTTACAGAATAAATAAAAAACAGTAAAACTACATTAATTTAAACAAAATGTTAAAAAATAGTCTATATTTTAAAAAAAGACAAGAAGAAAATACACGCTTATTGTTCTTCTACTGAAGAGTCTGATAATTAAGCATCTGGTACGCGATCAATTTGTAAACTTTCCGTCTTTAAATCAAACTAGGCATGGTATTCATCGGTAATTACCCCCTTCTTACAAAGAGTTAGCAAATCTCTTTTTTTGGCATCCGTAATTGGCAATGGGGCAAAATTTATTCGTGTTAGTTCACTAGGCAGTTTTTTACTGTTGTCAGTATGCTGCTGCAGTGTGCTGCAGCCACTATGTGGTGGAAGATTACCCACTTTATTCTACCTAGTTCCATACTGATGTGAATGAGTTGATGGTGGTGGTGAGTGACATCCTAACCTTCTGTAACATTAGTGCCTGCGAAATCGATGATAAAAAAGTGGTTTGACATGTCATAATTATAAAAATCTTCATTTCGCCTTTGACATAGGTACTTTATCCTTTTTATTTTCAACCACGAAACTATTCCTCCTTTAGTAGGTATTCTTTATTCTTTTTGTCATAACATAATTAATGTGTACCGCTTAGCTTTTTAAGTCTAGAAACTCATTATAATAGGGGTTAAAGTATGAACTTGCCGTTTTATTGTAATATGTACTTCGAATTGACATAGAAGCTTCATGGGTTGAAATTTTTGAGTGAAACTTGGTACCTATGAGGCTCTTCTTTTAAAAAATGTGGAACATTCGATTATCAATTTCAGTTGTTTTTTTTTTATTCAGCTTAGACAAGAAAGATGGATACTTCGGAAATACTAGTGATTTTTGTTTGAATACGAGTTCCGACGCGGAACCAACGCGGCAGAAACAGCTCGCGATATCGGTTTTTTTCCCCGGTCGTCCCCACCCTGTCGTCCCCACTGGGTACGAGTGGGAAAAAAAGTTTCGTTGGTCCCCAGTGAATCTACACCACTGGGTTCAAGTCCAATATTGGATCGAATTGTAAGCGAAAAATGCAATGGCTGACCCCAGGTCAAACGCCGCAACAGTGTCCTAAAGCAAAGCTTACTAATAAAAAGGTAATGGTAACTATTTGGTGGTCTCAGCATGGTGTTATTCACTATAGCTTTCTCTGATCTGGTCAAGCAATAACGGCAGATGTCTACTGTGCCGAACTCCGAACAATGAAAGAAAAACTTGCAGTGAAACAGCCCCGACTCATGAATCGATCTTCACCGTTATTGCTCCATGATAACGCGAGACCTCATACAGCACGAGAAACCATTTTAATTCTACAGTAACTGCAACTAGAAACCATTCGTCACCCTCCGTATTCGCCAGACCTTGCTCCAACGGACTACCATTTTTTTTCGTGAATTGGACAATTTTCTACGTGATAAAAAGTTTTCTTCCCAGGAGGCAGTACAAAATGCTTTCACCGAGTTTGTAGAATCTAGATCACCAGAGTTCTATCGCAAAGGCACAAATGACCTTCCTATTCGATAGCAGCAATGTGTAGATAATAATCGTAGATATTTTGATGAAATAAATATGTTAGATTAGAAGAAAAAACGAATTTCAATTTTTGGTACAAATCGGCAATTTCATACTTTAACCCCTAATAAGCCGGTGGGGCGTTAAGGTGCTGGAGTGGCGACCGCGTACGGGAAAACGGAAAGCGCAAAGTAGGACGGCCTCCCACTAGATGGACAGACGACCTGGTCAGGCTCGCGGGGAGCCGCTGGACGCAGGCTGCGCAGAACCGTTCTATTTGGAGATCGATGGGGGAGGCCTTCATAGGCTGGTATTATGATGATGAACCCCTAATATTTCATTTCTTTCACTTTGTAGGGTTTTCCCCCCCTTAGATTTACGAGAAGAACGGGCTCTTCGGAAGACGTTTAACCATTCAATCATTGAATAGATTGCTGTGTGTTTTTTTTTCTGATTCAATACTGCTGTGCATGGAATCAACTTCCATGTATGTATGCCTGGATCGAAATTACGTACCAATACCATTAACCAGCGGATAATTAATTGGTTTTACCTCTAGAATTTATTTGTTGTAATCGGAGTAAAATAGTAGTGGTAAAAGCGATTATCGTGGTTTAAATGTTTTAACTTTATTTTATCGTATAGTTTAATTTGGACTATACGACAAGTAAAAACGATTATCCTTTTTTAGTTTGTATAACCAGCTGCGTTGTAAATTAAACTCATATTTTTTCTATTGGTAATTTCTATTAAGTTAAGTTGGTATATTTTAATCCTAGAATTCTAGAGCTATTTGGATGATTCGAGTTATTGGTAAGATAAATTACATTGAAATAATTTATTTTGGCCCTCTAGTTTCCGTAGTCCTCCGAAACCAATAGGTGTTTTGCTTAGTTAGTTTTACCATTCGAAAAAGGATAAAATTTTGAGTATAATGGCATCTTTATCTCAATTTTTCAAAAGTGCCAGTTAGTTGGTTTTTGCACTAACCCGGCGATTTGTACCATATTTTAGTAAATAAAGATTATGATTATGTTATAAGATACCGGCAGAAAGCCCGTCTTTAGTCGTATTTGATAAAAACTAGACGATCACAGCTGTCCTTGAGATTTATTTTAGAACTTCAAAAATAAGGAGGTTATCAATTCGACCTGTATGTATGTAATATCGTCAGAATTGCACATTTTCTGTATATGTTAGTCTATACCAGATTCTGAATATGGGTGCGAAATATCAGGAGTGTATGTAAGTATGTTTGTATGGTTGTCCGCAAATATCTCAAAAACTATAAGTCGGATTCCAAGAAGTATTTTTTTGTTGGACTCGATATAAGGTACACTGTGCAATATTCATCAAAATCGGTTCAGTGGTTTTTAAGGTAGAGTTAGTATGCAACGCAACAAAACGTTCAACAAACGTTAACAAAAGTGTCGTTGGCTTAACAGCGTAATTCTGAAACATGTGATAACTATGCCTATGCATGTTTTTTCAATGGTTGCGTGCAATTAGGCTATTATCATCACAGGCCTCACTGCTGGGCACACTGGGAGATACACACGAGGAAGGGATACAATTAGACTAGCTAAACGAAATTAAAAAAATCAAACACTTTAAAATTAAATAAACCGATTTCAAAACAGCAAAAAGAAACAAATACCTAATTAAAATTAAGTAGTTAGCTATTTATCTCAAAAAAAGGTATTTTTTGGAGTAGGTGCTAAGCTGTATCCAGTAACAATAGAAAGTGAACACCGACAAAACATGCAGTTTTAAAAAATACAGCGAATTTAATTTTATTATATTTTTTAGAAAGTTTGTTAAAAACTAACGACGTTTTTGTACTTTGTTATGTAATCGATTACAAAAAGTGTTATAATAGAAAAAGTTTTAAAAAGCTTCGATTATCCATCTTCAATGTAAACGTAACATCAAAGTTATAATTTATAATGAATAATGAAATAGTTTAAGACAAGCTGGTTTTGAAATTAATAGTAGTAAAAGTAAAAACCCCATGCTCGCTCTCAGTTACAAATAGTTTGAGATTAGCTCAAACGAATTGTGCGTTTGAGCTAGTTTCCAACTAAGACTGTCTATTTAACGCCCAAGCCACCAAGCGGACCAAGACAGCTTGACATGACGAGGTAGCTACCTTGTAACTATCACGTGTGGTACTGGTGATCCGTAGGTGGCAAACAATAAGAGTTTGTTGCAAGCAAATGAGTGTGGGAGCTAACGGCAAGACAATCAACATTCTAGGCAAATAAAATTATAATCAATTAATGTTTAAATGAGTTCTGAAAAAGGAGAGGATGCTCTGATGGAAGAGGAAGCCCTGTGGAACCAAGCAAAGTACGAAAGCACAAAAATAATAATAAATGCTCCATGTTCTAAGAATTTGACGTCTTCACAATTATTATTAATTGTTATTGTCATTTCTTAAGAAGAATGAATCACTTTCGGTGGGCACCATTCCTACATTCACAATATACCAGCCTTGCATGCGTGATATCATTGCACCAAGTCGTGTCACCACTGGACCTTTACTCATATGGAAATCGTTCCGGCCTTGTTATAGTAGTATAACTGGCCGCATTATGTGCAATAAAAACTGTTACACTATGAGAATATGATTGTTAGAGTTTATTTGAGCCACTTGTGTAACAATTATGGGATGGAATCAAAGTATTTTTCGATAATTTTAATACGATACATACTATCTATAAAAAATTTAAACAAAAATTAAAACCGACTTGAAAAAACTGGAAAGGATAAAATAATTAAATTTAAGTAGGTACTCATCACCTAGAAACATATTTTTTGGAGTCGGTTCTTCACGTTCTATTATTTCTGAAAACAACTTAGCACCAACTCCAAAAAATATGTTTCTAGGTGATAAGTACCTTCTTCAATTTAATTATTTTATCCTTTTCAGTTTTTTCAAGTCGGTTTTAATTTTTGTTTAAAATTTTTTTTTCACAATTTTTAGTGATAACTTTCTAAGGTCAAAGCTAGATGGGTAACCGTAAGCTTACATTGTTTCCTACTATTGTGACCTTCTCATTTCAGTATTTTAATTTAAAAACCAAACTACCCAACAGATTTTGAAACAAAATGTATGGGACCAATTGGCAACTACTCCGCATCGAACAAAAAAAGAATCACGTACTTAAATCGGATCATAAATCTCGGCGTAATCGGTGTACATACATAGAAAAAAAACATACCAACCGAATTGAGAACCTCCTCGTTTTTGAAGTCGGTTAAAAAACTCAGCAGACTTATTAAGTAACTTATTTTGACGGATAAAGTGATAGCAACTGAGTTTATTGCTGCGTTAGAAGGCATTTGCTACAGCATGAACTATATAAACCTGCCAGTAGAGCACTTGTGTAGCAAAATTACAAGCAGTAACTCAACTGAATGGGAATAAAAATCATATGTCAATATAGCCCCAGATATTTAAGATTGTCGAACAATCAGGTATGATCCACTTGATTTTAAGTGTTACCCATCGCCTGCAATGTCAAGGGAATCACTTATTACTGTCGGTGACTTGACATTGTGTGGAGAGGAGGCAAAATACTGTTATGCCTCCTGTGGCATGTAATTATTTCGCCTACCTTTTCAGGTGAAGCCAATACAGTACATAAAAAAGAAAACATTGAACCCCAACACCGAAATCCGAAATTAATTAAACTACATAATTTATACTTACTTCTATAAAACATAAAGAGTAGAATTTATTCAAACGCCATTGAAACTGTCACCAAAATCCGGATGTTCATTTATTTCTATAGGACATTGTGAAGTGAAGAGCAGGAATTAGTCAATGGCTCCATAGTCACGTTAGAATTATTTTCCTTTACCAACTCTACTTATTTTTTATGTCGCGTCATATTCTTATCCGCATTCTTGGATAGCCGTATACCTACCCTACACCCGGTGTAACTCTGAATAGGAAAACCTGTGTTATCAACGCCTTGTCGGTGAAATAGTTGTTTGAGCTCGACAGCGGAAGAGGAAACTGTCTTGCTCCAATGCCCCACGACACGAACAAACAACATGTAATGAGCATTTTATTCACAGCTTTTTGCCTTTTTTACCAGCCCTTTGACCTTTACAGCGGTGTCTTTAATGAACTCCGATTTCAATTCGACTCGCCATTGAAAATATTTCACTCCAAATAGCAATTTAAAGGAGCACCAAAAAAAAATATACACCGTACTTAAATCAGGTACAATAATATGATGTATGTAAAGAGTACCGGATGAATGAACTTGACGTGTTTAAAATTTGGCAGTCTAGTTTATTTTTGGTTTATGATGATGATCTCCGTACCGACGACAGTTCAGCGTTATTTAAAGAACAAAAAAAATAGCAAATTCGGGTAGCATAACTATGATAAAATATCAACATTGACAATATTTTATAAGATCGTCCCATTTATGAAGACCGAAAATTATAGTATAGGTTGATCAACATTATTTTCTAAATGCCGAGAGGAATTACATGTTTTCGTATTATGAGATAATAACAGGTAGTTGGCAAAATATACAGATTCCATAACGGTCACGGAGCTTCCAATATACGAAGCGCGTTGGCAGCTTTTAGATCGATACTAGAGAGGGAGAGCACGACTGGCATCAAGCCAACCACTAAAACACGGCAGGCCCAAGTTTATGTCGACGCTTCGGACCACGTTACAACCGTAACGACTCGTAAGAAAACAAGCGCGATTGTGCAGAGGCGTCAACTATGAAAACCAGCTGAAACTGGTGGCTGTCTTCAGTGTCACGGCCAGTGTCGTTCCGCGCTCTAAAATAATAATATTAATGACATTGACACACGAGTATCAACGGTCAACAATAAGAACGCTGAACGCGACCAAAATGATTCGAATGCTTCTAGCGCACGTGAGCCGAGTCAACGTCATGAACTATTTCAGTACTATACGAGTAATAAAACGGTTGGAACAGGTAGGTACGTCAATATGACACCGAATATGGATAGCAACTCTAAATAACGATGGCTGTTAGTGAAGTCCCAGATGTACCAACAGAAGACACGCCAGTAGTCAGCACAATTAATTCCCTGTGTAAATAAACTTCATTGTTACTCGTGCTACTCCGTCCGGATACTCCCATGATGCTCTATTGTTTGATGTCATTATATGAAGTTGAATATATTTATTAGTTCATCATCGTCATCATCATAACTAGCCTATATACGTCCTACTGCTGGGCACAGGCCTTCTTACAATGAGGAATTCGGGGGGCCATAACACCACCACGCTGGTCCAATGCGGGTTGGTGGGTTAAAGCGGTTGCATTAAGAATCCGGGACCAACGGCTTAACGTGCCTTCAGAAGCACGGAGGAGCTCGAGAGAACAAATTTTTGATCGGCCCATCCCGGTATCGACCATGGCGAAAGTTGCTTTGTTAACCGACTTCAAAAAAAGGAGGAGGTTATCAATTCGTCTGTATGTTTTTTTATTTATTTTATTTTTAATATTTGTTACCTCAGAACTTTTGACTGGGTGAACCGATATTGATGATTCTTTTTTTGTTCGATGAGGAATAGTTCCCATTTAGTCCGATAAATTTTTTTTGAAAATCCATTGGGTAGTTTGGTTTTTAAACCGAAAAAACTGTAAAAATTAAGTCGTCTACATATGCGAAGTTGCGGATATTTGCGTTCCTATGAATTTTTTGTCAAATGATACGATAGTAGAAAACAATATAAGCTCACGGTCACCCATCTAGCTTTGACCTTCAAAAGTTATCACTAAAAATTGTGAAAAAAAAATTAAACAATAAATTAAACCGACTCCAAAAAACTGAAAAGGATAAAATAATCAAATTTTAGTAAGTAGGCACTCATCCCCTAGGAACATATTTTTGGAGTTGGTGCTAAGTTGTTTCCAGAAACCATAGATAGTGAAGCACCGACTCCAAATATATGTTCCTAGGGGATGAGTGCCTACTTACTAAAATTTAATTATTTTATCCTTTTCAGTTTTTTGGAGTCGGTTTTTTTATGTAATAGAAACCCTCATACCACTACGCCGCCGAGTAATAATGTCAAATCAAGGTATTCTAATGTAGTAATGAAGTATGTTGTGTTGATATAATAATAATGTGAAAACATAATTCTATCTTAGATAAAAAACAAAACAAAGGATTTTGTCTTCCGTGAATGGGTCTCTATCGGTCTAGTTCATTCATTTAACTGGTCTAAAATAAACATAGTAGTTTGGACCGGGGAGGAAATAGTTACTTTGAGGTATCCGCTACCAAATTGACACTCAGACACTACGCCCCTACTCCCACCTCCCCGTTTCATTGGTTGAACTAGCCACTAACAAATGATCTTTTTACGAGGAACTATCAGTATGTTTAGATCCTAAACAAACAGAAAACATTTGTAGCACAAAATTTTGTAATTTGAATTGATCTTAGGGTGGACACGTTTCAACACATTCCTACAAATTATATGAAAACGTATGACAGAGGAAGTGAGACATGTGGAAATGACAGTACGTCGGATGCAATGCAAATCTGTGGCATGCCAACGGCGTCCATTTGTCGTGTAATCAGAACAACCCGGTCAGATAAGATCACCCTCATTCTGGACTCTTTTACGAAGTATGAGAGTTCAATTTGAATTCTGATAACAATAATCTTGGATACGGTAGCGACACGGAGAATAATGTATTATATCACTGAGGAATAGAGTATGAATTTGCTGTTAGGTTGCCGACAGTAGTAACTGAGATATAGACGGGAGACTGGCTCGGCAATTTGCCTATTGCTGCGTTCAATTATCGCCCCCCGCACTCATTACTGAATTAAGGCGAGAGCGACTGTAAATTTTGTGACGCCTCTACGCTGCAATTGAAAGGATGTTTTATGTAATCGGTTTTTACCGTTTATGAAAATCTATAGTGAAAATATCTATTTTCCTGTAGATAATATTACTCCACAACTAAAATAATCTGTTTTATATAAGCTTGTGAAGAGAGCCATAAAAACAAGGAGATCAATTTATTGGTCGTATAGTTTAAAATAAATTTCTTCTTATAATACCAATACCAGTAATGACAACCAATAAAGCAATCGGCCATCATTCATAAATTGAGCATACTGCAGCCATAAAATTAACGGCACCCAGTCAAATGCGTTGCATTTGCCGATAAAAATAAGAGTCAAATTTGCTTGTGCGGAACATCATTAATAAAATTTCGTATAGGTTCTCTTCATTTCGTGGCGAGCTCCTGTTAATTAATAATCCTTTACATTTGTAATGATTCACTAAGTAAATTTATTCAAACACTCAAAGTCATAATAGCGTAGCTACGAAGTACTGAGCATATTATTAAATTATTGAATATTCAAAGTAACACCTTTACAACTGTCATCTCCAAACGAATCTTCAAATTAGGACTCGTTTTTTTTGGTTTTGTTTTCATTTAGTAACTTAAGTAGAAAAGATAACAAAAACAACCAGAATTAGGACGTGAATGAAGACAAAGAACAAGCTACTCACCAGGCATGAAGTGCAGCAAGGCTGCTGTGATTGGGTAGAGGCAGGGGCTGTACGTGATGTCCGGGCACGCATAGCCCAGGACGGAGACGACGCGGTCGGCCACCGCCCTGCCCTTGCGAGTCAGGTGGTAGCCGAGGCAGTGGGTGGCCTCCACGAATGGCGGCAGCATGATCGGCTTGTCCGGCAACTCCACTGTGCCGAAAACCTGCAAAAGAATATTACATTTTAAAAATTTTATAGGTAATACGTCTATGTCCTTTTTCAGGCTGTAATTTTATCTCTTTGCCAAATTTCATCCGTATATCAATTCAACTGTTTAGGAGAGAAAAAGTAACAGACAGACACAGTTACTTTCGCATTCATAATATTTGTATGGATGAAAGAACAAAGATGAGCAATAATATGACATGAAATTGGAATTTTGGATTTATATCTGTATCGCAGAAAATTATTTGGCATATAATAAAAGCATGTCTTTAAGTGAATAAGATTGTAGGATGATAAATCTACTGCACTTGAACAGAGAGATCTTGAATTTATTTTAAACTATGCGCTTCATTCTTTTGCACTTTACTTTATCGCGACACTGAAAGCTAAATTAAAGTGATTATTATCATTTCTTAAAAAAAAAATATTTTTCAAACAGAAATACAAAATCTATTTTTTGCAGAGTCTACAACTACGATTCTATTCAAGACAGTTTGAAGTCTGAAAGATGAAGGAATTACAGGCGGATACTTTTAGAACATGAATTTTTGCATGGAGTGGATGCGAATTGGTTTAGTAAACATATGAATTTGTTATCCAATCTCCTGCGGGGCATATTCATGAGTCGGGCGTGATTATCCACTTTGCGGACAAGGTCGTCATGTACATACTAGTGATACGAAATATGTAATTCGTCTAGATATATTCGTTTGACATGGACATCTATTATAGTAGGAACAAAGGGTTTATTTTAATATTTTCTTAAATTGGCGATGCTGTTAGAACACCAAAACATCAGGTATTGTATTCCTCGTCCTATAGACCACTCAAACGAAACACATGCAATGCAATGCAAGAACATTGAAGTCATCATAAGTTCATAACATTAATAAATGCATCAATAACTATAACTACTAATATAGAAACAAAATAAAACACGAATCATTTCACCGAATGATGCCAAAGAAAACAACATTTGAATATTAATTGCAGGACGTGAATTAGATAAATTGAGATTTAAATTTAATCTTAAAGAGTTATACAAAACTATCTAAAAGAAGGCTCAATTGTATGAGTAGCTCAATCTGGTTTTTGAAAATAAATATTTTACATTTTGTATTCTAATATAAATTATATGATAGGAGGTAGTTAATAATTTTTAAAAATATGACTATTCCAATGGCAAATCTTTATGTTAGATATGCTTCATCTAGCACCCAATAATTTTCAAATATTTCTCATAAAGCACTCTCGCATTTAATAATCGGTTCTATTAGATAATTATAAACTTTGTCATAAATTGTCATAGCGTTGCGTAGATATCTAGGGGCAACGACCGCAGAATTTCGTATGTCGATGTCGGTCGGTACCGTACGAAAAATAAGTTCGTCCAATAACCATATTTCACAGTGTCAGAAGTTAAAAAATGGTAGATCCGTATTTTTTGTTGGCCAATATAATCTATTTGTTTAGAATATCAACATAGCCTTAGAGTTTCTCATAGGTAATATGAAGATTAAGAATAAAGCTCCTCTAATTCAGCTCACGATAATAAATCTACGCTAGTGAAATTTTGTTTAAATATGTTTTTCCTGCTGTTGCTCCTCATGTGTTTCTCCCATGTAGGAAGGCCTGTGCCCAGCAGTAGGACGTATATAGGCTGATGATGATGATGATGTTTTTCGAAGCATGCATTATTGGAGACTTTTGTAGGTAATTTTAAATAATGGATATTGAAATACTATTGAATATTATCAAGGAAATTGTAAGTAAACAACATATAAATAATTGTGTAAAATAATGAACAGACTGGTTTGCATTTTTAGAATACAGTACCATACAAGTATGTACATACTATGTACTGTCTACTGCCAGTATTGTTTGTATGGTAAACAAAACAGTTTGTGGTAATATAGATAGACAAAGACACTACATATATGCTGCCTAAACACAAGGGATTTGTGTACTAGAACAATAATACCAACTAGTAGATGTGATTTTTTGAAACAAACCAGATAATTTTGACCAGATTAGTGACGCTGTATCGAAATAAGCAGTATTTGAATAACTACAACTCGCAATAACTTTAAATAAATAAATTATTACTTAACAAGTATCTTTTAAAAATATGGATGGATAAAATAGAGATTAAAATATTTTCTATAACTGCGAACATAATTAGTTACCTATGAATATAAACAAAAATAACAACCGACTTCAAAACACAAAAAAGGCTAAAATAACTAAATTTAAATAGGTACTTATCCCCTAGAAACACATTTTTGGACTCGGTGCGTCACTTTCTTTTTTTTCTGGAAACAACTTAGCACCAACTCTAAAAAAATATGTTTCTGAACCTATTTTTATTTCATTATTTTATCATTTTTAGTGTTTTGAAGGCGGTTTTTATTTTAATTTAAAATTCTGTCCATAATTTTCATTACAACTTTCTATGGTCAAAGCTAGATTGGTGACCGTCAGCATATATTGTTTTCTACTATTGTATCGTTTCAGTAAAAAGTCATAAGAAAGCAAAAATCTGCAATTTCGCATACATAGACGACTTAATTATTCCAGTTATTTTGATACCAAAATACCCAAAATACCCAATCGATTTGAAATAAATTTTTATGGGACCAAATGGCAACCATTCCGCATCGAACAAAAAAGAATCACGTAAATCGGATCAGAAATCTCGGCGTAATCGTTTTTTTTTTAAATGTATAAACATAAAAAACATACAAACCAGAGAACCACCTCAATTCGGTTTGTATGTTTTTTGGAGTATTTTTTCATGGTAGTAGGTACAAAGTGAAGAGTCATATTATCTTAAAATAGTGGAAATCAATTATTATTACCCCTTTTAGAAAATTACAAATGTTCTGATTCTAACGGGTTTTATACTCGTCATCGTGTACTGAAAAGTTCCCGAGTTTCCCCTTTTCACACAATGTTCTACTTGATAAACGAGCCACGTACGCTATATCCGGGCCCCTTGAATAATATAATGAATAGCGACTACGTCCACCAGTTTTTGCTTCACAACAACTCCGCACAAGTTGAGTCCGTCATATTAATTTTAACGAGTCTCTTCGTAATAAATGTAATGTAAAATTATACATATTATATTAGTCTGGTTAAAACTTCTCATAATAAACTTGAGATTGATGTCATCAAATATGGCTTCGATAACTAATGCATTATTCTTTCCATCAATATCACACATTTAGATAGATATAAATAAAACACATATTTTAGTTTCAATATCATTCTTAATGTACCTGCTAAATTCTTACACATGCGCTCCACATTGAGTCACTGTTGAAGGACCAAAATATTATACGCAAATATCCGATTAGCTGCTAAAAAGTGGTCAAAACAGTCTTCCACATCGAGTGTCGCGTGCACGCGCGCACTCGCCGTCCTTCCCGCAGTCAAGGCCGCCCACGCGCGGTGATGATACGTACCGAACCTGTACCGAAGCCTTTGAGTTTGTTTGTAAACTAAAACCTGTTCTATATGACTGATTTTTTGTTTGAGCTCCAACTTGAACATCGAAACAGACACTGTTCTCAATTGTCATAAATAAAACAACGCAAGTTATGTTATGTAAGGATCATACTTAAACATACTAGATAATAATGAAAGTCTTAATAGCAAGTCATCTATAAAATAAAGACAATGTTATAGTCACGCACTGCAATAAATTATAGCGGATTTTATTATCCACATAGGAACTATAATGCTACTTTATCCTAGTGAATGGAATGCAATTATATTGAAACACGTAGATATGATAATTCCTGAAAAATAATTTAACACATCTATACTTGGCAATAGTGTGTTAGAGCATTAAATTACAATAGCAACGTAAGCATAAATATGCAATTAGCCGATATATGTTCGGTGAAGGTATGGATTTTTATTTACATGAGGATGTCTAAAGATTAGCTTCAGACATTAAAAAAGAAGATGATTTCACAAGTAAAAAAAAACATGAATCATTCTCCTTCACTCAAAATTCTTTTGTGGAGTGCCACGTGTGTCTGCAGCGATTCCTTGGATTGGTATTTCAAGTGTTTTGAATACTTACTATTAAGTTTAAGGTTACAGACAAATGGTTTCTCACCACCTATATTTACAAGTACAATATTGATAAATTCAATGATAATTAATACATTTGAACTTGAGGTAATTTTGTGGGCTGAAATAGGAAACAATAAAGATGAGACAATGAAATAAACTGGAATAGTTCAAAAGCCGAAACACGTGTAATGTACGGTAGATTATACAGCATAGGATGACAATAGGCACGTGCGTAGGCGAAGCGCTAAGGCCCTAATTAGTGCAGACACAACCCCGACGCGACCTCTAGCCACCGACAATCAACGCTTAATTGAATAAAGTGGGCCGACAAAAGCGAAATAGCGAATTTGATGCGGTTTGTTCAGTACCATACGGTTGGTTGATCTTGCTGAATGAGATTCTTAGATTTGATTATATTATAAAAAAGATTCCTGGCAATTGCATTTGTAACGAAAACAAAGAGAGATTACGTATGAGAAATGTAAATGAACTTTGAAAAGGCAGTTTTGTTATATATGCCACTGGATAAATAAATACATGGCTGCTGTTATTCTCTGCGAATAAGATCGACGATACTATTTTTGGCAGAGCAAATCCACAAGGCGGATACCGTCGGAAATAACTTTCTGTTTTACCATCACATTGTGAGCGACTGTAAATCTTTCGCGGATATAGGTCGATTGTGTAAAACCCTCATTAGAATTGTATCTAGTTATGTACATCAATAGAAACCCTACTGATTTCTTTACAAATGTTAAAGTAATACAATTTTGTATGTAGATATAAGTACAATATTTAATATGATTAAGCATTGAATGCCTACTTATAGCATAAAAAGCGAATATTTTGTGTTCAACGTAGTTACATATCCAATGAAAAATAGGCGTAACAAATGAGATAAACACACAATGCGAAGAGATAATTTACATGAACATAATAAAAACTAACGTGATGTAGAAACACTAATGACGTTCCGCTACACGCCACTTTACATCTCACTACGTACGGTATTTTCTTTTAAGTATCACGGTTCCTATTAGACAAAATGAAGTGTTTAAAAATAATGTTAACTTACGACGAAATAATAAATTAATAGTAAATCTTCAAATGACAGATTTGCGGAGGCGCATCTCTATAATCAATAGGTACAATAAATTATACAAATCAAACGAAGCATGTAACAATGATATTACTAAAAGGACAAGAAATCACAAGTAAATTTATCTAGGCAAATTCCACTGTTCCAGTTCGATAGTAAATATCGCACAAAATTTAATACAGATAGGTATCGTCGATGTATCTGAAGAGACAATTTCCGTATCATTCCAGCAAGCCTATAAACAGTGTTGAATGCTGATTCGATAACCCCGTCGACTTGTTTGCTGCACCTAGTTTGATTGATAACTTGATATTAGTCGCGTCGCGACCCAGGGTTATCTCACCGCACAGACTACGAATATAGAATAAGCAGATTATGTTCAAACTAAAATCTTTTAATTCGTACGTTTTTATCACCAATAAAATAAGCAGCGGCATTATTTTTAGAAATTGATCCGAACGTGTTTGTGTTAATGTGTTACATGTTTAATTATTTATTTATTGAATTGATAACGTCGATCAATTTTAACAAACAGAACATTGAACTCTGTGCGAATGAAGAAATAATGTCATAGGATAACTCAGCGATACTTAAGCTGATACTTTGATTACCTTCTTATGACTAATAAGTTTTGTGGTAGCTACAACATTATATGAAAAGCAATACAAGCAATATAAGACAGTCTGAAAGTAGCAAAAGAATGTGTACTCAAGGTAAAGGTTGGGGGGTATTGTTTTTCTCGCAATAACAAATGGTATCAAACGTGCAATGGTCGTGGCGATAACGTATGAAAATAGATCGACCCAATAAAGAGGAAACGACACCGTAGCGTAGGACCATTGCGCAATATAACCAGACGCGGACGTGGATGCTTGCTGCCTGCTGAGAATTGAGCGTTACACACTGCGAATTTATTAGAATAAATTCTGAATTGCACCTGCTTCTAGTCTGGTTTATGACGAAGTATGAATGTCACTTAAAATATTCTAAGTGAAAGAGAAAAAAGTAAAGTTTAAATGAAACCTATTTTATTTAAATCGCAATATATTATTCTAAAAACAAGCTTACATACAAAACTTATATCAAATGCAATTACAATTGAGAATACTTATTTATGGCAGGAATACCAAATGAGTTCTAATTTCTTATTTTTAGTCCTAGTTAGTTTACATACGTCGACAATTTTTAAGTGCTAAATAAATATTTACAAAAAGAACACACAGACAGTGTTTAGTTAGCAGAATTCTAATGGGCTATATTAAGCTGTTGGAGGATAAAACATAAGTCACACACACACAAGTTTACAGAACTCTTGCGGCAATCAGTTGGTTAATTAAGAAGTACACAATGTAATATGTGGAGTAATTAACAGAACGTAACGATATAAATATCTAAGAATAGCTACTTCCTGTGAATGTTAATACAGGTTGTAAGGGAAACAACAACAACAAAAAATGAAAATCAGGGGACTATTGGCACTTATGAAACTGCCGAAATTTAATGTCCTGGCGGTAATTTTTCGGAGTAGTCAACAATCTAAACGATTATCATGACAATTCAATTGTTGACTGCGTACGTCGTCGACTCGTAGTCGTAGCTACTTCTTTACATTGTTCAATGATGATAACAGAAAAACTATTTTTGAGTAATATGACATTCACAAATGAAATTTTGAGAAGGGGTAATATAACGTGACATTAATTCGTTAATAAGCACAACGGTCCAGGAATAATTCACGAATATAGAAGAAGCAAAAGCAGCGATTCTCCGACTTTAATAGGTTTCTCAATTATATTTGAAAACCATAATGGATAGGTGGCTACAACGAAACTATGATACTAGCATTTATTTATTTATTTATTTATTAATGCATTCAAAACAATGCTCAAAATAAAATTTAAAAAATACTATGCATTGGAGAAAAACACGTTATTTTTAAATTTGAGCATTTTGAGCATTACCGTCACTCACTCTCAAACAAGAGATAATTTTTTAATCTTTTGACAAGCAAATTTCAAACATCCTTATCAAACGCTAATCTGAAATTATACACCACCCTATCTTAAATTGGAAATTAGTTGTTTGACCAAGAGATACATGAGGAAAAATTCTACAGTAGTAGATTTGAAATTATAAGCACTGAAAATTAGATAGCAAAATATAAGATAGACAAAAAAATATGAGCCGTTGCATGGATCTACGTAAGTAGAAGCATAAAAGACGAAATCAAAAAGGTTTCAGTGGCAAGTTATTTTAATAACCATAAACGTAATTAGTACACGATAGCATAGCTAGTTGCGATAAGCCGCTGCAAACACATTACTTTAAATGTGAACTGAACAGCATTGAAATTATAATTAGGTTAGGTCAGCGAAAATTGCCTCTTAAAATTTACAAAGCAAAACTTAAACAACCTCATGATAAAGCATAGGTTATTAACCTTGTATGGCCTTTTAATCACACGTAGATTATATTTCAGTATTTCGTCTGACTGTAATATTAGTGTACTATTAATTTTAAATAGTACCTAATATTAAAGTCGGACTTCGGCAGTAGGAATCTTCGCCATCAGCTTTGATAACAAGCGTTATTATCTGTCTTTCATTGATTAATATGTTACAAGTAAAAGATCGGCATATAAATCACACGTGGTCTCTAATACACTACGAAATAGGAATAAATCTTATCTGCCGGCTGAAGATAAGTAGGTATAAGTAGTGAAATTCATCAGATTTTGATAAACTTATACTAAGCTGTTACACCATTTCCTTCAAATAGGAAATGCCAAACATTACTAAGCATTTCGTGGTCACCATCATCATCATAAAAAAGTGCTACCTACCTACCTTCCTACATGGGAGAGAGAGACACAATCATGAGAGTGTATAACACTAGCACGCGGGCCCAATCCGGATTGGTGGGTTAAAACTAACTCAACTTCAGATTACAAATTTTCGATTGACCCATCATTATCCCCATCATGCCGACATTAATCATTCGTACATCTGCCATAGCGAAACTTGCTATGTTTTCGTAATCGAAACCAAAGCACTCAAACCACTGCGCTAGCGAGTTAATCTGTCACATAAACACATAAAGAAACACAAAATATGGTTTCAATCCACTACCAGGTGCCATACCACCATTTTTATAAAAGCGATTCATATTCCGCTCGGTTCAGTATTGGTTCCTAAACTACATCGCTGTCATAGTCGTAGATAGCATCGTAGTACGAATTAACGATTCTACTCAGTTTAAATCCTAAACTGGATCGCGATAAACGATGGTTGTACGGGTGCTGTTTACTTAAACATATAACCATCGATAAATGATAAATGAACATTTTGAGGACATCTTTCTGGATTGCACATTGCAATAAGGCGTTTAAACATTTAAATTTTACTTTCAAATATAGAACGACTTCGAAAACTTGATTCGTTTTATCAGTATGTGCGAAACTTTAAGCAGTGTATGAATTTAAAACACTGTGGAGGGAGGTGCGGAGTCATGTGAATGGGCGCAGCGTTCAATTAATGGCAATTGCGAAAACTCGATTAGCCAGACCGCATGATCTGCGGTAGCGAACAGATTATTGCGGAACGATTTTTATTTTTGCACTTTAGACTCCTAAGTTGACAAATACATAATTATATTGAATTGAAATACAAACTAGACAAAATAGACTACAATAAGTAAAAAAAATATACAAGTTTTTACAAATTGTCTAATACTGAGCTGAACCTTTCGGAATCAGAGCAACAACAATCCAACAAACCAAAAATAGAATGGCTTGTAAAATTATACAGTACGTAAATGTATGCATAACGAATTCTCCTAATCCAGTCCAATATCCAGGCTACGATTGCTCAATAATTTCTGCACTGACTATTACGTATTAACGATAATATAAAAACATATACAATTATAAATATAAATAAATATTTTTTATTACACACAAGATACAAAATGAATGATAAAAAGCTAAAACAGTTTATTTAGGCTGCATTATTGCTAAAAATCAATTATTTAAATAACCATTTCAGTCATCATCCATATTGATAAGCAGTCCAGAGTTCGTTTTCTTAAAAATTTAATCTTGTTAATAGTTTTTTTTAATATCTCGTTACGAAATATTTTCTGTTTAAATTTTATTATAGTATCTTTGATATCAAAGTAGAACATTTAGCGTCAGCTAAGCTAGAACCAACAATTATACATATATCTGATCGTAATTGCCGTACCAATTATGACCATAGAACAAGATGTTATGAGCTTATTCGACTCTTATTGATTATACTCTTATTATGGCCGTAATGGTTGCTCTAATTCCTTAATACCAATAACATGAATGAACAACAATTTCTGAAGACTCTTACAGACAGGTAACAGGTTAATTATATATTAACTATTAGATACATAAAAAATCATCTAAAGACATTGTATAGATTGACAAAATGATAAGACGCAAAGAAATCAATAGAATATTAGTTATAAGAGAACATAAAATAATATAGACTGCCAGGATGCTCTAAACTATAAAGTGAATATAGTTACCAATTGCCGCGTAGATTATTTGACTTGTACAAAATTTTATGATCAGAATCAATAGATGACAAAACTGAGTCATAAATTACGAGCAAATAATATCTAAAGCGTACAAAACTAACCACCAAGGTCAGATATCAAAGAGCGTGTGAGAAACCTCGCAAGTGTAGAAGCGGACCGCATTGTCTGCCATTTTGTCAACTTCCTGTGGTCTCGTTCACGGCAATGCTTAGTCATAACCGAGCATAGTTACCAAACTTCCAATTATCGGTAAGTGACAAGAATCGGATCAGCTCTTACAGACGTGAGAACATGTTCCTAGGAAGAAGCAATCACCAAAGACTGTTGAAGAAATGAGTCAGTCATAAGTAGTGATCTTATCATAACCGAAGTTCCAAAGTTCCAATTATCAAGACATATCAAGATTCGGATTAGCTGTTACTAAGGAAACGTTCCTAGGAAGGTGCAATCACCAAAGAGTGATGAAGAAATGTGAAAATACTTTTGACTTCGCACACAGAAATCTCAAAAGTATGAACTGTTTTTTGCACAAAGATAGACCTCAGTGAGAGAGAATAAAAGCACATAGGTCATACGATCAGAATTCATAACAAACAAACCGGACCGAAACAACAAATTCTTAAAGCACGTGACCACAATGCAAGCGCAGAAGGTGAGAAGTGAACTATTTTAGTTCTGGCAAAACGCCACGCCCGCACTGCCTTACCTATGTGAGTCTAATCAATTATCGGCTTCTTTATAATTTTTATGGGACATTAAGCTTCTCGAGCGCTGTTTAGAAATAGTCTTAGATCTTTTGAGAAGATCAAATAAATGTTACTTATAAATCTATAAAAAAAACTAAAATTTCATAAACTGCAAAGATATCCTTGATCACACACAAGCACAGAAAAAGAGTTTTATACTTAAACGAAATAGATGTCACGTGTTCATGTTTTAGTATACTTTTCTAGAAATAAAATTGAGAGTACAGAAATTTGAACTTCAGATTTCACCAATATTTTAATCAATTCATTTTCTGTTGCATATGAATTAATTAAAATTTTGGTGAAATCTGAAACCACCAAATACAGCGCATACGCCACCAAATACATCGAAGTGAATCAACCACAAATAGCAAAGACAAAAAAGCTAAAACAGTGCACCAAATGTTTATTAGCAAAAAAATTGTGGCTTAGCTTGGGAGTGGGGACGTTGCGACATCCAAGTTGCCCAACCCAAATGATTTGCTATTAATTATCAATGATAATTAAGATGCATTACATTTGCTGCACTGTTTTTGCTTTTTATTTTTGCTGTATCTGCTTATTTGTATACTGATGAATATGAATAAATATTCATCAGTATTTTGGTGAATCCCAAGGTTAAATTTTCCCGATGTGACTAGAACATAGATATTAAAAGTTAAAACACTATCTTATAAAATATTGTTTGAAGCCATTTATTAGGCTTCAAATTTTAGAACTTTCTAATAGGCATGAGAACTTAACATGTCCAATGATATGCCTATAAAAGAAATTTATTTTCGCATTTCATGTAAATTTTAATATCATTAACTGAAATAGATTTTTTCCGTTTTCTTTTTGAGATTGCTTATTAATACGAAAAATCAACTTATAATAATAAATCAATTTTAAGGAAATGATGGCTCGCGTGTCTGTGGGGATTTAATTAAATGGAGTATTTTCAATTATCGCTCGTCCGTCCATCGCACGGAGGGACACGCTCCATACAAGGGCGGTCATAAATAGTTAAAGTCCTGTTACTATCAATACATTGTATTATTTTAGTGACTTATAGTTGTAAAAGTGTTTTAGGAACATTAAAATGAAAGAAGTACATGTATTTACGGAATAAAAAACGTTTACTTCAGTAAAAAACAAATATAAACAATAACATACTTTTACCTAAATTTATCATGAACAAACACTTAAAAATTGGAATGTAAAACATATATTTTAAATAAAATAAGAGTCAAAACATTGATAACATTATTTAATTATAATAAAATAATAGAAATAAATAAATTAAAATTAATTAAATACAAAAAAAACAAAACAACTAACAAAATACAAATAAATTATTCTTATTCTAACAATATTAAACATGTAACAATTCTATTACACTTTGTGACAGAGTATTTTTCTTTTTAGGGGGAAGTTTCCGAAGACTTGTAATATAAGGATCTGAATGTAATAATAGTCGTTGTATTAAATCTTGATTGGTAACTTCACGTGACATTTTTCGAGTGTGACTTCGTCTATAAATTTTGATATACTTATTTGTCGCTTCAGCAGCTTCTTCGGAAAGTTCTCCTATAGATAACAATGCATAACTTATAATATCTGATCCATGTACGAGCACCTTGTGGACAGAAGCAGGAAGACTATACCACGGATATTCCTCGACCAGGCTGTATGCTGTTTGTAATGCATAGTCTTTAAACTTGCATTCATTAATTTTATGTCCAGAAGATAACGTTTGTAATATTACACAACAACGATCTATGAGATCCTTATTCAAACCTGTAATTTCAGCAGATACAGCTGATTCCAAAAAAAACTTCCTGGCCGTGTTTCCGTCGTTAGACGTCCCGCTTCCACCACTACGCGGCTTGTCAACTATTAAACCTAATCGTTCCCTAAACTGGGACTGTACATATTGTTTTTTATTTGATAACAATTGTTTATCACTATCTAGCCTAACTTGCCATTTTTTTATGTCTAATCTATATGAAAGATGAATAAAATATTCGAAGAAACGTATCCAAGAATGTAGTGGTGATAATCCAAATTGGTATCTACTCTCTATTACAGGTTTTTGTAAACATTCGTCTATTTTATTCATCTCTTTAGGGGTAGCATTACATATATAACATCTACTTGTAGATGTTTCACTTAAAGCACTACAAATTTTACCATCTACCATTGAAAGCTGCAACTTATGAGAAACGACCAATTCACGATTGTCGATCTGAATAAAAGTAGGTTGCAAACTTTCAATTTTATCCTTAAAATAAGCTTCCTCTTGCAAAGACACTGCTGTGCTTTCTTTCAAAAATTGAAATCGAATAGGACGGCAGTACCTAGTGGAAGAGGGTCGAGGATTTTTCCATAAAATTTTACAATTATCTTCAGCTAATTTTACAATAATTTGAAGGGGTACATAAGATGTTACAAACAAACTACTATCTTCTAAAGTTGAATCTGAAAAAAATTGTTTGTATTCACTATGTCCAGTGCTGCCATCGAATCCCCATTTCCCAAGTAAAGAGATATTAGACAAACAATCATCAGGAATCTGATCTAAGACCTCTTTTTGAGATTCAAGGATTCGAGAAGCTGTGTGATCAAAAAGACTTTGTAATTCAACTTCAGCTGAAGACTCGGAAACAGTTATATTAGAAGGGTAACATCTCTGTTTCGCTTTAGTAATTTGTTGGTAACATGGTAATACATTAGGAGAAATCTTACTATTAACAAAGTTTTTAATTAATAAATACTGATGTTTTGTCAACTGAGCATCAGTCACAAGTGACAAGACATCATCAGTGCTAACTCTAGATATACACGAATCGAATGAACAGTCTGAAACATCAAGCAATGCACTCACAGTAGAATCATCAGACTTTGACAAATCAGCTACTCTCCGACGTTTAGTCCTTTTACTACATTGCGTAAAAGGTTTTCGAGGACGACCACGTGAATGACACGGCGACGTTTCAGACGGAGTACATTGCTTATTATTTTTCACAAGTTGAATTTTTTCAATAACATTAAACCAATCGGAATTCTTATATAAAAGCTTGGTTTTATCCCTATTACATTTTTTCCAGAATCGAGCAATAGCTTTACATAAATTATTAACAATTTTCTCTAAATAATGAATATCAATGTTCTCAGCATCGTTCAGAGTAGTCAACAAACTTTGTAGGACTTGACGACACTTTTCCGAGTCATTATCGGTATTGACAGTTAGCCATATTTCAAGAATATGCATTCTTGAAAACGAGCATATATATAAATTACCTAAAACAAAAAAAAACGGTTAAAATTCAGTCACAAAACCTACACAAAGCACTAAGACTAAATAAACTAATTTCGTAGCAAATGCTACGAGATAATCTGGCAACCGTAGCACCCTTGTCATCGCCAAAAGGGCAGATAAGGGCAGCCAAGTTTTAATTTTCCTAAGATAAGAAAGTCTAAAGATTATGGTGCAATATACCTCCATAGTCGGAGCGAGTGGGAACATATTTAAAAGTTTATTCAAACTTTGAATATTAAAATATAATACTCCAAGAAAAGTCGCCTCGTAGCAATGACATACTAAAGAAAATATATACTAAGATACAATTAAAATAAAAATATTAATTATTACATACCCTGTTCTTGGATATCCATTTCAGAAAAAACTCACACAGCACTCACAGGTCCCGCAATGACAACAAATGACGTCACGCTTTTTAATGACTCACTGATAACAGTATTTACGATTGGCGATGCGCTCTCTTTGAATGCACAATAGATAATGAAGGCGCACTCTAATTACTGACCTATTTATAGTTTCAGAAGGTACCGCAACTATCCAATGTAACGACAAGGAATAAAATGTAAAACAAGAAAGCAGGTTTTTAAGATTTATGACCTATGGATGTCCCACTGTGCATCGTACCTAATCGGATTTCATTTAATGAGATTGTGCTGTGGCTGACGATTACTTTTAGAATAATCTTACTGCGCTCTGCCTTTAAAAATAATGAATTTTGAATAAAGAGATATTTACGACAGTTTTCAAGGACCGAAAGTCTCATCACAGTAAAATTAATGACTAACTTGTAATTTTTATTATATTAACGAGAAATAATATCTCGTGTCATGATAATGACATAAATAAAGAAACTGAAAACTGAGAAATAACACTAGAAATAATATTTAACGAAACTACTATATGCGAAACTGTTTTAATGAAACCGATAACCAGAATTTGGCGAGGTGTAAGGTTATTTGATTTAACAAAACTGGTATATCCCGATGCAGATATAGTTACTTTTCTTAAAGTTACAGCTAGTCTAAAGTTCAGTTACATTTGAGTAACTTTTTGTTCAGAAAACGTAGCATTAACCCTCAAAGAACTAAAAGATATATAGTGCATCAATCAAGCCAGCTCAATCGTAGACATTCAGCACGTAAAGAGCATGCAGTACGGGACGTTATCGGGTGACAGCGTCTGACTGACACGGGGTCAAGGCGCACGAGTCGTTGGCACAGCACCAGATGATAAGTCACAACCAACAATTAGAGGCACTACTATCAAACTAACAGCACCACTTGTGACAGCAAGTTTCGATAATTTATGAATTAAGGGTCTTATTTTGTACAAAAAAAAATAGCTTTCAAGTTGCAACCAAAAAATGATCCACTTGTAATCAAGTAAATCACTTGAAATTTCAGGCGAGTTCTGGAGTCGAGCGAGAGAGTGGATGACTCCCATGCCCTGTCCTGCGAAGTGCTCCAAGGGCGAAGACGATAGGCGACGTTAGAACAGACTGGGTGGTACCAGTAGACATAAAAGTGGACATGCGTAATATGTAATCGGTATTATTGGAATAAGGATGTAAGAGTAGAACAACAAGTGATATGAATCGCAAGCAAGAAAATACAAAGCATAATATGATTTTAGTCAATTTAAATCAAAATCATGTATTGCTTCTCACATTACATACTCGTATATACAATACGGTGGAAGGCATAAACTAGGTCTACATGTGACGCCCTGCAATGCAAGGGCATTGCAATTTATGAGTCCATCAAACAAAATGTCTTTCTTTCTATTATTGCTATCAATACATCCCAGGCTACTCGGTCAAGAGATCCCGGGTTCGAATCCCGGTAGGAACAAATGTTTGTATGATGAGTACGAGCAATTGTTTACGAGTCATGGATGTTTATATGTTTATTTAGTATATTTCTAATATTTATATACATATTATTATCATTATTTCTCCGTTATCTAGTATCCATAACACAAGCTCTTAATGATGCTTACTTTGGGCTAGATAATAGGTGTGAGTGTATAAATATTATATTATATTATATATATTATTATATTATTATTTTTATTATTATTTATAACAATTACAATTAAAGAAGAAAACAATGAAAAAATTATATGCTCCAGGAGGGAATCGAACCTGCATCTCCTGGAGATCCGGATTTATTTGTAATTGTTACAATAAAGTAGGCGTCATAAACGCACAAAATCAAACATAAAAGTGACGAAATATTTATGTCATTTAGTCTACATAATAGATTATACTTTTGACATCATAGTCTATTATTGACTGATTCTACATTCGACAGATTCTACATTTATACCTTATATTTCTTAGATTTATAATATATACTATATCAGTCCGTTATCTAGTTAGTAATTATAACACAAGCTCTTGATAGGGCTTAACTTGGGCGAGATAATAAATAGGTGTAAGGGCTGAAACTGCATTAAACGCGCCCGCGACGGGCACCCGACGCGTGTCTATGCGTGAGGACACGTGGACAGTTTCCGTGGGAACGCGAGGATATGTCGTGGATAGCCGTAGCGGAGACCGGATTTAGCATTGTCGCTAGTAAAATTTGAACGGTCTGCCGTGTCGATGGAAACCTTAATTAGATCAGGCGCGAGACCCTCCTCTCCGTCGGACGGACGGACGGACGGACGGACGGACGCCCGCACGGGTCCCCGTGACGGTCAACTTTTGTATGAAACTGCGCGGATGTCCGCTTCGCAATTTCAGCCCTAAGTGTAACAATATTATTCATTATTATCATAAAAAATTGTGTAAGTTTGGTTTTAGTTTAAAATATCGAAACATTATTGGAAACTTTAACAATAATGCTTATAAATAGGTCTTGGCGTGTGAACGGCAACCTCTATTCAGTATCATTGGTGTTTAAGGGGTTGCCAGTCTTAAAATATCATTGCAAACAAATAGCTACAAATTATATGAAATCATTTATTTGTAATATTTAGCTCACCTTAAACATGCTTTGATTTCCATGATAATATTATAGGTAATGTTTATTTTCTTAGGACTCTTAAAAAATGGTCAAAATGTTTTTAATTTGTGTTACACTTTTTGATACAAATAGATAGCACAGTTTTTCTGAGAAAATGTCTTTTGTTATGTATGAATGAATGTAAACAAAAAAAAAGTAATTCTGGTGTAACAAAAGAATATGGCCTTTTTAAGTAAACCTGCCGTTATCTGTCTGAATTTTCCTTTATTTAGATATTCTTATTATAGCATATTTTCGTTTATGACTTCGTAAAGGTACTTTGAAAAATATAAAAGCACGTGCTCGGGAGAGTATTTTGGGAGCCACATTCTTAGCACATTAGCGAACATGTATAATATTTGGCTCCGTTTCTTCGGGGACACCGCATGGATTGTATGATCTTGAATCATACGAACTGCATCGTATTTCAGATAAATACATCGGTTACTGGGAAGATATTAGGACGTCCGGTTGAATCAACGAGGAAAAAGGAAAATTTCCACGTTGTAGTGTAATCAGTCAGTACTAAAATTTTTCTTATGCCGGTTCTTTATGCGGTACTGCGGTTATAATATTGTTAACGCAATGACATAATCATAATCATTTATTTGCTGAACACTGTGTAGTTACATCAAATGTTTACATAAAGTGAAAGCGAAAGTATTTACCTCAAATATTGTAGGATTTGTAGGTATGCAAATTTTTATAAACAAAAAATACATTTTCATTTTCGGTTGTTTTCGTTTCGTTTTACTGATTGTTATTTACTATGTTAGTGATAGACTAACCTAATAATTTAAGAACAAAAAACTATCCTTTTTTTAATACTCATATAAACAAAATAGGCAAAATATGCAGATCATTCTTCAATTCTCCATTGTCTTCTTAATTTTTGATTTTAACATTATTATAAATGTTTGAAAAATTACTTAGTAATTAAAATAGAATAAAACTAGAAAAATTTCACGTCCTGAGGCAGGAATCGAACCCGCGACCTTTCGCAATCCGGGCGACTGCTCTGACCACTGAGCCACCCAGGACTTGGGTTATCCCTGTGAAACTCTTCTAGTCTATCTTGTATTTGCGTTTATGAGCTAACGTCCACCCTACAATGTCGAAATATTCTATTTCAACATCCGAAACGAGTATTTTTACAAATACCGACGATTCGGTTAAGTTGGGGCAGTGCTTTCAAATATTCTTAATTTTTGATTTTAACATTATTATAAATGTAAATTATTGTAAATTATTATTGTAAAATGTAAATTTGTAAAAATTATTGTAAAATTATTGTAAATGTTGAAATAGAATATTTCGACATTGTAGGGTGGACGTTAGCTCATAAACGCAAATACAAGATAGACTAGAAGAGTTTCACAGGGATATCCCAAGTCCTGGGTGGCTCAGTGGTCAGAGCAGTCGCCCGGATTGCGAAAGGTCGCGGGTTCGATTCCTGCCTCAGGACGTGAAATTTTTCTAGTTTTATTCTATTTTAATTACTAAGTAATTTTTCAAACATTTATAATAATGTTAAAATCAAAAATTAAGAATATTTGAAAGCACTGCCCCAACTTAACCGAATCGTCGGTATTTGTAAAAATACTCGTTTCGGATGTTGAAATAGAATATTTCGACATTGTAGGGTGGACGTTAGCTCATAAACGCAAATACAAGATAGACTAGAAGAGTTTCACAGGGATATCCCAAGTCCTGGGTGGCTCAGTGGTCAGAGCAGTCGCCCGGATTGCGAAAGGTCGCGGGTTCGATTCCTGCCTCAGGGCGTGAAATTTTTCTAGTTTTATTCTATTTTAATTACTAAGTAATTTTTCAAACATTTATAATAATGTTAAAATCAAAAATTAAGAAGATAAATAGAGTTTTCATTTCACAAAAACAATGTATTAGAGCCATTGCTGACGTAAGCTCTCGTACCACCTGCAAGCCTCTGTTCAAATCGTTTGGGTTGTTGACAGTCCCTTGCATTTATATTTATGAAGTATGTGTTTTTGTAAAAATGCATCCAGACTTGTTTGTAACAAAAAAACAGTGTTGTAGAATGTTCAATACTAGATATCCTAATAAGTTGTGCCACCCGAATTCTAGAACTGAAATCTGTGATAGAAATAGCTTATCAATATCAGTAAGAATATATAATAAGTTGTCAGAAACTATAAAGACACTGCCACTTTCCACATTCAAACGTCGCTTACATGGCCTTCTAGTCGAAAAAGCATATTACACAGTTGCAGAGTTTTTAAATGACTTAACATAATTGACATTTTTCATTGTCCTGTTGACATAAAATTGACTAAATTTGATTTATCTTAATCGTTTAATACTAAAATAAAATAATTATTGAATGTTTGACATTAAAATTTTATAGTGTGATTAATTATAGGTTTAAAGTTTTATATTAATAATAATGTAATTTTGGTCATGACATTATGAATTAACAACTGCATAGTTGCATGCTGTATGACAGTAAATATATGTGATACAATCTAATTATTATAACACCTTCTGTACCATATTTTATTGCAATAAAGAACTGAATTGAATTGAATTGAATATGCATGGCAACTAATTATTAGTATTTTTCCTAGATTCACGAGATTTTTCCTGATTTTTTTAAAAAGTGTACATATGCCTGACCGGATATCAAACATCTCCTTTATCTTCATTTCTAAAAATACACAGGTGTAAACTTGTTGGCAAACAGACAAAGGTTTCGAGCGGCTAAAGCCACATAGATGCTTTGATTTAATGTCATTCCACAGATCACCGCTAAAATCCAATAATGCCGATAATCCGCTACAGACGCCACACAAATTCGAATATATTGGTAAATCCTAACAAGATTTGTACTCAGTCATATAGGTATGTGTACACCGTGTGCAGAGGCAAGGTGAGCAAGCGTACAGTTGAAGTCGTGCCAATCTCGTACGCAGAAATAATAACAGAACCATTAATACTGAGAGAACTGGTAACATTGGCAACACGAAGCAAATAAGGCAGAAACTTTTCAATCCCTGTCTATTTTTATTTAAAACTGTGAGATAATTGACGCAACATTAAAACAACAATAGAGTGGTAAATATGTCTGTTTTCAAACGACAACAAGTCAAATATAGTTTTAAAATGTAAGTGTAATGATGTGACAATAGAAAAAAAACAATAGACAAGTGAATCTGTGCGCGTGCGATTATCCACAACACCTGTGGTATAATTAGTCGGCCATTGTTTTCTGACCACTGTCTAATTGAGATGCACGCGCGTCACTTGCCGTGACGCGAGGGAGCGCGCACGTTGATGTCGAACGCAAGGACTGTCTGAATAACAAGCTACATTGAACCCTAACTAACCATCAAAAAGCCGCCAGTTTCATTTACATTGATGTTTTCTTTCAGTTTGTAACTTGGACATTTTCAACTGACTGTTCTATAGAATACCTAAAGTAATTGGGTTTCTTTTGTTTTCAAGACATCTACTCTTTGACTGCCTATTTCAGTAAAAAGAAGTTAAAAATATTTTTATTAGAAATACAAAAATTTTAGCTTCATATACCTACATATAATTCAATGAGTTATAAACACGATCACATTAGTAACGACTTAGATAAATTAATAAAGTCATTGAGCAATGAATTATTATGAATTAGATATCTGAACCAGAAAGACAACATTGTAATTTTATATGAATAAGGGTCGTTGTATCAATAACAAAAATTTACTGTCAATACAACAAACTTTAAATTTTATACTCTGCTGTTTATCAAGTTATACGTTAAGTATACAAAAAGACGCTTTAATTTTCTATCAAACGAAAAGCGGGAGCTCTTTCTGCAAGAAATCGTTTTTATCGAGTACACGATGTGAATTTTGATGTATTTGGATTGCAACAACGAGTGAGTCAGTAGCAAATCAATAACCGGTCTCAATCTCAACACCTGAGGTTCATTAAAAGCATTAAAACTAATGAGATATAGGTAAAAATGGAGTAAAAAAACTAAAATATAACCATGTTGAATTTTCTGTATTCTTATTGGAGCAAGATTTGAATGAAAAGTATGTAAAATTCGCGACCTTGGTGGAACGTCACTTTGTTATCTGGGGGCACGATATCTGACAAACATTCAGGTGGCGTTGCGCAAAGTAAATAGACATGACCTTGGGAACATAAACTCGCCGGTTTCGCGAGATAGTACCGAAACGGAACCCCACTAGTACTGGCTAGGCCGCACGCAGTGAAGGAATAAGCGTAGTGTGCCTTGAAAGAATCGTTTTAGGTTGCGCAACGAAGAGATCACTGACCTGTGTAACCATGTCCCAGTAGAATCCGTCGAGCATAGACTTTCCATGTTGATGCTGCCTGCAGAGGGCGGGCCAGAGGGATGCGCGGACGGGGCTGTTTATTGGCCAGGAGTTCTCTCTGATGAGCACCTTCAGTTCACGTTTGCGGGCTTGTTGCAGCAGCGGCTGGATCTCCTCGAAGGTTTTGAGTGGCGCTTTCTTGCCTGCGAATAACGGGGAAGGTAAGCACTGTGTCCATACAGTCGCGGGCGGGTCAGAGGCGGCGACGGACTCGGCGCTGGGTGCGCGGAACGCGGCCGGTTCTATGTACATCGCACTGGTGGCGCGCAACACATGCTTTCGGTGCGCGTGCGCCGGCGGCACTGCCGCGGCCGTAAGCTCGCCAGCCTCCGGAAAATGTGATAGCACGCCTTAACACTGTCACACTTCGATTGTTTATTTGACCGTGCTACGCGTCACGGTCTTACTGACCAACAAATTTTTATTTAATTATGTAGTAACATGAACAGAACTCAGCATGCGGTTCGGATACTCAATTCTAAATTTATAAAACCACTCCTCTATGACGAAAACTGGGTTTCGCTTAATATTATTATGTGTTTATAATCAGCGATGTTCACGTCATATAAAAACATGTACATTACCCAGATATCACACCATAACACCATGTACAAATCTAAAACAGTTATCAAATCAAGAAACGCAATGTTGGATAGGTGCCAAGTGAACGAAATTTGCGTAGTGCCTACGTAACTGCTCATACCGAAGATTCAATGGTAATTAACAAAGTACATGCAACGTATAGGGATGTGATGTATTGTGATTGCTCAGTGTCAATATGCAACTGTCGTTTCTCACAGTAAATTAGTTTGTGGGAGTGCGCACGCGTCATTCATTAGCGTCCTGCCAACGCGCTAGCGCTTAACAACGTGAGAGTGATTTACATACACAATAATCTAAAATAAATATAAAATATTATATGGTAAAGATGCTGGAGACAATGCACTAGGCTTGCCACGTCTGACAATAGTAAACCGATTTACGTCGTCTGCGAAACATACAGAGTTCAATATAAGGTAAGTACCTTTAATGCAGACGTGCTAAATAAAGTCGGTCCTACATAAATAAAAAGAAGTAAATACAAGTCACCTACAATTCGGTCTGATACAAAAAGCCTGGCATGGTTAGATCAAGTACCATTTTTTTCATAAAAAGTAGCGCTAATTTCAAATATTTTGACCAGACTGGTTAAATCACCCGCCTAACTGGACGCCTAGTCCGTTGATTGAACGCCAGCATCAAATCAAACGGCTGAAGTACAACTAGCCAAGTCATTGAGCGCAACGTCAACGATGGCTGAACGTTATGTCAGCCGTCTGGTTTAAATTAGCCATTCAATTGGACGCCCAGGCACGTCGTTTAAATCGAAGAGCTTTTGTGTGACTGTTTGAGTAATTGGTAGGTTCAAGGTTATTTTTTCTATGAACACTTAGAACCAAAACGATGACGGTTATAAGTGGTCTTAAAAAAATAACCTTAAACCTAGCAATCAAACCAAAACTTTTCAGTACAAGAGATCCATTCAATAAGCCAAGTCAAATTAACTATCGAGCTAAGCATTCAATTGGATGCCGGCGTTTAATCAACGGGCATACAATTAGGCATACTAGTAAGCGGCGAATTCAACCCGTGGTGCCTTTATTTTCGTATCTAAGAATCTAAATTATAATCCCCACCTTTCTTGTAATTATTTATTGATGTTATCTTCAAACATTCCAAAACTGGATATTCTATTCTAGCACCTACGAAGTAATGGACTAGCAGCACAAGTCAAAACACATCAATCACGATATTACAGGCGCATACAATTGTGGTAAGATCTACTACAAGTACTACAACACAGACACCGGCTGTCGATCATGTTGGCATTTTACAAAACTAGATTTATGTTACATGCCTTTCTTTCAATTGACTTAAACAAGAAAAGGATTGGTCTTTTAGAAACGTCAAGTTAGTTGACATTGAGCCGATCCATCCGAGAGTTTGGCCTCATTTCATTTAAGATCTGAGCGAAATCTATGACACCGCAGATAATCACAATGAAGAAGAAGTCTTATTTTGGTTGTGAGTTAAATTATCTAATGAGTTTTAAGTCCAGGAGACGTCGAATTAAGTAACCTGCAATCTGTCGTTTTTTGTAATAGATTTTAGTAAAAGAGTGAGACACAGTACACGAAAAAAAGAGGATTCAGGCGACTGGGGCCACAATGGGCGACTGTTAAGAGTTATTGTTTACGAATGACATAATTAGACTTCAATGGTATGGTTTATTTGTAAAGTAAAATATTCGTTAGTCACATATTCTTATAAATGGTCTTTAAGACCAGCTTCACGCGTTTCAGTGTTAAGTAAACAAAAGTCTACGATAACACTATCTGAGAGTCCACGATAGCACTTGCCGTGGCACACTCAAAATATTTAAACTATTAAATAAACGAATCACGACGCGGTTATATTCTCACCAACACGCGATAATTAAAATAATTAGATTACTACCAGTTTAGGAGTTTTTATAGTGTGCGCCTACTGTATCTGGAAACCGTGACCTATTCAAATAAAGAAAGAGATTTAATGAAGTCTTATTTGTTGACTTTGAGTAGTAAGTTGACCTTTGGAGTTACTGATATCAAATTTATTTTCACTTGACGGGTCACACCATGTCAAAAATAATGTAATCTATGAAATTAAATTATACGCAAATTTATAACAATATATATTTTATTTTGAGTGAATGCCAGAGGGCTGACAGTAAAGATTAAAAATGTATTTAATCTTTATACATTAAAATATTCTTGTAAGCTCATATCTTACACCATAAGTAGTTAGTTCTTCTTGGTCGGTCTTGGAGACGTTGAGACAAAAATGACTTACGAGTAGGTTATATGTATAGGTATTTGGGTAAGTATAAATATTTCGATCAACTATACATTTGCGAAAATCTTCAAAACTAATAAATTATCAAAGATTTTCGCAGATATATTAATAAGGGAGATGTTTCATATCCGTCCAAGTATGTACGTGCACTATCTCAAAAAATCAGGAAAATCTTCTAATAATTCGTATTCATGTATAGTTAGTTCAGTTGTACAAAATTCAAAATTCTTCGTCGATTTCACTATTTTTCAATATGGCATCATGGCAGGCGACAAAGAAGTCAACTAGATGTCACCAAAAGTGACCCCAAAAGGGGCCTCATGATGAATATTTGACTTGCTGCAGTTTTAGTCTATAAAAATTCTTGTTTTGCATCACGATACAGAGCAAATAAAAAGAAAATGGACACATGTAAACTGTTCTGCTTGTTTTTGCCTATTTTTAACCGACTTCAAAAAAGAAGGAGGTTATATGTTCCACTGTATGTATTTTTTTTTGTATGTGTGTTCACCGATTTCTCTGTCAATTGTGAACCGATTGTCAAAATTCTTTTTTTATTTGATAGAGTATACTCCTGGGGTGGTCCCATTATCATTAAATCGAGGGCAAACCTCAAATTTTATAGGCACGTATGACATGTTTTACTTTTTTCCAAAGCTATTTAAGTATTTGCTTCTGTTAGTCATCATCTCATGTTGATGAGCTGGTGATGGAAGGTACAACTCCTTAACGGTTAGGAGTTTGAAGATGATTCTTTCACTATGTATTTCAACAAAATCCAGAGAGAGAGACAACTAGATAGTGCTGACGGTCACCCATCTTGCTTTGACCTTTGGAAATTACTTAAAAATGTGAAAAAAAATGTATTAACAAAAAAAACCGACTTCAAAAAGGGCAAAAAAAGGAAAAAAAAAAATTTTAGTACCTAGGTTCTTACCTCCTAAAATGTATTTTTTGGAGTTGGTGCTTCACTTTCTATTGTCTCTGGAAATATCTTAGCACCAACTCCAAAAAATACATTTTAGGAGGTAAGAACCTAGGTACTGAAATTTTTTTTTCCTTTTTAGTGTTTTGAAGTCGGTTTTATTTTTGTTAATACATTTTTAGGTACTGATTTTTTTTTCCTTTTTTAGTATAGTGCACTTTTTTGGGACAACTCCTTTGCTTTTCATTGTTCCCAAATTACGTAAGTAATTTACGTTTACGTTAATTAGGGGTTTTTATGTTTACATCATTTCATATGAATGTGAGTTGGATGATGAATGAAGTACGAACTAGTACTTATACCTAACCTATCTATCAATATGACTTGTTTATTATGAGAATAAATACGCAGTAAGACAAAAGCCTATAAACTATACCCAGCCATAATTTGTGACTCATACATAAGCTAAATAATGGTCATAAGTTTGAGATTATAAGGACCTGTCCATTTATACAAATAAGAAATTGAACACATATTCGTGCAAACTTTCAAGTCGAAAGTATTTTAAACGAACAAACCTACAATAAGTAATAGAAAATGGCAACTGAAATTGTGACTAAATAAGAAAATTGATGTTTTAATTAAACTAGCCACTGAAATGATCTGCCAATGAATATTTTATTATCACCATCACTAGTTTATATAAGTACTTCCCACTGCTGGGCACGGGCCTTCCTACATGGGAGAAACACATGAGGATTTTGGGCCATGACGCCACCACGCGGGAATCTGTGACGCGGGCCCGATGCAGGTTGTTGGTTGTTGGTTGGTTGGTCCGGTTGCAGTAACAACCGGACCAACCAACCTAGTATCCATACCACAAGCTCTTAATTGATACTTTGAGCTAGATAATAGGTGTGAGTGTATGAATATTATTATATTATTATTATTACTTTTAATTAATGCTCAGCTCCTATTGGTGGTAGCGAGATTCTATATAGCCTATATAATACCTTGATAAATGGACTATCCAACACAAAAAGAATTTATCAATTTGAATCAGTCGTTCCTGAGATTAGCGCGTTCAACCAAACAAACAAACAAACTCTTCAGCTTTATAATATTAGTATAGATTATTGTAAATATCAAATGATTGCGGCATCCATCATAATCAAGTGTGGTTTATGAAATATGTGTGAACCCGTTAGTTAACCTCAAAATTTTTCTTTAGAACAAATACAATAGAAATTGGTTAACAATAATTATATTTTTTTTTTTTTTTCCTGTGAAATAACTAAGTTCGAAACCGCGTATCAGGAAATCAGGAGAAATTGCACATGTTTAGCGCAATAACCTTTAGTGGGTTAACTAATTGAATATTATCATATTAATCTACTTGCTTAAGTAATCACTAGGTGGTAGGCCCGTCTCCACCGGGGCTCGAAGTCCGGGTAGAGAGGGTCCGAGTTCCTGTCGAGGTGTACCTTAAGTACCTCGGCTTGGTCTTGGACCCTCGGTGGAACTTCGAGGAGCACATTAAGCGCCTCTCTCCCCGGCTTTGTGCCACCGCAGCCGCGCTTGGACGGGTCCTCCCGAATGTGGGTGGTCCCAGCTCAGCGTGCCGTCGACTTTACCACGGGGTGGTAAAGTCTATGGCACTGTACGGAGCCCCGATGTGGGCAGAGCGCCTCTCCCTCCGCACACGCGCCCTCTTGCGTCAGCCACAAAGGGTCATTGCGATCCGGGCCGTGCGGGCTTACCGAACGGTCAGTCACGGGGCTGCCTGCGTTTTAGCAGGTACGATCCCGTGGGAGATTGATGCCCTGGTGCTGGCCAGAGTGCATCAATACCGGGTCGCGGCAAGGGAGCGGGGGGAGCGACCCGACATTGATGAAGTGAGGCGGGTCCGCACTTTGGCGCGGAGGGAGGCTCTGCTCCAATGGGGAGAGACCCTAGTCACTCCCACAGCCGGCCACCGGACGATTGAAGCGATTCGTCCGGTGTTGGAGGAGTGGGTTGGGCGCCGGCTGGGCAGCCTCACGTACCGCATGGTGCAGGTACTGACCGGACACGGCTGCTTCGGCCATTATCTGTACCGTGTCGCCCGTCGGGAGGAGACACCGCGGTGTCATCACTGCGACTCCCCCGACGATACAGCCGAGCACACCCTTGAGGAGTGTCCGGCCTGGCGACACGAGCGCCGCGAACTTCGTGCGGCGCTCGGTGGTGGTCACCTCTCGCTACCAGTCATGGTAAGAGCCATGGTTGGTAGCGAGAGGGTATGGGGGGTTGTCGCCTCCTTCTGCGAGACTGTGCTCACGCAGAAGGAGGCAGCGGAGAGGGAGCGGGAAGAGGACCCGCTGGCCGCCCCTATCCGGCGTAGGCGGGTGGGCAGAAGGAGGCGGGCGGTGATCGCTCGTCTTCCTGCGCCCTAGGCGCGGCCGCGTGCGTGGGTGGCCCCCACGCACGCATTGCACAGGCCGCCAAGTCAGAGATTGCCCAAGTGACTCTGCGCAATCTCCAATGGCGCAAAACCTGGACGTAAGGCCGGGTTGCCTGGGGGTGGGCTGGTGAAATTGCTTCGGCAGAGCCTAGGCTACCCCCGCGAAGGGCAATGGAGTTACCGGGGAATTTTAGTGGGTATTCCCAGTGTCTTTGGCGCTGGGCGACCCCCACACACGCCTGTCGCCTAGCCAGCGGCGGGTAGGTCTGCAATCAGATTTCTCCTCTAAAAAAAAAAAAAAAAAAGGTGGTAGGCCCGTATGTAGGGTCGTCTGGGTAGGTACCACCGCCTTTCTTATTTCAGCCGTGAAACAGTTCGCTGTGTTTCGGATTGAAGGGAAAGGTAGCCAGTGTAATTACTGGGCACGGACGGCATTTCATCTTAGGCCCCAGGATGACAACGCACCTGCAATATCAAGTGATTTTTCCTTGTTATTGCAGGTGTCTATAGGCGATGGTAACCACTTACCATCAGGTGGGCCGCCAGCTTGTTTGTCATCTAATTGTATAAAAAAAAATAACAAGTAAATAAAATAATACGTAAATTAAATAAAATGTTTCTAAACAAAGTGAACTACATACGCTATGTCCCGCTACGGCGTAGTACATATCGTAGCAGGAGGCTACGTAGCGTACTCGCGACAACAAAAGCGTATCGTTCAATGACAAGTGATTTTTTCCTTGATATTGCAGGAGACTATAGGCGGCGGTGACCACTTACCACCAGCTGGGCCGTCAGCTTGTTTGTCATCTAGTTGCCTCACTTTAATTAAATTTTATAATCTGTACATAACAAACAAGTGGACTGTGTATACGCGTTACCGATTTCATTGTGAGGGATCAGTAATTACATCAAATTAAATTAAAATCAATTAAACGCGAGTTAAATCCGGAAATTTGGTTTTATTTCAAATGTGTAGTGCTCGCGAAAATCTAATACAATAAAATCAATCAAATTGAAATAGTTCTTGTTTTATTCGCATAAAATCAAAATAACTCCCGATTATTTTTTTATTAATTTGCCAAGCCGCTTACGACTCCTGGGAGTCTAATGACGATTAACAACCAATTGTGTCTGGAATCTATGACTCGACAGGTTAATATTGTCTAACATGTCATTCTCTTTTTCAGTTTATGAGCAAGAAAAGGCGCGAGTAGGCATGTCGTAAATATATTACGTACTCTATAACATTCGAAAATCTGATATTATTGTAAAAAGATGCTTTCGATATTAGAATTATAGGTCATTTGTGAAACGGCGTGTGTTGTGACTGTTGTGGTCTGTGAGTTTTCACGACGACTTTATATTTACTAAGTCTCAATAACTTCATCGAAATCGATACAGCGATTATTGGTTCCCCATACAAACTTTCAACCCTCTTTTCACCACCTTAAAGGATAAAAACCTGGGATCTTCTTTCCCGGGAAAGAAAATTAATTATATAGAAATCGTTTGAGATTTCTAAGTATACCAAATTTCATCTAACTCCGTTCAGCGGTTTAAGCATGAAGAGGTACCAGATAGACAGATACATTTTCGCATTTATAATATTATATTAGTATGGGTCATAGTACCTAGTCATGAATAACAACCAAACAAGGTCGGACAATCCCTGTAAACGGTAACATAAAAAAATGATCAATCATTTATTCATCACTATCATTACCTTAGCTATAATACTTTAATGGCACATGATATGCGGCCAGAAACGGAATCACAGTATACCTAACATTATTGATATTGCTTCAACATATTTATAAAAGAAAATAAACAACACTTTTGTAGCTTAGCAAAAAATTTTTAATGTTGTGAACTAACATTGGCCACTAAAGAATTCATGTGTCCACTAAAGAACTCTGGTTTGTCTATTTGTTTTATGAATAAATTATTATTTATTACTATTACACGCATTAAGCACTTATATATAAAAACTGTATTATTTTTGTTCGAGGGAGGAGCTCAGTGGCGTTTTGGTTTGAGTGCTCTGGTTTCGACCCGAAAAACAAAGCAATTTTCTCCATGGCATGGTGTACCTACGTATATTACGTGTAAATAAAAAAAAAGGAGTGATACAATACAGACAGCGCCGTTAACCAGAGGCTATAAAAACGAAGCTAGAAATAACTTTTCCAAATACCCACCAGCATTGGCATACGGCTTGGTCTACCTTGAGAACAAAATCATGATAGTTTTTTAAATCATCAAAACAATGAACTACAATCTCATTTCTGAATTGTCTCTGTGGTTTGTGTGTTCTATAATGCCTTAAGCTTCAGGTGGTAAATACTACTGTCTTTTCGTGCAAACTTTCAAGTCGAAAGTATTGGAAACAAACAAGCCAATTCTAACATAAAAATATATAAAATTAAAAAAATTTGGTAGCCCCCGGCCTCAGTAATCATCTATCTAACACTATCTCATTGAGACTTTTCATAAGAGCCCTAACACGCTATCTGATGTAAGTTTCTAAAGAATTATGAATCCCGCAGACTTTTTGATGGTAAGGGGTCAGCTCAATGTCAGTATGTCATGGGAATGTCACCAAAGTGACAGTACTCAAATTTCAAATCAATAGGATCTGTGAAGTAAAGTGACAGTACTCAAATTTCAAATCAATAGGATCTGTGTAGTAAACCCCTTTTATCATGTAGAAAATGAGCTGATAGTCATCAAACGCCTGGACTGATCTTCATAAATTATAGCTAAGAACCATCCTACTCACGTCAGCTTTCTGACAAAAAAAATCGTTTAGGAGCTACGATGCCACAGAACGACACACAGATACACAAACAGACACGTCAAACACGACCAAGCATAAGCAAGTCAGGGTAGTCTTCTAAAAAGTAATCAGAGATTTTCGAAAAGGCTCATAATAAAGCAATAATTGGCGATTTTTAGTGTTGTATGAAAAGCAAATAATCTCTCTGCCTACTGAATAACAAATCTGTTTTTCGAAAATTCCTCTGATAACTATTAAGACTAGCCTGACTAGCTTATGTGTGTAAAGTCCTATTTATTTATTTATTCAAAAGAAAATACACATAAAACACAGTTGAGTACTAAGGCACTGCTTAGTAAATGCTCTTACACTATTTCTGAAGCTAAAAGTGGACCCTTAGTTCGAACTGATTATACAGTATCTTGGCATTTCTCAACAGTATGCACTGCAGCTATGGCAGGCTATAATAATATGTAAAACCAAGGATGATTGGTCCATGGTAAATCGTAACAAACTCAAGCAATGCGATTCACTCAGGGATTTCTTTAAAGAAATTAATATTTTGACAGTTGTTTCTCAATACATTATACCTACAGAGTGGTGCCGTCAATACGACAATAAATTAAAAAATGGGTTATATTAGTTCATAGATATGGTTTGCCACTTTCAAAACATCTTAATTATTTGACAATTTAATGAAATTTCCAGGCAAGGCAATTGCAGGCAATTATTTCATACAAATGTCATGAAATTGTCAAATGGATAAAATCTTTTTGAAAGTTTGGAACTTTTCTCGGAACCTTTCCATGATCTGAGTTCCAAACCATTTCTATGAACTAATATAGCCTACTGCACTACAAAAAATACACACACGACACGACAGACAGACACAATGACGTTGTTAGTTAATATATTTTTATAAAAAAAAACATACAGACGAATTAATAACCTCCTCCTTTTTTTGAAGTCGGTTAACAAATGTGATTTTCGACGATTCAAAGGTGCTACTTCATTTCATTCCATTGACAAATAAATAAATCAGTAGGGATGTATGGAATAGGGTATAAATTCGACCCCACTTTTATATCAAAACACAATTAATTGAAGTGTTAGAAACAAGGCAGAGAATGCTAAACTAATTAAAGCCACCTGATGCCCTGAGCTGTTGAAAGTTGTCTGAAATTAATTAACTTGATAGATTTAAAAATAGACCAGTTTTGAGGGTCAGCTGTGTATGGGTAGGTACGAATTTTTTTTTTTTTAAATTCGAGTCTAATTTAACAACCAGTGCTGTCACGGTGAGGTACATACATGTTCAGTGCAAAGGACAGATCGGCGAAAGGTTATGAATAAGGTGAAACAAACGGATGAGATTTTAAGATTTATCTCTTGCTGGAGATACAGGATGCTGGAGTGGAACTTGTTGTCAAGGTCTGCTTTCCCGGATCAATATAATCTGGATATCTTTAAGGCCAGAGTGAACAAGCATCTTCTAGGCGAGCGTGTACCATCTTAGGCCTCATCTTCGCTTCACATCAGGTGAGATTGTGGCCAAACGTTCTGCCTATCTTACATTAAAAAAATAAAAAATACAATCAATGCCTCTAAAACACAGGCGTGTCACACCTGTGTTTAGTGGCATTGATTGTCCCTACTTTGCGACGTACATCCGTTCCAATTATCGACCATCAAGCTAGAGTCTAGATCATTAGTTCCCAAAGTGGTCCAGGTGGACCCCCAGGAGTCCACGGGAGACTCGACGGGGGTCTACGTGGGCGTGACAAAATAAACACATTTTCACATCACACCAGAACCAGCTAAATTTAGAAAGTGGTCGATATGAAAAAAAAGTCTGGCAACCTCTGGTCTAGATGGTCGATAATTAGACCATCTTGGAATGGAGTTCACGTCTAACCATAAAGTCGGTGTTACCTCTGAGTCCAAAACTCAAATTGCGGCCAAGAAACTGGGCATCCTTAATAAGGTGAAGCAGTACTTTACCGCTGGACAGCTTCTTGTCCTTAAAGCACAAGTCCAGCCATGCATAGAGTACTGTTCTCACCTGTGGGACGGCTCAGCCATATACCAATTCGCCACATTGGATTTAATGGAACGCAGAACCAAGAGACTTATTGGCGACGAAAGTTAATATTTTGGACCACCTCCATAAGAGCGTTTGCTAGTCGGTCCTCTATAGCTTGTACTTCGGAGAGTGTGCTCAGGAGCTCATGCCGCCAAGCCCATTTCACCAAAGGACTACTAGACGTTCGACGAGCTGTCACCCACACCTACACCTGGTTGCCGCCTTGCTACCAAACATACGCACTAAGCGTTTTTCGTCATCTTTTTTATAAACTTTTTTCTACACCGTATGGGATGACCGTGGTAGTGGAATACTTCAATAGGTCGTGGTAGTCTTTTAGCTGCTAAAATTAGTACGTTCTAAAATAGGAAGGTACTGTCCTACCCTATTTGGTCAATCGGACTTTTTACTTTTATCGTACTTTACGCGAAAAAAAAATCTTAATAGTAAAAGACAGCCACTGATGCTCTGTCACTATCTAACTACGTGACTGTCCTTTCCTATATAAAAGCAGTTGATGGGACTTGTAATTGTCTTTGAGACAATATCTTATTAAAATAATTAAATTTCAAAGATAGTGAACACATATTATTTTACGTGCGTGTTGAAATTTTAATGAATAATGTATCGATGTTTTCATTAGTGGCATAATGATTACAGCTAGCTCTTTGTTCATTAATCTCGACGCCGCGCTTTATTAATTTAATGTAGACAACGTAAAGATAATAATATGTCATGTCAACTGGGGAGTCAGAGCTTTGGCTACTTTTCTGGTTGCCTCGCCTCGACTAATGAACTAAAATCACTGCTTATAATAATTTTAATTTACATTACCAGACTGTTATAACAACATTTGCAACAAGGTACGAGACTTCGTTGGACTTGTGGATGGTAGACCAACAAAAAATAAATGTTTTAATACATTTACTTTGTAATTTCGGCTCATAACAGTAGGTTCTACTAGTATCTACTATTGCTCCTGGGATCCTACTCTCTATGTGCGTTCACTAAGTTTCAGACTTAGATATGGTCTAAGGTTTCGGATCAGGCCAAGAATTTCATAGTTCTGAGAACTACTGCTTTTCGTATGGACGTAAACGCGATTGTAATAGCATCCAGCTGTCAATTCATCATATCGTCTTTATTCGAATGAGCTTGTCCAACTTGAATGTCTGTATGTGATTTATATTAGGAAAATTAATGAATTTGATCAAAAATAAGAACTCTGGCCATAAAAGATTCTTAAGAAATTTTACGTTAGTTTCAATTTTCGTATTACATTCGATTGCGAAGTTTTCGATAGTTGACAACATTGCTGCTTACTCGCCACGAGTAGCCATGACAAATAAAAAAAGTTGCTCGAATGATTTGCCTGACGTGGAGATCTACTACTGTAAATGCTATACAATCATGATGACTCGTTTTGTTAGAGACACCGCACATATAAAATTTCATGTTGGCCAACTAAATCGCAGAATGGGCCTAATTCTGGGAACACACTTTAATTCTAAATTTAAGTACAGTATATTTCTTTCTCGCAATAAGTAATAGGAAAAAGATAGCAAGAATCTGTTTAGAGTTGTCACTTAAATTTAGATAGATTTCTAAGAAACCATAGACAATTTTAGACGGCATGTACGGTAAGATGCAGTGTGACCAGACCCGTGCGCGTGATTTCCCCACGCTTGGATTTTTGCCGACGGGCACGCAGCCGCCGCAGCCAGTCGATCTCTGCATTCTCTACTTGTAACAAATGGAAAAATAGAACTGCTGATCGAGTAAGTCCAAAAAAGGGCCAGCCCTTAAAAACTTATCTGGGTGACATCTCAGTTTAGAATGTAAGGTATGATGTTTCCCACGCTCTAATCTGTCACTTAATATCGGATGCACCCTAAATGTTTTGTTCTGTTTTCGTCTTCTTTTTATTAATTTAAGAAGTGCGTTGTTTTTCCGCATTTTACCGCAGACTTCACCGCGCTAGCAACACTGTCCACCAACTAAGTCGGCGAAGTGTGCGGCCTATGAAAGTACGCAATTTAGTTGTTCGATAGTTGGCCAACTTGAATATGTATATGTGCGGTGTCTCTTAGTCACCAATAACATAATATTTACTGCCTCAGCCAATGATATTTACTAATTCACCACTGGAATACAAAACAAAACCACCAAAACTCAAAAGCATATTATACTCAAAAATATAATGTCTGTAAGTAAATTATGTATAATGTATGTAAGTAGCATCAACAGCGACTTGGTCTACAATATTACCCCTAACCACGAGAAGTAGGAACTAGGAACATAATTTGATAAAATTTGAAAAGTGAAAACGAAAACTAATATTGCCAGAACATTCTTGGAGAAACGCTTTAAAATACTTGTAAAATTGTTTGGAAATACATATGCCCTTCCAGCATCGTATCCCCTTATCTTATCATGGGGCCTTGACAATGTAATCGTGCACTTCAACTTCTTCGGGAACTTTGGTTTTTATTATGGGACAGACAAGATGACGGCCCACTTGGTGGTAAGTGGCTAGCGTCGCCTACCTGCAATTTCCAGGTGCGTTGTCATCTTGAAGCCTAAGATGAAATTCATGCTTACACTTCAATCCGAAACGGAGGGTAATATTTTATGGTGAAAAGGTGGTGCTACCTACCAAAACGACCCTATATACGGGCCTGCCACCTAGTCAAGTTTTGTGCCTCCTTGCTACCTTCCTGCTTTTGCTCTTCTTGTGCCCATAATCTGCCATAAAGCAGACAGCTCTGGGCAGAAAGAGCCCGTATTCTTCTGTTCTGGTGTCCAGAAGCAGTTATTCTGCCATAAGCCTTACCAGCTATAGTTTTCTGGCTTTTGATATGCCACTTGCAAAAGACTCATTCTGGTTCTAGCCAGAGCATCACACCTACACGTAAAAGATGTTCCATTTGTTCCTGGCTCTTACTACATGCTAGGCAAAGTTAGCGCTAGGGAGAAATGTATTTTGTGTAGCATGTGATTAGTGACAAAGTGTTTTGCAAGGTTCCAAAAAGAAGCGAGCCCTTAGTTCTCCCGTTTACATTTTACAGTTTGGCGACGCAATACGAGATCAAATTAAAACCATTGGGCTGTGTATGTTTTACAACTTAATCAACTTTCATACATTAAGTATATGTACATCTTATTCAGCCCATGTTATATCATTCATAGAAATGTCATGAAATTATCAAATGAATAAGATGTATTTAATTTTTATGATGTTGCAAAACATTTATAGCCTATGTTTTTATTTTATTGCCGTATTGACGTCACCATCCTATATTCTACAGCCTCCTTCCCTAGCAACGATTTTACGTCCTTATTACAAAACACGACTGAAGTAGACCTGGCTTAAAAGTGATGCTGTCTCCGTTTTTCTTATAACAAATAAAAGTGACAGCCTTACGCCAGGTCTAAATTGTGTGATAATATGGGGGTAGTGTTTAAACCCCAGTACTTTTTCAACCGTGTGCCTGCTTTCGACATGTTATCTAATGGTTGTGTTCAGGAAGCTTTGTCTGTGTTGTGTCCATTTCCAGTAAATATATTTTTTGTTTATATGGCGAGAGTAGGGCCCGCTTGATGGGAAGCGATTACCGTAGCATTCTGGGCACCAATCGCGCTGCCTGGCCTAAAAAATCAATTAGCGTTATGTTAACGTCCCCCTGCTACCAGGATAACGCTTTATTAATGAGCTCTAGCGACCTTAGTCACCGCAGAAACAAAAGACTACGCAGTGTTATTCGATCCTCTGAAAGGTGGAGTGCTACCCAAGTCGGGCGCCGAAAATTCCTCTCGAGGTGTAATTAATACGACTACTCATTCCCTACTTCTTTTAAACTTAAAAGTGGATCTGGGATTATACAACACCTTGATAATCTTTGCGTTATATTTCTCAATAGTCTGAACTGCAGCAATTTGATGATCTTCCTTCATTTTTAAGTTAGACAGGTACGATTGGTAGTGGTACCATGCCTATGTAAAAACGTAATGAATAAATTGCCAGTCAACCACAATGTTAGACTTCAGAAAAAGACGAGGAATATCATCCGAATTGTGTCAGTAGTTAGTTTCAAAGTCATTTTGCAGCAAGTAGCAATGTGGGTAAGGATATAAAATATACGCCCCGACATTTTATATTGATCCTCTGACGGATCACGCGTCCCTCACGCAGTCACGCATCATACTGTGAGTTATACCAAAATGTGGTGTACGTGTTATTATGGCACTTAAATTTACGTCTCTCTGGGAAATACAAGACGTATAACAGTTGCGACAATTTTAAAATATACTGAATGGTGGTGGTGAGTCGTGAGATAGAATGTGTTATGGGGGGTTATCGTAAGCTAAAACGGAGAAGATAATCGCGAACTACCTATGTTAATGTTAAAATTTAAATCAAAGACAACTCCCATTTAAGCAACAAGTACTTTGAAAATTCTCTGTCACTGTCGAACTTAGCGATATTAAATTAAAAATATTAAAATACATAGTATTTCATACCTATCAATAAAGTACTGAAATTATACAAGTATAGTTTATGCTATACTTGTCTAGGTATATCTTTAAATCAGATATCAATACCACATGATCTCAATAAACAACCTTCTAAACAAGATTATAAGCAATTACGCGAGTAGTTCAGTAGACCTTTCGCCAGGTGGCGCGGCGCCCCACCTCATGCGCCGGCGCACATTATTGGATGATAACATCAGACCATGTTTACTGCTCAATCTGAGCTCAATTATCTAATGGTAATACTTTGTACATCAGTCTCCCTGTCCAATTGCATTCTGTATTGACAATATGTGAATAAAAGCAGTTCTATAAATTGCAAATAGAAAATAGTTGAAATACCTAGTTCAATTAAATATGGTATAGGTAATTGTCAATGATTGATATTAATTCTAGCTAACACTACAAACTAAGCACTAAATTATTTTAGTACTACATTTTGTAAATAATAAAAAAAAAATTAACCCAGTACATGTCCCCTCTCTCGTCTAGACATTCTGAATATCTTTCAAAAATTTATTACATGTAATATTTAAAATAAAATTTAGGTAAATTAATATGTAAGTAGGTAGGTACCAATAAATAAGTCCTGATCTTGGAATATTTGTTAAAGGTTTAAACTTTCTTATTCTGTTCTGGTAACTAACATGTTAGGATATGGACTTAAAACTAATCATTTTAAACTGGATCATTTGATGTTATCTTTCAAGAGATCAGTTTATTATTTTATAATAAGATACACTCAAGTTATCAGTGAAAATAACATGTTTTGTTATGATTGTCAATGATTTTGCTGATAACAAATAGGTATCTAGTAAATTATGATTATAGTGATCTGTAAGGTATGTCTGGCACTTAGCCTACATAACATACTTTAACTTACAACACCAGCTTAAATATACATTTTACAAATAAACTGCTGCTAACAGTAGTATAATGAGGGAAAGTATTCAGTGTTTCATCAACTTTCATATTCTTACAAATATCATAAATTCGGAAGTAGTTCTGTTTGTTACCTTCTCATGCTTTAACTGCTGAACCGATTTAGATGAAAATTGGTATGGAGATGCAGATGGACGAAACCGCAAGCGGCCACTAGTAATGGACAGAGCCGGTATCCGATGAAACAGTTTTGAACTTATATTGTTCACAGCTCCCGACCATTTTCTGCATTTTTAAATACCAATAATAACGGTACCCAAAAATTAAGATATCAACTAATCCATTATTCAATCAAAGGATACCATAATTTAAAGGGTATCTGTAATATTGGTACCTTAAAGTTTTATTTGAGTACCCATATTATAAAACTGTTTCACATGTAACATTGCCAGATTGCACAATCAACATCAGATTAAATACAGATACCCTAATCTTTAAGGTTCCCATTAGGAGTTTTGATTTTCAGTCCCTGGTAATAAATAAGCTAACATAATATACTGCTCTGAAATTTACAATAATAATAACAGTGTTTTTAGACAGTAGACTGAGTATGCACTATTTAAGAAAACTTTCACGAAATCTATCATTTGAGAATTAGAAATTATATTCACCTATATTAAATTAGTAGAATGGAAAATTATTCAAGATATTAAAATAATATTATTGTGCTAATACTAGTACCTAGCTAGGTAGTTAAAATTTGATTTATAGAATTGTTTTGGCACATCATTGATTTGTTATAGTGTGTATCTGGGTGATAAATTGAAATATACCTATCTTGATATAAATTTTATAAAATTTCTCAAATTTAAAAATATGCCTAAATTATAAAATGATGTTTAAAAGTCGAAAAGTATGTTGATAATATTTATAAAACGTATAATACACATGCAATTGCAAAAGGGCATAATTATTGTCTTTATTGAAATTCACAATTAAATAGTAAGTTAACTACCTACTCATTATTAGAAGTAATAAATAAAATAAGCAAACAAGACACTAGTTCTCACAAACAGAAAAAATGTTTGCCAATACACAATAATTTAATTACCTACATCTGTAGTAATTTAATTATTATGTGATTTTTTGGAAAATAATTTATGATATCTGTTACAGTGTAAACAAATTAATACATGACAGTATCTCATTGAAAATGTATCTATTGTTACACTTCACTGTTTAGACAACATGACTCCAATGTTCACAAACAAGTGCTGAAGCATTGTGCTATTTCAGGGAATTCACTCAATGAAGTAACAGACTGACTTAAAAGTTTTGTGGCATTTACAAATGGATTTACCAATGACAAATTAATATGAATTGTGACCAAGTTTACTTCTTAATTAGTAAATATAATATTTTAAATACTAAATCCAGTTCACATTTTAGGTAAAAAATCTTAACTAAAAGAAAGAATTGTTTTTATTCTGATGATATAATTAGTATGTACTTAATTTGTATTATTTTTATTATTTAAGATAATTTAGGTATTTGTGAACTTAAAATTTGTATTTGTTTCTGAAGATATCAATCAAAAAAATGATTACCTGGTGGACTATCAGTCAGTATGGTGATGCCAGTTGGGTCAACATGAGGGGGGAATGCCTCATACAAGTCGGGCTCCTCTTCAAGCACTGCCGACAACATTGCGGAGGGCATTCCTAATCCACCCACTCACACACACACTCACTGTGACTAGACACTGCACAACACTACACTGGCCTCGCCAAGCGTCCACAGCCCCAGACCTCACACGGGTGAGCCACCCTTTTCCATGCCCTACTACCTTTTGTCCATATGACCTCACAGGCCTAAGTCAAATCCTGCTGCACCATTTTCAAATCTGTAAAGATAACATTCAAATCACTACAACTATGTCAATAGCACAGATCTTTATAAGAGTAATAATTTTATCAGCTTATAGAATAATCAAGTGATTATGTCGGCTGAGATAACTGATCTTCAGCAGTCAAAAGGAATGATTAAAACCATAGTTACCTAATTGATTATAATTAAAATTGTTCGAATCAGCTGATTGTTACATTGCCAGGGCAGACTTGACATTTTATAGCTATTTTAAGACATCGGGCAGCTGATCGGGCGGTCTTCAATGTCAGATGCCAAGAGCGAAATGTGAGACATCACATTACAGACTATCGCGTACTTGTAAATATGATTGTTGTGAGAACGAATGTTGTGCGTAACAATGTGCACTCACCGCAATCCTGGCGATAAATGATGCGGGACAGGATCTGAGCCTCCGTATTTGCCGCTTTGGAGTCCCTGCGACAACTAAGCTCAGTGGGCCGATCCCGGTCCAACGTAATCGCGAATAGGATAATAGTCTCCTATATAAGCCGACGGTTTTGCTTTGTCACTTAAACGAACCACACAGTACATCACTCAAACATATCCATAAATGAATATACACAGGAACATTGAAGGTATTATGATAATAAATTAATAGTTTAAAAATTAATGTAGGGTATTTAGTTTAAAAACCAAAACCCCTTCTTAGTTAATCCAATTATCGATGTTTCCGGTGAAAGTTTTAATTTAACGTAATAAGTACGTTTTCTATAGCCTAAGTGATATTTTTCCACGATCTAAGTTTATGTTTCGATCCAAACTCCAAAGAAATACTGTCCGTCAATAAAACCGTAGAAAAGCTCAATAGCAGGAACCAATAGGCGATTTGAGAGAACGCCTCGTAGTAGTCGCCTGTCGTCGTCGTCCAACAGGAAAACCATAGACTAAATAGCCAGCAAAGATTCTCGTTGAAGGAAAAGTTATATGCGTAGCCGCTTTTTTTAAAATTATCATTTTTTTTTGAACAAAATTCACAATCACCATGATAAATAATTAATCTAGTTCACTAAAGTGAATAACATTATGTAGGTGCCATGGCTGTAATAAGTTCATCGGTAGGCTTTGATTTTTTTTGTGTTTATCAATGTTCTTAGATGTTAGTTGAGATGATTTCCATAGAAATAGGATAACTTCGCTTTTTGTTTAAATAAAAATGTCATGATTCCGATTCTCGTAATATTTAATGATTATATCGTATTTACATTAATGTCTTTAGTTATTTTAATACTACTTAAATATTTTTAACATGGGAGTTACCTTATCTTATCTACCACTATAAAGCAGGTAATTAATATCACCAGTAAGTTCAGTTTAAAATTAACGATTGTTTTCATCTTAGTTCAAACGTATCTACGAAAAGATAAAAATAAAAGTAAAATCTGGTAAAATTAGTGTTTTAAAAAGGTCTCGAGTCTTTTTCAAACTCGTTCTGGCACTCGGCATGACCAATAAAAAAAAAAGGTTTTTCATATCATCATAATCATCAGCCTATATACGTCCCACTGCTGAGCACAGGCCTTCCTATATGAGAGAAACACATAAGGAGATTGGGCCATAACACCACTCCACTGGCCCAATGCGGGTTGGTGGGTTAAAGCGGTTGCAGTAACAACCGGAACCAACGGCTTAACGACTTAACGATAGGTATAGTCATCTCCATTAATGGCAAAGGTTTTCTTTTTAAAAAAACATTCTGCCAGTGTCACGTCAGCGTAAGAATACAAAAAAAAAACGAAAATCAGGACTCAGAGGGCCTAGACAAGATGCCATTCGATAATCGCTATCGCAATCGCTTAGCGGAAAATGTATGGGATTTGACATAAGACATCGAACGACTTTCGATAGTTAATGTCAAATCCCATACATTTTTCATTTAGCGATAGCGATAGCGATTGTCAAATGGCATCTTGTCTAGGCCCTCAGGACACGCCTGCCTGAAGCAAAGGAAAAAAATTGTTATGATCTAAACTACAACTAGGCTACATACAAAAAACTTAAATACCTACAATAATATTATATACACAGCAATAAATATGAGCGGTAAAAGGGATGAGAATGCATGGGACCAATAACTAGATGGTAAAGTTTTGGGCCAGCTCATGAACTCCATTTCAAATTGTTTTTGTCTGTCACTGACATGTGACATCCTTACGGTCCAAATTACGCAAACATTAACAACGTTACGAACAACAGTGCTAACGACTTAAACCGAATTGATTCATGCATGATTAATCCTGAAATTGAATACGACGGTGCTTTATGCACTATTAACGTTACACCACGCTTTGCGCATCGGGGTGTTCTTCTGTCAATGTTCATAACAAAAACGTTCTAAGATCTTACGTTTTTACTAAAGAATAAAGGAAGTATTTGTAGCCAATAGAATACGATAACATGTTTTTATAATTCAAAAATAAGACGTTAACTACCTTTTTACACAAACACAAGTCGTAGTCAAAACCCTATGACGAATAATCCTTCCTCATTGTCCAAACCCAACGTCAAATTGAACATTTGCGCCTCAGATCAAGATTTGCTCACATAATAATAGCCGTTCGAGTTGCAACTTTTTGGCGATCAATTTTGATGGTTATCACTCTGACGTATTTAATAACTACTAGGGCTCGTTCCAAGCCTACAACTTTTTACTCTAAGGCCGTTCCGTACCTTTGGGCATGACGTTTGGCTGTCACAAATAACCCGTTCCGAGCCTCGGGAGTTGCAACTTTTTGGCGATAAATTTCGATGGTTAAAAAACACTCTGACGTTTAAAGGTCTATTCACACATATCAGACAAGCCTCAGTTCCGGCACAGATCCGGCACAGTTCCGTATCAGTGCGAAATATTATTTCATACATTATCTATGAACGTATCTCCACTTGTCCGTTCAGTGACGCCTCAGTGCTCTCAGTGTCCGTTCCGGCGTGGTTCCGGCACGGAAGGTATCGTCGACAACGATATTTTTTGTCGGACGGACCGATCACTGACGGATCTCGGACGCCGACATCAACAAAAACAAAATAGAGGACGAGCGATTAATAGAATTGGTTCGTGAATATAGAGTTTTATCTCTATTTAGAGATGATTTATCTCATGCAAAGTATATGGATACGAAATACAATCACGATTGACGACGGACAAGTTTTCACTGAAGCTCCGTGAACTGAGCGGGCACTGACATGTGTGAATTGAATCACTGAAGCACTGATACGGAACTGTGCCGGATCTGTGCCGGATCTGTGCCGGAACTGAGGCATGTCTGATATGTGGGAATCGACCTTAAAGGTCGATTCCCACATATCAGACATGCCTCAGTTCCGGCACAGTTCCGTATCAGTGCGAAATATTATTTCATACATTATCTATGAACGTATCTCCACTTGTCCGTTCAGTGACGGCTCAGTGCTCTCAGTGTCCGTTCCGGCGTGGTTCCGGCACGGAAGGTATCGTCGACAACGATATTTTTTGTCGGACGGACCGATCACTGACGGATCTCGGACGCCGACATCAACAAAAACAAAATAGTGGACGAGCGATTAATAGAATTGGTTCGTGAATATAGAGTTTTATCTCTATTTAGAGATGATTTATCTCATGCAAAGTATATGGATACGAAATACAATCACGATTGACGACGGACACGTTTTCACTGAAGCTCCGTGAACTGAGCGGGCACTGACATGTGTGAATTGAATCACTGAAGCACTGATACGGAACTGTGCCGGATCTGTGCCGGATCTGTGCCGGATCTGTGCCGGAACTGAGGCTTGACTGATATGTGGGAATCGACCTTAAAACGTCATAACATCCGTCAAATGAGATGAGGTCTCTAAAATCTCAAAAAAGGCACTTCTTATTTTTAGTTTACTTTCAATATAAGTGAATAAAAGTTTAAATACAGACTTAATACAGAAATTTAATGCGGAACGGAAGCCTTTAGATATTAATGGAAGTCCTTGTCAAAATTTGAGGTTATAAAAACAACTTGAGTCGTTCCACACCTTAGAGTAAGACAAAAAACAACTCGGAGTGTTTGGAGTGTAGGCTCGGAATGCGCCCCTATTGTGGTGTGTGAGGGTGTGTGACATACGCCCGTATTCACAAACGATACTTATGTAAGTAAAGGAGCAATACTATGCGAAGTAAGGCATTTCTCAGTGGGTTCACTATGTCAAGCTTTTCAATTCACAAACAATACTAAACGAATCTTTACTATGCGGACGCATAGCGTTGAATGTAGCTCTGTGATTGGTTGGTGAGTGTTACGTAGTTCACTTCACTGACTGACATTTCAATTTTATTGTTTATTTGCTTTTAATCGTAAACTCCGTAGTGATTACATTCTCTTTGGTGAGTTAGACACTATGCGTTGATTAATATAGCTATCAGGCTCCCTTAGCTAAGTGTTCATTATGACAAACGCATAGTGCCGATTGTCACTCAAGTATTGTTTATGAATAGGAATTTGGCACCGTGTGCGTCCGCGGGCACTGTGAGACCTCATAGTGTCGTTTGTGAATACGGGTGTTAATACAGGGGCGCGTTCCAAGCCTACAACTTTTTACTCTGAGGCCGTTCCGTGCCATTCGGTTGTCACAACGAAAATGCGAAATGGCAGACTTCGTATATGATGGAACTCCTTGTTAAGATGAATGAATACGGTGATGTCTTGATCCAAAAGGTTGGTGGTAAACGAAAAATACATTTCATATTTTTTTCATAAAATATAAATGTGTCATCATAACATTTAACCAGTCTATTGTCAAAATTTGAGATTATAAAAACCACTTGTGTCGTTCACTCGTTCCACGCCTTATAGTAAGTAAGACAAAAACAACTCAAGAAAGAGTGTTTGGAGTGTAGGCTCGAAACACACGAAAAAGACACCTTAGAGTAAGACAAAAACAAATCAAGCAAGAGTGTTTGGAGTGTATCAGAACACACGAATACTTTTTCGCTAGCAGGGTTTGAACGGCTCCATGTCGTCACTTATTACATTACATTACTTGTTCAAACCGGTCCTTTTGTGAGAGCGCGTTATCTGAGCAAATTGTTCATTGTGGACCGTAGGGGTTCATTACGTGATTGCGCGTATTATGGTATCTGTGCTTGCCTGAAGTTGTCTGTCAGGGGCTCGTTCCAAGCCACGGAGTACTTAACCAGGTTATATAGTCTTTGTTCCAAGCCTACAACTTTTTTCTCTATGGCCGTTCCGTATCTTTGGGCATGACGTTTGGCGTCGGTCAAAATTTTTATAATAATAATTAAAAATTGTGTCGGAGCGAACTTTGTGTTATAAAAGTGGTGTTTTTTTTTACAAACAAAGTGTTTGTGTTGACGTGCAACTAAAAGATTATTAGAATAAAAGTGATTATGTTGTGAAATACGATGAGAACTTTTTTGTGGTTATCCACCTCATCAAGTAGCGTATAAAGTGACTGTCATCATATATTTTGTGTCAAATACTCATATGAAGCATCTCAATCAGCATTTCAATGCAATAAATGAAGAAATAAGTCTCTGTTTAAGCTAATGGCCCTAGCAGCCAAAGCTTCGATAAATTTAAAAAAAAAAGTTGTCTGTCAAATTGTTTGTTGTTTTCCGGAGGCTCCGTCTATCTGTCATGTAAATCTTAATGCCACTATTTACACATTTTCCAGTGATTTATTTTTGAAATTATTTATAGGTACTATTCAATGTTCATGGAATAAATGACAACGAGCAAATCTAAAATGTCAGATACATTGAAAGGTACTTTTACAGCTTTGTGTATTGTATTCAGCATAAATCTACTGCGTTCCTAGGGTTTCGGATGAGTCAAGGAAAAATTATTATTTTGCAGATACTGTGACGGTATTAATAAACGCAGCTGGTGATAACGACAACTCAGTCAATAATGTTGTTATTAAATCTTTGACGAAGGTGGCAAGTTCATATCCAAATGAAGTCATAGAAATATTTTGTGAGTTCTACAAAAACACAGTAAAAGTGAACACTACTCAGCTGGGGAACATTGTAAAGTATGAATTCAACATTCTTAATCCATAATTTTTTGCTTATAATCCATCTATAATTTTACTATGCAATAGAGATTATCATTAATAACAGACACAAATGATTTTCCAACTGTCATAAACCTCCACACTGCTTGACAGATTAAGCTACATTATTTGTATGTGTTGAGAGTAAGTTTTATAAATGTTGCCGCCATCTGGTTAAATTAGCCACTTAATTGGATACCTAAGCCATCTGGTTAAAGTTGCGCTCAACAACTTGGCTAGTTGTCCTTCAGCCATTTTTGGATGACGCAAGCGTTTAATCTTCGGCCTAGGTGTCCAATTGAGTGGCTTATTCAACCAGATGTCTGCAACATACACATTGATTACAAACATTTATGCTATGTTCTAGAGTCTTAGAACAAACATGTGTGAATCAAGTGAAGAAATTAAATGAGTCTGTAGCTAGAGATCTTGTGAACTCTATGCTTCGTGCTATGACAGAAAATCCACATTATGAGCCATTGGTACAGCTTGGAGCATCAGCGGTATTGGTAGCCATTGGACATGAACATTTGGATCTGGTGAGTTAAATGATTGATAAAGTAAAAATATCAGCTAGGTAGCCTGAGAAATATTTGACATTTCTCAGGCTACCTAGCTGAATACATCATGTTTATTACAAGGACGTGTTTTAATTAGTTTACTATGCATAATAGATGTCAGTCATAATAGATTCAGTCTGTCTGAATTTACACCGGTTCCAAAAGTTGAACTACCGTGCAGCAGTGTCGCACAGAGTATAAAAAAAGGTATATTAACGTACCAATAAGTACCTAATGATAAGAATATTTACTGTATTTAAAGGCTGTCCGACAATGCACCATCACAATATAGGTATTACAATACACAAAGGTTAACAATTAATATACAAAGACCTAATAAAGCTAAACATCTTTCATTAATTTTAAACACTTTTCTAACCACGTCATTACAATAATAATTGTATTGTTTTATATATAATATCCTATAATGCCATATACCTCAAAAATCCCTCAAAAATGATACTATTGATGAATATGTAGGTAAAATATTACAAAATCAAGGAAACTTAGATATGACCATTTCCACTAGTGGCACCTGTTCACAAGTATGACGCATGTGCCAGCCATCGCTTCACTCAACCATATTATAGGGAACGGAGCGACCCGGCACACGACGCCACCACCGCAGAAACTTATTATTGCTGGAGTCGGACATTCTCCTCTGTGTGTTGCAGTCTCTTGGCATCTCTCCAGCTGTAGTCGATTGGTTCCAAATCCAAAGTTACCTGCTAGGGCATCAGCAGCACATACGTGTTGAAGACTCATTTTCTACATGGTGCAATATTAATGCTGGAGCCCCTCAGTCTTAGTCATTGTTATTTGGTTATATTATTATTTGTTCAAAGAAACTATTTCAGACATTTCCGAACTAAAGATTTTCAATCTCTAGCTGTGTCATAAACATCATAGTCGCCATATTTGTTTACATCTTGGGCCCAAGCGAAAAAATTGGGTATACCCAGATTGTGTAAGGAGATATTTTTCAAAATATTGCTCAAACTGCTAAAAATAAAATGATGTTTGCAAAATATAAATTACAAAGACAAACACACACACTTTATAAATTAGTTACCACATGATTTTTCTGAAATAAATTCATGAGATAAACAAAGCCAGATGTCAAACATGAGGTCATAGTTTATAAATAATGTAAATACTGACACCAGACACCTTTAATACAAAGTTAAATCTCCATTTTTGTTATTAAAATTCAATGCATATTTTAAAGGTGGCTTAGTATTATAATCAATAAAAATTAATCATAAATTTTGTATTTAAACACAGATAATATTTTTTTTACGTCCACACCATATCCTACAAAGGCTCCACTCATCGTCGCGGTTGGTAGCAGCTGCGACAAGTGCTGAGTGGATACCTTTTCAGCTTAATCACTTAATACTAATATCATTATTTTTTGTATTAGAATTAAGCTTTTTATATTGTGATGCTGAATAAAGTTTTAGTCTATTCTATATTATAAATACTAGATAACGGAAAAATATTGTTAGTAATATGTATATAAATATTAGACATAAATGTATAAACATTCATGACTCGAGAACAAATGCTTGTACTTGATCCCGTTTTTTGGAAAGTGGAATTATATAAGCATCCTTCCAGTTAAAAATGGTTGTTGGGTTGATCTTTCCTTTTGAAATCATTGCCTTAACTGCCCTGACCTGCCCTGACCTGATAATCCTATGAATTTCTTCCAGTCTAGTTTTTTTTTTCATGATAAGCTAATTTCTACCCTCACAATGTCGAAACTATACTTTTACAATACTCAATAACAATAGGTATAAGCAAATTTAATAGCTCTGTAAATTTCATGCATTTGCATTTCTGGTTTCGGATCCCAAGGAGAAAATGTTTGTATAAACATTTAACAAGGAGCAAATGTTTGTATAGGATTCGAACACGGGACCCTTGACCGGGTAGTTTGTATAGCAAGGGTTACAGACCACTCGGCCAGCCAGTCGCCAATATTATCTATGTACTATGTAGATAGCGTTATCTGAGTTGTAATTAATTAATTAATTTGGAGTACACATTTCTCTTCCTAATAAATACATTTCATGTAATTAAGGTGGCAACAAGAATACAGACCGCCGCCGTTACCGTAGCCTGTAGTACACCTGCAGTAGTTGGTAGGTAAAGTGTAGTCATAGGAACAGTTTCTCAGTTCCTATCTATGATCCCTAGGTTCTCCGCTCCTTGATCAATCAGCTGTCCCCCGCGTCAGTGCCGCACTATACGATCTCGCACACTCTGGGCACGCTCGCGGCCGTCAACACCCACGCGGTGGTGCCGCACGTCAAAGAGATCCTCGGCAAAATGCTGCCACTTCTACCACTCGTACGCCACGACGGAGTCAAGCAGGCATTTGCTTATGGTAAATAATAATCAGTTAATTTATTTTAGTTTAAGAAATGTTTGTGGCTCTAAATTACTAGTTATCTTTAGAAAACCTCTGGAGGATATAGACACACGTAGCTAATGGATTTAAAATATATTATTTAACTATAGTAAAAGATTACTGGTAGTATTTATTAGCTTACTTCAACAATCTTATTTCAATCACATTATTTCAACACATTGAAATGGTTTGGGTAAATAAAAACAGAAAAAAAGTATAATCAGAAAAAAATATATAGTAAATTACAGAATCATGTATTAGTATTAAATTGCAAATTTATTCGTAAGAATACATTGAATCTAATATTTTTTTATTATTCTACAGCTTTCGGCCATTTTGCAGTCGCCGTGTCCGAACAAATAGGCGATAACGTGCAAAATGACAACATAACATCTATAAAGGAAAATTTTGTCACGGAATTCTCCATCATATTTGACGTGCTGTACAATCAGTGGCTGTTCTCCCACGAGCACAAAGTATCAGAATCAGTTCTGGAAGCGCTCGGCCCCATCACGAGACTTATATCCGAAAGGCAATTCAATGAAACCGTCAATAAATTCGTACTGTCGCTGCTTTCTTTATACCGAAAACCGACGATAAATTTCTATTATATCAGCCAATGTATATCCTACTTGCTATCACAGTCCCCTCTAAATCCTAAATTAAGCTTAAATGACAGTGTAATAAATTCTACAAACCATGTTCTATTTAATTTAGTTGTGTTGGAGCCAGATTACGATCAACCACACACAGTCAAAAACCATTTTGAAGTGCTAAGGTGTTTCGACCATATGACTAGTCAGTTTCCCGACCAAACTATAGAGAGTCTTCTGCACCAATGTAAAAATAACCAAGAAAAGGATCGCATGAAAGCAGTTATTGTTTTAACTCATTTGATCACATCCTCGCAGGTGTTTATTGAAAACTACGCCGATAAGTTTATAGCTATTTTAAGAGTAATGACGACTGTGGAACAAGGTTTGAAAATGAAGAAGTTGCTCGTGAAAGCCATTGTCGGCTTAGTCTACAGGAATTGCATCACGAATCCAGAAGATTTTACAATGGTTGAATTTATAATAAAGCATTGTTGCAGCGAGGGCCCCGCTAATGCATCAAAACAAGAAATTATGGATTTACACGACACTTGCAAGAGCTCCCTTGTTCTTATGTGTAATACGGTGACAAGTGTACGAGCCCAGCTCAGAAATTTACTTCTAATGGCGTTGACCATAGAGGAGTTCACTCCTTCCATATCAACAGTGAGTCACTGTCTGACTTCTCTACTGCAAAATAATTCGGACGCTAACGACGAAGAATTACAGGATAAATCCATTGAAACAAAATACTCACCTGATTTAGTATTCGTCCGATGCATCACGTATATCGCCGACCCTGATCAGACTGAACGGAACAAAAATCTTCTAGTCTTTCTTGAAGAGTACTCAGGAGATGTCCACAAAAATTTGAAAAACTCATGGACTGTGGAGATACAAAGACTTTTGAAATATGTTGACAAGAGTGAGTCCAAAGAGCAGTGGCACGATATGTTGTTGGATCTTCTTATGTCAGCTATAGATCAAGTGAACAATAATAAATGGGTTGAAAATATATCTCAGTTAATATCTCAACAGATTTTATCTAAAAAGCAGCCACCACTTGTTAAGGGTGTGTCTCTACAATATCTTGCTATACTATCATGCCACATGCCTAACACTGCCATTGTAGAGAATGTATTAAAAATAATCCTATTTGCTTTGAAGGCAATACCGATCGAGAGTGTAGAGTATGTAAGTAAAGCAATAGGAATAGCATCCAGGCAACATGGAGAATTTGTCCTCAATGAGCTTGATGCCACGTACAAAGAGAACGAATCAAGGCGTGGCAACAAGATTCTCCACTTTTTATCGTCACGTAACTCGAAAACCGAAGCAGAATTGAGTGTCGTTAAGTTTGCAGTCATAACTTGTTATGGTAAAGTTGCTGGAGATTGTTTAGATGTTCACGTTTTAGATAGATTAGGTGAGAATGTTACCTCGATATTGTACGAAATTTTGAAGTCCAATCCCTCCTTTGACTTGTGCAAAGCAAGCGTCACGACATTATATCAAATCAGCAAGGCATTGTATCCTGCTGCACATCATAACGTCGCACTAAGAAACAGATGGCAACTTTTGAATGCAGTCTTAGAACAAATTTATAACTCTAATTTGGATAGAAGAAACGTAGAACTTTATCCCATTATAGTTAAGGCTTCTAAGGCGCTAACTAAATTGCAAAAGGGAATTCTTCCGGAAGAAAGAAATACGATATTACGCGTGTTGTTCAACAGCATATTTGAGGAATTGTCTTCCTTCAAGAAAAAGTACGAAATTGAAGGCAACGGTGAGAAGAACGATCTCCTAGCCAAAACCTTGAACGATAGCTTGACACTGCTTCATCAACTGATTCGGGAACTAATCATACAATCCACATGCTTGAGTACGATTGATGATTTAGTCGGTTTGATAATAGAATGGATGCGACATGAAAACGACGAGATCCGTACAGCTTCAGTTATGATTCTACAAGTTATATTCGATGCGTTCATTAAAAATGTTAAGTTGAATTATGAATCTCCAAGTAAATTCGGACAAATGGGTTATTTACTTGGGTTAGTTGTACCTGGAATAGCTGACACTAATTTCGCTGTCAGACTAACAACCATTGATTGTATAAAAATAATAATTCAAATACAGGACTTGTATGAGGGACACACTATTGAACCGGATGATCCATGTATGGGAAATCTTGCAACGCTTCAGAACAATGTATTAACAAACGACTTAAATATGATCAGCGATTACTGCGTGGTGTTGTGTGATACGATATCGCCGAAAATACCCCATCACCATACAATGCAGTTTATTGAAAGCTTATTGGAAGGTTACGACAATCAGGAGTATAGAAACGTGGGTATAAGTGCTGTTTTGGACGCTTTCCTCATTAAAAAAGGGCAGGACTTGTTTCAAAGTATAGAAAGGATAGTGGAAGTTCTGCTAAGAACGATGGACGCGGTGAACGAGGAGGCTGGGTGGAAATTGATGAGGCCACTGACGTCACTAACACGTCATCATTCGAATGCAGTTACTGCCGTGCTGTTGTCGCAAAGGATTCCATTGAAACAGTAAGTTTGTCATGGCTTTAAGGACATTAACTCAGGGCTGAGTCTATTATTAATTTGAAAAAATCTTTGCAGGTGTGTCGTTATGTGCTGGAGGTACTTGGCGCGAGATGAGAGCCTCTCGTTTGCAATTGTAGACAACTTCCTCAGACTGATGACCTCTATAGAGCTATTCGAAGACCCGTACCACATCACAGAAAATCATGTCGCAGCTCTTCAGCCCTTGACGGTTAGTGGCATATTATAATAAGCATATTTGAACTTGGATTTTTGAAGAGGAGCTCGGTGGCGTAGTGGTTTGAGCGCTCTGGATTCATTTACGAAAACAAACCAACTTTCCCTATGGTTGATCCCGGGATGGGTCAATCAAAATTTATAATCTCTAGCTCCTCCGTGCTTCGGAAGGCACGTTAAGTCGTTGGTACCGGTTTTTTAATGCAACCACTGTAACCCACCACCCCGCATTGGGCCAGCGTGGTGGTGTTATAGCCTGAGCTCCTCATGTACTTCTCCCATTTAAGAAGACCTGTGCCCAGCAGTGGGACGTATAATATGCTGGTGATGGTGATGATTTTTGAAATAAAACAAATTTACCGGTTTTAACTTGCGTTTAATTAGATGTTACTAATAATATAAGTACAGATTTTTAATTTAAAATAGAGATATCCAAGTTATATGACCATAGAGACTTCACGCCGCCATTCAGTTCTATTTGATGTTAAGACGATAGCTTATAACCGTGGCAATCTGGTGCAACAGCTTCATATTTCTGTCGTAACGACGGTAATAACATATTTCACTGAACTTTACACGGTGGTCTTTGCCGAGCCAACCGGTAATCCAAGGTCTGGCGCAGTTATACAGGGTGGTGCCCTCAATACGACAATTAATCAAAACATGCGCTATATTAGTTCATAGAAATGGTTTGCAACTTTCAAAAACATCTTATTCATTTGTTAATTTCATGACCTTTCTATGAAATAATGCAGCCAATTTTGTACTATTTCATACAAATGTCATGAAATTATCAAACGATTAAGGTGTTTTTGAAAGCGGTAAACCATTTCTATGAACTAATATAGTCCATGTTTTAATTTATCGTCATATTGACGGCACTACCTGTATACATATAGAATTAGTCTTGCTATGCAACGATATAATACTGTTAGATATGACATCTTTATCTCGATGTGGTGTGATAAAATATTTTTCTACTTATGTTTGTCAGCGCCATCTATTGAATTATAGTCGAACTGCCACATTCTTTTAAGCCTCTACGTCTCCGGATCTGCTTCTCATACTTAGTATACGACCACATAGTTTATGTAATGAGTTATTTTTTTTTGTTTATAGCTGATTAGTGCTTTAGGAGAAATGCTGCAAGAAGAAACGATGGGTCCCACATGTATTGCCAAATTCCCAGAACTCTTCGCGGTGTTATACACGACATTGGCGTGTTATTTGGAGGCTGAGCCGCCGGCGTACTCGCTGCCGACCAATAAGAGCCAAGAGCGCTTTGGGTTCGTACCCAACAGGGACTCGATCAAACTGTCCCCAGCCAAGATCGCTGTTAATACATTCAACACATTCCTGGAACGAGCGCATTGTTATAAGGTTTGTTATTCTATTTTATGGTCAACATTTTTCTGAAAACCCTCCATAAATATTAATCGATTGCTCACATCTATTAAAAAATTAAAACAAGTATTATCAGGATGGCTGTGAGTAAACCATACATATCACAAACTTAGTTATCATTAATTAATTAATATGCCCCCAGCCCCCATACATTTGTTATTAATATAGGAACGTGTGACGTCATCTGCTGCGTAGATAGGTACGTGTTGTTGGTACCGCTATATCCATATCTAAACTATTGATAATGGGCCTGATTCTGAAGACACACTCTAATTCTAAATTTAAGTACAGTATATCTCTTTCTGGACCCAATTGAAGAATTATAGACCCATCACGCTCCTGAGTCATGTTTCGTCTCGCACGCAGGTTTGACGACTTTAGCCTCCCGAACAAGCCAGATTCCGAAAAGGCTTTAGTACCATAGACCACATACATACGCTGCGGCTATACAGAAGACCGAAGAGTACAACCTGCCATTATGCTTAGCGTTCGTGGACTATGAGAAAGCCTTCGATTCTGTCGAGACCTGGACCGTGCTTCAGTCACTCCAGAGATGCCAAATAGACTATCGGTACATCCAAGTGCTGCAGTCACTGTACGAAAATGCCACTATGTCAGTCCGCCTTCAGGACCAAAACTCGGAACCAATACGTCTTCAGCGAGGTGTGAGACAGGGCGATGTTATATCCCCGAAACTGTACACTGCCGCGTTGGAGGATGTGTTTAAGCTTTTGGACTGGACAGGACATGGCATCAACATAAACGGCGAGTAATGACTCACCTTCGTTTTGCTGATGATATCGTAGTCATGGCTAAAAACCTGGAAGACTTGGGCACAATGCTCGACGACCTCTGTAGAGTCTCCCAACAAGTGGGTCTTAAAATGAACATGAATAAGACGAAAATAATGTCGAATTCCCATGTCGTACCCACTCATGTAAAGGTTGGAAGCTCTACACTGGAAGTTGTTGACGAATACATTTACCTGGGATAAGTAGTCCAACTTGGTAAGTCCAACTTCCAGAAAGAGGTCAATCGACGGATCCAACTCGGCTGGGCAGCCTTCGGGAAGCTTCGCAGCATATTCTCGGCCCAACTACCGCAGTGTCTCAAGACGAAAGTCTTTAATTCGTGTGTGTTGCCAGTGATGACTTACGGAACTGAGACGTGGCCGCTAACAATGGGCCTCATAAGAAGGCTCAATGTCACCCAAAGGGCAATGGAGAGTGCTATGCTCGGGGTTCCTCTGCGTGATCGAATCAGAAATGATGAGATCCGCAGGAGAACTAAGGTTACCGACATAGCCCGAAGAATTGCGAACCTCAAGTGGCAGTGGGTAGGCCACATTGCAAGGAGGACTGACGGCCGTTGGGGTGGAAAGGTCCTCGAGTGGCGGCCGCGTACCGGGAGACGCAGCGTTGATAGGCCTCCCACAAGGTAGACCGACCATCTGGTGAGGGTCGCGTGAAGCCGATGGATGCGGACAGCGCAGAACCGATCGGTATGGAGATCTTTGGGGGAGGCCTATACCCAGCAGTGGGCGTCTCTCGGCTAGGGCTTGGTATTCGAATATTCGAATATTCATATTATTCGAATATTCACCTCATTTCATATTCGAATATTATTGAGAGTAGTATTCGAATATTCCGAATTTTTCGAATAATGATATTTCATAATAAAAATCAACACAACTATGAATGAATTTACCAAAAACGACAGATGATATACATAGAAGTAGGCGACGAAGCGTTACTTTTTGAGTTAATTGAAAAACTACTTGAGTTAACTGTAAAATAAAACTTGATTTAATTTTCTTTCTGTCAGTTTCAAGAGAAACACATCTATTACAACGAAATTTTCAAAAGAAACTTCTAAACTCAAGCAGCAACGACGTCAATATCCATCTGCTACTTCGTCAGAGCATCGGGAAATTTACAAACTGGTTCAACATGACCTCCGAAATGATAATACACGCTCCTTATAAAGAGCAATTGAGCAGAACATGGGGTCAAAAGTGTTCGTCCAGTCCTTAGGACGTAGGAGTAGGGAGACCACCTGACGAAGTTGACCATTAGTGGGAGCGTTTGTATTGTATCTAGGCCGGAGATTCTTTGGGAAATTGAAAACTTCCACAGTAAATTATACCCTTCGCATGCATCTTGACCAGATTCAAAATATGAGAATTCTACTAGATCAACACTAACACACCACTTCACTGAGAGCCTGCCGGAAACCAAGTAGTCAGCCTAGACGAAATTGAGATAGGTCTTAGACAGCTAAAAACGGAAAACACGGAGAAGATGGAATCACGGCAGAACTTCAAAGCTGGTAGGTGAGCACTGCTGAAGGAGCTCCAAAAAATGTTTAATTCTGTCGTCTTTTATAGGAGAACTCTAGAATTGTGGGATAGGAGTGTGGTCGCCCTCTCCTTTAAAAAGGCGATAAGACGCTGTTGAACAACTACCATCCAATTTTACTCCTCAGCCTCCGCTACAAGTTATAAGAGGAATTGAGCAGAACATGGGGTCAAAAGTGTTCGTCCAGTCCTTAGGACGTAGGAGTAGGAAGACCACCTGACGAAGTTGACCATTGGTGGGAGCGTTTGTATTGTATCTAGGCCGGAGATTCTTTGGGAAATTGAAAACTTCCACAGTAAATTATACCCTTCGCATGCATCTTGACCAGATCTAAAATATGAGAATTCTACTAGATCAACACTAACACACCACTTCACTGAGAGCCTGCCGGAAACCAAGTAGTCAGCCTAGACGAAATTGAGATAGGTCTTAGACAGCTAAAAACGGAAAACACGGAGAAGATGGAATCACGGCGGAACTTCAAAGCTGGTGGGTGAGCACTGCTGAAGGAGCTCCAAAAAATGTTTAATTCTGTCGTCTTTTATAGGAGAACTCTAGAATTGTGGGATAGGAGTGTGGTCGCCCTCTCCTTTAAAAAGGCGACAAGACGCTGCTGAACAACTACCATCCAATTTTACTCCTCAGCCTCCGCTACAAGCTATTTTCGAGAGTCCTATCAAATAGAAATGCGCGAAGATTCGAAGAATTCCAGTCCCCAGAACAATCTGGGTCCCGGAGAAAATATGGCACTATAGATTATTTTGACTCCATCAAGACCTGGGGAGTTCTAGAATCTTTGATGCAATACCAAGTTGATATATCTTAGTGAGGAAATGCTTTCACGATTTAAAAACTGTGATCATCCAAGTACAGAAGCAGCAGAGTTACCTATTTCCCATGTTCACAAGTGCATCAGAGGATTGAAAAACTACAAGATACTGTATTGTAACAGTTACAAATAAAGAAAGAAAATAATGAAACATATATTGCCCGCCTGGCATTATCCCGCCTGGAGCAATATATTTTTTCATCGTTTTCTTTCTTTATTTGTAATTGTTACAATAAAGTAGATGTTTAAACGCATCAAAAACATTAAAATGTGATTACAAGATACTGAATTGGAACGGAAGGAGTATTAACATTAATGGCAAGAGAGATTTGCAGATGAAGTCGTCGTTATAGCCGGAACACTGCAGGATCTGCAACAGATATTGCACGACCTAGCTAGCTGACTTATTTATCTCAACGTATGTCTCTGGATGAATTTGGTGCTGTGGCGTGGACACTCACGGTAGAGCTGGTGCACCAGTTCTAAGTCGCTCCGCGATGTATAGAGAGGGCTTTGCTTGAAAATTCACTGAAGGATCAAATTCACAGCAGAGAATCAACAGCCTACGAATGTATAAGCAGAAGTAGCAGCGGGGCGGCTTTGTTAGTGGCCGTCAGTAACTGGATCAGGCTAGCCAAAGATCGAGCCAAGCCAAGTGATGTTCATATGGAGTGGCCTAATGATGATAGGAATGGTGAATAAATGTTTAAAAACTTAGTTTTTCTTTTCAAATCAGTGATATTCCACTTTGATGTCAGAGAATTTTATAAAATCAACGAATTATGTGCTATATTTAGGTGATGATGATGTATTTTGTTCCTTAGATAAAAGGTATTCGAAATATTCGTATTATTCGAATAATTCGAATAAAATTTTTGGGACTATTCTAAATATTCGAATAGTAAAAATGGCCGAATATTACAAGCCCTACTCTCGGCTGAAATGTTGATGATGATGATGATATCTCTTTCTCGCAATATGTAATAGGAAAAAGATAGCTAGGATTTGTTTAGAGCTGTCAATTAAATTTAGATAGATTTCAAAGAAACCATAGACAATTTTAGACGGCATATACGGAGGTGCCTCCTAGACACTGCATTTTATCACATTCAATAAGGTCGAATTGAACATCATTGTATGACACGTATTTGTGATTAGGTCAAAGAAGCGTGCTCCCTCTGCCTGAGCATAGAGCACGGGGATTGCTCGACAACTCTGTTGGAGCTAGCGCCGTTACTAGGCGGAGCCCTCAGCCGGGAATGTCCGCAGCATCTCGCTAAACTGGTGTCACGTGTCGCCACGTACGCGCGGTCATCTCTGCCGCCGACGAGATGCGCGGCGCTGGCGCTACTGGCTGATCTGCTCAACTATAGGTAGGTCAATATTACGGAATTAGGTTGAACACTTAATCGTCACTAAAATTGAAAGGCTTTTTTTGTTCCCTTTGCCTTCCCTTTACAGGGAGAACCCTGTAAAGGAAAGGCAAAGAGAACTAATGCCCATACAGCCATTTTTCAGTATTTCTTGATTTCTTCTTTTATTGCATTGAAATGCTGGTATTACAGATTTCAATTCATCTTAGGAGTATTTGACGCAAAACATATGATGACAGTCTCTTTATGATGCTACTTGATGAGGTCGATAACAAAAAAAAAGTTCTCATCGTCTTTCACACCATAATCACTTTTATTCTAATAATATTTTAGTTGCACGTTAACGCAAACACTTGTTTTATGAAACTACACCACTTTAATAACACACAAAGTTCGCTCCTTGAAAGGCTTATGTTTCAAGAAGTGCTTAATTTGACGTTCGCTAATGCGAAAACTTGACATTTATGTGACTTTAATAAATAGCTGCCAGCGCCCATGGTAAATCGAAACACGCAAACACGGCCCTACAGTCAGGTAAACGAGGATGACACAGCGAGGCCTCTTTCAGTTCGCTCGCAGATTCTTTCGCGGTCGAACCTCAGTTAAGAAAGGAGATGTTTCATTTCTAAAAACCAAGAATAATGTCCTAAATCCGGGAAAAATACTAATAATTTGTTTTATGCATAGTTTGTTTGTACAAAAGTTGTAATTGGTGGTAGACCCGAATGTAAAGTCGTCTGGGTAGGTACCACCGCCTTTCTTATTTCAGCCGTTCGCTGTTTCGAATTGAAGGGACCTGCAATATCAAGTGATTTTCCCTTGTTATTGCAGGTGTCTATGGGCGGCGGTAACCGCTTACCATCAGGTGGGCCGTCAGCTTGTTTGTCATCTAATTGCATAAAAAAAAATCGCCGATTTCATTTTATTCATTATGGCAATATGGCGGGTGACATAGAAGTCAACTAAACGTCATCAAAGTGACATAGCCGCCATGATGAATTTTCGACTGTGTTGCAGTTTTTTCTATAAAAATTCTTGCTTTTTACCACCCAACACAGCAAATAGAAAGAAACCGGATAATTGAACACTGTTCTGCATATTATTACCTATTTTCCAGTATACTGTACATAGACCTGGCCGGGTCTCCATACATTTTAGGAACATCTCTTTTATTATTGCGAGTTAAGCGGACTCATGATCTTGCTCTCATTTCGCGGCCTTAGGTTCTTACAGTCGCGCAATCGAGGAGCGCGTAGGAGAAGCGCCGACACTCGCTTCGCTCGCAACTCTCAATCGACGCGATGATGCAGCGAGGCTGTTTCCGCCTATTTTAGCTCGCTTCGCTAGATTCTTGCGCGGTCAAACCGCAGCTATGAAATTGCGTACTCATTAGACAATGACCGCTCATGTAAGTACGCTTAACTCGGAAAGATAGCCGAGTGTCGATGCTCCTCCCACACGCCGCGCGCGCTTCTCGCTCGCTGGACAGTAGGGATGCGTTAATGGTAACACCGCTGGTAGCTATTTTTTGGTCGAGCTGCGAGCCTCATACATTATTGTTATTTTAACAGCGTTTGCGTCGCACGGTTTTTTATACAAACATTCTAGTCGAAAATATACAAACCCATTCCAATAAGATTTCACATGCATAAGCAAGTCAGGCTAGTTTAAAATGTATCTAGGGGATTTTTGAAAAACAAATTTTGAGTTTTCATACTAATTGAAAATCGTTATTAATTACCTTTTCAAAGAGTCCCTTGACCTTTAAGCTAGCCTAACTTGCTTAGGTATGTAAAGTGTCATTAGAATCGGTATGTTCGTTACCAATATTATTGACTTGAAGAGTTTGTATGAAAAACTGTGCGACGTAAACGCCCTTACCTATTTCGTCCAAAAACTCATTCCCTGTTATTATAAAACGCGGATTAAATTTGTACTGGTCTAAAACCGATGCCGTCACTGTCTTTCTTTTAACAAATATAAGTGATAGCATCTGTTCTAGTCCAGGACCAACTTTTTCCACGTTTTATAATAAGGGGGATTGAGCTCATCATTGTCCGTTCATATCGCGTACGACGGCAGGCTTTAGTGTGTTTGTTTGGTGTAGGTGCAACGAGAACCCGGTGTTGATCGAGATGGTTCTGTCGACCATGAGCACGGGCTGGAAGGACGAGCACCCGCGCGTGCGCGCCACGTGCCTGCGCGGCGCCGCCAACGTGTCGAGACTGGCGCCCGCGCAGGCCGCCGCCGCCCTGCCCGCCGCGCTCGCCGCGCTCTCACAGGGCGTCGACGCGCACGCCGCGCCGTGAGTACACGCCTCACACTGTAGCCGCGCCGTGAGTACACTGTAGCCGCGCTCGCCGCGCTCTCACAGGGCGTCGACGCGCACGCCGCGCCGTGAGTACACGCCTCACACTGTAGCCGCGCCGTGAGTACACTGTAGCCGCGCTCGCCGCGCTCTCACAGGGCGTCGACGCGCACGCCGCGCCGTGAGTACACGCCTCACACTGTAGCCGCGCCGTGAGTACACTGTAGCCGCGCTCGCCGCGCTCTCACAGGGCGTCGACGCGCACGCCGCGCCGTGAGTACACGCCTCACACTGTAGCCGCGCCGTGAGTACACTGTAGCCGCGCTCGCCGCGCTCTCACAGGGCGTCGACGCGCACGCCGCGCCGTGAGTACACGCCTCACACTGTAGCCGCGCCGTGAGTACACTGTAGCCGCGCTCGCCGCGCTCTCACAGGGCGTCGACGCGCACGCCGCGCCGTGAGTACACGCCTCACACTGTAGCCGCGCCGTGAGTACACTGTAGCCGCGCTCGCCGCGCTCTCACAGGGGTCGACGCGTACGCCGCGCCGTGAGTACACGCCTCACACTGTAGCCGCGCCGTGAGTACACTGTAGCCGCGCTCGCCGCGCTCTCACAGGGCGTCGACGCGCACGCCGCGCCGTGAGTACACGCCTCACACTGTAGCCGCGCTCGCCGCGCTCTCACAGGGCGTCGACGCGCACGCCGCGCCGTGAGTACACGCCTCACACTGTAGCCGCGCCGTGAGTACACTGTAGCCGCGCTCGCCGCGCTCTCACAGGGGTCGACGCGCACGCCGCGCCGTGAGTACACGCCTCACACTGTAGCCGCGCCGTGAGTACACTGTAGCCGCGCTCGCCGCGCTCTCACAGGGCGTCGACGCGCACGCCGCGCCGTGAGTACACGCCTCACACTGTAGCCGCGCTCGCCGCGCTCTCACAGGGCGTCGACGCGCACGCCGCGCCGTGAGTACACGCCTCACACTGTAGCCGCGCTCGCCGCGCTCTCACAGGGCGTCGACGCGCACGCCGCGCCGTGAGTACACGCCTCACACTGTAGCCGCGCCGTGAGTACACGCCTCACACTGTAGCCGCGCCGTGAGTACACTGTAGCCGCGCTCGCCGCGCTCTCACAGGGCGTCGACGCGCACGCCGCGCCGTGAGTACACGCCTCACACTGTAGCCGCGCTCGCCGCGCTCTCACAGGGGTCGACGCGCACGCCGCGCCGTGAGTACACGCCTCACACTGTAGCCGCGCCGTGAGTACACTGTAGCCGCGCTCGCCGCGCTCTCACAGGGCGTCGACGCGCACGCCGCGCCGTGAGTACACGCCTCACACTGTAGCCGCGCTCGCCGCGCTCTCACAGGGCGTCGACGCGCACGCCGCGCCGTGAGTACACGCCTCACACTGTAGGCGCGCCCTGAGTACACGCCTCACACTGTAGGCGCGCCCTGAGTACACGCCTCACACTGTAGCCGCGCCGTGAGTACACGCCTCACACTGTAGCCGCGCCGTGAGTACACGCCTCACACTGTAGCCGCGCCGTGAGTACACTGTAGCCGCGCTCGCCGCGCTCTCACAGGGCGTCGACGCGCACGCCGCGCCGTGAGTACACGCCTCACACTGTAGCCGCGCCGTGAGTACACTGTAGCCGCGCTCGCCGCGCTCTCACAGGGCGTCGACGCGCACGCCGCGCCGTGAGTACACGCCCTTACACTGTAGCCGCGCCGTGAGTACACTGTAGCCGCGCTCGCCGCGCTCTCACAGGGCGTCGACGCGCACGCCGCGCCGTGAGTACACGCCTCACACTGTAGCCGCGCCGTGAGTACACACCCTTACACTGTAGCCGCGCCGTGAGTACACTGTAGCCGCGCTCGCCGCGCTCTCACAGGGCGTCGACGCGCACGCCGCGCCGTGAGTACACGCCTCACACTGTAGCCGCGCCGTGAGTACACTGTAGCCGCGCTCGCCGCGCTCTCACAGGGCGTCGACGCGCACGCCGCGCCGTGAGTACACGCCTCACACTGTAGCCGCGCCGTGAGTACACGCCTCACACTGTAGCCGCGCCGTGAGTACACTGTAGCCGCGCTCGCCGCGCTCTCACAGGGCGTCGACGCGCACGCCGCGCCGTGAGTACACGCCTCACACTGTAGCCGCGCCGTGAGTACACTGTAGCCGCGCTCGCCGCGCTCTCACAGGGCGTCGACGCGTACGCCGCGCAGTGAGTACACGCCTCACACTGTAGCCGCGCCGTGAGTACACGCCTCACACTGTAGCCGCGCCGTGAGTACACGCCTCACACTGTAGCCGCGCCGTGAGTACACGCCTCACACTGTAGCCGCGCCCTGAGTACACGCATCACACTGTAGCCGCGCCGTGAGTACACGCCTCACACTGTAGCCGCGCAGTGAGTACACGCCTCACACTGTAGCCGCGCCCTGAGTACACGCCTCACACTGTAGCCGCGCCCTGAGTACACGCCTCACACTGTAGCCGCGCCCTGAGTACACGCCTCACACTGTAGCCGCGCCCTGAGTACACGCCTCACACTGTAGCCGCGCCCTGAGTACACTGTAGTACACAGTACACTGTTCGCTGCATGGACGGCATTTCATCTTAGGCCTCAGGATGACAACGTATCTGCAATATCAAGTGATTTTTCCTTGTTATTGCAGGTGTCTATAGGCGGCGGTTACCGCTTATCACCAGGTGGGCCGTCGGCTTGTCGTTTATCTAGTTGTATAAAAAAAATGTTAGTTGTGTGAGTTGCATTTAACACATACCCTTTATTGTGCAGATTGCCAACAGAGAACGTGCCTTTAGCAGCCATACACGGTCTTACTAGACTTTTAATGGAAACCGACAAATTGGACAAGGACTTCGAGCGCGAACTCCTCTCGCTGACGCAGAAGATCCGTCCGTTCATGAACACGGAGTGCGTGCAACTACGCGAAGGCTCCATCCGACTGTTCGGCGTGATTGCTAGCAGAGTACACGCTGATGCGTTAGTGGACCAGTCTGTGTCATCGCTGCCTTGTTTCCTACTGCATTTATGTGATAATAATCCCGCTGTCGTTAGGGTGAGTAACAACAGATCTATATCGGGATGAATTAAAAGACATTATTAGAGCGCAAAGTAGCACGGCCTCCCACAAGATGGATTGACGAGCTGCCTCCTTATTCGCTAACTTAAAAGACAAGTGCCGGAAGATACAATATTCGGTTTATTTTACATAAATTGATGTTTCAGGAACCCCCGTCAAGCCCGGGAAGACGGGGGCTCCTTTGGTCAGCAGTGGACATCCCATGATGACTTTCATCATCATCATATGAAAGTCCTAATGATAATTTTGAATCATAGTGTCAAAAATGTAATTTTATTCAAAGTGTTTACGAGTCTGAATTTGAATGGTGTCTAGAAAAAAAATATTGGGTTCGATACTTTATACCTACCATTCTCTTCTCCTAATAATTTTAAATTACATAGTTACAAGTCTTGAAAGATAAAACATACCTAAAAACTCAACTTTATTTAAAAGATAAAAATTGGTCCTTTGAGCCGGATTTCAAGCTAAACACAAATGTTAAATTCACTACTAATTTAAGTGTTACTGCGCGCCAATATTATACAAACGAAAATATGCAGTATCTCGCTTCGAAAACAGCCAGCCCGCCTAGCATGACCACCGAAACGCGATATGATACGATATGATAAAGCTTCGAACTGTCAAAAATCATTGGATATAACCGCTATCTTGAAATTTTATCGAAACTGCGAACATGTATATATACAATACAAGTTCGCAGTTTCGATAAAATTTCAAGAACTCTTCTTTCTTTTCTTGAAATTTTATCGAAACTGCGAACATGTATATATACAATACAAGTTCGCAGTTTCGATAAAATTTCAAGATGGCGGTTATATCCAATGATTTTTGACAGTTCGAAGCTATAAATAGCTTTATCAATCGTATCATATCGCGTTTCGGTGGTCATGCTAGGCGGGCAGAAACAAAATGGCCTAGCCACAAAGGTGACTTCATGCCTCGTTCAAAGGAACCCATTGCTATTTCAGGCCAGCAAGTACACTCTGAAGCAAGTGTTCAAGACGTTCAACGCGAAGAAGTCCAACGATTTAATCCAGACGCATTTACTGGATGAAGGCAGACTGTACCTGGACGAGTTTCTGGGCGCGCTGATCAGGCAACTCGGCGAAGAGATGCCCGCGAGCGTGCCCAAGTGTCTACAGGCTTGTGTCAACTACTTGTACTGTGCCAGGGACGAAATGAAGCCGCATCCACCTCTGCTGCTAGGTAAGTTTTTTTAACTTTAAAACAAGAATCAATTTTTCCTACCTTTTCAGATGTATACACAAAACTTAATCAACGAAATATTTACCTATTTATAATCTAAAAATTCTTGTACGCTATAAAAACACTTTTTTGTTAGCCAATCTTTCACTATTTTTTTAAATTTCGGGAACGTTTGACTTTTTAAAGTCATCTGGTAGTTTATTAAAAATTTAAAAAATTTTTGGGCGTAACTCAAAGATTAATAGAAATGCTGAGGGTTTGGATGCTATGACTGTTATTCTAGGAGATTGTGAATAATGTTGAGTGGTCGAGTAAAAAAAACCTTTTGAGTGACTGTTAAAAATGTACTCATTGATTCTTAATTTTTGATTTTAGCAATATTATAAATGTTTGAAAAATTACTGAGTAATTAAAATATAAAACTAGAAAAATTTCACGTCCTGAGGCGGGAATCGAATCCGCGACCTTTCGCAATCCGGGCTCTAACCAACTGAGCCACCCAGGACTTGGGATATCCCTGTGGAATTATTCTAGTCTATCTGTATTTGCGTTTATGAGCTAACCGAACTTAACCGAATCTTAGATATTTGTAAAAATACTCGTTTCGGATGTTGAAATAGAACATTTGAACACTGTAAGACGTTAGCTTATAACGCAAATACAGAGACTAGAAGAATTTCACAGGGTTATCCCAAGTCCTGGGTAGCTCAGATGGTTAGAGCAGTCGCGGATTGTGAAAGATATTTTTATAAGTAAATAATATAAATGCTGAGGGTTTGGATGCTATGGCTGCTATTCTAGGAGATTATGAATAATGCTGAGTGGTCGAGTGAAAAGAAACCTTTGTGTGTCAAGTCAAAATTAGTGACTGTCAAAAATATACTGATTGATTATTTGTTCACATAAAATAAAATTACACTAAAATTAGGTTGTATGCAAAACGCCTACATAGCGATATTTCATTGTCTATATGAAAACTGTACGATAGCTCGTACATAAGTGGAGACGGACTTATTCTAACCTAGGTGTTAGCCCCGGCTAGGTCGGTACTACCAAATTTCCTATTTCGGCCGTAAAGCAGTTCGCTGTGTTTCAAATTGAAGGGAAAGGTAGTCAGTGTATTGCCGGGCATGGACGGCATTTTATTTTGGGCCTCAGGATGACATCGCACCTGCAATACCAAGTGATATTTTCTCTCGAGCTCCTCCGTGCTTCGGAAGGCACGTTAAGCCGTTGGTCCTGGTTGTTACTGCAACCGCTTAACCCACCAACCCGCATTGGGCCAGCGTGGTGGTATTATGCGCCAAGCTCCTCATGTTTTTCTGCTATGTAGGAAGGCCTGTGCCCAGTAGTGGGACGTATAGTTCAAAAGTGAAAGGGTTTTCAGGCCTCTTATACGCCGAGCTGCTCCGCATCAAAGAAAAAACCTTCGAGGATACCGAACTAGACCCAGACGTGACTCGCAGCGCGCGAACCCGTCTGCTGCAACTAATCAAAGATGGTAGCCCTCTGGTAAGGCAGAACGCAGCGATGGCACTGGCCAATGTCTGCCTCGTGTCTGCGCTCGACGGATGACGGGGAAACTTCGACGGGAAAATCATTTGGCAGTTCAAACACGGAAGGTATGTTGTACGGATTGCGTGATGTTGACATGTCGAATGGGGAACTTGTACTGATTTGTTTAGATATTTTTTTAGGCAAAGACTTAGCGAGGTTACTGATGATGCGACTCGACGCGAGTGATAATCGTATAGGTACTGTCCACCACTTAATGTAGCGTTAATTTCTTTTGTGGATATTTCCCAACAAAATCACTGCCCAGAGATCATCTCGTGAAATAACTATATCTACTTATACTTATACTCATCATCATACCAACTTATAATGTCCACTGTTGAACAAAGGCCTCCCCCATCGATTTCCAAATAGAACAGTTCTGCGCAGCCTGCATCCAATGGCTCCCCGCGACCCTGACCAGCTCCCTTATTCAGAATCTGTCGGATCACGGATTCGATTCGAAAAGTCACAAGCCGTCTCGCTTTGACGCACCGTGATAAAAAGTGACAGGTATAGAAATTCCCATATTCGAATGTTTTCGACAGTTGTGAATAAGGGGGCAGGTCGTCTGTCCATCTAGTGGGATTTTGTCCTACTTTGCGCTTTCCAGTACGTGATTGCCATTCTAGAAATTTAACGCCCCACCGGCCGTCTGTGGGTCAATTCTGCTATTTATTTTCGTAAACGGATCGGCTGCGGCTCAGTATCGTTACCAATGCGGTTGTAATACAAAAAGGTATTCCACTGCTTATAAAACCGGAACGCTAACGAAACGCTCTCGGTTGGTTCAACTTCGGCTCGATAATTGTTAGCATTATTGCAAGAAACAAATATATTTTGGCTTAGTGACTAGACAGCTGTTAATATTGGACAGTTCGAAAAACTATCGCAACTATCGATGCGTTTCGGCTGCCGCAAAAGTTAAATATTTAGCAGAATACGAAATAATGATTGAACCGAACGGTTCGCGTTACGTGTTTGTTAGTAGAATGTGATGCGTTTTGGTTACGTTTCCATTGCGTTGAGTTAGCAGAATACAAAAACGTTGTAACTTAAGCGTTTCCGATTCGTTTCATATCAAAATACAATAGCAGAATTGAGAGGCTGTTCTGCATTCTTCTTCCTCAATGGTTACTAAAATGAAAGGAACGACAACAAGTGCGCGTTATCCCTCGCGTCGAGTCGCCTCTTGAGCAAATGCCCATAAACTTCCAAGAAGTTTTGTTAAGTATTAATTCATCTAGGTTTGAAAAATCTGGAATTTTACCACCGCACTATTATCCATGGCAACCGACGACCTTTAAAAAAAATGTTTCTTTGAGGCCGCGAAGTTATAAACAACTGTCTTATGGAGTGACGTCACTGCTAATTTACATACGAATATAATATTATTAAATCCTGAAAAAATTTGAAAATCCAAATAAAATTTTTAAGTAATTCATATTTCAATCTATTGTTATTGAATCAACACTATAAATTATATTTATTAATTTTATATTTTAATTATTTAAGAAAAAACTAACAAAATGTAAACTAAACCTATATTTTCTAGTCGTATATTTTCGATAAATGTATAATTTTCGTGCAAGTTCCCTATTACCTATAGTTGCAGATAAATAACTTAACACGTGTAGTTGCGTTTCTTTTATATACAGGGTGGTGCCGTCAATGCGACAATAAATTTAAACATGGGCTATATTAGTCCATAGAAATGGTTTGCCACTTTCAAAAATATCGTATTCATTTGATAATTTCATGACATTTGTATGAAATAATGCTGCCAACGTTACACTATAATGTCATAAAATTATCAAATGATTACGATATTTTTGAAAGTGGCAAACCATTTCTATGGACTAATATAGCCCCATGTTTAAATTTATTGTTACATTGACGGCACCACCATGTATATATTTTTGAGTATATCACGGATTGCTATACGATCAAATAAGCATAGCAATTTTTCTTCCACTTTTGTGGGAATCGATTGAAACACGTAGACTCAAATAAATGGGCGAAGACCTTATCATTGTTTGAGTTAAAAGTGTATTGTATCTCTCGGATTAAAACTAAAATTCTCAATCAGATTTTTATATCAGAAAACGTATATTTTTTATTGAAAGAGGCTTTACAGAGGCGTCTTGTAAAATCAAATCGATTAATGAAGTGCTTAAAATTATATTGAACCGTATTTTATAAGACATTTATTTTACACTATGAATAAAAAGTTTGTCATTAGTTATTAGCGCGTTAATTAATTATCAATATCTACATACAGACGACAGCACGTCAAGTGTAACAGTGTCACTACGAAAGCCGCCTCTATTACGAACGCAGTAAGGGCGGTCACAAGGTCAAACTGTTACGGTTGATGTGCTGTCAACTGTAACATATAAGAATAGTGTACGTAAACATTATGGTGTTGATATTGCATTTATTTTTTAATAGTAATAGAAATGTACAATATTTTCTAAGAGAGTGGGCTTATTCTATTACTTATTCAATTTGTATAAAAATGGATTGGAAGAAACCCTCGTGAGCCTTTAGGTGCAGAAGGTCCAAGTTGCAAAATGTCCAGTGGTTGCAAAATGTCCAGGTTGCAAAATGTCCAGGTCGCAAAATGTCAAGGTTGCAAAATGTCCAGGTCAAAAAAGGTAATAATAGAACCTTCTGCATCTAAAGGAAATGTAGCTTTTGCTACTGAAAAACAACTGAACAGATTTTCGTCAATCGTCGGGTGTTAATAAAATGCTGATTCTGAAAAAATATTTATTCATGTCTGACAAAATGATGATAATTGAAAACAGCAATAGTTTATTATAGGGTAAGTCAAAAATCAAAATAACTGGACATTTTGCAACTTGGACCTTCTGCACCTAAATGCCTCGTAAGTATATAGGCTACATAATACAAAAAAAAAGACTGCTTTAGCCAGAATAAATAATAAAGTAAGTACCTATTGTATGTTAACGTTACGAAAACACACACAAAAAAAACATCAAACCAATAAAACTATTGTAGCATTTAATTGCTTATACGTATTACAGCGTTCATATTACCGCTGAATTCGTTGTTATTTTTTTCTTTTCTATAACTAAGATGAAATAAGTATTTTTAAATTTTGACTGTATTATTGTTATCCAACATTGTAAGTACCCATATAGACTGGGGGAAAAATATAATATAAATATGTTTTTTAGTTTACGACAAAGGTTATTGTTTGTTATTACTACTATTATTGTTAAATAAGTAAAATAAATGTAATTATTCATTTAATGTAATAAGTGTAACAATTGATTTATTAACAAATGTATATAAAACAATATAATAAATAATAACTATCTAACAAACGTTCACGTAATCTTACAGATCAAATTAAGACTTTATGGTTTGTTGGTAAATAAAATTTGTTGGAGGCATTAGTGTTGTTTTGATATTTGCGTTGATTTCCGTCTCGCTGTTCGCTCAGCTGTCTCCTGACAGATCTCGCATCTGTGTAAGAGCAGACTTGAAAGAAAAAAAAACGAAATACCGATCGCGCGTGTAAAGTAAGCGAAAATACATAAATTATTTTATTAAAAACGCGTCTGCACGAATCTGAATATAATAATTAAAAATTCTTTTGAATATAAATTAACGTTTACCAAAAATCTTAGGTTTTGTATTAATATTTCAAGAGGTCTTTGCGGAAATAAAAAGTTTTGAGGCAAAATCTTTTAATCGTGTTTTGTTTCTACACGTGTTTAGACAAAGATATGAAGAAATGTATATCTGATTTTCAGAATCGTAGGATCTTTCAGCCACCATTACATACAGGGTGGTGCTGTCAATGCGACAATAAATTAAAACATGGGCTATATTAGTTCATAGAAATGGTTTGCCACTTTCAAAAACATTTTATTCATTTGATAATTTCATGACATTTGTATGGAGTAATATAACATCGGCTGCAGTTTTTCATAGAAATGTCCAGAAATTATCAAATGAATAAGATGTTTTTGAAAGTGTCAAATCGTTTCTATGAACTAATATAGCCCATGTTTTAATTTATTGTTGCATTGACAGCACCCCGCTGTATAAAAGTGGGAATTTTTTCGAGGTATCCCATATATTGGAAGCAACCCTGGAGTAAACTTGCTTACTTGGGTGTCCTGGCCAGCCAGAACTCCTTAGTGTGGTCGCAATATGCCCTTTGCTGCCTGCCGTCCCACGTCACTGAATCCATTCGCCATTCAGGAGATATGTAAGGAGGGATCAGCTTTTGTAGCGTAATCTGGCGTAACAAAGGCATTATTTATTTATGTTATGGTAAATCTAGCAAGTTATCACACTTAATATGAAAGCAGCAAGGGCGTCGCCAAGGGGGGGCAGGAGGGGGCAGCTGCCCCCCCCTAGAGAACCAAAAATCAAAAAATGTAGCCAACAAAACTCCAACAAATTCACAAAGTATCAGAAAGAAATATTTTATAGACGGTTTTAAAATAAAACTTACAAGAATTTCATGTTATTGTGGTCTAGAAAATTAAGAAAACCCCCGAAACTTATGTTTATATTAACTGTCGTAAATTGTTTTTCTTCGATATTTCTAATATTTTAACAACAATGGTGTCAAGAGCTCCTGGCGCTCTATACATTGAACTTTGAACCGTTCTTATTACAATCACCATACAGTAGAGGTAATGCGCGGTTACTCTCGCTACAAATGTAAAGCTTCGATTATGCTCTTGAGTCTTTACTGTACCTAAAAATTTTATTTTTATACCAGTAAGGTGGCAATCAAGCATACGGCCCACCTGATTGTAAGCGGGCACCGTAGCCTATTGACGGTTGCAATTGTAACAGCAGGGGTATATAGGTATCACTTTCGCGTTGTCGTATAAAAACCTTTTCAAGCCCTTTTTGAAGAACCCCAGGCACACTTTTTATTATTCAACTACATGACAAACAAGCTAACAGCCCACCTGGTGGTAAGTAGTTCCCGCCGCCTATAGAAACCTGCAACAACAAGGAAAAAGAATCACTCGTTATTGCAGGTGCGTTGTCACGTCATCCGGAGGCCAAAGATCAAATGCCTTCCATGCCCAGTATCTACACTGGCTACCTCTCCCTTCAATCCGAAACACAGCGAACTGTTTCATGGCTGAAATAAGAAAGGCGGTGGTACTTGTTCGAGAAAACCTCTGTGGGGAGCTCATTTCACAGCCTGAGTGGGGTAATCGGGAGAAAGTTTCTCTGAAACCGTATAAGTACGCGACCACTGTGGTCCCTACGTGTGAGGATGAAATTCTCTGCCAATGGCGAGCGGCGCGAGGACAAAATGAGGCCTTGGGCATCATGTCGAATAATTCCTGAGAACACAACTCGTTATGCAATCGGCAGAACGTACATAAGGATGCAAAATCTCTCTTTTGATTAACAAGGAGGGTGGCGATTACGCCTATCGCTGAGCCCGGGAGGACGCTGACGATTTTGTGGGACTCCCGGGCAAACAATTCCGCCCTTCCTACTCAAATCTGCCACTAAAACCCTCTTCCATCATTATGGGGCGACACGCGAACAAACAAGCAGTCAACCCTGCCACACTGCGGTCATCCCGCACAACTGCAAGCCTCTTCCAACTCCACTCTATTAATATTTGACGGGCCGTGTTATACGGCGGTGAGCCCCCATGACATTCCACCTACGGCACCACTACAACAGGAGAAGCAAGTGGACGTAAAGTCTACTTCTTACCCGTGGCCGTCTGCGACTGATCGGGTCAGCTAAGGGCCACGACTCTCTGACCTAACTTGAGATATATACCACACCAAGCTTCTTGGATGCCAGCTTGACTTTATCCTTTAAATGACTGCGGAACTAAACGTCTCTACGGATATCCCGAATTCCCGATACTCTTAGACATCGAAAGGGGTGTGCTAAAAAACTTTGGAGCCACAATTAATGGGGTTTATTTAACTGTAAACGCGCAGACTTCAGTGGGGTTCAATCACCCTATTAGAGACTCTGATTAGAGAACTGACGGTCTCAGACACAAGTCGATCGAAACTTTTAGGGGTATTGGCACAAGCCGCATACTAGGTGTCACCAGTCTCATTACAATGCAGTCTGTCAATAGACAGTTTATCATTGATATGTATCAGATACTGTTAGGAGACAGCACCTAGCCTCGTGGGACGCCAGCATTGATGTCCATGCTATCCGAGAAACTGCCGTCAACGGCTCTTATGCACCTTCTGCACAAAAAGCTAGCGACCTATTTGCACAAGCCCTCAGACAGCCCGTAAGTTGGTAGCTCTGTGCCTTCGCTATATCTAGACTAACAATGAACACAGGTTCGCTTCCTCAATGGAGCACTCACAGGACATTTTGCCACCAATTACATGCTACACAAAATGAATTTTCCCCTGCACAACTTGTAGTGAAAGCCAGGAATTTATTTATTTATTTATTGCAACACAAGCAGATAGTTACCACAATTACACTATGTAGAGAGTTACAAGATTTGGACTAGGTACTAGCCTTAAATAGTGTTGACAGCATAACACAATTATGTTACAGTTAGGCAGAGCAATTAAAAATGATGGAGAGAAAAACTAATTACATTTTATGTAGTAAGATATAAAATAATTATAAAAAGAAGTGAAAAACTAGAAATTTTTATGCATAGAAACTAAGGTCCCAGAAAAACTTTTTGAATATTTGAGCGAAACAAACCATACCTGCTGAATATATCTATCTGAATAAAGATTTCAGGATCAGTGTTTAGTTTGTTATAAGAATAGCACATACGGTATAAGGGACTACGGCGAGCTCTTTGAATCGAGATGAAAACATCTGTTGTGTCAATGCGATGCCCTGGCTAGGATCAGAATGAGTCTTCTGGAAGTGGCGTATCCAAGGCCAGAAGACTATAGGCTCTTTAACCCTAAAGATATAGTGAAGTTTATGGCAGCTATATTCAGGACGTGGGAGGAGTAACGGCAGGGGTGGCATAAAAGATGGTCGAAGTGCATCGTGGCATAGTCACGGCCCAGTGATAAGATAAGATAAGATGTCTCACCTTGACTTTCAATGGCAAGGGCCCAACGGTGTGTGAAGTAGGTACCTATATTATAAGATCACCAGTAGATTGACTACTGCGAATGCCGTATTGTTGACGGTCGCTAATTAGTTCATATTTTTCTCATTCTTATTTCTTCTTTCTTTTTCTCATTTCTCTTTTTTCTCTTTTGGTGCAGGTATCTATAGGCAACGATAACCACTTACCACCAGGTGGGCCGTCAGCATGTTTGTCATCTAGTTGTATTAAAAAAAAGTTCTCCATATTAGCAACTTGCCCCCCCCTAGGCCATGGGCTGGCGACGCCCTTGGAAAGCAGTAAGGGCTGTGAGCAATCACTTATGTTTAATGACTGTGAACAAGTTAAACAGTTTGACATTTCGTCGGTGGGCTTTCAATACCTCGTATGTGCTTTTTGTTTATTTCACAGTATGGAAGAAAAAAGATAGTATCTTGGATATTTTTTTTCTTTGACTGAGCTTGTTTCGGATTTCTCCGGGCTGCTTAGTAAGAAAGAATCAGCGCAAAGAGCACGCTGGCTCGATATTTCAATTTTGCGACTTTTGTAAATACGCAGTATTGTAAACTGCTCTTACGCGGTCTTGCATGCCCACCGACGATTTGTCGGAACGTCAAACCGTTGTGATAAGGGTCATTTTCCAACGAGGACTCCCATTAGGAGTTTTATATCATGTAACTTTTTTCTGTCACAGCTGAGGGTACATAAGAATTCTAAATTCTAACATTACAAAATCATCTCGCCCCGGAACGCTTCCGCACCGCGCTCTGTGAGTTCTGACCTTTTTATTCTAAGTCATTGGTAGCTTAAAGTGATCAGAGTATTTGCGGACTCGTTCCCCGCCCCACGACACGTTTTTTTATCTTGGGTATTTTTTCAAGCATCTTTCTAAACAGTTACCTTTATACCTACTGGTAATGTTGTAAATGAGATTAAAAGTAACAAAGAAGAGTTTTTAAATATTCCATTTGGCTGTATCATTTAACTTCCCTTATTACTTATGAAGCTATGACTCCACGAAACCGAGGAGCTCGGTGGCGTATTGGTTTGAGCGCTCTGGTTTCGATCACGAAAACAAAGCAACTTTCGCCGTGGTCGGTCCCTGGATGGGTCAATCAAAGTTATAATCTTGAGTTCCTCCGTGCTTCGGAAGGCACGTTAAGCCGTTGGTCCCGGTTGTTACTGCAACCGCTTTAACCCACCAACCCGCATTGGGCCAGCGTGGTGGTGTTATGGCCCAAACTTCTCATGTGTTTCTGCCATGTAGGAAGGCCTGTGCCCAGCAGTGGGACGTACATAGGCTGGTGATTATTTATGACGAAACCATTATACCGGGTTAGCTGGCGCCAAAACCGGCGACAGAGGAGCACGAACGTTAAGGGCAGGATCGATGGTCGCGTTCAGGTTCATCTTGTCGAGGGTCGTAGTGTACATATAATCTACCAGCATCTCGCGAACGCTACTGCGAATCAAATAAATAGATACTAGATTGGTGACAATTTACTAGGTTTTAAACTCTCGCAAGACAGATACGAGTCGTTCGGTGGCAGAGTAGTTTAGAGAGCTCTGGTTTTGATTACCAAAACAAAGCAACTTTCGCCATAGTCGATGCCGCAATGGGTCAATCAAAATGTTGTAATCTTGAGCTTTTCCTTGCTGCGGAAGGCACGTTAAGCCGTTGGTACCGGTTGTTACAACCGCTTTAAACCACCAACCTGCTAGGGCCATAGTGGTGGTGTTATGGCCCATGTTTCTCCCATGTAGGAAAGCCTGTGCCCAGAAGTGAAACGCATTCAGGCTGGTGATGATGGTGTCTTTTTAGAAACGTGTATTTGGTAAAGGAATTGTACTTGTCATCAATGCCGTCCAGATCGATGGCTGGTGTCACGACCATGCGGGGACGGGTCTTCTGGACATGTTCTCGCAGACGATCCTCTGGTTCTTTCTAAAATAAAATATAAATATCATAAGCAGTTGCCGTAGTTCAGAACACTTGCGATTTCATAGGAATTCGTAATTCTTAGCAAATCAAAAACTGAGCAAACTAGCAAGTTATTAGTTTTATTATATCTTTTTAAAATAGCGTCCATTCACATCAATACATCGCTGCATCCGATGGAACCACTGAGAAAAGCCCTTTGCATTTATTTTCTATAGTCTTTCAGTGTTGCCATCGTATAATGCTGATGATACGCGATTACGTTGGTCATACATAACCTATACTTCAGCCAACTTAGTTAAAAAGTAATTGTAAACAAACCTCTGCCATTTTTGTATGAGTAATGAGCAAGAAAGACAGCGAGTGAAAGGGTCGAACCTATACAAAATGAATGTTTCGTTACCTTTTATTTGCTAAATTGACATAGTAGTTAAGGTTTCGATCAGCTGTTTGTGACTCGTTAATCCATTTAGGTACAATAAAGATATTATAGGCTAGGTAGGTACATATGCTACTTACAAACATTTTCTGAACCTTCCGCGGGTTCGTCTGCACTATGTCCTTTGGCTTATGCATCAGGTTGAACGATATTTTAGGTGTCTTCCAATCAGTGAGTGCATGAAGGTCCTTCAGGGGAGGAGGTCTGACCCTCAAGCATGGTGGTTTCTCCTTATACTTAGTTGTGGCTATTGGTCTGATTTCCCCATCGCGAAAGTCCGTACGCCCAGTTGTTTCGTAATTAAAAAGCATAGACTCCATACGCTTATCGCGCAAAGACATTTTAAAAATGACCAATTCAAAAATATTAATTACAAAAAAAAAATTCAAAAATTACATCCGTTAAGATACAAAACTTGTCAAAATATAAAATTGACAATGACATATGAATATCAAAAACTCACAATAAATCATTTTTGAGCTACCTTCTCTTTGGTTTTGAGGTTTAGGAAGTATCTTTCACAGAGAATGTAATCACTACATTATTATTTTTCTATGTCACTTATAAGTACCTAGATATAAATTAGAATCATCTGAGCTCGGAGAGTGATCAAAAAGGCTTATCTATTCCGTTTATCCATCGTAAAACAGCCACCCAATGTGGATATGGAAACGCTAGGGTGGATATTCGGAATTCACAAATTTTCTTCTGATTTTCTACCCAGCCTATCTACAGTCATTTACAGAAACATAGGTACTTATACAAACCCGGTCGAAGAAACTTTATGAACATTAATAGTAGATTATTAACCAAGGGGATAAAGCAGTGTCTTCTGTCGCGGGTGACGATTTATATCGCGAGCGTAACGAAGGACTCGAGGTTTACTCCCGAGCGTAGCGAGGGTGTTAAAAACTTAAATCACGATCGAAGCGAGGGATTTAAGACGAGTCCTGAGTGTAGCGAGGGATTTAAGGTCACCCAAGACTAGACTCTGGCCAATGAATTGTGTCACTCGTATTTTCAATGAAGTTTTTTTAGGGCAACACTCGAAATGTCATATTGACGTTTCATTTCTCATTCTTGTATTGAGTTTATTTTGTAGTTTTACTGTAAAATAATGTCGAATACAATAAAAAGTACTATTCGAAAGCTTGTATACACTATGATACATAAATACAAAGATATATAAAGTGAATTTAATCGGAAATCTGAAGAGAAAATTCGACATTTGGAGGAAATACGTTCGCTACAGGTTAGTTTATTGTTTTCAGGGCGTTATGGCTTGATACTTTTCTGGTTTCTGCCCACATCACCTACCTAATAAAATCCAATATTTTATAATATTCATGTTTATGGGTTATTTTCAGAAAGTGTATATGAAGAATTAAATCTCAAAATATTAATTCACTTAAAACTTAGAGAAGCCTGAAATGTTGCATGCAAGATCTGAAGAAGGTTTTCTGCCTGGTGCTTTAATAGTTTTCAGTGCAAAATCAAAATCAGCTCATTACCATGGCGACATAAATGCATAAAACTTCTTGAAATGGATAAGGGAATATCTACATAGCCTAACAAAGCCATGTGTAATTTTTATGTATAATGCAATGCAAGTTACCCTGTGAAACTAACAAACAAACCTCCCACAATGTCTAATAACAAAGGTGATATTTGGAAATGGTTAATAGAAAATAATGTATCATTCCAAGAGTACCCGTACAAATGTTATTGTGATTTGTTCATGACAACAGATGTATTTAGATTCTGACTTTGATTATGAATCATCCTGAACAACTTATTAAATATGCCTTATTTCAAATTTTATTTTATTTTATACCCGCCCATTACTTTTTATCCTCTTTTTTTCCACTGTTTTGACATTTAACCTGTAAGCGTCTATAATGACTAGTAGTAAGTGAATAGCTGGTAATTAATTACAATTAGGTATGCTATTCGAGGAGCTCGGTGGCGTATTGGTTTGAGCGCTCTGGTTTCGATACGAAAAACAAAGCAACTTTCGCCATGGTCGATCCTGGGATGGGTCAATCAAAGTTTGTGCTCATCAAATCTATTTTATCTATACCAAGGATGATATATCCATGAGTTATACCCATAATATATTAAGTCTACTCAAGTATAAGAAAAAGATATCACCTTGTGTTTTAATAACCATTAGAACATCTAAAAGAGTATTAAAATTATAAATGTTTATTTGTTTTTATTATTTAATTCTTTTTTTTTTAAATAGAACATTCCTAATGCACGCGCGTTTCACCATGTATAAAATGTTTAAAGCTAAAATAGGTTTCACTCGGCGTCATTGTGGCCGAGTATCTGATACCCGACGGTTTTTAAAACCCTAATAACTTTAAATACTCGTGAGGGAGCTCGGTGGGCTAGTGGTTTGAGCACTCTGGTTTCGATTACGGAAACAATTTAACTGTCGCCATGGCCTATCCCAGGATGGTATAATCAAAACAGTTTTGTTTTAGAATAGTAATTAGAACATTATGTATTTAATAAGGTAGGCATCCGTTTAAATAAATTATTTACATACTTAAAAAACGAAGTATCAAGACTATTTATTCCTTGCGAAATAAGTGTTTACAGCTAAAGATTTTTTAAAATTGCCGCTCTTTCTCAGTGACACGATTCACTGGCCAGAGTCTAAGACAGCTTTATCACCGAGGAAAATACTCTACTTTTCGTACCATGTGCGAAAAAATTAACACAATAATAATATGAGATAATCATTTATTAAAAATAATGACAATTAAAAGTAAAAGTTAACATTCGAAACATTGGTCCAATTATTGATAGAGAGAGTTACATTTTTGTTTGGTACACATTTATTGTTGATGAGTTGATTTGAGTATTTCTCTGTTCTTGCGTCTGAGGAACTTGCGTTTCATTGTAGATAGTACCTATACGTCGGAGATAGTGGTGGTGGTGCATCGTGAATTACGGACGAAGATTGTCCGATTGTCCTTTATATTATTTCTTCTTTTTATTTCTTTATAGACTAATATTTTTTTGTCGGAAAAGCAAAGGCATCAAGCTCATACGGCCTCGTCGGTTTTCGTAATTTTATTTAATAATCATAACTGAACAATAAATGCGTTATCCTTTTTCAAAAAGATGTATAATGCTTTATATACAAACTCAATGGTGTCAACACAGATGTAGTTCAGTATAAATTTCGGTAAGTATTCCTTAAATCACATTCTCCCCCTAGAGGATGAATGAAATTCAGTACAATTTTCTTTCCCTGTTTTTAAGAGATTAAAAATGACTATTGTTATGTTCGCTTTTTGTGGCATAGAATGTCACTTTTTTGAGCAAGTGGTACGAAAAATACTTTATATACATATTCTTGTTTAAAAATCAAAGATGAAAATAGTTTTGTGTACTTCCAGGATACACAATTAGGTCTACTCAATAATGAAATAAATGTTGGTCATTTTCTGGACATATTGCAAAATTTAAGGAATAGGTGGTACTACCAGCCCCGCCTCGGCTTAGCATGGGTGTACTCTTTTTTTATTTAATTTTAGTTAGTAGAGAAGTAAAATGTTATTTTTAGAAATACTGGATGCAAGGTTTTATCTAATTGATAATTTTATTCACACTGTATACTTAGTACTGTACAATCAGAAGTGAATTCCGATTATCGACCTTATGGTGCTGTTTTAGGGTGGATACACGGAATAAGCCATCAAATATATCAGTACTTTATTTTAACAATTACAAATAAAAAAAGCCTAGGCGTTTAAACACATCAAAAACATTAAAATGTGATCACATAAACCTTTAACAAGTGAAAGGCCAATCAAATGCCCTAGTACCTACTCCGGTGGAGTAGTAGTAATCCGCGTCTGGCCGAACATCAGGAGTTTCATCGTTGTTTTTCTTTATTTGTCATTGTTACAATAAAGTAGGCGATTAAATTAACGCATCAAAAACATTAAAATGCGATCACATAAACTTTTAACAAGTGAAACGCGACTTAAATTGAGGTTGCTATATGATTATGAACAGTGTTAAAAATGATTAGGTGTAAAATTACTATTCTAAATGTAACATTCCTTATGGAATGCCACAGGCCGAAGGTATTCCTTGTGGAATAGAACGGCGAGGTGTAGGAGGTATCTAATAAAATACACATTATAGAATAACATTTAAATACCTATTTATTACTTATAAAAATATCAAACTTAACAAAACTTCTTAGAAATCACAAGTAAATTCTACAGTCTAGCTACTAGGGGCCATCCAAATTACGTGGGGTTCGACGAAGTATGACAAGGGTTGGGAGGAATACAAATGGCGTGACCTAAAAATTTAATAATTTTTAGATGTAAAATTTCAAAATATGTGACGTCACACTATGAAGGGAGCAGTCTCACAAATGTGATCAGCTGGGACAAAACCGTGAAATTCGTGTGACGTACCTAATTTATGGATAGCCCCCTAAGTAATTAAATATATCATGTTAACATGTGTCCAAAGTCGTAAAGAATACGATTTTGAACGTTATTCATTCTTCGGTCTCGTCACATGCCTTGCATCTGAAATAAGTAATGAAATCAAAATATGGTTCGTTTTTAGAGTTGTAAGTACCTAATTACCTACCCACAACAACCTGTAAGATCACTGATTTAATTTTAAATCTTATATCCCATCTTGCTTTGTCGCATCGCAATATAAAGCGCCAGCCCGCCTAGCATGACCACCGAAACGCGATATGATACGATTGATAAAGCTATTTATAGCTTCGAACTGTCAAAAATCATTGGATATAACCGCCATCTTGAAATTTTATCGAAACTGCGAACTTGTATTATATATATACATGTTCGCGTTTTCGATAAAATTTCAAGATAGCGGTTATACCCAATAATTTTTGACAGTTCGAAGCGATAAATAGCTTTATCATATCGCGTTTTGGTGGTCATGCTAGGCGGGCTGGTAGAATTTCCGTTATTGGAATATCTTTAATGGGTTGCAAGCTCAGGCGACGTTATGATTTAGTCGATAGGTAAGGTGATAGATACGGATTCATTTGAAAAGTAGATTTTTCTGCTGCCCGTTATGGTATTCAGAGGTCCTAGACAAGATGCCTTTCGATAATCGCTAACGCTAAGTGGAAAATGTATGTGATTTGACATAAGCCCTCGATTGACTGTCGATTGTAAGTGTCAAATCCCATACATTTTCCATTTAGCGATAGCGATTGTCACATGGCATCTTGTCTAGGCCCTCTGATCGGGTAAGTGCATGTATTATAGGTATTTTCATTTCGAAGTCAAAGCAATGTAAAAGACAGATCACAGTTCGACAACATGTTGGTAGTTCTGGTTCACGCCGCCCCTTCTGAGTAGCGCTAGTGTACGACTATCCGCCGCGTTTCGTCTTTGCCGCAGAATTCAAGATATTAGAATCAAAACCATCAACCATCATCATCAGCCTATACGGGGTGGTGCTGTCAATCCGACAATAAATTTAAACATGGGCTATATTAGTTCACAGAAATGGTTTGCCACTTCCAAAAATATCGTATTCATTTGATAATTTCATGACATTTGTATGGAACAGTGTAGTGTTGGCAGCATTATTTCATACAAATGTCATGAAATTATCAAATGAATACGATATTTTTGAAAGTGGCAAACCATTTCTATGGACTAATATAGCCCATGTTTAAATTAATTGTCGCATTGACAGCACCACCCTGTATACGTCCTACTGTTTGGTCCGTAACACCACCACGCTGGCCTCAAAACTATGCTCAACATTAACTACCTAGGTACCAATTTTCTTCCATTTGCTACCGATGATAAAGTCAAGTTGACTAAAGATTTAAGATTTGGTTATTACAACCAGCTTACCTACTTAGGCAGCTCGAATGCAAGCCAGAACTCTCTAGAAGGATCGCAGTGGGTGCGCAGCTGCTTGTTGTCCCACTTCACCGTCTCCATTCGCCACTCGGGTGACACGAACGACGGTTGCAGTTTTCGTAGAGTTATCTGAATATACAACAACGATTTTTCATAACGAAGCAACTAAGTTTAACATTTCTATAAATTATCTAAACGCGCTACTTTGTCGAATGCCTATCCTTAAATCCGCCAGATCCTAATCTGCCTTGGCCCATCATCCAGTAGTGAAGAGTGGCTCAAGTTTATTTCTTATGATCTTAAAAATTTTGGACTTAAAACTAAGATGATTGCGCTTTAATTGGTCTATAAAAACCCTTGAACCTATAAATCACATAAACAGGAGGAAAATATTCACTCAATGGCCAGGTCACGATCTTTGTCCATGCAACCTACCAACGCATGACTTGTGCCCTTATTCACAGAATACATTATAGGAGTAGGAGCTACTGAAGGTAAATAATAGGCCTAGGGTCATCATCATCACCAGCTTTTATATTCGTCCCACTGCTGGCCCCAGGTCCGTCCTACATGGGAGAAACACATGAGGAGTTTGAGCCATAACACCACCACGCTGGCCCAATCAGGGTTGGTGTAAGATATAATCGAATCAAAACGTTTTGATCTTAGCTGCGGTCAACTGAAAAACTTAGATAGGTACGACAGCAGTGGCGCTGTTGTGAACTGTTGGAAACCACTGTTATGAATTTGTTAGCTAAACGCAACCATCATCGAAATGTTCGAATGTTGCGTTCGCAGAGTTAGGTACTATGAAGAAGACCTATTGGAAGTAGACTTGTGCAAAAGGTTTCGGGCTCTGACTGTCGGGCGTATGGTTGATCGCGTCGTCAATGAATCGGCTAGCGCGACTTTTGCTTGTCACAACTTATATTTTAGTCCTCAATTTTTTTTTATACAGAAAGCACGACAGATGACTTAACACGACCTGATGTGAAGCGGTAAGAAGAGTCCGTATGCGAAGACAACTAGTGCAGTTTAGACACTGCTCTAGCCGTCTCCACCTTGTTGGCTCTAAAGGTGCTTTATACGTTATACATCTTTTTTTTGAAGGAACCCATGTTATAGGAAGGAATAAAATTACTAACCTAAGGCTATAATATACAAATAAGTGATAGTAACAGGGTTTGCCGGCGCGGGGTGTTGTGGGAAGGGCGCTTGCACATTGACCCTACCGGCGACCGTCCCCCGCTGGCTGCGAGTCGCGTCGCTCGTGTACATGTCGTCACACAGGATCCTGCGTGCGCGAGGGTTCTCGATGTCGTCCATGCTCACTGCCGGCGTCAACACGAGCCGTGGTCTAGTCTTTACTACAAGTTCACGTTCTGCATCATCAGCAGTTGAATTTTCCTTCAACAGACATTGTTTTCTTAGGGTGTTATCAGACCAATCGATCAACGGCATTGGTCAACGTCCATCGAAGTTGATCGACTGGTCTGGTAGCTTTAATTGATCGACAGATACCTACAGTTCGACTCACCAATCGATCGATTGCCGGTCGATGCCACCGGTCGACGTTGATCGATTAACCCCGGCTATATTCCATCAGACCGATCGACGTCGACAATTCCATTCTACCTCTATCGATGCCGTCGATCGACGATCGATCGATTGGTTTGGTAACACCCTTAGATCAAAGGGGCGTGGTAAGGTTGGGGTTTGTACCTATATGATTGATTATTTTCAGTTATAGAAGTTGTATGATGTATGATGACAGTATCAAGTATAGCTGTGGCACTACGAAAGCCGCCTCTATTGCGAACGAAGTAAGGGCGTTCTCGATGTCAAACTGTTACGCTTGATGTGCTGTCGATTGTACATACCTAGGCGTAATGGCATGTTGCCTACTTACATATTTCTTCTTCGTATGCCAAGGATTAGTGGCGATTATAGGACGGTTTTTGTGTAGCAAATCAAACGGTATCGCCGCCGCCTTCCAATCGCTCATTGCGTGGATATCCTTCAAGGGGTTTAGACGGACCGCTATGGAAATAGGTTTCTCTCTATACTTAGTAGCTACTGGCGGTACGAAGTCCGCCATTCTGTAGTCTGTTAAATAAGTTGTTGAGTAATCGAAAAGCATATCTTCAAACTTGGTCTTTGCGTCAGGCATTTTGGGTGAAAAATTTGAGGTCTCCGTGATGTGAGAGCAGTTTTGTAAACGTCAAAGAGAATGTAATCACGACGACGTTTACAATTTACAATGTCTCCGCAATTTTTTTTTACCCTAAAACCCATTGACCTTCTTAGTCATTGCTGAAACCTCAGATCAATTAATAAAGCACTTAAAACACAATGGGCCTAATTCTGAAGTGTTTTAAGTACAGTATAACTCTTTCTCGCAATATGTAAAAGGAAAAAGATAGCAAGACAGATTTCATAGGAACCATAGACAATTTTAGACGGCATGTTACCAAGGTGCCTCCTTAACACTGCATTTTATCACGTTCAATAAGGTCGAAAATTGAACGCCCGTTTCTAAATGTCAAATCATATGACAGCCATCCTTTTCGTATTCAAATTGAGAGAAAGAGATGCACTGATCTTAAATTTAGACTTAGCATGTGTTCGCCAGAATGAGGGCCAATGATTTAACTTGTGACAGCACAGATTATTGATTATGGGGACAGTGGGCCTAATTCTGGGAACACACTTTAATTCTAAATTTAAGTACAGTATATCTCTTTCTCGCAATAAGTAATAGGAAAAAGATAGCAAGAATCTGTTTAGAGCTGTCACTTAAATTCAGATAGATTTCAAAAAAACCACAGACAATTTTAGACGGCATGTACGGAGGTGCCTCCTAAACACTGCATTTTAGCACGTTCAATAAGGTCGAAAATTGAATGCACGTTTCTAAATGTCAAATTATATGACAGCCATCCTTTTCTTCTTCTTCTTTTCTATGTGGCAATGTGAGCCATCCTTTTCGTATTCCTTTTGATAGAAAGAAATGCACTGAACTTAAATTTAGACTTAGCATGTGTTTACCAGAATTAGGGCCAGTATACAGATAATCAAAGAGTAACATAAAGCATTAAAATATATTTTTAAAATAATATTCTCTATGATATTTACATCAGCCCCCTTTTTCTCAACTGTCGGAAAGAATTCGAATTTCGGAAACTCTATGCCTGTCACTTTTTATCGCGCTGCGTCAAAGCGAGACGGCATGTGACTTGTCGAATCGAATCCGTGATCCGACAGTTGAGAATAAGGCGGCAGATACGCCAGAAACATAAATTAGCGGTTCGGCCACCAGGATCCACTGGCCTGATCCCCCAGGCGATTCTGGTGAACTTATGATTTTCTTTGGTGAACGTCTAATTTTTAACCTCACATTTTTTGGCTAAAGACGAGCTAAAGATAAAATTATCAATTTTAGATAATAAAAATACAAATTTATTTCAATAATTTAATTCACCAATAACTTACACCAAGAAATATAACATTTGGAAAAATAATACACGATAAAAATTATCACAAAATTGGGTGAGTAATAAAATTCGATAAAAAGTTAAAAGAATGTTTCCTTGGAATTATTAGGGCAGAATTGTTTACTAGTAATGGGCGAATACTGAAACGCTAGGTACTTAAAGTTTGGGTTAGTACCCTTTCATTGTAAATGTTAAAATTAATTTTTTTTTATATACAACATGATGACAAACAAGCTGACGGCCCACCTGATGGTAAGCGGTTACCGCCGCCTATAGACACCTGCAATAACAAGGAAAAATCACTTGATATTGCAGGTGCGTTGTCATCCTGGGGCCTAAGATGAAATGCCGTCCATGCCCAGTAATTACCAATTAGAAATTAATATTTTTATTTCGATCAGGTACTCTAAATTTACGTTGCCTTTGAGTATTCGCCCTTTAGTCTGGTGGAAGGCACAATTAATTACGCTTACATGATAATACTTAGTGTAAAAATTAAACATACGGCAGTTTAAACCCGTCCCATTGGTTTATGACCTAAACCATGAGCCCATAGAGAACTAAATGATGTAACTCAAAATTTTTGTTAATATTTAAAGGACTAGCCGGCTTCGAACTCCTGTGTAGAATCTCGGTTACGGAGTCATTAAGATAACGATGCATCAGTCTCGTAGCAACTAATGCAAAGATGTACAGATTTATTTCTTAAAAAAAATGCAACGCACAGTCAACAGAACGTCAAGCGTAACAGTTCGAGGTAGAGACTGACCTGACTCTGTACGTCATAATGGCGGCTTTTGTAGTGCAATTGTTACACTTTATGCACTGTCATCTGTACGTCGGCCTCATGTAAGCGTAATATCAAGCAAGTATATGTAGAAAACAACTTATAAAGCACCCAAGTGGATCCACCATCGCGTACCCATTATCTACAATCGAAACGAGATCATTACAACTTTTATTATTATAAAAAAATATTTTAAGTAGATATCTCTTTGTATTTACAAATTTCCTAGAAATTGGATCACAATAGAGCAACTTCTTAACTAAGTATTTATCTACATGATAGTGGTGATTCTGGAGACTCGTAAATTGTAATTGAGTTCGCAGTGGCTTCGTTCAATACATTTCAATGAGAAAAAGATAGATAAGAAAAGATTTAATGACATTAAGAAACTTTATTTCCATACATTTACAAAAAAGATTGTGGTAAGACTGTAACTTGATACAATTCTGAGCAAACAAAAGCTAGATTTTAATAAAATTTGTTTTAAAACTTTAGTGAAAGACCGATTTTCTCGCATGACGTCACCTAATCATTTGTCCTTTCTTGTTGGAAGGGAATGAAAAAGAAGCACTGAACTTAATTTCAATAGAGAACCTATCCAGGATTATCACCACTGAATACTTATAGACCGAAACCGAGCGAATCCCACAGGTCACCGGCGCTCGTAAGGCACCGCGAAAAATACAAACAAATACAGGGATATTCGCTTCTTATAATAAATCATGATTTTTGTGACTTATGGCACAAATTAGACAGGTCGATACAGATGGCCAGCTCCATATACAACGCGCGATAATATGCACACACTCGCGGATGTACGGCGGTCGTAAATTCAAAACAAAACAAAAGGATTCGTACGAATCCTGTAAATAACAAAAGAATTCGTACGAATTTTCGTACGAATTATTTTGTTTCGTTGTAAGCCTTGGATAAAATGGATGTGTTGCAGAATCATTCTCGCAGGATGTATTTTTAATAAAGTTATTGTTCTTTGCAGTAAGTAATTATAAAAGAGTAGAATTGCTTTTGAATTATTTGATTTTGATGGGCTTGTACTATTACTTAAAAAAAAAATATTGTGGTTTTGTCGGCGAAAATGCTCAGTCAGCACTAAGACTTCGAAGTAAGGTTTAGAGCATAACTATTAATGTAGATTTTTAAAATAGTACTACGAGTTTTATAGATATTTTAATATTTGATAATATTCATGAAAATGACTGTTGTATGAAGCTGGCCTTCTACATCAATCCATTTGTGCTGATATGTCTCCAAATGCATTAGACAATGTAAAAATAATTGACATAATTATAAAATAATTCTCTCGCACTATAGGTACCTATAAGATTACTATGTTGTAAGCATGAGCTGAGCCGAAAGGCCGAATACCACTCGGCCAAGTAACCGAGGCCTCTAAACGAATTTTAGTACTAGTAAAATAAACTTATATTTTGATTTATATCTTTTGGTTTAGAAGTCGAAATGATTTTGTTCGTGTAGAATTAATATACGAACAAAAATGTATTTGTTTGTGTAATAAAGATTATAATAAATACGTATAATATACAATTCCATGATGAATTCCTTAATAAATATCATATAACGATTTAATATACATAATTTTCTAATACACATTTATCTATACAATAGTTACAGCATTATTTCCATAGAAAATATCATGATATGAAATAGGAAGATTATGAACACATTTTCATGTTGATCTGAGAATATGACACTGGGTCCGATTCTGGTTACGGTCACCAAATCTAAGTTGGTAGACCGCAATACACATCCAAGTATAATATTATAGATTTGGAAGTTTAGATGTTCGTTACTCACTCACGCCAGAACGGCTGAACGGATTCGAATGAAAATTAGCACACACATAGATTATAATTTGGATTAAAACATAGGAGTATTTTCTCCCGGGAATAAATTTTAGGATATACATATTTTGAAGTAAAATCGACAGCACATCAAGCGTAACAGTTTGACCTTGAGACAGCCCTTATTACGTTCGTAATAGAGGCGGCTTTCGTAGTGCAACTGTTACACTTGATGTACTGTCGTGTGTACATTAAGGTCGAAAAGTCCTTTCTGATGTCAGGTCTCCATGATTTTGACATTTGACTTTTACATGCATACCGCAAAGAGAGACACACTGTAGGTAGGTACTTAAATTTAGAGTGTAATGTAGAATCAGACCCATGATTGCAAAGATCAGAGCAAAAATGTGACAGGTTGACTCAGTGGTTAATCCATTTGACTTAAAATCTAGAGAGCCGAGGTTCGATCCCAGCTTAGCCACTTACTCCACAAGTCAATCATAATATAATAGTATTGATAACTTATGGACAATATTTCATTAAAAAATACTCCTGCGCAACGTATAAGGCGCTTTTTGGTCTATGCTCTGCAAAGACTATCTTACATTAAATCGTAACATATTTACAAAATTACAATTAATAATAAACAATTTTTATAACAGGACGCAATTAAGGTTCTATAGTTTAAATATACAATATACAAAAAGGAATACTAAACTCAGCGTGACATTCATAATAATAATACAGGGTGGTGCCGTCAATACGACAATAAATTAAAACATGGGCTATATTAGTTCATAGACATGGTTTGCCACTTTCAAAAACATCTTATTCATTTGTTAATTTCATGACAGTTGTATGAAATACTATAACATTGGCAGCATTATTTCATAGAAATGTCATGAAATTATCAAATGAATAAGATGTTTTTTTTAAAAGTGGTAAACCTTTTCTATGAAATAATATAGCCCTTATTATTATTTATTGTCGTATTGACGACGCTACCTTGTATACATTCCTGGATTAGTAACACTGAAGTCACAGTGACATTAATTGAAATGAAATGACATATTATAGCAGCAACTAATGTCAAACCGAATGCTATCGAGATCGGAGTTACAAGCCCACTTCTCATTTAGAAGTTACACCGTAATTACTTACATTTGTTGATGAATCGGTTGTATTGACTTTTTTATTGCAAAAGAAAGAGATAGAAGTACACAACGTTATTTCATTATTAGATTACCAATTCATTTTCACGAAAATTAATGCCTAGTTAGTAAAATGTATATGTTGCTAGAAAACCCGAAGCAGATACACAAATAAGTTTATTAATTACTACTAATAGTTTCATACTCTGATGCCAGCAATTTTTACAGACAAATGCTATTCAATGTATAACAACACGCGATTATACCACAGAATACATAAATAGGGGCAGAAGGCGCTCTCCGCACAATCATTTAAATAGCGACTCTTGCAGTGACAGAATAAAGCGCAATTCAGGTCGCACAGCGCTATTGTAACTACCGATAAATTCACCTCTATGTTGCCTCTCTTCTATCGCGTATCTCATCTCTTTCCGACTGCAAATTATACGACATGTCGAGTTTCACAGTTATAACGCGGAGTGAGATCGGCCTGATTAATTAGGTATATGTATAAGAGTAAAGTTTTACAAAATAATACACATAATTACAATAACACCTTACCTAAAAAAACTTTTTGTAAGTTTATAGAGTAAAAAACAATTTATTTTCGTAGAAGAGTAATCTCCAGGCGGCCATTGTCTCAGACATAGTTCCTACAATAAATTCATAGAGTATATACGTGCTTTTTAAATATGATTTTCTATCAATTTATAAAATATACACATCGCTGTTTTGTATATCTGGAATACAATTCTGGTTCTAAAGAAATATTTTTAGGCAAAATATAAAAGTTCATTAACAAAATTACATATTACTCTTTTACTTAAAAACTTTATGATTTTTTCAAAGTTAAAATATAGATTTCTAAAACATCACTATTTTAAAAATAATATTACTGTGGCTGTAAGTGTGCTCGTATGTGCCAGTGCCCAGTTGATTGTCACGAAACTGGAAACGTGCTTATTTATATGAATTGTTTACGATGTTCTCAACCTAAAAAAATCTCGGACCACTGCAAATTCATCATCTTGTATTATTCTAGGATGAATCCTAACATAGCATTACTTTAAAAGATTCAAGTTGACAGAAGTATCTCTGAATCTAAATCAAAGGCTTAATTTTTTAATTCGATTTGTGATTATCTTTCAAATATATCCATTACTGATTTGTTTTATGATTATTCAAAACCAGCGAGGATCTTTTGTTTAAACGAAAAACGTGTTGCAGTACTGAAGAAAATTTGAGTCATTTTTCAATGGACACTATGGCAAAAGTATTTGGTTATGCTATTGAAAAAATGTTAAGTAGTAAGCAACATTAAAAATGTATTAAAAAAATTGATAAGAAAAGTTTTCGTATCTCTGTTATGTTAGTTATAGATTCAGGTAGGTACATCTATTACAAAACGTATATCCAATCAAATTATTGAAATTAAGATACCGACTTCAATAGGAGCTGAGATTATAAATTTAGAATCAGTTTTTTGCATTGTGTTGGCTGTCTGATTATTCTTGGGAGACTAACGGCAAGTTTTGAGATTGAGAAACACTTTTGAGTGTTGTTGGTTCGAACCAATTCGACGTAAATGACAGTTAACAGAATAAAAAAACAATAACTTGTAGGGAAGTTACTACTTATGATGTCATTATAACTCGGAATACAAAAGTTATTGGTATTAAAGGGCTGCTTGCCAGAGTGCCTGGCCACGTCAGATAATCTCTTCAGCGTAAACGAAACACACGAAGTTCAATATTAAAATGCAGACCTACAAAAAAAATTGTTACATCCGGCTGACGCGAAGGTTGGCGAAAAATGGAACGCTCGGAAAGGTATGCCCTGACGCAGGTAACTCACTGATAGCGGCCGCGTGCACTTGTTATATAGATAAGGTCGCAAAATTAGAAATATATCATCGATAAGACGTATTTTTTTTATTGAGTGTTGGATAGCCAACATTTTACAAATGCATTGCTTTAGCTTATGACGTCGTATTGCCATTTCGTACAGTGTCCGAAAGCAATATCGTTTACGCGCGTAATTTATGGGCGATGACAACTTTGAATGCATTCGTAGGCGGAACGAATTGTCAGTATGACATCATAAGCCATATGACGTATACCATTTATAGTAATTTTGAAAGCAATAGGTGAGTACATTTAGGCGGTAGGATCGCGTGTCGACAAAAAGCGGATAAGGTAAGGTATCTTAAACTTTGAATGGTATTTTTATCTCACTAGCGACCTGAGTAACCGGACTTAAGTCTTCTTATAAGATCGCATAATAACAGCCTGCCACCTATTACTATATATTTACACTTGATTTAAGAATATTACAGCAAAATTTGTAAACCAGTACTTTGTAGCGGTAAAATGTATAGATATAGACTAAATTAAAATACAATGTAGCAACACTGCGCAGCACTGTGTTGCCAGTTTAAGAGGTACGTTGGCCAATTGCTTGTTTTGTATATGTCAATCGGGGATGTTAAACTCCGCCCAGATCGGGCAGAAGGGGGAGGCCGGCCCACCCCAGGACCACCCGCGGGGGATAGCTAGGTGGCTAAGCCCTGATTTTATTGCGCCGGAGTGTCCATTGAAAGCGGTTCTCCTCTTTGGATGTAATATGGATGTCAAACCTTTGTGGTTGTGGTCGACCGTTGTGGAGATCTCTTCGTTTAGCAACGAGTGGAATGCTTCGAGAGCTGTGGAGGAAAATATTTTTTGTTAAAAAAAATTGTAACATTGCTATTTAAAAAAATACAATATATTTATCACATTTTAATGTTTTTTGATGCCTACTTTATTGTTCTTTCGGATCATTAGAGGTTTTAACTTCAATGAGTGGTCAGATAAACATTGCTATAAAAACGTTTGAAAAAGGAAAGTAAGCGCTGAAGAAATTAGTAGGTTATACCTAGTGCTCCGGTGGCGTAGTGGTAATCGCGTCTGGCCCGAAATTAGGAGACGCGGGTTCGAGTCCGGAAAGGAGCATATATGTTTTCATCGTTTTCTTTCTTTATTTGTAATTGTTACATTATATTAAATAAAAAAGTACGTTTCCTAGGCACTGAGACGTAGTTTCCCCAAATGCTCGGTAACGCATTACGCATTCTATATATCTTTTGTCTATCTAGTACACGTTTCTCCAAATTCTTATTTATGACGACTGAGTGTAGTATTTTGATACTGAGCTTAATCCCTTATCTAGACTTGACGAAAGCGATGAGTATCACATAGATACTGTCGTCCACACTTAAAATGTAGCACTTTTACAGTGTGATTCTACTTATCTTTTGCTGTACAAAGGACAAGTATAATTGGCCAGTTTCAGAATAAATGCAAGCTATCCTGGAGACTCGTAAAAGAACAGAAGGATGGAGGATTCGATTTTTTTATATCGGTCATCGCCAAGATTCTGCGATAAGCGACAAGTGTGAGACTACAATGTACCGTTATATCGGTTTAATTACAATAATCTTTTATGATTGTTGCTAAGTTGAGCTCGTCACAAATTATCGATAATTTTAATTATCTACAAGGCATTCCAAATACTAGGAACTGATGATAAACATGATACATATTACCGATCAAAAGTTGATATTTACATCATTAGAATACCGTTTTTGTAAATTTAGAAAAACCCGCGGTTGATTTTTATTCGTTACACTCCCGACAATTGAATAGTGAACAAACTGTTAACATATTTATAAAATCAGCGTTCTCGAAAATGCGAGTCCTTAACATGTTAATTTGGTAAGCCGCGTAAGACTTCTCGGAGCATTGTGACAAATTGAAATCTCATTGTGTCTGGAATGTTTGGCTTGACAGGTTCACACTTTGTTTGAAGTTGGTTTGTTTCACCACGTTCGTGCCGAATATTACTGCAATAGGCTAGTTGACAACTTTTTATTTATTTCATAAATAAGAAGTTTATAACTCTGACAGAAATATTGCAAAAGAAATAGTAGGTCTAAGATCAATAGTTTCTCAGATATAGTGGTTTGTTTAATATGTTGCGGCGCAACGTCCAAAAACGCTCCATAGAAAATCTACGGAACAGGTGACGTCACATGTTCCCATATTACTACATACTAAGAAATGTATGGGCGTACTGACAAAATTAATAATAACTATGTATTAAGTGTGTTTTTAGTAATGGTTGTCGTAATAATAGTTGTGTTAATTGATGTCAGCAATCTAATATCATTACCATTTTAGATAAATATTTTTTTTAAAAAAATTACCAAATTTTTAAAACAGTACAACTTCGGTAATATTCCATATATTTTAAGTTTGAATTGTTTTTATGGGTAACATTTGCGTATATTTTTCGAATTTGTGAAAAATAGCGCCATATTCAAACTTAGGCAACATCCCAATTGTTTTTATCACGCCGCCGCCAATAAAAACAGTTGCAGTAATAATCGGGACCAGCGGATCGTGTCATCCGAACCACAGAGATGTTAATACCGCAAAAGAGATGTTCCAAAAATGCATAGAGACCCGGCCAGGTCTATGTGCACTATACTGAAAAATAGGTAAAAATATGCAAAACAGTTTTCAATTGTCCGTTTTCTTTTTATTTGCTTTGTTGCGTGGTACAAAACAAGAACTTTTATAGAAAAAACTCCAACACAGCCACTGCAACACAGCCAAATATTCATTATGGCGTCTATGTCACTTTGGTGACGTTTAGTTGACTTCTTTGCCGCCTGCCATATTGCCGTATTGAATACGGTGAAATCGACGACAAATTTCAACTTTGCAAACAAACTATGAATGAAAACGATATATTAGTATTTTTCCTGGATTCAGGGGATTCCTCAATTTTTGAGATAGTGTACATATACCTGGCTGCTGGCAGGATATAAGACATCTCCTTTGACGCGATCCTTCCGGGATCAAACAAGGCCAAATTTGCTGTTTTCGTAAGCGAAACCTGTGGCCACTTCACACTCTCTTTGTCTTCTACACGTATGGGAAGTTGCTTAACACTAGAAGATACCTTGTCTCACCAGCTTTTGCGTTCATATTCATAGCAACTCTTATTGGTCGAGCGCACAGACCACAGCACATCAAGTGTAACAGTTGCAGTACGAAAGCCGCCCCTAATACAAACGGAGTAAGGGCGATCTCATTGAAGGGCTACCTACGTGGGATCCGGGTAGCCTCCTTGGAGGTGTTTGGCGACATCGAGGCGATGGGTGCCTTCCTGGGGGATGGAGGATGGCTGGAATGAACCAGCCCAGACCCTCCGACGCAAAACAGGCGCATCAGTCGTCGATTTGCGGAAACAGCCCGTACGAAAGAAGAAGAAAGAAGGGCGGTCTCAAGATCAAACTTTTACGATTGATGTCATGTCGACTGTAGGTACTAAAATGTTGAGCTACGTCCGAGTTTGAGACAAAAGTTACCTATATGGTGAATGCCAGGAATCAATGATGCATCTCTTGTGTCATTGTGATGCCCTGGCTAGAACCAGAATGAGCCTTCTGGAAGTGGCATATCCAAAGCCAGAAGCCTACAGGCTCTTTCTGCCTAAAGATAAAGTAAGGCTAATGGCGTCTTTATTCTGGACACAGAAAGAGAAAACGCAGGGGAGGCACAAAAGATCTCAATGGGTCGAAGTGCACTGGGACTTAGTCATGGCCACACTATAAGATAAGATAATATACCTAATACGTTGTCCCAGCTCCTGAACTCCCCGAGGAACGCCAGCTGGAACCCTGACGAGGTGGCCAGCTCGGCCGCTCGCAGCAGACGATGCCGCTCCTGTTCGGTCAGGGAGCCTCGGCATAGCACGTTCACCAGAATCACTGGTCTACCGCATATTAGAAACGCTGAAACAATTATATACAACTCATTAGTATCCTGAACATTTGCAGTACCTAGTAGCTTCATTTTAGTTTAACATACTAAATAGATCACCCATAAAACTAGATAAACCTATTTTAGTAACAACACTGCTAAACAACAAAAAAATGTCAATAAAAACACTAAACTGGTTTTTTCGCCGATTTTTTTACTTTCCTTCATAATTACAGAATAAACATAAAGGACATTTTTCATATCCGGCTAGGTATATGTACAGTATCACAAAAATCAAGAAAAATCTCCTGAATCTGCGAAAAATCGTTTTCTTGTGTTTGCACAAAAGTTGAAAATTTTCATAATTTCACCGTTATTCAATAAGGCATTAGGGCGGGCGACATAGAAGAAAAATAAACGTCACCGAAGTGAGATAGGCGCTATGATGAACATTTTTGTTTTGTACCACGCAACAAAGCAAATAATCTTTTGGTGGTAGGCCCGTATGAAGGGTCGTCTGGGTAGGTACCACCGCCTTTCTTATTTCAACCGTGAAACAGTTCAGTGTTTCGGATTAAAGGGAAAGGTAGCCAATGTAATTACTGGGCATGGACGGCATTTCATCTTAGGCCTCAGGATGACAACGCACCTGCCATATCAAGTAATTTTTCCTTGTTATTGCAGGTGTCATAGGCGGCGGTGACCGCTTACCATCAGGTGGGCCGTCAGCTTGTTTGTCATCTAGTTGTATAAAAAAAATAAGAAAATTGACAGTTGTACACTGTTTTGCATATTTTTACCTACTTTTCAATATAGTTTATATAGATCTGGCCGGGTCTCCTTACATTTTGAAAAATCTCTTTTTTTCCAATTGTACTTTTTTATGCTTAGCTACATATGATTCGTTAGACGTTTAACGATAGATATAAAATAATAAAGTAACCTCTAACTAAGCGAGAGGTTAAATCTGGCAGTGGTTTGATTTGAGCTGAAATTACTATTTATCAAAATATATACAGAATTCTAAAAGTGGTATTTTAAAAAGTATAACTGATATCAGTAGATATTGCATCGTTAGTAAATAGGTAGCTTGCAATAGGGTTTGCAAAAACATGCCGATTGTCCTGACTACATAATCAAAGACTATTGTATTTTTCGAGTGGACGATAAGGTACGATATTACAATCACGTTTCATGCAGCATGCGGCGATAACACGTTTTTGTAATGAATGGACTAAACCGAGGAAAGAAAGGCATCAAAATAATTAGAGATTATTTAAAAAGAAGCCATGTAGTTAGATTATATTATATTCCTTGCCAGTAGTCTTTGTGGACGTCATTTTGATATACTAGTTAGTGGCTAAAAATAGGTCGTAATATTAAAATTTCTAACGTTATGTAAGTTTTAAAAATAGCTAGCTAATTCGATATGCTAGGTCGTCGAGGTCGATAGTCTAGATAGTCGAGGCACCAACTAACCTTTTTCGGGACAGAAAAAGATTTTATATCCACTCCGGAGCGAAGAGTGACCGTAACGGGGATATGTTAGATTCTCCAAATTCTAGCAACCTAACTAAAAAACAGTCCGTTTACCCTTAATAGACCAACCCCTTTATGGGCCGTTTACCCTATACATTCCTTATATCGGCGCGTCTGGTCGTGGACCTACGTAGTCGTCCGAATAAATAAACATGCTGCGGTCGGACGCCAACGCCCATGCATGGGATGTATACGGCGGATAGATTTGTGCTTCGAGAGGATTCAGACATCTAGCCAGCCTCTATTCTATCTAGCGTATCCACTGGCGCGCCAACAATGATAGCTTTGACTATGGTCACCAGCGAGAGGTAGGTCCCAATCCCAATTGACGCAATAATGACACTTCTATCACAGATTAGATCTTCTGTGGTCAACCCACGCAGAAGACAGACAGCGTTTATTGTACTGCATCATTGTCATCACTGCACTCTTGAGGCACTAACTAAATTATTACAACTTGGTCAAGTGTATGGTAGAGATATAATAAACCAAAATAAATCATGCGTTAGGCATATCCAAAACCAGAAAAATGCAGGCCCGTTCTGCACACTCGTACAGTAGGGCTAAATGCAGCTTTCATCCACGGCAGAGGAGTAAAAGCGAAGAGGCACAAAAGATATCAAAATGTCGATGTGCTTCGATGAAGTCATAGCACCGTCCATATGATAAGATTGATAAGCACCAATTATGTGCTCTAAATAAATACGTAGCCTACTTACGTACGTAATATTGAAAGGTTAAGTGGAAAAAAGGTTTTTACACTTAGAATACCTTTCAATATTTGTATCGCTAAGAACTTTTATAACTAGATTCAAAGTGCAAAGAATTGAGATTAGTAAAACAAGTGAGCTAAAAACAAATTGGCTGCTCCATTATAATATGAACACATCATTGTAAATAAAGTTACTTCCATTGAATTACCAACAAATATCCTACCGTATATAAAAAAGGCAATGATCCTTGCACGAAGATCACCTCCGTTCGCCAAATAATCAATCTGGACTGACCTTTCCAATTTCAATGATACAGTCGAGACTATTACGTTAAAGGAAATTAACCCTTGTGCTCTTTCAGGTAGAGTTCTAACGATATGCACCGGTTTTTTGCATATGTTAATATAATTATCACTTGTAAATGCAGACGGTCGATTTCCATAATTGTTGGACGTACTGCCGTATTGGCTATGATTGTTTATGGCCGCTTGAATGTAGAGTACTACCTACTGTTTTATTTAAGAAATGAAGAAAGACTGTTAATGTTAAGTGAGCTATCGCATCGCACGCTGGCGCAATTAAAAAAAAATGAGCTTAGTTGACTTCAGTGAGTTCACGTCATATTCATTGACTTCATACAAATAAAAGTTTTTCAATGCCGCGCATTCTGATCGAGAACCTAATCAGTACCCCTGACTAATAAGCCAAAGGTACCGAACCTTATCAACCCGCATAGGGCCAAACTGGCATCCCGAGCCGAAAGCTTGCGAGAGTTTGTTTGTTTGTCTTGGATGTCAATAAACATGCTCTGTCGAGGGTATTGGGCGAGCCAGGCCCTAGGCTGGGATGGGTTGGTGTTTTGGGTGCGCTGGGTTTGTGTTTTCAAAAAACTGCCTACTACTATGATAATCCGAGTATGTCGCTAAGCCCCGTCACCTCCGAATCCCCATGGGTTGTAAAGTCGCGTGGTTTGTTCGAATTGTTCGTCCGAGTTGTCTGTTAGGGACCATCGATAGAGCCAGGCAAAGGGTGCCTTTGCGTGCGACACTGGGCTCTCCGGTCCTCGGATCCACCCCTCATCATCATCATGCTCACAGTGGGGTGCGAGAGTGGTGGGACCTTTCCTCACCACTTTACACCCCAACCGTTACTTATTCGTTGTGTCACTAATGGACGGGGTGTGACGACCTTCAAGGTTGTGGGCATGTGGCGGCGCGATAGTGTAGGAGACTGGGGGACTGCACTAGGGGCTGCCTTGTACGTCTCCTCATAGGGGGAATGTACCCCATCCCTGCGAGGAGTGGCAGTAACTAGAGATGATCGTGCTGCAGGACCAGATGTGGACGACTAACAAGTTCCGTGGACCCAGTCCTAACGAGCAGCCTGCTGAAGGCAGAAGGACGGTTTTTAGTGGGTAGGGCCGTCGCATCAGTATCTTCGCGGCGAAGGAGTCTTAGATAACCTCGACGACGCCTACAGGCTCCAAGGTGTGCATAAAGCACTTTCCGACCGAAAAATATAAGTGCCAAAGGGGTACGCCCAGCAGTGGGACGAATAATTTTAAATAGGCATATTTTGATCATGATGATAATAGCCATTAAGCAAGCACCTATCATAAAATAGATTGAAGCCATATTTTTAAAAAAAATATTAATCCTTGAAACAAGTTGCGATAGGTTTCAAGACTTGTACCTACAGTTCTACCTACTGAGTGTTCATTTCACAACTTGTAAGGGGCTTATGTGTCTCTTTTAAGTTGAGATTTAATGAAAAGTTTTATTTGTAAAACATAACATTGCTTGTCTTATTATTATTAGATAAGTATAAAAAGTGGTAAATCTTTATTGACACAATTTATGTGCACGTGGTGGTAATGATTCACTAAATAGCCTTTGTGGCCAGTTAAGACTCAATGATGACATCTTGTTTGTGTCACCACTACCTTATTAAGTTCATTCATCTTTTAGAAGTAGGCATACAACTTAAACGTCTGTATAGGAGAATGCCCATTTAGTTGGGGAAGTTGGGCCCCTATGAAAAATTGGCGCAACAATTTTTCAAAGATTTTTGTTTCATATTATAGAAAAAATATTCTATTTTTATAATCTGAAAAAAGTTTTTTTTCCAAGAACGATTACCAGATATCTACTTGATATTTCGTTATAATTGAGGTTATATTATTTAACAACTGACTTGTTAAGCGCCCTCTAGGGATGTCATAGGTAGAGCCACTTTCCTTAGAAATTGTATATACCTACATAATACTAACAAAAACAATTTTCAATCCTAGGGTCCGAAAAATAGTACAATTTATGTAATGGAACTACGAGAAATATGGCAATTTTATTTCATTGAGGAACATTGCCCAAACCGAGGCCTAAGTTTGGGCAATCTCCTTTGAACTCTAAGCTACAGTAAAAATAGTAACATGTGTGTTCGGGAGATTCCGGCTATCTGATTTCATGACTGGTTAGCAATAGCAAATACAATCACATCTAAACAAAAAAAAATTGCATATCGATTTTCATAAAATGCATTGCTTTAATTTGCTCCACACATTAAACATGTAACCGAGCGAGACGTTTTTGTTGTTCGAGTGTTCACAATAATGCTGCACGAAATACGTCTGTTTAATGCAGACGTAGAATATTTTATGTTGTATTGAAATAAGTCCGACATGGTTTACTAAAATTACTAATAAATTATAAATAATTTTGTTACTATACCTAATCCATGCTTTCCTGTTTACCAGTGTTCGAAAACGTTTATATTTAGCGGAGATGAACACTGCTTTTGCTATTTTATCTATAAATAAATTTGCTAAATATTCGTACCTATTCTATAGTCACGACGGCATCACACGGCGCGTATTTGATTCTTATTAGAACAGATTGAAGTATCAATGACAAAATATTTAACATGATTTGCAATGGTGTGTACAGTGCTCAAAAATTAAATTCAAGTATAATTATAACCGATCGAATGAGGAAGTTACCAAAACTGAAAATCATGTAACAATTAAAAATAAAGAAAGAAAACGATGAAAAAATTATCCAATATTATCCGCGTCTGGCCGGACCCCAGGAGCCGCGGGTTCTATTCTCGCCTGGAGCATATAATTTTTGCATCCCTTTTTCACTGTTTTATGTGTAATTGTTACAATAAAGTAGGCGTTTTTAACGCACAACGTCAAATATAAATGTGATCATGCATGTTATTCCTATTTTGCACATGTAGATTTCGGTCCGAGGCACGGCACACAACCATCCCGTTCCGAACGATCGAGAGTTGCAACTACATATTTAAACATCAAATTGTACATTCTTAACTTTATTATAAAATTATTATAAATGTTTGAAAAACATATTTACCTACATATAAAAATATCATATATGTGGGCTAGACTAAAAATTGTATAGCGTTATCTTTCTCGCAAAAATAGATCGCTTCGATCTTAAGTCAAGGTTAAATAAGAATCGGATTGAAACATCAGTCCTTTCCTTTCTTGTCGTATTGGATTGAAAGTAAGGCGGTGTACTTATAGTTAGTTATAGAGAACTACTACAGCATTATGTCCATAACTCTCTTCGAATATACACCTGCCCCTTTATTCTAAACTGTAGGAACTACTAGGAACGATCCTACAGTTGGATTTAATACGAAAAGTCACACCCCGTCTCGCTTTGCCGCACGGCGTTAAAAAGTAACAGGCATAGAGTTCTATGATATGGCTATATTCGAATATTTTCCGAAGGTTGAGAATAAGGGGTCTGGCCGCGATCTTTACGATTATTAGCTGTTACGACCAGGGCGTGTACCGAACTGCTCGGGAAAACCGGAAAAACCCAAAAATTCAAGTCACGATTTCTCTTTCAGCCTATTTCATTTCGATACTATCGCGTGCCTAACTAAACCACTAAGCTAAGTAATGATTCAGCTTCAAAGCAGCTAAGATATGCCACTTACTTAAGGCCCTAGAGACCTTTTATGAAACGGAGTTTCACTTTTCAACTGTCTCTTTTATTTACCTACCTACTAAGTAATTAAATAAAATTCTTAAAAGTGAGTATAATTTTAAATGGAAGTTGAAAGTTAAATCCACAATATATTGAAACCAAACTTACTTAGAGAAAATGTTGAAAATTATTAAATTCCTAACCTAACAGGCAGGCAACTGCCTACTTTGGACTCCAGTCTCCCACTAGCATAGTTAGTTGATATGATACAACTGTTAATAGATTAAAAATTAAATTGTTGTGTTACCTATGTTTGTGGTGAGAAAATAAAATAAAATTATTATTATTATAAATAGGTACAGTTAAACAGATCTTAACAGTATCTTTCATGAATTAGGTGAGAGAGGGTAGAGCATACTTAAATATTAGTTTATTAAATTCCAAAACAGGTACCTACAGTTGAAAAGATCTTTTAAGTGTTTTTTAAGATAACAAGTCTTGATACACTTAACCGGTGCCATCATGATTACATCACAACACAATCTTACAATAAAAAAAGGATTATCAGTGTCTTTCTTTGTTCAAATTACTGATTTTTATGCACCTCCTTATGGTAAATTTTATGTTTTTATGGATGTGGCTGAATATTTTTTATGTAAAGGAAGAGAGTTTCAGATATAGTGAAAGCAGTGTTTATTATCTGTGATTCTTTGTTCAGTGGGCGACCTTGACTGTAAAAAATATTTATTAATGCTATGTGAAAAACGCCTAGCTGTACTCAATCATAAATAACTAAGTAATATTATTGATACGCCTTTTACTATGTATTTAAATTATGTTGATTTAATGAATTATTAATGAGTAATCAAACTATTTCAGTTGCAGTAACACAAAGATATTGTTGGCTAATCCCTTATCTACGCAACGCAGACGTACAAAGTACAATGTTAATGTTTCATTGTATTATTAACTTTATACTTAACAACAGGCAGAGTACATATTGAAACAGTACAAAAATAGATGGAAATCTATGGTTTTAATTAGTCATACGTTAACAATAGTTTACAAACAATACATTACAGTGGTTAACTAAACAACAATTTTGTTATTGTGTAGTAAGATTATTAATTCCTTCTCTGTGCCTGTTGCCATGCAAATAATTTTAAAAATAAAGAGAATGGAAAGAATACTATTTTAGTAATAATAATATTATTGACGACCGGCTGGCCGAGTGGTATGTGCCCCTTGCTATACAGGCTATTCGGTCGGGGGTCCCGGGTTTAAATCCTGGTGGGAGCAAATATTTGCATGATAAGTACGAGCATTTGTTCACTAGTCATGGATGTTTATGAGTGTGTGAGTGTATAAATATTATATTATTAAGATTTTGTTTAAAAGTCATAAAATTCAAAGTTTGTTTCATCCAAAAACTGTACATAAAAGCATTTTAATTATGTCGATTTCTCAATGAAACCAATTACGAACATTTATCCTCGCTACAATATTTTTCAGAGGAATTGTTTTTAATTTTTATAGATAACAATCATGCATGTTCGATATGACCTAAGTCACAAAGGAATAAAATTACACAAACCAAAATCGTCGTTATTGCCTGCTTCTGATTACACGCCTGAAATATTGAATGCTATTGACACGATTTTGTGAACTTAGTTGCATGTATGTAGAGCAGGCTACTATTGTTGAAAGATGGCCTTAGTTAGTATGCCAATAAGGCTACAAGAGCAATTAGTATGTTTCAGGAGGTAGATATTATCATTCAATAGTTGTCAACTTTTTTTTAGAAATATTTCAAAAGTAATCTTATGTTTAAAATCAATAGTTTCACAGATACAGTGGTATGTTTGATAAGTTGCATTGCAGCACATCATCTGAAAACGCTCCATAAAAAATCTGCGGAACAGATGACGCCACATGTTGCTTTTTTACTAAAAATGTGTATTGACCAAATTATCTATTATAACTGTAATATGTATGTTATTTAGCAATCTAATATAATTATAATTTTTGATAAATATTGGATAAAAAAATTCACCATTTTTATAATTTTTCTAAACCGTATAATTTTAACAGTATTCCATAACTTTTAAGTTTGATTTGTGTATATGGATAACAGTTGCGTATATTTTCCGAATTTGTGAAAAATAGCGAAATATTCAAACTTAGGCAACATCCCCTATTCTGCGGTAGGTACATACAAAGTTTGAGGTTCCATTTATGGGAACCAATTGACCGGCAAGTACATGATTGGAGTTAATTATGCAGATTTATGATTTGTAATTGTTATTCACTCTATCTCTGAGATCGGAAATTGTATTGTGAAACCTTGAGTTAAAGAATATAAATAAGTAGCTGTATTTTAGTTTAGGTACTTTAGGTACTGAATTGTTACAATCATCTTCTACGAAGGAATAAGCAGCTCTTGGTAATTATACCTACAACTTCCCATTAAAAAACAGAAGTAATTTACCTAAAACACGAAATCGACTCGCGATTTGATGTTGCATGAACGAGGAAAAATAGAATAACGCTGCTAACGTGTAGTACTGTAAGTAAACCGCGCTACTACACACACATAAATGTTAATTTTACCATTTCGCATTTTTTTTTTATTATAAATAAGTAGTATAATTAATAAATCTTAAGCGACTGTATATACAATTAACATCCAGTACATGCCTTTTAATGATTTAGTCAGTACAGTAAATGTACTAGGTGGTGCATGCAGTCCCGGTACCATTTCAAGATCCGGGACTTGTTTTCCGGTACTGGACATGGGACCGGGATTTCCCGGGATTTCCGGTACTCACGGTACTGATAAATGTTTTGATAAAAAAACGAAAATAAAAACTATTTAGAAACAATATCGAATGCCTTGTAAATAAAAACGAATGCTATAAAAAAAATGAATTGCGCCTTTCGTTAACGTATTTATATTCAATCACAATAAACATTTATAGGGACCACCAACCATCTTTTTCAATATTTACGGTTAAATCCTCTTTAGAATAATAACAAGTCGAGTTTGCCTCAGATTGATCGCCCGTTCGCGATCTAGTTCTTCTGTTAAGTTTGTTTGTGCTGTGAAAAGCGTCAGGTTCGGGTGAAGTGTCTGTTGCGCGGGCGCGTAGTGATGACGGCGGGTTTGTAATATAAGAAGAATTTTTAATGAGACTCGGCAGGTTAGGAACGAACTAGTGCTCCAGCACATCGGCACGACCCGAAAATTCATGCAAACCATTAAAAAGCGTAAGGTTAAGTAACTACTTCCGGCACGTTCTTACTTCGGGCACGTGCTAAAACACGATAGGTAAATGCTGCTTCAACTAATCATGATGGGAACATACGTCGGAAAGTGTCGTGGAGCGCACAAGAAGTCCTAGCTGAGAAAGTTCCGACAGTGGACGGGAATTATATCCGTCAAGCATCTGTTTCGTCTTGCAACGAACAAAGAAGAGTTTGCGAAGCCGACCTTCAGTAATGAAGAGGCACCAGATGAGAGAGAGAAAACTTTGCAACAGAAACCTGATCTTCAGAAAACATTTGACTATATTAGACATTGAACTATATCTATTGTAGCAGTCCAGAATTAAAGCATAGTACTCCGTTTCGTGTTTTTTTATTAATTTATGAAGAAGGTCGTTCATTGTCGTAGAAGATTTACAAAAAAACGGAGAATAATTGACTCATATCGTACTTTTGATATAAAAGTATGGCTAAGTCTTGACTCTAAAGATCTATGCTGTATTCACTGCAAAATCGACACCATCTTCTGTTTCAATACCGACACGGCTAGAACAATGTGTTCATGATGCGCTGTCTTGGCAAGTCCAGTTCTCATCCAAAAGAGTCCACTTCTCATCAGGTGGTGTGAAGTCACTTCACGTGATATATAATTTTAAAAAATTGTTCTCCGCATAAGTTCTGCATGTGTCATATTTTCTTTATTATCGCTATCTTTATTTGAATATCTTCAAAATTATGGTATTTTTTTTATAATTATAGGAGCGTTGATTTTAGCAATTTTATAATATAATAAACCGGAGGCAGGAGCTCGGTGGCGTATTGGTTTGAGCGCTCTGGTTTCAATACAAAAAACAAAGCAACTTTCGCCATAGTCGATCCTGGGATGGGTCAATCAAAGTTTGTTATCTCCAGCTCCTCCGTGCTTCAAAAGGCACGTTAAGCCGTTGGTCCCGGTTGTTCTTGCAACCGCTTTAACCCACCAACCCGCATTAGGCCAGCGTGGTGGTCCTTATGTGTTTCTTCCATTTAGGAAGGCCTGTCCCAGCAGTGGGACGTTTATGTATAGGCTGGTGATGATGAATAAACCGGAGGAAAAAACCGGGATTTCCTTTTCAAAGTACCGGTGCGATACAGCTTCAAAAATCCCGGAAATTCCCGGTTCATACTCCGGAAACCAATCTAGCAGTCGAATACTCAAACTCTCTACATAAATTAATTGTCAAAGTAAAACAATTTGTATACGCAAATGTCAAATTCCTTAATTGACGTTTGAGTTTCGGTCGTAAACCAATGTCATCCGCATGCACTATACTTAAATTAGTCTTGTACTGACATCAGCCCCCTTATTCTCAACTGTGGGATCACGGATTCGATTCGACAAGTCACATGCCGTCTCGCTTTGACGCAGCGCGATAAAAAGTGACAGGCATAGAGTTTCCGAAATTCGGATTCTTTCCGACAGTTGAGAATAAGGGGGCAGATACGCAAAAATAGTCAATACATACCTAATACATACGTGTGCCGTTAATCGGCACACGTATTGGTAGGATGTATTGACTATTGTTACTAAATTGTTAGCAATTCGACACTGTCTGAGAACCGAGAATACAGTGAAGTGATGGAATGTAAACATTGATCCTGGATACAATATAGAGACGTCACATTACATCATCTAATCCCGAATCACGCACGCGAAGTTTCCCGAAACTAATTGTTTCGGGTAATTTCTCGCGCGCTTCCCGAAATAATTAATACTATACCAACGAAATAATTAATACTATACTTATACCAACTAAATCTAACAATACAGTTAGTAATCTGAGTTGTTGGAACTAGTTCTGAAGTAGGTCTTCTCTTCCGACCCTTTTTTCGTTGGAGAAAGCTTTTAGGGGGCTGCCACTGGTTATGAGCGACTCTCCGGAGCTAGTCTTCGGCATACCCTAAAACTAAGTTAAAGGCATTGTCAACTCTGAGACCCCCGTTCACATTTGAAGCTTAATAATAATCACGTTTTAATAATCTTAACATCATTTAGCGTGGAAGCCGGTGTTTAGTGGTGTGAGCTTGTGTGTGACTTTCCTTAGCAAGATCACAATGGCGAGATGATGTCAGAATCCGTAATGAAATGCTAAAAGTATGACCTTTAACATGGCCCGATGACATTAAAACCGAAATCTGGTAGGTTCCTGAGACTTTCAGAACTATTTGTCATCAAGTAAGTTGATTAGCAATAAGGTATAGAAAAAAAATTTATGATATCAAAGGAGCTAATAACGAATAAATAGGACTTTATTTTATTCTATCTGTGTTTGACAGAAATGTTGCTGCGGGAGGTTCAAGGTCCAATTGTATTCTCAAACACGACTTCCGAGTACACAATAACAATGACAGCGCCTTATGTTAGCTATTGCACTTAGTACTTACTTTAATAATAGTTAGGTTAAAGTTAATAATTATAGCTTGACAATTCGACATGGTCTTGCCATAACAATTCATGTTTACACACATGTTTGTTGAATATAAATTAAACAAAATTGAAAGCAAGAACTGACAATTGAAGCTTGTATTAATTCGATATTCAAGCAAAATGACTTGCTGCCATTTAATTTAAACATTAGCCTAGCTTTCGCTAACCTTTGCTTAGCGTTAAGTCATTAGCGATTTTGAGTTTAATCAATCTAAAGGAGATGAAAAGAGACAACTGTCTTTAAGAGTCACTTAAGCTTAAGGCACGGTTAGTGAAAACGGACAAAAGTGTATTGTTTGTAATGTATCGCAATTCCGCAGTTGAACAACATCATAAATGCATATGAAATAATATGAATCTTCAACCTTTCGTCCCTTACTAGACCCCCACGCGCCGGCGCTCACACAGAATAGAAAATATATTGTGTTTGATCTGATATGTGGGTACTCCACAGATTAATTAGGAAGGCTGAACTCGTAGAACTGATCTCAAGAGGTTTTAGCGGTCACGTAAAGATCACGAACGCACTCTACACGCATGGGATGACGCAGGGTAGCTTTGCAGATTTGAAGTTGCGCACAACGCTCAACTGCGTAGGACACCACCACAACAACACACTTTAGCTAATGAGATTCGGATACAATATAGTTATACTAGCGTACTGCAAGGACAGCGACTGCGACGTGCCTGGTGTTGATTGATCTAGAAAGTTATTTGACGCGTATTGTAAACACCTCAATTTGTTACAGGGCAATATATCTATCTATACAAATGGAATAATACTGGCTCGTATCTCGACTGGAGCACTCAGAGACCATTTCGCTATCAACTACATGCTTAAAAGTATGTAACTCTCCCCACAACTCTGCCGGGCACGGCTCACCTCCAGGAATCAACGATCATCTTTAATAGCAACGTGATGCTCTGGCTAGGTGGCTAGGATTAGAAAAGTCTCCTCCTGGAAGTTGCAAATCAAATAGCCAGCATACTATAGGCTCTTTTAGCCCAAAGATATTATAGTGAAGCTTGTTGGCAGTTATATTCGGGACACAGTAAAGTTGGAAGACACAAAAGATCCCGAAGGGTCGAAGTACATCGTTACATAGTCACGGCCCTGTGGTGGGATACAATAAGATATAGACAGGAGAAATGACGGTATAGTATAGCAGCAGTGACTATGCAATTATTTTCATATGAAGCCCTTTGCTAGTACCATTGGAGTTACGTAATTAGGAAACCGCTGGTTCAAAACTGAGGTTGTCTCGTTTTAGTTAATAATGATAGATAGAGACAGCACCAATAAGGCTGTATGTGTTTCAAAAAGCCGTACAGCATCGAAGATGTCAGTTTTCAAAACAATTGTGTGTCTGAAAACTCCATGTACGAAGTTAGCCTCGGACTCTATACTAAGAAGACTCTTAGTACTATTGATAATTCAGAAATAATTTTACTCAGTTTTGTTTAATTAAAATGTCAATTTATCCACAATTCAAGGGAACATACTTAGAATAAACAAAAACAAGCGTTATCCCTACTGTAACTGTAACATACTATTGATTGTCAATTCCCTAATGGCTCGAGCGCTCTGGTGAATCTAAGAGTCAGCGGGACATCTCCCGCGGAGGATTCGCTTCTGGAGGATTTTTAAGATTTGATTAGAAATCCTCCAGGAGTGAATTCAAGGCTTGAGGACTCACCAAAGTTTTCGCCTCCTTAAAACCCGGGTTTTCGCAGTATAAAGCTATCTGCGGCCAACAGGAATAGTCCGTCCAAAAAAAAAATTGATTATCAATATAACAAAAAACAACCAGTAAACAGTGTCTACACACATGTCCTTCTGCCAAGGTACAACTTCTCCTGTGTTTAGTAACAAGTTTAGTTTCAAGATGTTTCATGACTTGTAATAATTATTTTACGGTCGTCAAATGTAACAATTATCAAGAATTATGATTACTCACTAGTATTTCAGAACCTATCTACACATAATATATGATACTGGGAAAGTTTCAAGACTTGTACCATAAGTGTAACTATATGTACGCATATTAAGATGTGTTTTGACTTGTATGGGACTGGTACCTAAAATAAACCCTAGTTATGTACTTGCCTATCATGTCATATTATAACTTGTAACACTAAAAACTTTGAGTATCTCGAAACAAATTATTATTCTTTATATTTTTATTTATTAATTTAAAATAGCGCTAACGACTGACGATTCCGTGAAAGAATCAACCCTTACAAATGATATTCATCGTTGATTGTAAAACCAGACGCGTCTGCTTTTATTCCACCGCTCTTAGGAAAGAGGCAAATATAGGAAAGTGACATTTTAATCCTATTATTTATAAGCGGACAAGTCTTCACCCAGACGAGCGCATCGTGTCTAAACTAGTCTAAAGTCCTAACGATCACGCGATGATATCACGTAAGCCGTGGCACTCGATCGATCGCGATAACAACTCTATGAACTACATCTAGCTACTTGTAAATTAACTATCAAACAAATAGTTTTGTTAAGGACAAACAGGAAGCGGAAATTAAAACTTTGTTGGAAGTCAAGGAATACGATAGGCAATTTTTTATACAGTGAACTAGCGAACGTAATTCATTAGTTAAGCCGCGTAAGATTCCCGGGAGCATATGACTATTAAAAACCATTTAAAAAAATACGGGGATCTTTGTTAAAAGAAAGCCAGTGACAGCTTTAGTTTTAAACCAGGTTTAACTTAAGTCCACATTGTGTAATAAAATAACCCCTTATTTTTTATAAAGGATTTTTAATTGCCATATGCTCCCAAGTATCTTACGCGGTTTGTTTCTAGAATGTGTGGCTAGACAGGTTAAACAGTTATAGTTATTTTTGAATCATTGTTACCTTTATATTAAACAATACTTAACCCTAACTTTAGTCGTGCGTGGGTCCAATGGACCCTGGTTGAATTTTCAAAGTGCGGTGGTATACGCCGTGGCAGGCCACGCATCTCCTACGGATTACGGCCTGACGAAGTGGTAGCGGCGTTACTGGGAGTTCCAACTCAAGCCGCGGCGGAACAAGAAAAATGCACACAGGTATGACAAAGTGAGCCCAATCGGGCATATCGCGTACAGGCCACTGGTATAAGGGCAACTGTTGACCGTCAGCCTGTACAACGATTATAAGGTAGGAATACGGGGGTCGTTTTAGTGGGTAGTCTTGGTCATTAACATCTTTTACTGAGGAGCCCCACATAACCCTGTATTGTTTTTTCCCCACAATACAGGGTAAGTGTAAATGGCTTTTCCCCCCTACAAATAAAAAAAGGCCACGCATCACCCTATCTGCCCCCGCTTCTCAGTACCGTCCGATAGGACATCGGAGCACACAATGGAAGGCTGACGCATTTTGCTTGCTTCTAAGGTAGGTACTTGGTTCCACGTGGGTCCATTGGACCCACAAATATAAATACATACGTAACTTTCGGTTTTTGTTATTTTATGAATTTTTATTAGATGTTTTAATTTATCGCAATCGCAAATCATATGGAACGCAAACTAGTACAGCCGCAACAGTAGCTAGCTGATTGAAGAACTGCAAGGAAATGATGAAAAATCGATCAAAACTGCCTGAGCAAACAACCCATAAAATCGTATATGCATTTTATGCTTGTATTTGACAGGTGTCAATATTTTTTTTTTATATAAAAAGATTGTATTGTATTTTGTTGAAGTTAGTACATTAATATTTTTTTTTGAGGTTACTAATTTTAGATAAGTACAAGAAAAACAATGACTCATTTTCTAAGTGCATATTAAAAGAAAAAAAAATCCCCATGTTAAGCTTTTATGCCAATTTTAAAATAGACGCGGGTCCAACGGACCCACCACTATACGTAAGATACGTAAGTATCTTCCACCACTACAGTTAAAGGGTTAAGTTAGCTAATGTAGATAATCACAAGTGTTGCTACTAATCTTATCATGACGGCTGTTGTCACGGATAAATCATAATTTATCTAGCAGATGTTCCCTAGTGCTTAGAATAAAGTTGCTAACATTTTAGTCAGGATAGAAGCTAAGTTAATACGAACAAAGAGGTACCAGCCGCGTGCTGGCCCAGGTTTGAACTCTGACACTATGTTAATGCGATTTACTCACGTAACTAATATCGTTTAGCAATGCGACATTGTACACAGTACAATCATTTTATAGACGGAAATGTTTTATATTTCATTAGCATAATCAGCCAACGGATGTCCATACGGACTTATACAGGGTGGTGCTGTCAATAAGACGACAAATTAGAATATATATGAAATCATGCAGCCAATGTTACATTATTTCATACAAATGTCGTGAAATTATTAAATTAATATTATTTAAGATGTATTTGAAAATTGCAAAACATTTCTATGAACTAATATAGCCCATGTTTTAATTTATCGTCGTAGGGACGGCACCATTCCGTATGAGGAAGAACTTAGACCTCTCCCATAGATTTCCAAGAGACGGGTCAAACTCGGCATGTTTTATTATTCCTGCGACACTTATCTAAAATAGTCATCACTCCGTCTTTTAAGGGAAAAAATTATAGCGTAAAGTGGATTCACGCTGCTTTCTTTTTCCGTGTATAATTATGTTTGACAGCGAGTTGGATGTGTCTGCCCAAGCATCAACAACAAATGCCTAGCAACACTCAAGCGATCTCATGATTGGTGGCGAGAATAAGGAGACGAAGTCCTGCGGCACGTCATGATAGGAGATAATTATCAGATTCAAGCTAATTTTCTTTGTCCAAAACCTGCATAGTAGAATGAAATTAGTAATTTCTTTATTTTTTCTTATACAAAGCACGGTGTTGGGTTTTCTGACCATTTTCACTGCCTTTGTACAAATCAACAGAGTTAGGAAACATTGACCCAATCCCCTTTATTATAAAACACGGACTTAAGTTATTCCTGGTCTAAATCTGAAGTTGTCACTTATATTTGTCAAAAGAAACACAGTGACAGCATCAGTTTTAGATCAGTATTAAATTTAGTCCACGTTTCATAATAAGAGGGCATGAGTTTATCTGCAGCATTGCACAAAATAATTTGATTTTCTCTCCAGCAAACCTTCAAATTTCATGGATTCAGGATTTCATGTGCGGGACAAAAAGGAGTGATGGTAACGACTCACAGTTTACTGGTTCCGTATTATCAGCCAGGTCTTAGGGCTGCAGTGGTTCGCCTTTATGTCCGTTACACGATCAGGTGATTTTCGGTATAGCGCTGTCAAGCCAACTGCCACTATTACTATCACTTGGGGCGGGATCTTAGAGTCGAAAGTTCGCGTTCGCAGCGGAGTTGCAACTTGCATCAAGCAGTCGACAGGTGTTCTACTCATATCGTCGGTAAAGTAGTCTTTTAGGGTAGGAAACGCCTTCGTGGGCAAATGAGCCCACACACCACTCATCCCGCGGGCTCAATTGACACCTATTTTTTTGTCGGGGGCGACTCGGCCTATTAATTTGCCACACTCAGTTTTCCTTGTTACTAAAATCAATGACGTGGTCCCTAAGAACAGATCTTCCTATGTCTTACAGTTTTAGACTTTACCATACTGAGTTGACCCTATAGCGGTAGACAGTGGTTAAATGAACTCGCGGGCTGGTTGACCGAGTATTCCGAGTCGCCCCCAACATAAACAGTAGCGGTCAACTGAGCCCGCGGGATGAGTGGTGTGTGGGCTCAGCTGCCCACGAAGTCTAGGAAACGACGGTAAAAAGAAAAATCTGGATAAAGGTGTGGTCAAACAAACAATATATGCAACCTAAGCCCAACACACGGCAAAAAGTATGTTTATATCAAATCAAGTCTAAACTGTCGCATACGGTAGCCGCTAATCCCAATAACAACAATTTTGACACATGCATAATTAATTACATTCGCCTGTGTCGTGGCCCCGATACCTAAGTGAATACACAGAGCATGTAATGCTACGTATACATAATACCTTTATTTACAAATCGTATCATTTTTAGTATGTATTGTCTTATATTTTCGGTAGTACTACACATTTGAAATAAAGCCACTCCATCGACTCATAGTGCATTAGTCATATTAAAAAAATAATGATAGCTATTTGGGGCTTTATGCTTAGGAAACACTTTCATAAATTTGTCAACATCCCTATTAGATGTTGTTTATTATAAACCCGACAAGTTTCGATTAATTTACAGCGGTCAAGGTCACCGGATGTTTTCCGTCACTCTGTTGATTTTGTGTCGGAGCTCTGTGTCCGTTGGTCAGGCAGTGTGTACACGGGATTGTGACTTTACGAGTCTTTTAATAAAATCAAAATAAAAAATAACATAATAAGAAGCTCTTTCGTCAAAATTTCCTTTTTAGCCCCCGACGAAAAAAAGGGGTGTTATAAGTTTTACGTGTCTGTCTGTGGCATCGTAGCTCCTGAACGAATGGACCGATTTTGATTCGTTTTTTTTTGTTTGAAAGCTCATGTGACTAGAATGATTTTTAGCTATAATTTATGAAGAATAGTGCAGGCGCCTGATGACTATCATCTCATTTTCTACATGATAAAAGGGCTTTACTAACTTTCAGAGATTTGGGGTACTGTCACTTCGGTGACATTCCCATGACATACAAACCCTGAGTTGATCCTTTACTATCAAAAAGTCTGCGGGATGCTTAATTGTTTAGAAACTTACAGCAGATATAGCGTGTTTGGGTTCATATGAATAGTCTCAATGAGATGGTGTTAGATTAGATGATTAATGAGGCCGGGATTTTCTTAAAATTTGTTTTTTTTTATTTACAATAGCTGTGCACAACAGGTAATAATCATCATAATACACACAACATAAAAAAATTAAAAAGTGTAATGGTAAAATAATTAACACGTAAACAAAGCAATAGGAGACTACTTAATAACGTTTTGAAAACTTTCTTTAAAACGTTCTTTAATTTTGATTTTAACATTATTATAAATGTTTGAAAAATTATTTACTTAATAAAAACCTAAACTAGAAAAATTTCACGTCCTGAGGCGGGGATCGAACCCGCGACCTTCCGCAATCCGGGCGACAGCTCTAACCATCTGAACTACCCAGGACTTGGGATATCCCTGTGAAATTCTCGTAGGTATTTGCGTTATGAGCTAGCGTCCATCCTACAAATACCTGTTTTTTATTAAGTAAATGTTTTTGAGACTATTTTTATGAGTCAAATCACGCTATATCTGTTGTATATATCTGAAGAATTGGGCATCCCGCAGACTACTTGAAGTTACAGGATCAGCTCAATATTAGCATGTCTTGGGAATACCTACCACCGAAGTAACAGTAAACCAAATTTAATATCCATCAGAACTGTGAAAGTTAGTAAAACCCTTTAGTCAAATAAAAAATGACCTGATAGTCATCAAATGCCTGAACTGATCTTCACAAATTATAGCTAAAAACCATCCTGATCACGTCAGCTTTCAACGAAAATAACTGAATCAAAATCGGTCTATTTGTTTAGAAGCTACGATGACAAAGACAGACACCCAGATACACAGACAGACACTTAAAACTTATAACACCTTTTTTATTTCGTCTTCGTATTAATTTACGAACAGCAATTCAAAATGGGTATCTTATTACAGAGCATCAATCATTCTATTCTCATATCTTGTATGTCAAAAGGCTAATATACTGACCTCTAGCATCGGCGGCGTATTTCTCGCTCCTGAGCGCCATCAGCTCAGCTACCAGGTCCCCGACACTGGCGTCCGTCACCAGGGCGACCTGGTCAAGGTCCACGTCTTCTATCGTGATGCCCTTGTTGCTCGCATCAAAGATAAACCCGAGGTGGCTGCAATAGACGGTCAACCTTGAGTCTTTAACCGAGTTCAAAAACGAGGAGGTTCTCAATTTTTTTCCTCTATTTAGGTAAATACACCGATTACGCAAAGATTAATGATTTGATTTACGTGATTCTTTTTTTTAATCGATGCGGAATAGTTGCCATTTGGTCCCATCAATTTTTTTTCAAAATCAGGTGGGTAGTTTGGTTTAAAGTAAAAAAAAACTAAGGTTAGTCGTTTTTGCTTTCCTATGACTTTTTAGTGAAACGATACGGTAGTAGGAAACAATATAAGTTGACGGTCACCCATCTAGCTTCGACTATAGAAAATTATCACTAATAATTGTTAAAAAAAAATTAAACAAAAATTAAAACCGACTTCAAAAAACTAAAAAGAACTCATCCCCTAGAAACATATTTTTTGGAAGGTGGTGCTAAGTTGTTTCCAATAACAATAGAAACTTAAATTTAATTATTTTATACTTTTCAGTTTTTTGGAATCGATTTTAATATTTTTTTTTAATCTAATAATAATGGACTCTGCTCTGCTCGGTCGGTTGATCAAACTACACGTTTTGGTGAGGAGGGCGATTAGGGGAGTGTGATGAGGGTGTAGTTTGTAAGTTTTAAATAAGAATTTTTGCAGAATTTCGGTTGGAAACACAGTATTGACGTGGTATTAAATAAAATATATAGAGTTCTAAAGTAAACGGTGTATATTGATAAACAACAAAAAAGGGATGTGACACACAGATGACTTACGTCATATTTGAATTAGTATAGTGTCAGGGTGTTCTTATTATATAAAAACCAAGAAGGTTTAACACCCCCCTGTAATAGGAGCACCCTGTATATACGCTATATACAATTACCTATAAATGACATACCAAAAAAAACAAAACTATACACTTGACTGACACTAACAACTAACAATGACCAACATCAATATAACATAATAGTACACACCTAATTATAAACTAACTTAATACACAACAAATATCTACAATTAAACAAAGACAAAAAAACTTAACCTAACCCTAAACAACTAGAACATTTAACATGTTTAATTTTCGCTAAAGGTTTGGTAAGTATGTCGGCAACCATGTCTTGTGTAGATACGAATTTGAGATGAATGTCATTGTGTGTAAGCGTGTCTCTAATGAAATGGTGTTTGATGTCGATATGTTTTGTGCGTGCGTGAAAGGTGTCATTATGTGCAAGTTTGATGGAGCTCTGACTGTCTGTGTGTAAGGTGATGGGATGAGTGATGGCGAACATTTCGGTAATTAGTGTTCTTAAATATATAGCCTCTTTGCAGGCTTCTGACAATGCCATATATTCGGCTTCAGTTGTCGAAAGTGCAACAGTGCGCTGCTTGCGAGATTCCCATGAGATGGGGGCTCCACTCATAACAAAAAACGAAGCCGGTGAATGAGCGGCGGTCGACAAGATTGTTCCCATAGTCAGCATCAGCATAACCAATTGGATATGTTTGACTACTGTGCCTGAATTGAAGTCTCAAGTCTTTTGTGCCTTTTAGGTACCTCAGGACTCGCTTAGCGGCTTTCCAGTGCACCTCCCCGTAATGTACGTTGAACTGCGACAAGTATGAGACCGTGTGTGCTATGTCAGGTCTTGTACATATCCCCGTGTCAGACATGGAGTTTAACATGGGAAGGGACCGGCACCGGTGCAAGAATAAAGCACCGGGGCCGGACGGTGCCCCATCCAAAGTAATGGGGATAGCCTTGGGCCCTCTGGAGGACCGGTTCCGAGCGCTGCTAGACAAATGCATCGCGTCGGGCCGCTTCCCCAGCAGATGGAAGGCGGGACGGTTGTGCCTCCTTAGAAAGGAGGGTCGCCCCGCCGATTCACCGTCAGGCTATAGGCCGGTGGTGCTGCTCGACGACTCCGGGAAGTTTTTCGAGAAAATCCTCGCTTCCCGGATCGTTGAGCATCTGCAAAGCCTGGGACCGGACTTGGCTGATAGCCAGTTTGGCTTTCGCACCGGACGGTCCACGATGGACGCGGTAGCCCGCCTCAAAGGGTGGACTGAGGCGGCCACAGCACGGGGGGAGTTTGTGATCGCGGTGTCACTGGACATCGCGAATGCGTTTAACAGCCTTCCCCATGAGTGCATAGAGGAGGCGCTCAGGTTCCATCAAGTGCCCCTCTACCTCCAAGTCCTCGTCAAGGACTACCTCCGCGGGAGGCGGATCCTGTACGAGGACGCGGACGGCAGCATCCAGTCGTGGACGATGGCAGCAGGTGTACCCCAGGGTTCGGTACTGGGACCTCTTCTATGGAACCTGGGGTACAATTGGGTTCTGCGTGGTGCGCTCTTGCCGCGAATGGATGTAGTCTGTTTCGCGGACGACACTCTAGTCGCGACAGGAGCGCGTAATTGGGAGGAGGTGGTTCGCCTTGCATCGGTCGGCACGTCAATGATCGTTCGGCGTATCCGCCTCTTGGGGCTGGAAGTGGCTCTTACGAAAACAAGAGCCATGGCATTCCATGCCTCAAGACGCAGAACCCCATCGGGGCTTGAGGTTTGTGTGGAGAGGGTCCGGATACCCGTCGAGGTCAATCTCAAGTACCTTGGCCTGGTTCTGGACCCGCGTTGGAGTTTCGAGGGTCACTTCAAACTCCTCGCCCCCCGGCTGTGCGCTGCCGCAGCCGCGCTCGGACGGCTCATACCGAATATTGGGGGGCCCAGCTCGCCTTGCCGTCGGCTTTATCACGGAGTGATAAGGTCGATGGCACTTTATGGAGCTCCGGTGTGGGCGGAATGCCTCTCCCCTCGCACGAAGGCTCTCCTGCGGCAACCGCAGAGAGTTATTGCGACCCGAGCCGTACGGGCTTACCGCACGGTCAGTCACGGGGCTGCCTGTGTATTGGCAGGCACGCCCCCGTGGGAAATTGATGCCCTGGTGTTGGCAAAGGTGCACCAACACCGGGTCGCGGCACGGATGAGAGGAGAAAGACCCATCGCCGAAGAAGTTAGAAGGATCCGCACTCTGGCGCAGACGGAGGGTCTGCGCCAATGGGGCGAGACGCTTATCACCCCAGCTGCTGGCCACCGGACGATCGAAGCGATCCGTCCGGTGTTGGAAGAGTGGGTTGGGCGCCAGCATGGCAGCCTCACCTACCGCATGGTACAGATACTGACCGGACATGGTTGCTTCGGTCACTATCTGTACCGTGTCGCCCGTCGGGAGGAGACACCGCGGTGTCACCACTGCGACTCCCCCGACGACACCGCCGAACACACTCTATTGGAGTGCACGGCCTGGCGACACGAGCGGCACGAGCTACGTGCGGTGCTTGGCGGCGGTCCTCTCTCATTGTCAGCTATGGTACGAGCCATGGTTGACAGTGATAGAGTATGGGAGGCTGCCGCCTACTTCTGCGAGAGTGTTCTCACGCAGAAGGAGGCAGCGGAGAGGGGACGGGAGGAGGACCCTCTAGCCGCCCCTCTCCGGCGTAGACGGGTGGGCGCGAGAAGGCGGGCGGCAATCGCCCGTCTGCCTGCGCCCTAGGTGCGGCCGCGCGCGTCGGGTGGCTCCCACGCGCGCAATACAAAGGCCGCGACATCCGAAATTGCCTATGATAACTCTGGGCAATCTCCGTCCGGACGAAACCGGACCGTAAGGCCCGGTTGCCTGGGGGTGGTCTGGTGAATTTGCTTGCAGACCCCAGACCACCTCATCGAAAGGCACGGGAGTTATCCAGGAGTTTTAGCGGGTATTCCCAGGGTCAATTCAGACGCTGGGCGAGCCCCGCACACGCCCGCTGCTTCGCCAGCGGCGGGTAGGTCCGTCAATAGATTTCTCCTGGTAAAAAAAAAAAAAAAAAAAAAAAAAGGTCTTGTACATATGGCAAGGTACATTAGAGAACCGATAAGCTCCTGATAAGGGACTTCAATATTCTCATCTTCCTTTTTAGGTAAGGTGAGTTTTAAGCCTGGTTCCAATGGCGTCGTCACTGATATTGCATCAGTCATTCCAAATTTTGAGATTAACTTCTCGATGTATTTCGTCTGGTCAAGAGTTATCCTGTCTTCGGTCTGAGTAACTCTCATTCCGAGACAATCGTTGACAGGACCAAGATCTTTAACGATGAATTTCTTTTTTAATTCATTTTTAAATTTATCTCTCATGTTGACGTTGTTGCTCAGTATAAAAAAGTCGTCAACGAACACTGCAACTACGAGGAAATCTTTCCCTTCTCTTTTATAATAGAGGCAATGTTCTGTAGTAGCTTGCGTCAGTGTGAAGGAAGACATGGCTTCACATACCTTCTTATTCCACTGGCGCGGAGACTGTTTTAAGCCGTATAGAGATTTTTTTAGTAAACACACTTTGTTTTTAGAGTCAGTTGAAAAACCTTCAGGTTGCTCCATGTATATATCTTCATCAAGGTCTCCATTCAAGAATGCCGTTTCCACGTCAAGATGGTCTACCTTCAAATTATTTTGCACAGCAAACGCTAACAAAAGTCTTACGGAAGACAGTCTTGCAACTGGCGAAAAAGTTTCACCATAGTCCACTCCTGCAACTTGGGTGAACCCTTTGGCTACAAGTCTGGCCTTGTATTTAACTACGCATCCACTTGTGTCTTTTTTTATCTTGAAGACCCATTTACATTTGGTAGTCTTTCTAGTGGTGGGCCGATCAACTAGTATCCAAGTACCATGTTTCAACAGGGAGTCGTATTCTGCTTTCATCGCATCTAACCATTTGTCTTTCTGTGGATGCTTAGTAACTTCATTGTAAGTCTCCGGTTCCAGATCAGATGTCATGTAGAGGTTCTCGTGGTACCGCTCTGGTGGACGTCTATCCCTTTGCGGGTAGCGAGGTACCTGAAGTACGTCTACAGTCGGATTAGGTTGAGGAGCTTCAGAAATTTCGGAAGTTACGGAGTCATCACAGACAGGTTGTTCTGATGACGATGACACAGGCTCTGGCCGTAAGCATTCTTCTTCCTGTTGAATTTCTGGTTCAAATACCGGAAGTTCAGTATTTGAAATTGGTACTGAAATTTGGGTAGGGGGAGGTGTAGAGAGCATTTCACTGTGTGAAGAGTTTAGCCCCCGAAGCGTATTATTTTCTAGGAAAACAACATCTCGAGCAATTATTATTGCGCGAGGATTTTGGGGATCAATAAGGCGGTAGCCTTTGCTTTCTGTTGAATAACCCACAAATATGCAAGTTTGTGTTTTAGATTCCAGTTTCGTTCGTTTTTCTTTTGGAATGAGGGCATGAGCTTCACAGCCAAACACTCTCAAGTGAGAAAGATTAACTCTCTTACCTGTCCACAATTCCTCTGGAATTTGGTTATTCAAAGCTTGTGTAGGCGAACGGTTTTTTAGATAGATAGCCGTATTTATGGCTTCTCCCCAATACGCTTTCGGAAGGTTGGAGTCTTGCAGCATGGATCTCGCCTTTTCAATTATAGTTCTATTTGCGCGTTCAGAGACTCCGTTTTGCTGTGGAGTATACGGAACCGTAGTCTGATGAATAATTCCATTTTCCTTCAAAAATACAGACATTCCGTTACTAACATATTCACGGCCGTTATCTGAGCGCAGAACTTTAATTTTCTTACCCGTTTGATTTTCAACTAAATATTTAAATTCTAAAAATTTACTAAAAACTTCGGCCTTTGATTTCAAAAGATATCCAAAAGTTTTGCGACTAAAGTCGTCTGTATAAGTCAATAAATACAAAGCTCCGCCCCATGATTGTGTACTCATAGGTCCACATAAATCCGAATGGATTAATTGTAGGACGGCGCTAGACTTACTTTTGGAATTAGGGAAAGGTTGTTTAGCTAATTTCCCTTGTAAACATGGTATACATTGGTCAATTGAATAACCTGTATAATCTATGCCGATAGAATTATTTTTAAGTGAATGCATACTCTTTGCATTAAGATGCCCTAAACGTCTGTGCCACAGCATGGCAGACTCTTTAGTTGTAGTATGCATAGCATTTGACTCTTTTGTGTCAAGTTTGTACATGCCTTTATTGTTAGTGGCTGTAGCAATGACCGAACCTGTCACTTGACATTGTCCGCTCTGAAAAATGCTTGCACCATTCGATGTAAATAAAACTTCGAAACCCTTATTAACTATACTATTAACAGATAAAAGATTAGTGGCAAGGCCAGGAATATAAAGAACATCACTAATTTTATTTACACTATCGGATATATTTAAATTTACAGTACCTTTGCCTTGGCTAAGAACTTGAGCCTTGTTGGCAACAGTAACAGGTATAATGTGCGTAGAAAGAGATTCAAACCAATCTTTCCTGTTACTCATATGGGAAGTTGCACCAGAATCAATGAACCAATGGGAAGAATCTGTAGGAAGAATAGTATTAAAACAAGATGAGAGTGTAAATTGTGTTGTATAATTTGACATGGTAGCCGAAATATGCTTGTCCGAAATATTATGTTTTTTATTTTTAAGATTTTTACACTCTGAAATTAAATGTCCATTTTTCTTGCAATATCTACAGAATTTCTTTTTAGATTCGCACTTTGTATGTAAAGCAGTGTTAGGTATGGTACTGGATGTAGTTGCAGTCGATCGAAAACGAGAATCTTCTTTGAGAAGCGCTGCAACCACGTTCTCCGATGTAATTTTTGTGTTGGAGTGTTCGAGAGCCATAACGAGTGGGTGGAATTTTTCTGGCAATCCAGTAAGCATTATAATGCCTAGGAATTCATCATCCACTTCAGCCCCAATTCCCTGTAGCTCTTGCTGTACAGTTAGCATGTTGTTGACATATTTTTGAATATCACCGCTGAACTTTAAAGAAAGTAAAGTCTTCATTAGGCCAAGTCTTCTAACTAATCCACTATCCGCGTAGGCCTTCTTTAACGCATTGAATGTTTCAAAAGCGGTTTTTGCTGACCTTATAACCGGATATACGGACTCGTCACACAGGAGGCAGATTTTAGCACGCGCCTTTTCGTCTTTGCGTTTGGCGATGGGATCGTTGAGGTTGACTGGAGAACAGACGACGTCCCATAGGTCGAAGTCCGTCAAAAGACATTGAATACTAAACGCCCATGAGTTAAAATTATTGCCTTTGAGTCTGTTGAAGATTACACTTGATGTTGAGACATCTTGGTGACCTGAAGATAGTGCCGGCGTTGCCGATGGTTGATCCATAGCACTTTAGTTACTTTAATTTTATCTTACTCACGCTGTCCACTGCTAGAAACTCTGGGCCCATAACCTTTTGCAGAATTTCAGTTGGAAACACAGTATTGACATGGTAATAAATAAAATATATAGAGTTCTGAAGTAAACGGTGTATATTGATAAAACAACAAAAAGGGGATGTGACACACAGATGACTTACGTCATATTTGAATTAGTATAGTGTCAGGGTGTTCTTATTATATAAAAACCAAGAAGGTTTAACAAGAATTACTAATCATAGGTTAAGAATAATGTTGTTTGTTAACATCTATGAGGCAAATACCTTGAAATAAATGAGATTTATTTTTATTTTATTTCAATTTTATAATCCGATTTATCTTCGTCTACTTGCTACGACTTTACTCCCTAAACTGCAACCGATTTAGATGAAATTGGCTATGGAGATAGATTACACATTTTGTCGCGATACTCGACATCCACGTGGGCAGCCACTAGTAGATATACCGGGTGTTACAATATTACGAAATAAAATTTGGAATTCTGGGGTTGCGGGGGGTCGATATCGTAGTATATGTGCGTGCGTGTGTGCGTGGTATAACTTTAGTGTCGTACGATACACGACGATAGTACGCAGTTTTTAGGATTGACAAACGTTGTTGTGGTAAATGACTCAAACATAACCTGATGTAAAGCGGTAAGAAGAGTCCATATGCGTAGACAACTAGTGCCAAACACAGTTTTAGCCGCCTAGCGCCTCCACCTTGAAGGCAACAGGCCTTGTCACGTCTCGTCACGAAGGAACCCATGTTATAGGAAAGAGGGAACACGTGCGCTGGCAAAGAATGCAAGTTTTGGCACAAGATACTAAATTTCTTTGTGCGTATGTTGAGGTGGAGACTGAATTTATAAGTCCGAAGACAGGCACGCGTGTACCTGAGTAGGAAGACCACCGCATGCCATTTTTAACCGACTTAAAAAAAGGAGGAAACCTCCTCCTTTTTTCAATTCGTCTATATTTTTTTTTATGTTTGTTACCTCAGAACTTTTGACTGGGTGAACCGATATTGATGATTCTTTTTTGTTCGATGCGGAATAGTTCCCCTTTGGTCCGATAAAAATGTTTTGAAAATCCATTGTGTATTCTTAATTTTTCATTTTAACATTATTATAAATGTTTGAAAAATTCGTTTGTTTGTTTTTCTAGTTTTATATTATTTTAATTACTAGCCATTGTGTAGTTTGAAAAAACTGGAAAAATTAAGTCGTCTACGTATGCGAAATTGCGAATTTTTGCTTTACTATGAATTTTTAATAAAATAATACGATAGTAGAAAAACAATATAAGCTCACGGTCACTCAGCTTTGACCTTCAAAACTAATCTATCACTAAAAATTATGAAAAAAAAAAAGTATTACCTAAGTGGTTTGTTTAACTGGTCGAGTACATACCATTATATACCAGCAACAAATGTAGTTCCCTTGCTAGTAACCGCTAGTTACATCGATCCGTCCTTTATCAATAAAATTTTAAGTAAGTTTGACCTGTTTATGCGCTAATTATTTATTGATGACTGCTATCCAGCGCGAAGGTGAATGCGCGTCGCTCATTTGTAAAGTTTTAATATTCAGTGGGCGCGTCATACTATCGTTATATCCGCCTTTGTGTACATAACTTGGGCTAACGTAGTTTCATGAACTAGCGGCACATGTGAAGTATTTCGGTCCACGGTATTGTAATTTTTTTTTGGTTAACTCACGGGAAGAAATACTAATTTCTTCCCGGTGGTGGTCACAAGGGCCGACTAACGGATTTCTAAGCGACCAACTGGTCCCCTATAGGGTTAGGGTGTAAAAACCCGTCTGCCAAACTGTTACGCTTGATGTGCTGTTGACTGTATACTATGTTAAAAAAATAAGAAAAAAATGTAACACATATTTCAACCTTCTTTTTATTTTTTTTGTTTTATGGCACAAAACAAGTTTTTTTTTACAAAAAACTACAACACTTGTGGCGTTTGTCACTTGGTGACGTTTAGTTGACTACTACCTATGTCGCCCGCCATATTGAATAACGGTGGAACCGAAGAAAAAATTTGAATTTTGTAACAGTAAACTATAAATAAAAACGAATTATTTGTATTTTTCCCGGATTCAAGAGATTACATATTTTTTGAACACCTGGCCTGATATGAAACATTTCTGTTGTCATGGAGGTAGATTACATTCTGAGAAAGGAGACGTCCACGCGGGAGGCTACTAGTATAAAACCATTTTTTAAATTCCTAATATGCAATGTCTTCGAATAAGGATAAGGATGAATGAGGAGTTCGATGGCGTATGTTAGAGCTCTGGTTTCAATTACGAAAACTAAACAACTTTCGCCATGGTCGATTCCGGGATGGGTCAATCAAAACTTATAATCTCAAGTTCCTCAGTGCTTCGGAAGGAACGTTAAGCCGTGGGTCCCGGTTGTTACTGCAACCGATTTAACCCACCAACCCGCATTGGGCCCGCGTGTTAGTGTTATGGCCCCAACTCCTCATAATTTTCTTCCATGTAGGAAGGCCTGTGTATAGCAGTGAGACATCAGATGTGTCAGCTTATTCGTTAACTTATTTTGACAGCCTAAAATACTGTCAGCTGCTGCAACATTCATAGATATCGAATAGCTAAGTTTAATATTCAGTACTATTACTCACTTAGCTCTTCGCTCAGATATGCAGTACTCCCAGCTTCCACTGTTGCTTCTCCACTCGCGGACCCTACGCAGCGCAGGTGAATTCAACTCCTCGCAAATCATTTTCAGGGCTTCTTCTTCAAGCACGTCTTGAACGGCTATTATTGACAATCTACAAGAATAAATAACAATATTTCGTAAAGATGAGAATAGTTTCGGGCTATATCTGAAGACATATCCACTGCCGTTTAATAATAACGTAATAGTGATACATATTTTATCATATAAAGCAGCAATTGATGCACATCATGCTTTAGCATCTAAATCCTCAATATGCAATATAGATAAAGAGAGCTTACTTGTTTTCTAAAATAGTCCTACAAACGACTTCTCTAACTCCAGGATTAGTTATCTTATCTATGCTCAGTTGGTGGAGGTTCCAAGAAGCGAGACGGCAGCACCTCACTCCGTCTCTCTCGTAAGTAAACACTTCCTCTACAACAGGCCTGTGGGAATAAGCTGAGAGCAAATCTAGGATGTCATTTACAGGTGCTGCTGCAAATCCGTTTGGCAATGTCACTAATAACTTTGATGGCATCGACAAACTCTTCCTGTGCGGTGACCTTGGCGTGCTAGTCATAGCCAAGCCGTTCGATAAGGTTTCATTCAACAACGGATTTCTCCAGCCATTCATATATCCATTTAGATGCTGCGCGCTTTCCGATTTCCTCATTTCTACACTTAAGTGCGGCTTTACTGTGCTTAGTCTAACGATATCCATTCCTCGAACTTTGATTAAATCATCTAATGACTTGAAGGGACCTTTTTTATTTCTGTAATCTACAATATTGGCAGCTATTTCTTGGTTGAGACCAGGGACACACTGTAGTTGGAAAACACTGCAAGAGTTCACTGAACACAGTCTACTCTCGGAAAGTCTAACGCTGTCCAGAGAGTGTGTGCAAGAACTGGCTCTCGATAACTGTTTTCTCGTACATATTTCGGGCCTCAACAATTCTAATTTCTCAGCTCCTATACCTAAAAGCAAAATAACAGATTAGTGGTATAAAAACCGAATGAAAAGGCCATTAAAAGTTATATTACATTAAAATTTACGAACTAACTATAAATTATAAGGGATTATAATCTAAGCTTAGTATCATTATACTTAATGACATTATGTTTAGTTTACAAAATGCCTGCCTACATAGATATTTAGTTATGTATAGATATGTAGTTACGTAGATATTTATTATGGTGATGCAAATCCTAATAACTTAGTTTGGCCTCATTTAATCAAGCCTATACAGGTTGGCCAGGAAGTCATAGATAAACCGTAAACCACGGATGGGCCACATTGTGATATACTAGTAAAAAAATTATGACCTAGAAAAAAGTGTTATTGTTTACAAGATTTTTTGAAATATTTGCATTTTTAAATAAGAACTTATTGTTGGTTGGGGAATTTAAAATAGTGTAAAAGTTATAGTTAAAAATAATATAGTTAAAAAATTATTATTTTTTAACTATAGTTAATAATAGATAGTTAAAAAAATCTAGTTTTTATTATATTTTAATTACTAAGTAATTTTTTAAACATTTATAATAATGTTCAAAGAAAAAATTAAGAAAGTTATAGTTCTAATGTTTTTAACCGACTTCAAAAACGAGGAGGTTCTCAATTCGGCCGGTATGTTCTTTTTTCTATGTATGTACACCGATTACGCCGAGACTACTGATCCGATTTACGTGATTCTTTTTTTGTTCGATGCGGAATAATTGCCATTTGGTCCCATAAAAAAATTTTAAAAATCAGTTGGGAAGTTTGGTTTTTATATAATAAAAACTAGTGAAATGATACGATAGTAGGAAACAATATAAGTTGACGGTCATCCATCTAGCTTCAACCTTAGAAAGTTATCACTAAAAATTGTGAAAAAATAGCTAAAGTAAAGCATCTACAATATATCTAAAATATGTTTCTAGGGGATGAGTACCTACTTAAATTTAATTATTTTAATCTTTTCAGTTTTTTTAAGTCGGTTTTTATTGTTATTGCTTTATCTAATTGAATACCAATGGGTACATTTTTATAGAATTATCATTGTAGTCAAATTAAATAAGAGGTATTTTTATAGAATTATCATTGTAGTCAAATAAATAAGATATTAAATAGCTTCCCATTAGCCAACACAAACTACAATGATGGTAGTGAACATACAAGATATATGTTGTGAATGTAATGCAAACAAAAAGACAAAAGATATCACAGCCTCCCTAGCTTATCGTGCTACTTCTTCAAACAGCTTCAAAGCAAAGGATATTAGGGGATTTCTCACCACTAAATACCAAAATGCTGGCCAACTTCCTGTATATTCAGGGGCTGTTCTGCATGAACACCTTCTTTCAAAAGACGCCTCATAGGAAGTGGACATGGCAAAGCCCGGATGGTAGGACGAAGAATAAGATAGACTTTGTATTGACGTATATGAGATGAATATTCAGGGATCAGTCTCAGTGATCAACAGGTTTACTTCCGGTAACAATCATCGACTAGTAGAGGTTTTTCGTCCGACTGTGCTTCAAACTGAACGTGAATCTATGGACTTTGATATACTGGAGATCATGGTAAATGTTTTTCTAAAAATGATTAGAGAAAGTAGGAAACTCAAGTCTAAGCTATCCAGGATGGAAGGCGACTCTGGAATTGACGAGAATGCGACGGAAAATGAAAGGAGAGCATTGCCTGATGATTCCAGGGATTCTCGCAGAAGTCGAAGACTTCTACGATCATCTGTATGCCTTGCAGGTCTCGAAGGCTTCTCCTGACGCGAATGACCCAAGAGCCACCTTGACACGCCACTACCGGAAGACTTCCCAGATATAGACGAACACATAGTTGAAAGAGGTCTCTCTAACAGCTTTGGACTACCCTTGAGGCGTGGAGTGGAAGCGCAGTGGCATTATTCTTCAAGAAGAGTGACAATGCGAAGAATTATGTTGTCCAAGAACATGTCTGCCTGGGGTAAGTATTGCAATAAGGCCAAGACAACTTTCAAGTGGGAAATCGCTAGAAGAGTACAGTTGGGCTGGGCATCATCTGGCAAATGAAAAAAGTTCAAAAAAGATTTTGGCCAATAGTAAAATGTAATTTTGAAAATCGGTGAAATGTAGTTCGGTTAAATGGTTCTTATGTCAAATGATATTTCAATGGTATTAAAATATGGCAAACAAATATATTGTTTGCCATATTTTTATAGCAAAAAATACATTAGTCAACTGTTTAAAGTGCAATGAAATTTGGCCAAGTAAATATCAGACAGATAATCAGTTCCCTGTATTACTGTCCAGATGGTGGTACCACTTTGGCTTATATACTTATAAAAATATAACTCTAAAATAAACTACACTTACTAAAATTTATATTTAGGAATTATCCTAATTAAATTTATCTAATTCTCACAACTTGTTTATCATTTGTATTTAATTTTCTAAATTAACAGGAATAATAAAAATAAAACCTTTATTTTTCAGACCATTTAAAAGAGATGTTTCAATAATGTATGGAGACCCGGCCAGGTCTATGTACAGTATACTGAAAAATAGGTAAAAATATGCAGAATTTTATTTGTTTTGTTGCTTAGTACAAAATAAGAATTTTTATAGAAAAAACTGCAACACCTGCAACTGCAACACCAGATATTCATCATGGTGGCTATGTCACTTTGGTCACGTTTAGTTGACTTGTTTGCCCCCCGCCATATTGCCATACTAGATAACTGTGAAATCGATGAAAAATTACAACTTTTGTACAAACAAACTACGCATGAAAACGAATAATTAGTTTTTTTCACAGATTCAGGAGATTTTTCCTGATTTTTTGAGATAATGTACATATACTTGGCCAGATATGAAACATCTCCTTTAATCATTTTTTGTTATAACTAACTAGGTGATATTAGTCTGATTGTCCATTGACATAGGCCTTCTCCAAATAATGCCATTGCTGGATTGCATATATGTCCCAAAGCTGGGCATTCCAACATGGGAGAAACACATAAGGTGTTTGGGCCATAAAACCACCACGCTGGCCCAATGTAGGTTAGTGGGTTTGCAGTTGCAGAAACAACCGGGCCAACGGCTGTCTGCCGATGCACAGAGGAGCTCGAGATAACAAACTTTAATGGACTCATCCAAGGATCAACCATGGCGAAAGTTACTTTGTTTTTCATATCGAAACCAGAGTGCTTAAACCAATCCTGGGCTATATAAATGTATCTAAATAATCAAAGCTAGCACTAAAGAAAATGGTGTCAATTTTAATATCACCTGACACAAGTGCAAGGTCATCTACTCTCTTGAATCTGCCAATCATTTGCCTGTGGCGGACGATCTCCTGTGCTAGTTGCCTCGATACACCAGGTAATGTCATTAGTTGTTCCTCAGTTGCTGTGTTTACGTTCATCAGCTCAGGGAACTCCTCCGAGGGCGGTAAATTGAATGTATGGCTCAAGTTAGATTTATTCAATTTACTTCTTCTTACGAAACTCCGAAACGACTTCCGGCTACCCTTACTTCTTATAGAGCTCGGACTTTGCCCCATGTTGTTACTTCACAATAAGCTATCGATCATAACATCAACAATTTCATTGGAGACACAAAAAATGAACTATTTATAGATTATTACGTTACACTCAACGCGGCTGATCTAAAAGCATACAATTCGTTGAGAATTTATTCGTCTATTGTTGCACTTGTCACGTAATTTTTTCACCACAGTCATAGCACTTAAATTATTTTCAATAATTCCCAAAAAAAATTCTAACACAAGTTCCCTCGATCGAGAAATCTGCCAAAGTGACCACAGATTACAATACAAATAATAATAAAGTGTCAATGGCTACCACAGACCTTCGTCATTGCCACAGACCACTGTGCTGTACTGCTTTTGATCGCAATGGTGTGGTATTCTACGGTCTGCAATGGACAATTTACGCACATAGCGTGCTTACAAACCTAACCGAATTGAACATATTCGTGCCAACGAGAGTAATGTGACTTCATGTATGACGTCATGAAGCCATGCTAACGTTGCTGACGAAAAATAGGAAGTGTAGCGTGTCTACAAATGTCAGTCGATTATGACACAGACTTACCTTACGGCCCAAAATACGCAAACAATGTATACGTTACAAACAGTGCAAACGCCTTGGGCTGAATTGAATACGGTGCGATGTGCGCTGTTTGCGTGCAATCAATTCGGACCACACTGTCGCTCATTCGTGTGTACTCCTGTCAATGACACTAAAAAAATCTTTCTAAGATATTACGTTTCAATTTAAGAGTAAATTTTGAAAGTATTATAGCAAATTAATAATGTTAAGAAGTTTTTATCAAATCGAAAAGAAAATATTTACAACATTTTTCACAAAGTCGAGGTCATAACCTCAAATGTGACATTAGCGCAGACACTGCACTACCTCTTTTTCGTGAGCAACGTTAGCACGCCTTCCTGACGTCACAATAATCTAGTTGGTACGAATACGTTCAATTCGGCTCGTTTGTAAGCGCGCTAAATGCGCAAATGGTTCATTACAGACCGTAATGAACCATTTGCGCATTGCGGATTGTCAAAATCAGATGACAATTAGTTTTTTAATTTTAAAACCAAGGAAACATTTTCATAGATACGTACTGTTAACACAAGTTAATATTTAGCGTAGTAATGTAGTCTTTTTTATTCAAAGCACGACAAATGACTTCACACCACCTGATGTGAAGCGGTGAGAAGAGTCCATATACGCGAAGACAGCTGTTGCAGTTCAGACACTGTTCTAGCCGCCTCCAGCTAGTCGGCCCAAAAGGTGGTTTTTTTATGCCTCTTTTGAAGGAATCCATGAAACAGTTAAAGGAAAACGGTGCTAGGGGGAGACCATTCATAAGTTTTAAAGATATTCTGAACCACATTCACAGATATTCTTAATTTTGATTTTAATATTATTATAAATGTTTGAAAGAATATTTACTAATAAAAATGTAGGTATTTAAATCAGAAAAAATTCACGCCTGAGGACGTGAAATTTTTCTAGTTTAGATACGCATTCACAGATTTTGGAAAATATTTAAAGTCGGCGAAAAAACAGCTAAATTACCAAAAAACTTTGTAATTATTTCGAGTTCATTTATCGTTTTTCCGTATAAAATGTATAGCAAAAATTTTTGGCGATTTCTAACACTTCTAGTAGGTAGGTAACTACCTACTCATACCTTAAATGAGTCCCATAGAGTATTTTGATCCCTGTATGAAATTAGAAGAGAAGCATGAAAAATTTTTTTGGTAATATCTATTTGTGTCGAAAAATGTTTTCCAAAATCTGTGAATGCAGTTTAGAATATCTTAAAAAAAATCTATGGCCTTCAAGGATCGGTATCCTGTAACTCTAATGGTTACATACAATGAGGAAGGATTATTCGTCATAGGTTACATATTAAAACGACAGCCTAAACAAAAGAGTGTATAGCTTCTTGAAAAGTTACTATTATACTATTGAGGAATGTCCTCAATAAGTCGACGGGGTGGTTTTTTTAAACGACTAGGTACGCCGCAGCCAATTAGCCGGTTCCCGGGACGAGAAAGTGAATGCTTCGGGTCTAGAGACCACGTGTATAGATGACGGAGTGTTCTCTTTACCAGGCTGCACGATTGGTGTCAACTCCTTACCAGGCTGTGTGACTACTTGCTCGATGGATTAAGAATACAATCACGAAAACGAAATATGAAAAAAGTAGAAACGGATTTAAAATAAATTTCCTCCAAGTTAAATTTTCTTTGAAACAGGAATATAATGTTTATTCTCAAGTTCAGCCCTTACTACTTAATAGATGCGGCTTTCGTAGTGCAACCGTTACACTTGATGTGTGTCGTTTGTACCGATGCCCCCATGTATGTGTGTGTACACTCCAGACGACACGCTCCATTTATTCCCAATGGCACCGCCAGGTGTGTCATAGGGTTATTTGATGGTGCCCTGGGGAATGATGAGATCCGCAGGAGAACTTAGGTCACCGACATAGCCCGAAGAATTGCGAGCCTCAAGTGGCAGTGGGCAGGCTACATTGCAAGGAGGACTGACGGCCGTTGGGGCGGAAAGGTCCTCGAGTGGCGGCCGCGTACCGGGAGACGCAGCCTCCCACAAGGTGTACCGACGATCTGGTGAGGGTCGCGGGAAGCCGATGGATACGGACAGCGCAGAACCGATCGGCTTGGAGATCCCTGGGGGAGGTTTATGCCCAGCAGTGGACCTTTCTCGGCAGAAATGATGATGATGAGATGACATAGGGAATAAATAGCGCATAAAATAAGAGATACTTAAATAAAACGCAGCTATTGATCAGAACAGTTCGGTTGATAATAATTTATTTGAGTTCTCTGTACATGTCGCCAAAAAGCTTATAATTAATCTCTTAATTTTTGTAGGCTACGATATTTTATGTTTTAGGCAAAACACTGCGTTACCTTTGTAAAGAAACTATTTACAGAGGCGAGTGTGCAATTTAAAAATTGATAACAAATTAAGTAAATATCTAATTACGAGTAATTCCATCTTTACAATAGATGGAAATCCATAATATAAATAATAGCTATACAGTTAATGACATGGCTACTGTCTGGTTTTTCCATAAGTAATTTTTAAAATTTTCATATTCAAACTTTTTGTTACACTCAGTTATGTCGGTTCTACTTGTTTTTATCCTGTCAACGATTTATATCATTTTAATATTAATATTGCACATATTCAAAAAAATTCAAAACATCTGTCTGTCTAGAAGCCAAATTGATAACTAAATAACAGAAATTGATTTATTTTGATAAAACACTTTTTTATGTAGTTATGTATATGACAAAAATAATCCAAGGAACAAACCGACAACGATGTAACGTAATTAACAACTAAAATGTTCTACTTAGTAAAATATCAAAGCTAACCTACGGCGAAGCGTAACAAAACTATGGATTGAGAATCTGTTTCTTTATTTAAACACTAACATTTAGTAATCCGTAGCCACTGAACATAATGACCATTTTACAACCGAATGACAAGTTACTCTGTAGCTTGTTAACCATTTTTTTTAGAAAATACTGAAATTATGATACAGACGGTTTTGATTGCTTCATACAATTTATAAATTATACAAAAAAAAAACAACAAAACAAAAATATTTTATTACATTCGTATCCTGCAATAAGTCAGGTATAAAATTAAATTATTATTTGACGGTCGCCTTCGTTTAGTGTCTATGAGGCTGTTATGTGGCTAATCGGCGAAATACATAAATGAAACTTTTTGTTCTACATAAAGGTCATATCACAGAAAGAAATGTAATATAAACTGATATTTTGACTAGTATAAAGGTTACATATTTTTGTTTATATAAAAATGAAAATCACTTAATTGGACCTATTTATATTTCATGCCAAATATGTCATATATCAATTTATAATGTATAAGTACTTATATAAAAATTATAACTGGTAATTATTCATATTAATACGTATAGAAGTGTCCATGTCAACTTGGCTGAACAGATTAATGCAATAGAAAAAATGATAATAAAACTATCACTATTTATTCCTTGTCTTTCATCGCTTCACGTTTATCCTAGTAGTGTACAGTCAGATAAACACACACTTTGCTCCAACTCCTTTGTAATAGTAGCCACAAAACATGTTTAGATGCTGTCTGTACACTGGAAATGGTGCAGATTCAGATGAAACTAGTTTGACAACATTTATATTCCTATCCATAATCGACAAGAAAATGGACAGGGTTAATATATCCGTCAAATTAGTAATATTCTTTAACTGTGACCGCACCACACAAGGTACCAAGTTGTATGAAACCGGTACCTAGACACTATGCGTGCATCGTGCCTTGTTAACATGGCAACATAAACAGCCTACATTATAAATACGTCTATCAGCTCGTCCCAATCTACCGGTCTCAATTCATTTTTATCGTTCTTGTTCAGTGTACAGCAGCAATTCCACCTTTATTAAGAAGGCAATAAGGATTACGTGATGTCAAATGCGATACGTACGTACCTACGTAAAATGGAGAATTAAAATCACAGACATTAAAGTCAATAGAACAGTCTGATAATAAAATGAATCGAGTTCGGCCATTGGAGCAGGCAGTAAGTGTTTAAATTATGCATTTTAGCCACCTAACATATCACCCCCTTACAAAAATAGACAATCAACCAGCCTTTAGTGTACCTCATATCTCGTACAAATATTTCATATCAAAACTTGCCAATACTTACTCTTTTATTATAAATGAGTGATTATTATACATCAACATGTTACTGATAAACTTATTTAGAAAGTTTCATAAACAACAGGGTTATGTGAAGGAGCCCCGTTAGACACAGCATCCTCATTCTGCGGTAGTCGGTCTGAATTAGTCTAGCAATGGTTTAAAAATGGGCAATCCCTTTACTAAAAAAGTGGTTCTGTATCTTTCATTTTTATGTTGGAAGCCAAAGATAACATGATTTGAAATTTAGCTCTTCATAATCTACCTACACCATTAAAAAATTATATGACACGACCACTTGGAACCAAATATAAATTCATAGCTGCCATACCCGAGTTTGCTGCCGAAATATTCCCAATTAAGTTTATCGGAGACATGACATTCATTAATATTAAAATTAATTCTTTATTACCTAAACTATATGCGTTAATAAGTTATACAAATCCCAAGATTATTTAATTTTTATTAATACAATAGGTTAAGCTGTCGGAATACCAAAGAGAATGTGCCAGAAAAGTTTTATATCTGTAAAGCGTATGAGAATTTTTAAGTACACTAGTCTCTTGGAAAGTATTCCAAATAATGATTGCTATTGTGAAAATAATTTTGGAATTGCTTATTAAATAACAGTGACCTTTAATGTTAAAAGTAATTTGGAAAAGAGCAAACAGAAAAGCGTCAAATGAAACTCCACATATTATTATTAAATAATTTTACTATAATTATAAGCACCAAACAATGTTTGGAATGTTCTGTATTGCACCACAAGTGAACAAAATCCAATTTCTACAAACACGTTATAACGATATCGTATATTCTACTAACAATATAGACCGGGTCATTTGAAAAAATATAATTTCCAGAAACTGATTGTATATTACTCATCAATCATTCATAAATAAATTAAATTGTTATAAAATACAATAAAGGTCACCATTGCAATCCATTTGGAATCCGGTGAATTATATAATTTATGCAATAAACAAAATACTAAACAAAATTATGAGCAAATAACACGTTATACACAGATATAATACCCATATATTTAAACGGTTTGTACAAATAGTGACTTCATTGTGCATAAACGCGTTTCATCAACCACTGCACTGCTAGTCTTCACAGAAGATCACATATTACGGGACCTCTTAAATCTCAGTTGACATTATCATATCCATTCGCAATAACTAAGACTTTAATGCCAGTCCACTATGGACAGTTACGAAATTTTCAATCTATTCGAATTTGTACTCTATTTTATACGCAGAGTTCGCAGTAGATTGAAAACTTCGGCAAACATTTCTCGTTGGATCGCGTTATGCGCGCCAAATCATATTCTATTTAAATAAATACTTAATGTTAAGAACGTAATCAAAATAACAAGTTATCGTATGAATAGGAAAGTGTCTCAATATATTTTTTCAGTTGTAACCTAGCAAGGCCTTAGTGGTTGGGGACATTTTCAGCTGATAATACTGAATTCACTAGAAAAATAAACGGTAAATATTTCTCTAAATTACAAGAAATAAAAGCATGTAACATATTTAAAGATTTTTCAAAAGTTTTGTAATTAAACCAAAATACTACAAAATCGGGTCTTGCGCAACATTTTAAGTACGTTTTGGAGCGCACGGGACAGTGGAAAATCGTGCATTAAATAAACTAATTTATGACCCATTTAGTAATTGCATGCAACGCAAAAACCGTTAAAATGTCCCAAACCTTGGTGTACTCTTTAAAATTGTTGTTTAGTACTATAACACGCTAATGGCCTAAAAGTTTCACACCCACATAAATTTTATTGTAAATAGATTTTTAGATCGAGTTAATGCAGGAAAAACAGTATTAGCGCGAGCATTTTCACATTTTATTACGCATTAAGGCTTGCATCAAATGTAACTCAAGTCGTGATCGGTAACTGAGATTCCTTACAAAATTATCAATCAACCGTTTTAAATACAAGCCTACAGTAAATATAAAACTTTTAGCAAGTGTGTGTTGTATTTACACCCAGTTTCTGTTCTTATTTTTCTTAGCTGCAATCTCAACAGCAGGCAACAAGTCTGAGTGTCGTTATGGAATTATTAATAGATAAATTATTACAGAAATATTAGATATTTGAGAATTTTATTAATATACTATAAACATTTTTCCTATGTCACAAACAAAATATTATGGAAGAAAGTACTCTGGAATCAGATGATTTTTTATTTAATTTGCCAATATTTTGATATGTCAAAATGTTATATGTATGTTTTACTAGGTGGTAGACCCAAATGTAGGGTCGCCTGGGTAGGTACCACCGCCTTTCTTATTTCAGCCGTGAAACAGTTCGTTGTGTTTCGGATTGAAGGGAAAGGTAGCCAGTGTAATTACTGGGCATGTACGGCATTTCATCTTAGGCCTCAGGATGACAACGCACCTGCAATATCAAGTGCTTTTCCTTGTTATTGCAGGTGTCTATAGGCGGCGGTAACCGCTTACCACCAGGTGGGCCGTCAGCTTGTTTGTCATCTAGTTGTATAACAAAAAAAAATGTCAATCGTTTCGTTCGTGGTAATCTTACATTTAAATTTAGTTTAAGAACCCGTGAATAGGAATTAATCCTTTAATGCCCAGACGGCAACTTAAGTTGACATGACAATTAAAATTCTATTGTGTTGGTTTATCGGGCTTCAAAGGGCACAAATGAAATAAAAAAAATATAATTTGAAAGGTTACTAAACACAATACAGACTGGTTATTAAAAAGTATTTGTTGGTGAAATCATAATAAGTTGTTCGGAAACTGGGTGTGAATTTAATGAAAGATCTTAGAAATGATGTAGTATTTTACGTCCGACTCGTAGAATATAATAGATTAAGTGACGACCGCATTAAAACGACAAAAAAGGTATATGTACTGTAACCAACATAAGGAAAAATACGGATGTATGACATGACTCAATAAGTTGTTTTGTGAATTTAAAGAAATAGGTTTATAGGATCGAAATATTCGATCGACTTCCGCGTATATTATATTAAATTAAAAAGGAAGTATTTCTGTCTATGCCTTTACAATACATATTGATTTAATAGAAATTGCAGCTAGCAGTGTATCAATTGGTTTCATCTTTCAACATGAAATATAATCCTTTGTCTATTTAATTAAAATTTTGAAGAATATGTTAACTTTGCTTTGTTTGAAAGACCCAAACAAAGCAATTTCGGTATAACGTGAATGCCATAAGGATCACTTACGCTTAATAATGATTACGTCTGAATTGTATAATCATAAATTACTACCGAGTCGTGTATAGAAAATCCATGATGTTAGATAGTTGATTATGTAACTTATTTCTTATGCAATAGGGCTTATTTTTAGTTAAAGCCAAACTAGCAGTTGTGCTAATCTTCATCAATCAGATCCAGAGAAAATTACATAATCAACCCTCTGTTTAGGTTGGTATGGTCCAAAATTAAACAGAACATAAAATATATAAGTACAGAACTGCTTAATAAAGCTTAGCGACACCTGTGACTTATAGCCCGGACAAATAATGCAATTGAAAATGGCGTACACTTATAACTAACTGGCCTTTCATATTATGTTTACTTAAAATAATAAACCTATGGTTCACACTGTACTATTAATGTTGTGTACCTTATGGCCTAAGGTACAAATTGTTTTGAGTTAAATTAGACTTTACATTGGGTGTTAAATATATATAACATGTTTTCGAATAGTGAACCTTCTGTGAACTTTGCTTAAAGGATATCGAAGCACAAATCTCTGGGTATTTACCAATGAATTATCACTTTATATACGCTTTATATCAACGCCGTTTTCAATCCCATTTCTTATCCAACCAAATAGCCGAACAACATATTCAAATCATCTCAGGCTAGTTTGCGATACGGCGCAACGAGCGAGCACACACACACATACAGAGTTCTCTGTACTTATTTATTTTGAGTGTTCGATGTGTTGATTCCTAGGTAAGTGTACTCGTATTGAAGCGGTCGAGGTATCGGCGAAGCTTATTCCGTGAAGTAGCGCTTACCGGCGCGTGAGTCGAACTCATCGTAGCTGCGCCTGAGGGACAAACCGTCAGTGAGTGTATGAAGTGGAGATATAATTCTTTTTGCCTTCAGAATTAGGCTCAATATATTACATATTACGAGAAAGAGATATACTGCACTTAAATTTATACAGGATGGTGACGACAACAAACAGGATGGTTCATAGAAATGGTTTGCCACTTTCAATAACATCTCATTCATTTGATAATTTTATGACATTTCTATAAATCAATGCATAAGCCAATGATAAATTATTTCATGCAAATGTCATAAAATTATCAAATGAATAAGATATTTTTGAAAGTGGCAAACCATTTCTATGAACTAATGTAGCCCATGTTTCAATTTACTGTCATATTGTCGTCACCACCCTGTATATATAGATTTAGAGTGTGTCTTCACAATAAGGCTCTATATATCTCTTTCTTGCAATATGTAATAGGAGAAAAATAGCAAGAATTCGTTTAGAGCTGTCAACTAAATCTAGATAGATTTAAAAGAAAAAAGAAAGTTAATTTTAGACGGCATGTACGGAGGTGCTTAACACTGCATTTTATCACGTTCAATAAATTCTAAAATTTACCACACGTTTGTAAATGTCAAACTAAATGACAGCCATCCTTTTTGTATTCATATTGAGAGCAAGAGATGCACTGAATTTAAATTTAGATTTAGTGTGTGTTCTCCAGAATTAGGGCCAATGTAAGATTATATCAATGTATATTGCAAGTGATGGAGGATGTTAACAAGCACATTTAAAAATAAAGGTAGGTAAAGAATGACACTGGGAAAGTTGTCTACTAACCAAACTTCACACTTATCGACTACTACGCAAGGTTGATATTTAACTAAATGCGAACAGGGCCACATGCATAACGTTAAATGGAAAGTGAATCAAATGCGAATTGGACATAAAATTGAATTACTCTTAATTTTTTATTGTCTTTGTTTTCAATAAAACTGTTTAACTGATTTTTTTTTTACTTTTTTTATGGTTTAGATGGTGTTTGTAAAAAAGCTAGATAGTGAAGCCTCTAATCTAAGCGCCTGAACCAGAATTATCCGCTGTTTTTTAACAAAAAATTAGCCTTACGGGATAACTCATTAACTGACAAGTATGAAATTTTAGTTAATATTTTTTTCATACAAAGCACGACAAATTAACACCACCTGATGTGAAGTGGTAAGAGTCCATGATAATATGCGAAGACAGCTAGTGCTCGTTGAAACATACTGTTCTAGTCACTTCCACCTTGCCGGCCCATAAGGTGTCTTTTCATGTCTCTTTTGGAGAAACCCATAAACCCATATTACAGGAAGGACTATATATGCTCATGAATGTAGCCCTACAGTCTAATGGTTTTGTGTGTGTGTGTCACAAAGATAGAGAGAGACACACACACGCGCATGTCTCTCTCTCTCTCTCTCTCTCTCTGAGTGTGTCTTTCTTTCTCTCTCGCTCTCTCTCTGTCTTTCTCCCTCTCTCTCTGTGTATGTGTGTGTTACGAGTGATAATAATAGCTTTGGTCTTTCTTTCTCTCTCGCTCTCTCTCTGTCTTTCTCCCTCTCTCTCTGTGTATGTGTGTGTTACGAGTGATAATGATAGCTTTGGTTATGTTATATGTGTGATACCTTTAGCATGCTGGGCTAGCACTCGGAGCTGTTGAGGTCGAGCGGCGGTGGCGGCGCGGCGGCGGCGGGCGGGCGGGGCTTCGCCCTCGTGAGGCGGTCGAGCTCGGCGGCGGCGTCGGAGCGCGCGGCCGCCGCCCCCGGCGACGGCTCCGCGGCCCGGGCTCCCGGGGACCCCGTCTTCTTGTACAGCAGCGAGTTGAAGAAGTTGGCCAACACGCCCTCGTTGCCGGGCGTGCCGGGGCCCATGCCGATTTTGCCGCCGTCCAACTGGGAAACGAAAGTTGAATGACGTTTAATTGGATGGAACATTATACCTATTTAAGTCACAATAGGGTAGTTGACAACTTTTTGTTTGTTACATAAATAATAAATTTAGAACTCACAAAGAAATAAACAAATATAAGACACAGTGGTATGTTTGATATGTTGCAGCGCATCTAAAAACGCTCCGTAAACAGGTTGGTGCCGTCTCAATACGACAATAAAAATAAATAAAAAAGTTAAAACATAGAAATAGTTTGCCACTTTCAAAAACATTTTATTCATTTAATAATGTCATGTCACTTGTATGAAATAACAGAACATTAGCTGCATTATTTCATAGAAATGTCAATTTGTTTTGACATTGAATCTTGGGACTTTTCTATTATAAAATTTTCTATTGTATGTCTAATGAGGTAATTGTGTGAATCAATATTTTTTAAATTTTCTATTACACCAACATTTGTGCTATCACATGTAAACCACAATTAGGATGTTGCCTAATAATAAATTCGGAAAATGTACGCTACTGTTACCCATAAAAACAATTCAAACTTAAACTATATGAAATATTGTTAAAGTTGTACTGTTTAAAAAATTGATAAAATGGTCAAGTTTTTATACAAAACTTATCAAAAATGTTAATGCTATTAGATTGCCATCAATTAAAACAACTATTATTATAACAACTATGAATAAAAACATACATAGAAAATAGTTATTATTAATTTTGTCAGTATAAGTAATATAGGATCTTGGGACGTCACCTGTTCCGTAGATTTTCTATAGAGCATTTTTCGACGATGCGCCGCAACACATCCAACATACCACTATATCCGTGAAACTATTGATCTTAGACATACTATTTCTTTTGCAATATTTCTTTATGAGTTAAAACATGGTAGCCGCCGTCCAACTGGGAAATGAAAGTTGAATGACGTTTATTTGGAAGGAATATATACTTCTTTAAAGTCACAGTAGGGTAGTTGTTAACTTTTTGTTTATTACACAAATAATAAATTTAGAACTCACAAAGAAATAAACAAATATAAGACACAGTGGTATGTTTGATATGTTACAGCGCATCTAAAAACGCTCCGTAAACAGGCTGGTGCCGTCTCAATACGACAATATATTAAAACGTGGGTTATATTAGTTTGTAATAATGGTTTACCACTTTCAAAAACATCTTATTCATTTGATAATTTCATGACTTTTCTATGAAATAATGCAGCCAATTTCACACTTTTTCATACAAATGTCATGAAATTATCAAACGAATAAGGTGTTTTTGTTTAGTGTCAGCGCAGCGTCTTAGTTAACTTGATACCCCTATTTTTACTGTCGGGCTATTTTGTATTACTATAAAGTAAAACTAGGGCTAACATCCTCAACATGTGATCCGGCTCGAAGGACCATATGTTGAGGATGTTAGCCCTACTAGCTGTAAATTGGGTACTAACAATGAAAGTGGACTGTATAAGAGTTTTACTTTATAGTAACACAGCGGTAAACCATTTCTATGAACAAATATAGCGCATGTTTTAATTTATTGTCGCATTGACGGCACCACCCTTTATACTTATTTATGGAAAAAAATATATTAATGATTATGTGTGTCCTACCTGCGCGGCCCTGTGTGTGGCCCTAAGCGGGGAGTCTGCCCTGGGCGGCGCGGGCGCCCCGGCCTGTAGCGCGGCCAGCTGCCTCTGAAGGAACGCCTGCTCGTCCTCCGCCTGCACCTCCGCCTCGCGACTGGTCCCGCTCTGGAACCACAATCATCATCATCATCACCACCAGCCTATATACGTCCCAACGCTGGGCACAGGCTTTCCTACATGGGAGAAACACATGAGGAGATTGGGCCATAACACCACCACGCTGGCCCAATGCGGGTTGGTGGGTTAAAGCGGCTGCAGGAACAACCGGGACCAACGGCTTAACGTGCCTTTCGAAGCAAGGAGGAGCTCGAGACAACAAACTTTGATTGACCCATCCCAGGGGTAGATTACAGTAGGGGTAGATAACATCGCATGAAGCTTTCAGAAGTGGGATCATGCTTCTGCGGGGGTAACGAGGTAGAGGACGTACACCACGCTTTGTGGGAGTGTCAACTCTACGGGGATGCGCGTAGGACATTATTAGATTATGTGAAGACGCTCGAGGTGGGCCCGGTCTATTACCCCGACCTCGTGGGAACGGAGGCGAACTTCAAGCAGTTACAGGACTTCGCGCGTAGGTGGCACAAGATTCGGAGTGGGCTAGAGAGATAGAGGTGAAGAGAGGACGCCGCAGAACAGGCAGAAGACCAGCACAAGACTAATTGGGAGTCAGCGGTACCACTCAGTGTGGGCACGGGCGACCTGGAAGACACCGAAAGCGTTTCGTGTACGTCCGCCCCAGAAGGGGGAGAAGGACCATAGGAACATGGCGATAGATAAAATTTGTAGAGAGTCAAGAACTGCACGCGGTAGTCGCAGGTTCCGCGTGGATCTCTCACGTTTAGGCCTTCATAAGCGAACGGTTGCAACAGGCCATGGGCAGGTTGGTGGGAATTGACCCATCCCAGGATTGACCATGGCGAAAGTTGCTTTGATTTTCGTATCGAAACCAGAGCGCTCAAACCAATACACCACCGAGCTGCTCCTCCAACCACAATACACACATAAAAAAAAATTAAAATTTCAAGTAACTATTTGACCAAATTTAAAAAAGAGTTAAAGAGACTTGTGTAAGGAACCGGCCACAGCTACTGATGGGGGCGGGTGGTCCGCTAGAAAGTTAGCGATGCGTTTTTGTAATACCCTGTTAGTTGCTTCCTGCGTCGGGTTTAGTCGGTCTCAATCTTCAATATTAACTCAACTTAAGTGTCAAAATAATTTATAAATAATAAATTTAATCATTTTTAAAGTATATATTAGCTGGTTAAGTTACCTATATGATATGTATAGACAACCTAGGTAATCGTTTTTAATTTAATGTTTAAAATTTCCTTTTTTAAGCATGTCGTGGCAACTTGTAAGTAAGGCAACACTCCCGCACGAGTTAGAATAATGTAGCATTATAATAGATAAAATGTATGTTTTGTAAGTTTTTCTAATAAAAGAAAAAAAAAATTACCCCCGGCCTCATTAATCATTTATCTCTCACCATCTATCTCATCTAAGAGAAGTAAGGTCACCGACATAGCCCGGAGAATTTCGAGCCTTAAGTGGCAGTGGGCAGGCCACATTGCAAGGACTGACGGCCGTTGGGGCGGAAAGGTCCTCAAGTGGCGGCCGCGTACCGGGAGACGCAGCGTTGGTAGGCCCCCCACAAGGTGGGCCGACGATCTGGTGAGGGTCGCGGGAAGCCGATGGATGCGGACAGCGCAGAACCGATCGGTATAGAGATCTTTGGAGGAGGCCTATGCCCAGCAGTGGGCGTCTCTCGGCTGAAATGATGATCTATCTCATCATAGAAGGCCAAACACGCTATATATTCTGCAAGTTTCTGAAGAATTAGGCATCCCGCAGAATTTTTGATGGTATAGGATAAAGGATAGGCTCAAGGATAGTATGTCATGGGAATGTCACCGAAGTGACAGTACACCAAATTTCAAATCAATCGGATCTCTGTACGTTAGTAAAACCCTTTTATCATGTAAAAAATGAGCTGGTAATCAACAAACACCTGAACTGATCTTCATAAATTATAGCTAAGAACCATCCTTGTCAAATCCTTTCAAACAAAAAAAACAAATCAAAATTGGTCCATTCGTTTAGGTGGCAAGAAAGCATCCAGCCCGCCTGATGGTAAGCGGTTACCGTGGCCTATAGACGCTTGTAGCACCTTGGGCACTCTCCACGCGTTGCCTAACATGCAAAATATAAGGAAAGCATTGGTTAAACAAGGAGGCGAAACGCAAATCAGTTCAAAGTGTTAAAAACTTACTTTCCGTATAGCAGGCTGCACGATAACATCTCTGTAGTAGTCATCTGGCTTACACGACTGCATATTTTCATATAATATACTAATTTTCTTCATACTATCCCAACCAGCGGGTCTGCAATAGACAAGACAAGTCAAGTCAACGAAATATATGCAACAATAAATAGTAGAAGGACACACACAAGCAAATAGGTTCTTTCTCATCAGTTACACCGAACTCTTAGGCCGACGTCACGAGTCTTAATTTGTCCTTTTAATTGCCCAACAATGTCGCAGGCATCTGGTTAAATTAGCCACTTAAATGGATGCCTAGGCCTTTGATTCAACGCCCCCGGCATCCAATTAAATGCCTACGCCGAATTTTATTGAACTAGACTCACTCAACGTTTAACAACTTGACGTATTGAAAGTCAGCTCAATTTGGGGGATTGTCATATACTGAAGTGTTTTGGTGTGATTGGTATGTTCAAAGTTATTCTTTTATGAACACTTATAACCGACACGATTTCGGTTACACAGGCAGGTGCTTTCAATACGACAATAAATTAAAACATGGGCTACATTAGTTCATAGAAATGGTTTGCCACTTTTAAAAAGATCTCATTCATTTAATAATTTCATGACCTTTCTATGAAATAATGCAGCCAATTTTATACTATTTCCTACAAATGTCATGAAATTATCAAACGAATAAGGGGTTTTTGAAAGTGGCAAACCATTTCTATGAACTAATATAGCCCACGATTTAATTTATTGACGGCACCACCCTGTATGTGGCTATAGTTATTCGATTAAACGACCTGCCTAGGCATCCAATTGAATGGCTAATTCAACTAGACGGCTGACACGACGCTCTTCTATCTGGTTCAACGTTGCGCTCAATAACTTAGCTCTCAGCCGTATCATTGGATGCCGGAATGAATTAAATGCGCCGATCATTTATGCGGCATTCCTTGCCAAGCTCATTGCGGTTGGCGCGCAATATTTTATTAAATATAAAACAATTCGATGTGAAACGCTGACTAAATTTTTCATCGATCAACGTTTCGCTGAGTAAAGTCAGTTTAACTGAGGTTCACAGTTATTTTTGTATGACCATCAGAATAGGACATTTTGTCTGATATTTGAAAAGCGGGCTTTGGCTTTGTCAGCGAAACGTTCAACGACGACAAATTTTTTGGCGAAGCATTTGACATTCAAAACAATTATCACGCATTAATGAACGCAACGGCAATCTTGGCGTGAGAAAGAAGCATCTCTTCGCGACAGATGTGGTAAAAGGAGTGCGTATGCCGTGGGCCGTGAGTCTCTCTCGCAGCGAACGCCGCGTAAACGAGCCACGCGGTAGAGCTATCAGGGCTGTCAGGAGCGAAAAACTACGAAAAAGTCGTATATCAAGAGAACTTTGAAATGAAAAGATCGCACAGTTTAGAAGTAAAAAGTTTTTTTTACATAATGAAAATTTGTTGAGTTGCAGAATACATTTTGGAAATAAAACATTTGCCCAAAAAATGCACTTACGAAGCCTGTACACATTGTTCGAAAGTTAAATATTATGCACCATACAACGGAGCGTGCGGTATAATAGGTTCTTACACCTAAATACCTGTTTTACCGCACGCTCCGTTGTATGGTGCCCTGCATATTCTTTACGGTATTTTAATTTCCTTCAAAAATAGTTATTTGTTGAGTGCAAAGTTGCTTTTTAACCGCGTGCTCAATTTTGATGACCGAGCAAGCGAAGAATTCTAAAATTATAATTCAAAAATTAGAATCCAGAGCGTTAGCGAGGGAATCAAAAGAGCACAAGGTGAAAAATCTTTGCACTCGAGTGCAACACGTCCATCCCACCTTAACGAGGAAATGATTCGATGCAAAAAAAAAACATTTGCGCATTATTAACAGTTTCAGTTAATTCTGTTGGCGTCAAATAAACTTCTTCGACGCTAGAATCACTCATTTTAAGTTTTTTACTTGTTTACAAGTTTTTTGTTTTAAACCTATGGTTTTAACAAATATGTCGTGAAAAGAAAATGGCGTGCGCAAAGCAAATTAAACAAAAAGTACACCGAGAAGGTGCCGAGTCTTACACCGATATGCAGAGAAGTTTCCTCGAAACCGCCTTCACTCGACCTTAGTCGAAGTCACCTCAAGGAAATCTTAAAAACATCCTTGAAATCGGTATGTTCAGCTACGGCTTCCTCCAGTGAGGAAACTCCAGTAAAGTCGAGTTGAGGTTGAGTGAAGGACGTCATGAAATTTCTTATTATTTTATTGGCAAAGTGTAGAGAATATGTTTATGGTTCACTTTTTCCATCTGTGGTCTGTCGTCTTCCTCTGAGATTGTGTTCTACTTCGTGAGGTATCTTTCAGTTCTGCCATTATTTGTCATTCAACTCAACTGTCGACTGCAATGCTTTATTTTGATTTATTTGATTTCATTCGTTTTTCGCGTTTAGTATGAAAATTATTATGGCCGGGAGGCAAGTTTTTAGTGAAATGGAAAAGGCGTGCTTGAGGGCATTAATCATAAAGTACTTATAAATTAAACACCACTGTAGGTTTACATAATTATATTTGCATCACAATATCTAGGTAAATTAATAAAGTTCTATCTAAAACATATACTCACTTGAAAGTTAGTCAATAAAATCATGCAAATCATTCATTATGCTAATAAAACTTGAAATAACCTCAGAAGTAACGTGAAAAGCACTGTCAACAAGCTTTGAGGAGACCTCAAGGTAGATCGCGACGTACCTTGAGTTTGACAGTTCATTACTCGACTCAACTGAGGAATTTGCTCAAGTCGAGGATAGTTTTTTGAGTTCTGCATACCGATTTTATCCTTGAGGTTGACTCGAGCCACAGTCGAGTGGAGGAAATTTCGAGGAGCCGACTATGCATATGGGTGTCAGTTTTTAATAAGTTAAAAAAGGTTGTATAATAAATTCGGCACCATGGAGGTAGAAGTAAAGAGGTTTCATGATGTTTTGAATTCACAAACTTATTGCACACGATGTTCTAAATTCAATTTTGCTTTATCTCCTAGCAGATAAAAACGGCTTTTGCACTCAGATATCGAAGAGCAAAAATACTCTTTCCGAGATGGGGGGATGAAAAATATATAAGAATTCCACCAAGGAGTTTAACATTATAAGAATGAATAGGCTGAGAGGCCTTTTTGGAAGCACTCAATACAATTGACTTATTTTAATACTAAGTAGAAAATGAGATAAAAAAAATGTAGTTCTAATTTTCAACACGCGCACGTGGCGCGTGTTGGAAATGTGCGCCATTTTCATATTAGGAAAGTCAAAGATTGTTAATCGGAAAGTCGTTCTGGCTGTTATAAACAAAATAATAATATTGTTGTACTGTTTTCTCGCAAATCTGCTTATAAACGTTGTATGAGACACGTGCGGTAAGATGGTTGACTCGTTTGTAAAAACCAACTTAACGCACTAGTATCATAAATGAATATTATGTTACTTATAAATTTGCTGTGGTCATAAGTGTAGTTATTACAAAAGAAAAATAATAAGTTTTGTAAAAATGCAAGCATATAAAGCCTTTATATGGTTGCACAAAAGGTCTTCATATAAGTAAAATATCTAGGCGCGCGTTAGGTTATTGGGGAATTCCCTGAAATTCATACTTGTCGATGGAGCACGTTTCATGATGCAATGTTGCCAGGTATATCAAAATATTTATAAGTACTAAAGTATCTTAGATCGTACATCTTGTAGCCCTGAGATACGGAGTAGAGTAAGTAGTACTCACATCAAAACTGCGTCTTTCTCGACGATAAGCGCGGGCGTCCTAAAAGGCAGCCCGTATATCCTATGCGTGAGGTACTTGTACAGCAGGTCGCAGTTCTTGTCCTCCTTGGCGCTGGTATAAAACAACGCGGCGCCGTACTGGAGGCAGAACCGCCTTATCCATTGCTGCATGAAGTCGAAGTGCTCATCTCGGTAGTCGTGTTCTTTTTCTAGTGCGCTCATGTAGTCAGTCTGCGAAAAGGTATTTTGTTTTTTAGCTGGGGAGAAACACGACGTGTGACGTGTGACGTGAGTCGTGTTTGGTGTCTTGTTTACTAAAAACTACAAAACAACTTTTCTTTTTTACTTTACTTTAAAATTACTATTGATCTAAAAGTATAGATCGGATATACGAATGCATATTTACCTGAAGTTAATTTCTGGCTAAAATATTATGGAAGTGGCTTTTTAGAATATTTATTTAAAAGTGAAATCGCGTGCAATTAATAGGCTCAATTTGACACTTGCTAAAACGTAAATGGTTGTTTTTATAGTAAAGAAAATCAACCTTAAAGCATTGTAGCAAAGCACCTTTCATGACGTTCTCACGGAGTAAACACTTAAATTTGTTGATCCGGGGATTGCGGGATATTTTTAAACAACTAGATAACAAAACAGCTGATAGCCCACCTGGTGGTAAGTAATAATAATTACAATAATAACTTCCATACTAGTAATAGCCAGCTTCTTAACTTTAGGTAAACGTAAAGGTTACAAGACAAGGGACAGCAAAAGCAAGGAGCTGCAAACGCCAGGAGCTGCAATATCCTATGAAAATTTTATGTCAATGAAAAAGGGAAGTATAAAGGAAAACAAGTAACCTTAGTGACAACCACCACGATGTCCAACCCCAGGTTGGTCGTGAGCACGGCGTCTGGTAGCGGGCTGTCGTCGTCTTCGTTCTCAAGGTCATCCGACAGGTTCCTGGAGGACCTCTTCATGGGTGACGACGCTGTCGGCTCAAGCTCGTCACCCGGCTCTGTGTACCTTTGCCATTTCTGCACTTGTTGTTTTTTACTGTTTAGTCTATGTTCTGAAATATAAATTGTCTGTGGTATAACAAGCTGCTTTCAAAGATAGAAAATAGGGGATTGGCCTCCAGTATTAACCTTTCAAGGTTAGCTAGAGTTCATTAAAAAAAAATGGCAACCAATGTAGAAAATCGGGTCTAATGCGATATTCGTAGTTCTGCTCCATATTCAAAAAATGGTACCAGGTTTCCTCTTTTAAATTAATGATAAATCATAAAGTAAAAAGTCCTATTTTAAATTCAAAATAACTATTGCAATAAAGTAGTAGCATTCACAATCACAATGCGCTCGTTTAAGAATTTAGACCAATTATAAAAGAATGAATAAACAAACTGAATTGCAGTCATTAAGTTTCATGCTGAAAATATGAAAGGAATTTCTACTTTCTTTTGTCACACTTGGAAGTGGTAGGTTATCTTTAAATCGGAATTGGCGTTTGAATATTTCATGACTCTTATTCTTGATTCTAATTTTAGGTTAAGAGACAGATGAATATACGGAATATACAGACCAGTGCAGTTAACTTCCGAATATTCTGGTGTCCGAGTTTTGTCATCGTTTCAAGCCTTTAGCTTTGCCATGGTTCTGTTAGGAGTTTATCATTATAACCCTACTCGGTATACCTGTTTTACAGCGTGTTACTAAAGTCTGAAATAAAATTTAAGGGGGTAGTTGTGTCCAAGAGTTACCTCTGAAAGTTCGACACCTTTAATTAAGACCACTTTTATTATCCGATTCAATTAATTAATATACTACATTGGGCCTAATTCTGCAGACACACTCTAAGTCTAAATTTAAGTTTAGTATATCTCGCTCTTTCTCGCAATATGTAATAGGAAAAAGATAGCAAGAACTTGTTTAGAGCTGCCTACTAAATTTTGATAGATTTCAAAGAAACAATACACAATTAATACACAATTTAAGAAAGCATGTACGTACGGAGGTGCTTCCTAAACACTGTATTTTATCACGTTCATTAAGGTCGAAAATTACATGCACGTTTCGCAATTGCATGCATCCTTTTCGTAATCATATTAAGAGAAAGAAGTGCACTGAACTTAAATTTACACTTGGCATGTGTTCTCCAGAATTAGGGCCATTGTCGCAACTGCTCGTGGCAACCCCAATGCGTACTATCGCGTGTCGTATATCGTATGACACACACACACACAACCCACTGACATACTAAAATATCGACCCCGCCGCAACCCCAGAATTTCAAATTTAATTTCCGGTACAAATAAAACGTTGGAATCAACATTTTAATTCACATATAAGTACTTAATTTATAGTCACTCATTTGAGTCACTCATCTGAGTTTGACCACATGGCGAACATTTCATTAGATTTGCGACGCTTGCGACATGAACGCACAGGCGAATACGAAACCGAGCTCCTCGCTTTATTGAAATAGTTTAATATAATCAATTTTCTTATACCTACAAAGTGTGACAAAGCGAGCTTAGTGATTCAATTGTAAAGGATATTTAAAAGCAATACGATGAATGCAAGAATAAATTTTCAATCGACGATACAATAAATTTAAACTGGTAACTGTAACTGGTTGCGTGTAAACTGCTTAATAACAAATAAGGTCTGCTACACACTTGGTGCTGATGGCGGCGCTTCAATGCTATTTATTAATGGTTCTGAGCAAAAACTTGCATTTGTCCACATCACAGACTGATTCTAGAATTAGGAATAACACGTAGTGAAGAGAGTTTCTTTCGTTGGTAAATTGAAGTAAAATTTTACGCCTACTGGAGAGTTTCTTTGTTTAGTAAATTGAAATAAAATTTTATGGCTTGTACCTATAGCTAAAGTTTTTTTTTATACGACTGATGACAAACAAGCTGACCGCCCACCTGATGGTAAGCGGTTACCGCCGCTATAGACACCTGCATTAACAAGGAAAAATCACTTGATATTGCAGGTGCGTTGTCATCCTGGGGCCTTAGATGAAATGCCGTCCATGCCCAGTAATTACACTGGCTGCCTTTCCCTTCAATCCGAAACACAGCGAACTGTTTCACGGCTGAAATAAGAAAGGCGGTGGTACCTACCCAGACCACCCTACATACGGGCCTACCACCTACTACCCTAAAATTATAATTGATCACCAATAATATCACATTGATCAGCAAAAATACTGGTAAATCAACTATTTAGACAACAGTGTTCAAACAGCTAACAAAGCTAATATTTTTTTGGAAACTTTAATTTTAAACATTTTCTATGACTTCTCAAAAACAAAAACTTTTTAAACTTTAGAGAAGTGTCGATCTCTTAAAACACCGGCCAAGTTCGAGTCGGACTCGCGCCGTTATCAATATTGGGCAAAAACAAGCAAAAAAATCACGTTTGTTGTATGGGAGCCCCTTAAATATTTATTTTATTCTGTTTATTAGTATTTGTTGTTACAACGACAACAACTAAAAATACATTGTCTGTAAAAACTATCATGGTTCATGAGATACAGCCTGGTGACAGACGGACGGACAGCGGAGTCTTATTACAGGGTCCAGTTTTATCCTTTGTGTCGGAAACCTAAAATCGATTACTTACGGATAACTACTTTGGTAAGGATAAGTACCTTAATTTTTTTAAACAGTTATTTCTCTATAAAATGACAAAAATTAAGTACCTACGTATACATTGAAAAAAAAAGAAAGTTGAAGATTGTGAGTTAATCTGTAAACAGCGGCGTTATACCTCTAGAGGTCTATGACAATTGAAAAATAAATTGTGTCTGGAATGTGATGGATGACGGGTTGAACCTTCTATTAATTATTAATCTCTTGCCGATTTAAATACCTCTTATAGAGTTGTTAAACTCATGGTAGGTACTGACGCCATACAAGTGGAAAACGTCTTGATTACTGCGGATTAACTATATGTGTATTGTGTCTGCTGTTACCCATCATCTTTTTGTCAAACCAATGGCAGCGCTATATTATGCGCTAATGTTAAAACAATTAAGTATGCAGTGATCCTTGCCGACACCGGTTAAAGATTACGCGACACTATGACGTAATGTCTGAGTCATAGTCAAAATATAAACATCGTGGTCCTTTGATTAATATACGAATGCGATTATGATCAGTCGAAAAAGAAGTATCCTTCGCAAACAAAAAAAAAATTAGTAGTACGAGAAGTATTTTAGGGTAAAAATGGAAAAAAATATGAAATAAATTCAGGATGTAGGTTCTTATTACTTCTCATAATTATGTCTATCATTGACATGCCGAGATTTCACAAAATAATAATATCTCAGTTTAAGTATTGATTAGTGATTGCATGATTCATTTTAGTATTCTAGTCCAGGCTGCGAGACAAGAGGTTATCAAGAGCCACCTTATTTTATTTATAGATACATTTATGACTAAGACAAGAACTTTTCATTGGTAATTTAGTGTAATAAGCCATTGTTAATAGTATGTTGTTTAGTTTTAATTAAATTAATATTTTACTTATAAAACTAGTCCGGCGACAATTACATCGCCGACCTTAGTTAACTCGCGCCTTAGAGGAAGGGGACACCCTACTGGCAAATTAAAGCTAAAACCTGATAGGCCCGATTGATGAAATGAGAAAATGTTTATGTAGATGACATATAGTAAAGCGGCTCAACTGTTTTTTTTTTATGTAGATGATCTTTGATCTCCCAACAAATGTGAAGTAGAAGTCTTACTAAAACTCCACGACCTTGACATTCTACTTATTTCTGAGACACACTTCACAAAAAATAGTAAAATTAATATAAGAAATTACAACATATACACAACTAACCACCCGGACGGAACTGCACATGGAGGGACGGCTGTTATTATTAAATCCTCTATTGAACATTATGAACTACCTGAGTTCAAAACGGAACACATTCAAGCTACCTCGGTGGCTATCAGGGATAAAAATGGGGACTTTAATGTGTCGTCTGCCTATTGTCCGCCGAAGCATAGAATCGCGGAGGAGCAATATACTGCATATATGGAGACTCTTGGACCGCGATTTATAGCAGGGGGCGATTGGAATTCGAAGCATCCCCACTGGGGATCAAGGTTGATTACCACACGAGGAAGAGAACTGAAAAAGTGTGTTGACAGGAATTTCTTGACAACAATATCAACTTCTGAGCCTACTCACTGGCCCACCGACCCAAATAGATTGCCTGATGTCTTAGACTTCTTCATAATGAAGGGGCTATCTAGACTATTCTACAGTATTGAATGTTGTTTCGATGGCTCTTCGAACCATATTCCGGTCATATTAACCATTAGCACCAACATGCTGAGCTGCCAACGGAACACGAAACTATACAATTGCCGAACAAACTGGGATATGGCTCGTGCTATGATTTCAGACTCACTGGACCTACGGATTTCACTAAAAACTGAGGATGAAATTGATGAGGCCACCATGGCCTTCACAAGCACGGTACAAGAGGCTTGCTGGAGAAGTACAGTAGAGCTGAAAAACGAAAGGCCTAGACAAAATCATGTACCACTGGAAATTAGAGAAATGATCCTTGAAAAGAGAAGATTGCGTAGAGTATGGCACACTAGTCGTCATCCCGAGGACAAAAGGGCACTGAATAATTATATTAAACTCTTAAAACAGGCCATAAGGGAAAATGAAAATGCTACAGTCGAGGCAAACATATTGGCACTAACAGCAACCGCCACCACCGAATACTCACTCTGGAAGTCCTGTAGGGGCCTGAATCAACCAACAAATCCAAAGCCCCCTCTTCGCTTAGATACAAATACATGGGCTAGATCTAAACAAGAGAAAGCAAATGCATTCGCCTCACATCTCGCCAGAGTATTCGTTCCCAATGAAGTCAACTCTGGTTCGGATGAAGCAGATATAGATCAAATTCTCCAACAAGACTTTCAACTTGATTTTCCACCAAAACCAGTAACACCAAGAGAGGTAATAAACACAATTAGTCAACTACAGAACGGAAAAGCACCGGGTTTTGACTTGGTTGACAAGAAAGTCCTTACAGAGCTACCCCAAAAAGCAATAGTTTTCCTGACAAGCCTATTCAACTGCATCATCAGAGTGGGATACTTTCCTGCACTATGGAAGGTCTCACAGGTGATCATGATACATAAAACTGGGAAGCCAAATCATGAACTTTCGTCTTACAGACCAATCAGTCTGCTCCCAACTATGTCCAAACTCCTAGAAAAAGTGATATTAAGACGACTTTTAAAATCAATGAGCGAAAATTCTGTGATTCCGGAACATCAGTTTGGATTCCGACCTGAACATGCCACAACTGAACAAATACATAGAATATGCAGATATATTTCTGACTGCCTTGAGCGTAAAGAGTACTGCTCCTCGACGTTCCTAGACGTTCAGCAGGCATTTGACCGTGTGTGGCATAAGGGCCTCCTCTGCAAAATCAAGCAATTCCTTCCTCACACATTCTACAGAGTTCTGGAATCCTATCTCACTGATAGGATATTTCAAGTAAAAGAGAGTGACTGTACTTCAGATTTCTACAACATCCATGCTGGAGTACCACAGGGATCAGTTCTTGGACCAGTCTTATATACAATATTTACCGCAGATCTGCCACAGACGCCAGGGGTTCTAATTGCGACCTATGCAGATGATACGGCAATTCTCGCCTCTAGTACAAACTCAGCGGAATCATCAATGATTCTGCAAAAAAGTCTCGACGAAATCAGTAGATGGTTCGACAAGTGGAGAATCAGGGTGAGTGCCAGCAAATCAGTACAAGTTACATTCTCACTGCGTAGAGGAGAATGCCCCCCGGTAAACCTGAGTGGAAGAGAACTCCCCCACACAAATTCTGTGAAATATCTGGGACTTCACTTGGACCGCAGATTGACATGGCGCAAACACGTGGAGATGAAACGAAATGAGATAAACCTTAAATACAGAGGACTATACTGGCTAATGGGGAGAAACTCTAAATTATCAGTTGACAACAAGCTCTTAATTTACAAGGCCTGCATAAAGCCTATCTGGACCTATGGGATACCACTATGGGGAGCAACCTGTAGTTCAAATCTGAATATAATTCAAAGAACCCAGAACTACATTCTTAAGCAAATTGCCAACACACCCTGGTTTATCAGAAACACGGAAGTCCATAATCACCTAGATATGCCAACAGTAAAAGAAGAACTCAAGCAAGCTGCGAAAAAGTACAAATATAGACTGGAAAATCAAAAAATATTTCTTGCGGGTTTGCTGCCTGACGTAATTTTTATATGGCAAAAGTCTAATATAATCATATGACTTAGGCAAGTATGGTTTATGTTGTAATTTTTTCCATACTAATGTACGCAATCACTTTGACTCCAACGTGTGAGGATTAAACACCCTGCCGGTGGCGAGCAGTGCGATGATAGAAAGAGGCCGTGGGCATAATGTTACATAATTCTTCAGAACCACCCCATTAAACAATCTCCATGTGAGCACATGTTGATTTCAAATTATTACAGCTTTAAAATTAAACAAAGGCCTGAGCAGTCGCTAGTTACTAAAGAATTAACATCAATCTTGAAACCATATTTAATTTTGTAAATGGACTGTCGGAACTGCAACTAGATAACTGTCGTTTAATAAGGATGCATGAATGTGTAGACTCATAAAGAGATTACAATTAAAAAGGCACAGTACCCTATCACTACCAATACAAACAACATAGCAGTGCCTAACCTTTTCTGTATGGGGACTGATAACTTAACTTTTTCTGTATGGGGTGAGTGTGAAACCATTCACCGATGAATTTTTCGTTGATGAACTTTTCGCAGATAAATTCAAAGTCTACACAAAATATTTCGACACATCATGAACCTACTAGTAATGTCATTATTGCTATTAAATTATTTCAAGCGGTATTTGTGGAATAGACATTGGATTTGACACAGAAACATTCATAGACAAAAATGTTTTCTGTACGGGGAACTCCACAATATGGGGTACATTTTAACAAGTTGACCAGTGGTGGCAAAAATGGGTCACATTATTAAAACTAATAATGCTAGGCGATCAGAAGACATCGTCATATCAGACTATTGCAGTCCACTGCTTAACGTAGGCCTCCCCAAGGCTGCGCCATGCGGGAGGATGCCCCGTTTTCTTCATCCAGCAACCACCTACCACCTTGTATAGAACTTTTTTATTCCACCTGTACGTTAGTTCTGTGATAGATGTGACCAGCCATCGCTACTTCGGCTTGCTACACTGCTGGGTGATGTCAGTTTAGCTTATTCCAAAATCGATCCTTCAGAAAAACTCCAAGCATAACCCTTTCCATAGATCGCTTAGCAACTTTAAGCTTGTGCAGGTGGACACTTACGGAGCAGCTGACCTGAATGTCAACCTTTCAGCACCATAGGTCACGGCGGGAAGGACACACTAACTTTTAGGCTCTGTGGAACAGGCAATGAGAAAACTCGACACAGTATGCTCAGAAAAAAATTACTGTTAATTTCCTTTTAACATCCTTGTCTTAAATGCTGAGTGGGCCTGAATTCTGGAGTACAGTCGTGATATATGTAAATTTAATTAACATGTATCTCGATTTTTAAATGAGCAAACATAGTGGCTTGGCTTGGGCACGCTGAAGTTTCAGCAACGAAAATTGTGAACGAGGCTCTCTCTCGTGGCAAATGCCTCGCGAGGCTGTTCAGTCTGTGTGGCGCATAATATCTACCGAAAAACTCACTGTTATATTTAAGAATTTAATTTTAATAGTGGCCGCCCGCAGTCACGTCCGCGTCGATGTCAGTGTGCAACTGTGCACGCAAAAACGTAGCCTTTTTAAAAAAACGTCTCCCCAGTATGGATGTCATCAAAAGATACCCATTATTGTTTCTCAACTTTCTCTGTTTTATTGTAACGTTTTTTACGTTAACATTAATATTAACGATTTGTACGCTAATGTTTAACACTAACCTTTTTTACATTAATAACTGTCAAGCGGAGATATACCACCGGGGGGCGATGACAATGGAAGAATCAATTGTGTCTGGAATCTCATGCTTGACAGGTTAATGTAAACATTAACGTAATTTACGTTAACATTCTAGACCTAAACGTGATCCTGATAGACTAGTGATTAGAGATATACTAATGTCTGATAAATATAGTAAAAGCTGCCTAACTACATGTGCTCGTATATACGGGTTGTTTGGTACTCAACATGACAAGTGACATGAAGTGACATAACCCATGTTATTATAGTCATACAAATACTATAGTACAGTCAAAGACATAAGTCACAAAACAAAATAAAGCTACAAAATTAACTGTACACAAGAACTTTCCCTATGTTAATATACAAAGGTATGTTCAAAACTCCTTGTTCGTCATAAAATTTCAAAAGTCACTAAACACTACCATCACTTAATTAACATCAAAAGTCGCTGGACACTAAAACTCGATGAAATAATCCAAAAGTCACCGTACGCTAAAATTCCACAAAGAAGTGCAAAAGTAGCTGGACACTAAAACTCGATGAAATAATCCAAAAGTCACCGTACGCTAAAATTCCACAAAGAAGTGCAAAAGTAGCTGGACACTTAAACTCGATGAAATAATCCAAAAGTCACTGTACGCTCAAATTCCACGAATAAGTCCAAAATCAGCATTATTTCGATACTTTGTTACTTAATATAATGTTTCCTATTTTATTTACAAATGCATTGCATTAAATCAATTGACTAATAAGCACATGATTTATACCTATATGGGTCATACACACTCGAAAAAAAAAAGTACCTACTTCGCAATGATACATATCTACTAATGATTTGCACATGTTCGAACACTAAATATTTTACGTCTATGATTATTTTTTAAATTGAAAAATTATACTTTATTTTGAAGTTAAAAAGGAAAAAGTAGGGTGCTCAATACTTTTGGGCAAGGTTGTATTTATCATAAATATGTGTATATGAATGTCTGTCTTTAATATAAGTTACGTTTAGTTCATACCACAAGGACTTTATCTTTCATAAAGCCTGCTGACAAATTTTATGACATGTAAAATTTAAATTAAGAATCAATTATTTAAGAAAATAAAGGCCGTTTATCGCAGAGGAAAAGATGCAAGGAGTATAGACTACGCCTGCATCAGACATAGAATAAACTCGGCATATATAATTATAATTTATATAATATATAATGATAATTATTATATTATAATATATTATATTATGATATATTATATTATAATATATAATTATAATTATAATATATATAATCATATACAAGTAGAGAATCAACGTTTAGTCAAGTACTATTCCTACTAACTAGAGTTTAATTAAAAAAAAATTTGATATATCAAGTAATGTGATAACGATAACAATGATATCAAAACAGACGGGAGAGCATCAGCCAAGTTGAAAAAGAGTCGGTGTCAGCCTACCGGTCATTGTATATTTTACATAGCTATTCCGACCTAATTAAATTAAAACTCAATTATTATTTTTTGTTAATCTTATGCGAATAAGATAAAAAAATGGCACTACAATGACTTCATTCCCAAAACGAAAGAGCGAAACATGGGCACTCTTTTCAGTGATTGTCTTTGTTCAACATTCCAAAATACAAAAATAAAAATTTTAAGTAACCCCCGGCGTCATTAATCATCTATCTAACACCATCTCATTGAGACTATTCATAAGAGCCCAAACACGCTATGTCTGCTGTAAGTTTCTGAAGAATTAAGCATTTCGCAGACATTTTGATGGTATAGGATCAGCTCAAGGATAGTATGTCATGGGAATGTCACCGAAGTGACAGTACACCAAATTTCAAATCAATCGGATGTGTAAAAGTTAGTAAAACCCTATTAGCATGTATAAAATGTGCCGATAGTCATCAAACGCCTGAACTGATCTTCATAAATTATAGCTAAGAACCATCGTAGGCAAATTAGCTTCCAAACAAAAAAAACCGAATCAAAATCGGTCCATTCGTTTAGGCCACAGACAAACACACAGATACACAGACAGACACGTCAAACTTATACCACCCCTCTTTTTTCGTCGGGGGTTAAAAATGACTCAACTCGGCACTGTCTGTTCAGCAACAATAGGAACTTTATAGTGTGCAGGTGTTTTGTAAGTATGTGTTTATAAAATCCAGCAACTTTTGATAAAATGTTGTTCACTAATTTTTGATATTCTTCAATGTACACACGACAGCACATCAAGTGTTACAGTTGCACTACGAAAGCCGCCCGCCTCTATTACGAACGCAGTAAGGGCGGGTTTGAGGTCAAACTGTTACGCTTGATGTGCTGTCGACTGTACAATAGATTGGATCAACAATTTGTTTAGCGACATATGGAACTTTATGTTATGCAGGTGTTTTGAAAATTTGGTAAGACCAGCAACTTTTGATAAAATATTGTTTACTAACTTTTGACATTCTTCAATGTACACAGAGATTTGATCAACAATTTGTTCAGCGACATATGAAACTTTACATTGTGCAGGTGTTTTGAAAATTTGGATCTGTTCATCAACTTATGTCTTCGACTGTACATATTAACAAAAATTCTAAATTGTTAAATAAATTTCAAATTTCTTCATGCAAATAGTTCAGTCAGTTAAAGAAAATTCTTTTGGTAATTTCAAAATAAATTTTAGTATTATGAACTTTAGGTAACATCTTAGTATTATCAAAAGTGCCCGCTTGTTATCATCATCTCATCTCTCGCCTAATATGTACTACTGCTGTATACAAGACTTGCTATTTTGGAGAAACACATGAGGAGTTGGGGCCACTTGTTATACAGAGTACCAAACACCTTGTATAATAGAATCACTAATGTAAAGATTAATATTATTTAGAAAGTTGATAAACATACCTGGTGTGAGATCCAATTTGTCTATATGGTCACCAAGTACAGAGCCCCAGCTCTGCAGTTGGTCTAGTATACCCCATGGTGTCGTCATGGCCACCGTGAGTACAACCAGTGTGTGTGGGAATGTTTCCTCGTTGAGAGCGAACTTGAGCAGATTTGTGTGACCTGGATCACCATCCAGCACCCATACACTGAGCCGTGTGTGGTCTAATCAGGAGAAATAAAAAAGTTTTTTTTGTTAGAAATCTAGAAAAACCAATTATTTTAGGTAAATTTCTAAACTTTTTTAAAATTAACATAATGAAGGTGAATTTTTAAGTGATATGCATATTTTTTGTTTTGACATTTAATTTAGTATTTATTTACTTATCTGAACTTTAATTGCTCAAAATGAGTGAGTTGTAAATTAGTGGGTGCATCAAATATAGTATAAATAGTAAAATATACATACAATAAAAACCTAAGAAGTCAAGGAAAGTTGAATATACATAACACAATCTATAAGACACAAATCATTTAGACAGTAAACAATAAGGAGTCTGGCAGAGATTGCTTCTAGCGATAACACCACCTTTTGGCATATTGAATTTGTTTTATATCTGTGATGTTTATGTAAATGTGCAAAATAAAGAATATCTATCTATGATAATAATATTTTTTCAAAGCATTTAGCTTTTAGGCCACCTTCACAATAACAATACAACATTTTCAAATCTTCTAATAACATTCAACTTTTTGTTTTGAATGAACACAGACTGAAACAGTATTCTTAATACTATGAATATACAATGTAGGTACACAGCTAGCATATCCTTTAGGATTGATTCAGTTAATATAGAATGAAAATTAAAGGTATTGCTGTGTTGACTTACTCATGTAAATATATTGTTTTGGAATAAAATATTTATAAGGCAAAGACTATCGGCATTAACCTATTATGGAGAAAGACTTACCATCCCGGTACTCATCTCTAACGTCTATATAAGCGTATTCGAGAGCTGACCCCTTCTTAGGGTCTTCTACACCCTGTAATTTAGCTACTAGAGTTGTTTTTCCTGTCTCGTTATCACCCAAAACTAACACATTTTTGTTTGAAGGTAGTTTTGTGTTCCCTTGATTCTGAACCTCTTCTAAGATTGAAGACCTGTAAGCGCACAATCAATCATCAGATGTTCGACAACACGGGATGACAGCTACAGTGGATGCGTCATCGTGGCGTGAAATGTTTCTTTTACTGGTAAAGAGAGATTGTTCTATCACTTTACATACAAAGGCACAACGTTGTAGCTAGGTCACACATTTCTCAGGTAGGAAGCTTGACATCACGTAGGTGTGACACATTGAAATCCCCTATATGGGGACTACATGTTACTGGAAAATTAACTGTGAATTGTTACCATAAATTGTCCTTTGCATCGCCATTATCTTTCTTTTTAGATTTTAGCCCATTAGCCTGGCCGTTTGTCTCCATTCTTCAGAATTACTGGAAGATAAAAACGGCACAGAAAGGCTTTTCTTTCGTTTTCGTTTCTTCGGCCGTTCATACGTCACTATTAGGTAGGATTTGGGATGATTCCAGTGTTGCACCTAAAGTGAAACGAGAAACTTCTTAAAAAAAATGAGTTTTTTTTCGTAAAAGTGTTCTGTTTGGGATTGCAACAGATATTTTATGTCATTATATTTATTTTTCACCAATAAAAAATAAATTAATGAAGCTTTAGATATCTACTTAATAAGATACCTTGGGGTCCAAATTCAATATGGTAATGAATTAGTAGTTTTTCTTTTATAATATGGCAGCACTAAAATTTAAAAGCAAATAGATTGTGTCGTAGCTATCTGGTTTTTGGCCACGTAGTTACCTTTTATAGTATATGGACACACATTTACGATTTAGATTGAAAATAACACTATTTTTAATTCAAATCGTAAATATTCTAAATATCTTTTTGGTTTCCATTTTATTTTAGTTCGAATAGAACAAACTAAAAACGTTCAAGGTGTACTGTGAGCGCACTAAAAGACGTCTCGGCTTTTAGTGCGCTCACAGTAAAGGGAAGCAAGGGGAATTCTGCAAATAATTGAAATGCTGTTGCTGTGTTGCAAATATTGCATTGAAATCTTGGGACAGTTTAGCGAGAAATATGACAAACGGTCTCTATAGAAATGTGTGCCACCAGGATTTCAGTGAAATAATTTCAAAATTAAAGAAAATACTTAAAACATGGCTGTATGGGCTTTAGATCCTTGCCTATACAGGGAGCCCTACTGTCCACAATAAACAAATTGCGCTCATAGCGCGCTTACAAGGGCCTGGCCACGAACTTACCGCACGCGCGTCCTGCGTCTCGCGAATCAGCAACCACTGCGAGCTGTCTCGATGTCGCCCTCGCAGCGCGTCGTCGTGACCACGCAATGATTGCCGAGTCTCCGCTGCTGCCGCCGCCGCCGCCCGTTCCCGTGGCCAGGCCGTAACTGAATTGAACGTATTCGTGCCAACTCGACGTGCGATCGTGTCTTGAATCTTTTTCGTGAGCAGCGTTAGAAGCTGTGCTTTATTTCATCCATCACTCATGAGGTCACAATAATCTCGTCTGCACGAATACAATTCGGTACGTTTTTAAGCACGCCATGTGCGCAAATGGTATACATTGCTGACCGTAGAGATTGTTCATTTATTGCTCATTATTTTAGGACCGTAGGGTCTCTATGGTACTACTGTCAGGAGGTGTTTGGCGGGTTTTAGTGGCGTCAGTCAAAATTTTTATTACAATGAATAAAAATTGTGTTGGAGCGAACATTGAGTTATAAAAGTGGCGTAGTTTTATTATTCAAGTGTTTGTGTTGACGTGCAACTTTAAGATTATTAGACTAAAAGTGATTATGGTGTGGAATACGATGAGAACTTTTTTGTGGTTATCCACCTCATCAAGTAGCATCATATCGAGACTGTCATCGTATATTTCTCGTCAAATACTCCCAATGTGCATTAAAATGTGTTACGCCAGCATTTTAATGCAATAAATGAAGAAAAAAAGAAATACTGAAGACATGGCTATATAGGCATTAGTACCCTTTGCCTTCAATATAAAAGAAGAATTTAACAAAAAAAAAAGGTACTACTGTCAGTGTCAAAATTATTTTTGTTACAGTCTCAAAAAGTTATTTATACTAAAAACAGAAGTTTTCAAACAAATAAATCATTTTATTCAAGTAAATCTGTCATCAATTTTTATTCTCTAAACTTTAATTAAAACTTTTTAAAATTTAATTATGTTTAAAAAGCCGAATGCTGGAAAAAAAACTAATTTATCTCAGGTGAGTCATTCGCTATTTGTTTATACTTGTTTTAGAATCTTTTTAGATTAAAGATCTCTTAGAAAAATCTGTATAAAAATGAATTTTAGGGACACTTATTTAATTAGTATCACGGTTGTTGTTGAATAAGTATAACTGTGCATGACACTTTTTATTACAATAGAAGACACTGACCCTGCTGAATTATAAAGTAAACAAAGAGACATTGTAATTCTATAGATAGGTGTAATTCATGTTCCATAATCATCTATGAATATATAGAAGTGCATTTTTTTCATCCTTAATGAAATAGAAAGTTTAAAATAATTGTTATAGAACAAAGGAGCCCACAAACCAGCATCTTTATTCACAACTAACCTCCTCCAATCCCTCCTCCCCTCTTCTTATTGGACAAAAATTTCTTCTACTTACTTAAGATATGAGATAAGCATGTGGATAAGTCTTTAATATTAGTTTTCTTTATTTTTGCAGCATGTCTTTAATATTGGTTTTCTTTATTTTTTCTTTGTTTCACCCTATTAAGTTTCTCTAACACTTTGGAACCATAAACAAATCATCCATTCCCAATACTTTTTTGACTGAATGTATATATATTTTCTTAGAGTACAAGGTTTTGGTCAGAGATTGCATTATGTATATCACAAATAAGTCCCATTAAAAATTGGGTTTCATATGATATATCAATGACTTCAATATTCCCACTTGCTGAAATGATATTCACAAAAAATAGTGAAAAAAAAATGGAAATATTCAAATTTTACAAGAGAGACCTCTCCTGTAAAATTTGAATTTTTCGATTACCATCATTTGCTTGGGCAAATGTTAAATATTTTATTGTATAATTTGAAGCTACAAGAATATTAGATAGGTATGTTACTTATAACATAATTACTATTTTCATGTATTTACTTGGCTTATTGGCTTTTACTTACTTATATGGCTTTTTACAGTTTGGTCTTCTAGATGTTGGTTTTGATGAGGAAGATGATGAACCAATGGATCTATCTGATGATGATATTGATTTGGAGGCTGAGCTAGCCGCTATCAGTGGGGGTGGTGCCAAGCCCAAGCCTCGAAAGCCAGCACCAACACCTGCAGCCAACCTTGATGCAATGATAGCAGAAAGCTTAAAAGACATTCCATCAGATGATGAAGAATCAGGTTTTTTATTTTTATTAAATTCTACATAAGTCTTTTTTAAAAACATGGCTAATTAGTCATGTTTTATATATATATGTTTAATATTATGTCATAGACATAGTTTAGATTATGATAATCCAAAAACTAGAGTGCCCTTAAATTCAACCAATCCAAGTCGGTGGGCATGTGCATAGTGTAGCCACACACTCTTTACTTATTTTTCTTTGATATGCGAAAATCGTCAAAGCTTTCGCCTACCGCCGTATGCCATATTGATTGGCATTCTAAAATTATAGCCATAAATCGTGGCTAACACCTAGTTATTGTTTCAATTATGGCTTTAACTATTGCCATATCACGGTAGTGTAAGTTTAACATTAGAAAGTGCTATGTTGGTAGTAGAGGGATTCGTCTCCTATGCTGTCAACATAACTCGTTCTTAATTTTGATTTGAACATTTTTATAAATGTTTGAAAAATTATTGTCTTATTAAAATCTTATCTAAACCAGAAAAATTTCATGTCACATTTTTTGAAAGCAATGCCCCAACTTAACGGAATCATAGGTATTTGTAAAAATACTCACTTCGGATTTTGAAATAAAACATTTCGACATTGTAGGGTGGACGTTAGCTCATAACGCAAATACAGATAGACTAGAAGAATTTCACAGGGATATCCCAAGTCCTGGGTAACTCAGATGGTTAGAGCAGTCGTCCGGATTGCGAAAGGTCGCGGGTTCGATCCCCGCCTCAGAACATGAATTTTTTCTAGTTTAGATAGATTTTATTAATAACTTGGGGTCTTGATTTTCAGGGGCTATGCAACAACCGAGTAGTGTCCTTTCTACGAGTGTCTGTAGGCTATTATAGCCCCTTACCATCAGGCGGGCTATAAGCTTGTTTGCCACCCCAGAAATCAATATTATTACTGTCTATTTTAATTTTTTTTTGTAATTTTCATCGTAAAATTCTCATACTTATGTACATATATCAATGTAAAGCTATTTTACTTAGGAGATGAAGACGACCCAGATCTACTGAATGAATTGCAAGAGTTAGCAATAGAGGATGTGGAGGGCCCAGCGCCGCCGCCTCGTGTCGGCCGGCCCGCTCCTTCTCCCCCAGGCTCAACTTCCAGCATGTCAGCAAATAGCACTGTCAGTCTCCTGCAGGAGAGAATCTCTAACTACACCTTAGCTGAAAAAAATGCTAAAGAGAGCGGAGAGAGCAGTCGGGCGAGAAGGTTTGTTTAGTCCCACTGTGTTAGCTTTTTAAAGTTATTTGTTTGTTATGTTAAGCACACAAATTTTAGCTGATTCTTATACTGTTTTTAATGAAGCGATAGCAATTTGAGCACTCCAGTGAAATAAAATTGCTGATTTTCTGAAATGCATTATGCAGAAAATTGCATCATGAATTCCCCATACTCACCATAAGTAATATAATGTCTAAGTTATATACATCCCATTAATAGTAGTTATTACTTTTTAGTCTTAAGGCCTCTGTCCACTACACCGTCTCATACTATGACATACCCCTATATAGTATCATTTTCTATTTTCTTGTGCCAGTACTATTACTGGCACTAGAAAATAGAAAATGATACTACTTACTTATTACTAATTAATCTCCTCGACCATGCTGATCAGGCCCCTACAGGGTTACTCTCTGACATATTTCGAAACTTCAGATACATCTTGGTATCGGACATTATGGTAGATTTTATTTTAATGTTTTCATGCATCACATACTTACCAGAATGTTTTGGAGTATTATTAAGCACTGTATTTTTGCCATTCTATCACTATTTCTGCATTGATGGAGGAAGATCGTTCGCATCATGATAGTTAATTTTGTTTAATTTAAAAAAAATCTATGAATATTGCCAGTAAACAAATTTATACAGTGAATTCCTCATTTATTTGCCTTTACAAATAACTTCACACCCAAACAGTAGCCTATCTGATATTTTCTGGTTAAAGAGCTTTGTAATAATTGTATTCTTATTTCTCAAACTTTTAGATTTGGACGTGGCCTAAAAACGCTAAACGATATGCTCAAACAAGCCAAAGCTGGTAAAGTAATTAAGGATGAAGACATTCCTCCGCCAGTGAGCCTAGGAAAACCATCAGGCCCACAACCTGCATCACCGGTGGAGGCCTCTCCGGACCCCATACCAAATATACCTAGCCTTGTACCAAATGTCACTGACGCTGTGCCAAGTGCTCCAGAAACTGAAGATGTACCGGAACCCTTAAGTCTTCCAGAGCCAGTAGGACCTCCTCCCCCTCCGCCCAAAGATATGGAAACAACAGAACTTGATCCAGAGAAACAAAGAGGACTACAGTTTATTATGAGTAAGTTATGAGTTATAATTTTTATACATATCTAATTGACTCTTGGGGCTTGCACTTATAGTCATTACGCAAAATTTGGTTCATGGAAAAAATGATTCAATAAGTTGTCAATATGAGGATGGAATTCTAAGGATGCTTTTTCAGTTTTTAATAACACAACCAATTTTTTAAAAGACCTAACAATAATATAAAAAACTAAACCAAGATCAATTGGTTACTGTAACAATTACAAATAAAGAAAGAAAACGATAGAAAAATATATGCTCCAGGCGGGAATCGAACCCGCGTCTCCTGATATCCGGCCAGACGCGATTACCACCGGAGCACTAAGTATAACCTGCTAATTTCTCCACTGCTTTCTTTCCTTTTTTAACGTTTTTATAGCAACGTTTATCTCAGCAATCATTGAAGTTAACACCTCTAGTGATCCGAAAGAATACTTTTACAAGTATTTTCAAACTTCCAGTTAAGCTGAGAAAAGCTATTTCAATCACATTTTAATGTTTTTGATGACACAGTAGTAGATTAATACTTTAGTACCATGACACACCAACCATTGCAAATTGGCGGTCTAACCACTATTAATATACGAGCGTTATTGGTGTGACATGGTACAGTTCGACTGCACATAGTGAGGAATTATTTATCGACTTCTTTAGAACGAAAAGCAGAGTTCAAGGCAGCAGCTTTATCTTCCAAGCACGCAGGCGACAAAGCGATGGCCTTAGAGTATCTGAAGGTGGTAAAACAATTCGACTTCGTGGTGGAAGCGTACAAGAGCGGTCAAGAGATGGACCTCAGCGAGTTACCCACTCCACAAGCAGTCGAGGCCGCCTTCCGGAGCCAGGGCAAGGAAGACAATCAGATACAGAACTCGGCAGGTGAGTGATGATGTGTTGGCGTTTAGGAGAAAGAAACGGAATAGATATGTCGTCGCCATCTGGTTAAATTCGCCGCTTAGTTGGATGCCTAGCCCGTTGATTAAAAGCCGGCATCCAATAATTTGCATTGCCCGATAGTTAATGAACTAGACTCACATAACGTTTAACGACTTGGCGTATTGAAAGGATCGTCTTGTACTGAAGAGTTTTGGTTTGATTGGTAGGTTCAAGATTTTTTTTAATGACCACTTATAATCGATATAGTTTTGGTTATAAGTGGTCACAAAAAATTACCTTGAACCTACCAATTACTCAAACAGTCACACAAAAGATCTTCGATTTAATAGACCTACACGACCTAGACACGACGGCTGACATGACGTTCAACCATCTGGTTAAACGTTGCGCTCAATGACTTGGCTAGTTGTCTTTCAGCTGTTTAATTGGATGCCGGCGTTCAATCAACGGGCTAGGCGTCCAGTTAAGCGACTAGCTTAATCAGAAGGCTGCGACATTTATATAAATTTTTAAAGTATTAGTCGTATTAAAAAAATGGATAACTATTTAAGACTACATTTGGTACTTATACCCACCATGAAACATCCTGAAAGTTAACATATTGAATATCGTGTCTTGTTTATAAGTACGGTCGACCACTGAAGTAGCTGAACACTTTAGTACCATGTCACAATACCTATGGCGTTAATGTAGTACGGTAGCAACTATTAGGTACAAGCGCAATAGTCGGTGTGATATGGTACTAAAGTGTTAAGCTACTTCTGTGGTCGCCTGTACTTGACATATAAAAAACTGCGGGAAGGTCAAATGCTTTAAACTGATTTAGTGTTACAAAAAAGTGGATTTTGCTTGCAGAACCTACACCAGCTCAACCAGCGGCAGTGAATGAAGGTTTGATTACTCCGTCAAGCCTGGAGGAGGGGTTGAAACAGAGATTAGCATCTTTTCAGGTAATTTTATAAGTTTACCATTGCGTCTTTCCATTCTGTACAAGGCCAAAACGCAAGGATGGGAAACTCATCGCAACTAGATTGGAAATCCCTTTTTTACTAGGTGGTAGGTCTGTATGTAGGGTCGCCTGGGTAGGTACCACCGCCTTTCTTATTTCAGCCGTGAAACAGTTCGCTGTGTTTCGGATTGAAGGGAAAGGTAGCCAGTGTAATTACTGGGCATGGACGGCATTTCATCTTAGGCCTCAGGATGACAACGCACCTGCAATATCAAGTGACTTTTCCTTGTTATTGCAGGTGTCTATAGGCGGCGGTAGCCGCTTACCATCAGGTGGGCCATCAGCTTGTTTGTCATCTAGTTGTTTAAAAAAAAAGAAAAAAGAAGTTTATAACTCATAAAGAAATATTGCAAAAGAAATAGTATGTTTAAGATCAATAGTTTCAGAGATATAGTGGTATGTTTGATGTGTTGCGGAGTATCGTCCAAAAACGCTCCATAGAAAATCTACGGAACAGGTGACGTCACATGTTCCCATATTACTAAGAAATGTATGGGCATACTGACAAAATTGATAATAACTATGTATTAAGTATGTTATTATTAATAGTTGTCGTAACAATAGTTGTTTTAATTGATGTCAGCAATCTAATATCACTAACATTATTGATAAATATTGAAAAAAAAAATATTACAATTTTTTAATTTTCAAAACAGTACAATTTAAACAATATTCCATATCTTTTAAGTTTAAATGGTTTTTATAGGTAACAGTAGCGTATATTTTCCGAATTTGTGAAAAATTGCGCCAAATTCAAACTTAGGCTTGCATCCCAATTACTGTGCATGGGAGGCATTTCATTTTAGGCCTCGGGATGACAACGCACCTGCAATACCAAGTGATTTTTTCCCCTTGTTATTGGAGGTGTCTATAGGTGACGGTAACCATTTACCACCAGTTGGGCCGTCAGCTTATTCGTCATCTAGTTGTAGAAAAAAACCATACAATACAATATTAACCATCAATACCATAAAATTAGAAGTGGCAGTCCTGTTTTTGGATTTATATATTTTTATAATATTTACAGTACATAATAATAATACCACAGGCCAAATAATATAACAATAATTGATAAAGTTACTACAAAATCAATATTCGTTGACTGAAGGTTATATTCACGCCTCTTTCAAAGCCTTCAATTACTTTTAGCAACAAGAAGCAAAAGCCCAAGAGGAGGGTAATTCATCTAAAGCGCGTCGTATGGCCAGGATAGTGAAGCAGTACCAGGACGCAATCAGAATGCACGCGGCTGGAAAACCCATCGCGGTGGATGAACTACCCACCCCGGCGGGACATGGGCCCTTGCCCACTGGGGACGTGAGTAATTTATTTTATGAAATATTTTTTATTTTAGTCCCAACTTTATTTTTAATATAGTAATATTTTTTGAAAAAATGTGTTCTTAGAAAAATATGTAAACTAGAAAAAAAACATGTCCTAGGGTGGGACCGAATCCGCGATCTTTTAGAATGAATTTTCGACAAAATTTTTATTCATTCTACTGTCGCGTCGCATTAAAAGTGTGCATTCACTGTAATTTCATATGTGATTAAATAATATACAACTACATGTCTAGCTGTAACAATCCAAGGCGATTTGCATTCAGAACCTTTCGTACTGGAACAAAACATTAATTTTGGAATGTGAAATGCTTCGCCGAAGAATTTTTCGTCAATGAAAGTTTCGCTTACAAGTCCATTCTATAAGTATCGGATAAAATATCCAACTCCACTTGGTCATTAAAAAAAACATTAATATACTGCAGTACGGCCGCTCAATAGCCTAATTTTGGCATATGGTATTTTGACACTAGTGTTGGGATTACTTGGGATATATAAGATTTGTGATATCGAGAATTTACCAAATAATGTAGTTTGTATAAAAACGTTGTTTATTATTTGCCTGCAAGTAAAGAAATATCAAGTTTTTTTTATTTAGACTATGAAGTATTATGTACATAGACAAAAATTATATATTAACACATTCTAGGTACTAATTAGTTCCAAGGAAACATCAAATCCATGTTTTTATAAAAAAAATAACCGTCTAAAATTAGACTATTAGAGCACCCGTAGTATAGTAGGGAATCATTTATTCCCATAGAATTATTTCAAGTGGTAAAAACAAAAATATCTTTAGAGTGCCCCATCGGCCCCCCGACCGGCCCCCGCCCCCCGACCCGCGCCCCCCGCGCCCCCCGGACCAGTACCCTCAGTGGGGGCATCTTCACGCCATGAGAAACAACTCGCTTTACTACTACACAGGCAGAAACAGTTCAAACAGGCGGCCTTGAAAGCTAAGGAAGAAGGTTAGTGCTGAGTGATTCAAAAATAAACCTTTTTACAATTGATTTAGGGGAAATCAGCAAAGACATAATTACAACAGAAAATTTAAAATCGAGTGCAATAATAAAAGGCTCGTATTTAACTGTTTACCATACTTAACCTAGCCAACTAAAGAATCAGATTCAGCATCTAAAATAGCTAAATGCTCACCAAAAATGGCAAATGCTCCCAAAAATCGAAGGGAAAGGTAGCCAGTGTAATTACTGGGCATGGATGGCAATTAATCTTAGGCCTCAGGATGACAACGCACCCGCAATACCAAGTGATTTTTGCTTGTTATTGCAGGTGTCTATAGGCGGCGGTGACCGCTTATGCTTGAACGAGTGCAATAGTCGGCGTATCATAGTACTAAAATGTTACGATATTTCTGACGTTGACTAGAACAGAATTGGTACCATTAATGTTTCAATGTCATACAGGTGATATAGAACAGGCAAAGGAATATCTTCGGGCAGCCAAAGGGTTCGATTCTTTAATAGAGGCAGCGAGGGGTGGACTAGTGGTGGACCTCAAGTCGTTACCTCTACCCCCAAAAGCGAAAACACAGCTGGAGAACACGTAAGAATAAGTTTAGACATTAAGATAAATAAGAGGCGTTTGTCCTTAAAGTAAGGACTCCGTGCATTGTTGAGGATAAATATATTTATTTAAAGTTGGCAACACTGTTGTATAGCGCCCTCGTCCTAGTTCCAACCAGAACCGTTTGAGCTTGATCCGATTTTTAGGCTGCGTTTGTCGTGCGTTTACGATGTCTCCTACTTTAGTCATCGCACATCTCAATGCGAACTCTGCGGCGTTATAATTTTTTTAAATTTCTCACCTTAACTGGAAGTTTAAAAATTTTTGTAAGAGTATTCTTTTCACTAGACGTGTTAGCTTCTAATGACTGGTAAGATAAACATCTGTATAAAAACGTCAAAAAAAGGGTAGAAATCGGTGAAGAAATTAGTAGTTTATACCTAGTGTTCCGGTGGCGTAGTGGTAATCACGTCCGGCCGGACATCAGGAGACGCGGGCTCGATTCCCGCCTGGAGCATATAACTTTTCCCAAAGTTTTCTTTCTTTATTTGTAATTGTTGTTGTTTAGTATTTTAAAAATACGCAATGTGCATAACGGAATTTATTTTTACTAGGGATTGACACAATAAAATCGAACTCATTGGCGATGTTTTGATGCGGCCATCTTGTCATGTAAAAATATTAAACATCGATACCATTTCCTTTGAAAATGTTATCGATTCCTACAAAATAATTGATTGGGCTTCATTAGGGGACACCACTATAACTATCAAATTTGAACTGTCACAGTACTCATGTGAAATGGACTATAGAAGAAATTCACAGGGTTATTCAAGTCCTTGGTAGCCCAGTGGTCAGTAGTCACCCGGATGGTTCCCGGTTCGGGATTTTATTTACTCTAAGTCCAGATTATCTTTCCAAGATAATACAAAATGCTAGGCAACAATACTTTTTGTATCTGTGGATAGAATATTGAAAAAAGAAAAAGAAATTCACATGACTCCCAACTCCCCGGTAGCGTTAGAGCAGTCGAAGTATCTGTTTTCAGTTTAAATATATTTTACAGTGAGTAGTTGTTTGATGCCAATTAATTTTCTACTCTATTTCTCTTGCAAAAGCTTCGATATAGTTTCGTCTGAGGACTGTGGCCCTTCTGATGATGTGTCGACCATATCGGCGGACGATGACGACGTACTTCTAAGACTTCACCAGCAACTGACCAGTCAACTGAAGCTGTGCCTCGCCAATAGAGATCACAACAAGGCCATGGGCAACATAGCCGAGGCCAATAGGTTTGAGCACCTCGCTGTCACGGTACAGCAGGACTTGGACGTGGTGGCTGTTGCTAAAAGGTAATATAACCTAATTGTATTGACATAGAGTTGATTTTACTGTTTATCACAAAGTTGTCTAGAAGGGCCGAGAGTGCTATAAATGCTAATTAATAATTTTACGGTCAAAGACTTACGGTTTGTTTTATATTTACTTATTTAACTCCAATAGAATATTGAACTTTATCTTAAGTGTAATAAGAGTTTCTCAGAGCAAATATTCGTAATTTTTAAAAAAAGATTAAATCCTAATTTTCCTACTAAAAAACTCACGAATAGAAACAATTTCTCGTTAGAAAAAAACGTAGATCATTGTTCTCATTGTCCTTTTTCCGTTTCATAAACAAATGGACGAATAATAAGAGCCTTAATTAAGTTTGTTAAAAAGCCAATAAACTATTGGAACCATACTCGATTTTTTTTCAAATATTTGGTTTTTAATAAATAAATTAGTTTCGATTGGTTGCTTACATTACGCGCGCGTGCGCTATTGTTGTCTTTTTCGCTCGCGCTGTGAAGTCATATCCCTATCCCTGTATGTCTCGGCCAAAACAAATTTCACAAGTTATTGCCTTAATCTTTTTAGTTTTTTTTAAGCATAGAAGTCATTTTGCAATATTCCCATTACAGGCTAGGTCAAAACCCACCCAAGTTCCACTACGAATCTCGGCAGTTCTCGGTGGTGCAGTGCAATACGGACCTTAACGAGAATGACTTAGAACTGACAATCGTTCGCGGCATCGCGTACAACGTGCCCAACCCGAAGGAAATTGACACCTACGTCAAATTTGAGTTTCCATATCCACAGGTAAGGGGTCATGTCAACATGGATTTATCGATCGATAAAATTTGATATTTTAACTCGACATAATGGTTTCTATCATACCAACTTTGACATTAAAACGCGATAAAATGATTTTGTTCGTGATGAAACGTCAAAATTTGTAAATCAAGAGACACATGTTACTCGACTCGCTAAAGCACTTCATCGGATTTAACTGGCGTTTGTATTGATGTTACATTATTATTTAATATCTGACGTCTTGGGTGGTCATGTGAAGACTGAATATGTCAATTGTCTTTGTTAAGTTGAGTAAAATTTTAAGCCTCAGTTTCAGATATTACTATACTGACCCATTTCAATGGATCACTGTTTTTTTAATTCACGCCTCAGATTTTTTTCGGTATATTTATTACCTATGCTTTAGTGCAAACATGTCAACACGTACGCAGTAGTTCCAGATAAACTGATTCCAGTTTTAAGAAAATATTGAAAAAACAATGCTTAACCAAAGCTTCGCCATTTGTTAATAATGCAAGTTCGGGTGTTGACTTAAAATAATAATCAAACATTCTGGAAAGACGTGTAAATAGTCTTATCCAGGCGGGATCATAACCGGGAATAAAATTTTATAGGGAAAAGTTGTCTCCGTAACTTGTATGACAAATACCCAAATAAACGTAGATAAAACACTCACTAACCTGGATATATCTGCAGAGGCGCCTTCCTTAACTCGTATAAGCACTTCAGCAGTCAGAAGGAGAACAGCTTGATGATAATATTCTTAACATATCATAGGAAGACCAGCAAAACACAGTTCACATTACGTATGCGTGTGAGCAAGAAGTTAATGATCGATACATATCATAGGCCAATCAGCGTTAGAATTCTTGGTCCAAAAAAATGGCCGTCTATTGCAATTGATGAATTTTGCGACTGCTAGCGCCATCCATCGGTACAGTAAGTGAATACCCACGCATAATTGGGATCTGCCACAAGCTTACAGGAGACGAAAGTTAAACAAAGAATTGTGTGTAATTAATTAAATGATTCTTAAACAAATCTACGTCTTACTTAGGTATATAGGTAGATAATGCAGTGAAGCTTAACCATGCTCCCCGCCTTGGAAGTTCGGAGAACTTACAAAAAAAAATACCGACTTTAAACAATTTATAAAGTTGTATGAAAATTTATATATAATAAAGTATGCCAAAGCTAAAATACGCAAGGAAAACTAACTACTAACTTATTACTAAGCACTAATATGTCATTATCTAATCTGTGCTATTATGACTATTGCGTCGGCAAAGGATAGAGTTTTACTACTGGTCGCTTGAAAATACGATTTCGAGCCTTCACCGTCGCTACGCGAACTACCTTATCGCTACCAGGGTGAACGTCAATAACTACACCTAACGGCCAACACAAAGGCGGAGTGTCGTCCTCACCGATAAGCACGACAGTTCCTATTTTGATGGACTGCTCTAATTTATTCCATTTTTGACGGACCTGCAACGTATGCAAGTACTCAACTCGCCATTTTTTCCAAAAAGACTGAACCATTTGATCGAGCAATTTTTTACGTTGGTTCAAACTTAAAGGAGCATCGCAGAAAGAAGCTGGTAAATACTGCAATGGAGTCGACATCAAAAAATGCGCCGGGGTTATCACTTCAGGATCAGGGTCAGATGAGATTACATTGAGAGGTCGCGAATTCATAATGCACTCAATTTGTATTAAAACCGTCTGTAATTCCTCATACGTAAGTAGCTGGTTCCCTACAACCCTATGCAAGTGACTCTTGAGACTTTTAATATTTGATTCCCACACAGACCCAAAATGTGGGGCTCGAGGTGGAATTGTTTTCCATTCTATGCGGCGTTTAATCAACTCCCTTTTTAGAGATGGTTCATACTCTGAACCGATTAAAAAATTATATAGCTCATCTAACTGAGACTTCGCACCTATAAAATTGGTTCCGTTGTCCGAATAAAGACAAGAGACAGGCCCACGACGTGATACGAAACGCTTAAATGCTGCTAAAAATGCATCTGAAGTTAATTCTGTTACAAGCTCAATGTGTACGGCCTTAACAACCAAGCACACAAAAAGACATATGTAAGCCTTCTGTGACCTCTGTCCGCGACGCCGGCAAAGCGTGATGTTGATGGGACCAGCGTAATCAACCCCCGTGTGGACGAATGCTTTCGCTTCCGTTACGCGATATGCGGGCAAGTCCGCCATAAGTGGAGTAGGATGAGTAGGACTCACACGAAAACAGGTATTACACTTGCGTATTCTGGCCCTCACAACCGTTCTGGCATCCAATATCCAATAACGCTGCCGTAAGATAGACATCAATAGTCCGGGTCCAGTATGACAATTGAGCTTGTGGTAGTGATCAATTATAAGATCTACCAAGTGATCGTGTTTGGGGAGAAGAACCGGATGTTTAGCCTCAAACGGTAAATCTGATTTAGATAATCGTCCACTTATGCGTAAAATATTATCACCGTCAAGAAACACCAAAAGATTACGTAGTTTCTTGGAAGGTAGTTTACCTTTCCTTAAAAGTGAAAGGTCCTCAGCAAAGTGCACAGCTTGCACTACTCGAACTATAGCCTTTTCAGCAAAAATAATATAATGTATATTCTCGGTATTTGATAATTTTTTAATGAACCTATAGACATATACTACTGTACGAAGTAATTTATCCCAAGTAGATAGTCGACTCGTTAAACTGTATAGTACAGATGGTTCAGATTGGACTAGAGCTGCGAGCACAGTAGCTTTGTGCTCAGGTAAATCCTGACTAACTGTAGGAGAGAATGGTGTGATAGGCCAATCAGATGGCGCGCACTGCATCCATCCTGGACCTTCCCACCATAATCTATGTGACACCAACTGTGAAGGCAATATTCCACGAGACAAACAGTCGCTAGGGTTCTCACTTCCAGAAACATGATAAAAATGTCGTGAATGTAAATTTTCCTGACATTGAGCAATCCTGTTACTGACGAACACTGACCAACGATGCGGTGATGAATGAATCCATGAGAGCGCTATCCTTGAATCTGAGAACGCATATATATTAGATATAGTAATACGAGGACTATATGTGTCATGTACGATCTTCACTAACTTGGCCATCAACAGTGCAGCACACAACTCTAAACGCGCTAATGTCGTTACCTTAGCAGGTGCGACCTTAGATTTTGCACATAACAAACGAACGGTAACATTACCATCAGAATCAGTAGTATGCAGGTAGATCACACACCCATAACCATGCATACTAGCGTCACAGAACGCGACGATATTGACAGTACAGTTGGCAACAACACTTATATGTCTGGGAATTCTTAAAGTTGCTATCAGAGGGAATTCCTGCGTCAATGAAGCAAAACGTTGAGTGATTATCTCAGGAGGAGTGTCATCCCAACCTACATTACAGAGCCACAGTTCTTTAATCAACAACTTAGCATATAATATAACAGGTGCTACTAAACCAAGGACGTCAAAAATCCTGGCTATTACAGAAAGCATATTTCGTTTCGTGCATTTTTCAGATATTACAGTTGATGCAAAGAAAAAGAAATCCTCAACTGGGTCCCATGAAAGACCTAAGACCTTTGAAGTAAAATTACCTTCATCGAAGTCGATGATACAACAATGAGTATCTGGAAGATTGGCGAGGAATCCCGGACAGTTACTATTCCACTTTACTAAATCGAAAGCTCCTGATTTTAGTACAGCAATTAATTGTTTAGACAAAACTGTGGCAGTATCTTTATCTATAACGGAATGTACGAGATCGTCAGTATATAACTTCGATTCGACAACCCTAGCAGCGTCGGGATACAAGAGCGTCATGTCCGAAGCCGAAGCCAACTCACGAATGACACGCATGGCTAAGAAAGGACTGGGCTTTAATCCGAACGGCACACGGTTAAACTGAAAAGTACGTATTGGTTCATTTCTGTTGAAACGATATAATATACGTAAATATTTACGTTGGTTATCTACAACACCAACCTGCATATACATTTGGCGGATATCCGCAGTCATCGCTACTGGGAACAAACGAAAGTTTAATAGTAACAAAAATAAATCGGCCTGTAGATTCGGTCCGGTATGTGATACGTCATTTAGAGACAAACCCGTGTGCGTTTTCGCACTAGCATCTAACACAATCCGGGGTAACGGTTTGTCCGATCTTATGACGGCATGGTGAGGTATATAATAGCCCTCAAGTGACAGCTGGTTATCAGGGACCTCAGACAGATAACCGTTGTCGATATAATCACGAATTACCTTGTTATAATTCTCCATCAAAGAAAGATCACATTTGAACTTTCTTTCCAAGGCCATAAATCGGCGTTGGGCACTTACACGCGAATCACCCAATTTGGATGGACTTCTAGAGAAGGGCAACGCTACACAATAACGTCCCTCATCACTACGAGACACTGACGATGTAAATAAATTTTCACATTCGGTTTCTTCAGGGCTCAAATACTTCACAAAGGGAAGTTCTTCGAGCTCCCAGAACTTCTGTACTAAATTATTAAGTGCGAGGCAAGAGTACGAATTATGCTCGCTGTTTACATCAGGCACATCCCCCATCAGTACATAGCCAAAGGTAGTCAACAACGCTGGAGGAGCACGGGAGCCCGACTCAACCTTATCTCCCAAATAAATATGTGGGAACATCTGAGCACCTAATATGAGATCAATATTGCCAGGAACATTCCAGTTCAAGTCAGCAAGAGGAATATTATCCAAATAATTCATTTTATCACCCTTTACAATAAAGTGCGAGGGCAATTTATCAGTTAAACAGTCCATTACTAATGCATGAATGTTATATCTACAATTTTTATTTACGCGAGACTCAATGTCTAGATAAACATAGCCATGAATCGGTTTAGAAGAGGAGCCTATCCCTTTGACAAAAGAATTACTCAACGGGATTATAGGCAAGTTGAGTAACTTACAACATTCTAAAGTTATTAAGTTATTTTGACTGCCATTATCGATCAAACATCTTATAATTAATTTATTTCTATTATCATTAACCTTAGCCAACACTTGCGCCGTTGCCAATAAAATAGAAGAAACAGGCTTCATATTACTATTCCCACTAAGTACGCGATTATTATATCTAAGCGGTGCTGTGGTATGCGCATGAGTCACGCATTGATCTTCGCAGCTATTGTGCGCCTCGTGCTCAGTGGACGCATCGCGAGCCGAACCACCCGACGACAGTGGCGGCGGAGGTCTGATAACCGCGGAGTCGTTCAGATAACACCCCGGAGGCGCAGGCGACATTCTACTACTGTACACTCGTGATGGTTTTGTTTGAGCAATGTTTTTATTATTAAAATGTAAAAGTGTATGATGTCGCTTGTTGCATAACTCACAAACAAAACGCGAATTACAACTCGAAAGTGAGTGTGACAAACTTAAACAATTAACACATCCATTGTTTGCCTTTATGAACTCAAATCTTAATTGTGGTGAGTTCAAATCTTTAAATTTTTTACAATCATACAACGAATGGTTATTTAACTTACAAAAAACGCAGGCTAATGTACAGCTTCCTTTATTCGCTACCACGTAGGTATGACTACGAGGTGTATGTGAAGATGCAAGTTTGTTTACCGTGCTGCTACTACCTGATTGACGTGACGTCATAGGGGAATTATTATAAGACTGAGATCGAAGTAATATCTTAACTTGATTTCTCATGAATGAAATTAAATCTATGTATGAAGGAATTTTATCGTCACTAATTGACATCTCAAATTGACGTACTATTTGTAAGTCAACCTTACGAAGTGCTAAATTTAACAAAATAAAATCCGATAAATCAGGAATATCCAATTGTTTTAAAGCGGAAATAGATGAAGAGTATTTTTCTACAAACGTATCTAGACTACTAGCGTTATTTACACAACCTTTTAAATCGAATATATTGTGTAAATATTGAGTACCTAAGGCGCGTTTGTCTTGATATTTTTTTACTAAGGTATCCCACAATATTTGGTACGTGTCACCTGTCGGTATTATTCCAGCCGTGACCTTCAATGCCCCGTGCGTAAGTTTACCAACGAGATATTGCACACGTTGCGAGTCCGTCAACTGATCGTTATTATGGACATTAGACTTAAACGACTCATAAAATATAGGCCAACTTTCTATTTTACCATCAAATGACGGTATTTCTATAGGCGGTAACTTAATTGAACATTTATTCTTCGTAGAACATTGCGATTGCGATGATGAAGGCTGAGCTTGAACTAGCTTATTGCGGGTGCGTTTAACCTGCACATATAAATCCTCAAAGGTATCCAAAGCCTGGTAATTAGGTTTCACCGTTGGATGTAAACACAGCTTTATGTCTATAATGTCGTCTATTAATTGTTCATATTTTTGACGCAAGTCGTCAATAGTCTCTGACTCAACCATGAATTTTTCATTCGACTTTGAGTCGAAAGTCGAAATATTTTTCGACGCATTGTACAGCCGATCAATTCGCGAAAAAAATCTTTCTTGTTTTGAAATTAGCCTTTCTAACTTTCGTTCCATTTCTGTAATCTTCTCAGCCATTATAAATTGTTTACAGTACGCTAAACTAAGTAAGCTCACCGAGCAATTAACTTAACCTGAATTATAATAATTATTGGAATAATTAAAGTAGTAAATTATTTAGGTACTAAGCCTGTACTGAATAACTTTACGTTATGCAAAAAACGACACACTAACTAATTTTTTGTTATAACAAATGTGGCGACTACCGCCTAACACAATCTAATGAGAATAATTTGCCTAAATGGCATGTAATTAATAAGAAAACGGATACAAATCCGGCTCTAAAAGGACCATAAATTAACTATGGAAAGACGTGTAAATAGTCTTATCCAGGCGGGATCATAACCGGGAATAAAATTTTATAGGGAAAAGTTGTCTCCGTAACTTGTATGACAAATACCCAAATAAACGTAGATAAAACACTCACTAACCTGGATATATCTGCAGAGGCGCCTTCCTTAACTCGTATAAGCACTTCAGCAGTCAGAAGGAGAACAGCTTGATGATAATATTCTTAACATATCATAGGAAGACCAGCAAAACACAGTTCACATTACGTATGCGTGTGAGCAAGAAGTTAATGATCGATACATATCATAGGCCAATCAGCGTTAGAATTCTTGGTCCAAAAAAATGGCCGTCTATTGCAATTGATGAATTTTGCGACTGCTAGCGCCATCCATCGGTACAGTAAGTGAATACCCACGCATAATTGGGATCTGCCACAAGCTTACAGGAGACGAAAGTTAAACAAAGAATTGTGTGTAATTAATTAAATGATTCTTAAACAAATCTACGTCTTACTTAGGTATATAGGTAGATAATGCAGTGAAGCTTAACCACATTCTTTAGACTGTTACTGCTTTTCATCAGGTTGTGTTCAGTTATTTGCTGTGCTTTGTATAAAAAATATTGTAATTGTAGACAACAAACAGAGTGAGTAGAAGAAATTCACAGGCTTCTCCCAAGTCCTCGGTACCTCAGTGGTCAGAGCAGTTACCAGGATTATGAAAAAGTTTTCCTACATGGGAGAAACACATAAAGAGCTTGGGTCATAACACCACTACGCCCAATGAGGGTTGGTGGGTTATAGCGGTTGCAGTAACAATCGGGACCAAGGAGCTCGAGATTACAAATTCTAATTGACCCATCCCGAGATCAACCAAGGCGAAAGTTGCTTTGTTTTCGTAATCTAAACCAGAGTGCTCCAACGACTACGCCATCGAGCAATGTTAAAATTAAAAAAATATATGGAGATTGTAGACCCGGCCAGGTCTATGTACACTATACTAAAAAATAGGTTAAAATATGCAGAACAGTATTCAATTGTCCGTTTTCTTTTTATTTGCTTTGTTGCGTGGTACAAAACTTGATTTTGTATAGAAAAAACTGCAACACAGTCAAATATTCATCATGGCGCGTATGTGACATACGCGCCATGATGAATTGATTTGGTGACGTTTAGTTGACTTCTATGTCGCCCGCCATATTGCCATATTCATTTACGGTGAAAACGACGAAAAATTTCAACTTTTGTACACACAAACTTTGGATGACAACGAATTATTAGTATTTTTTGCGGATTCAGAAGATTTTTCCTGTTTTTTTCAATAGTGCACATATACCTGGCCAGATATGGAACATCTGCTATCATGAAAACTCTATTGTTTCTATTGTAGGAAGCGCCAGTGTCGGACCGGACAGCCCTTATAAAGGACACAAACAGCCCGGAATACAACGCGGTGTTCCCGCTGGTCATCAACAGGGCGGCCAGGCCTTGTCTCCGAGTCTTCAAACGATACGGCATAAAGTTCGAAGTCTACTCGAGAGGGTAAGTCATTAACGGTTTCATTAATATACAAGGTGGTGCCGTCAATACGGCAATAAATTAAAACATGAAACTAGTTCATAGAAATGGTTTGCCACTTTCAAACACTTACATCTCATTTATTTGATAATTTCATGACATTTCTATGAAACAACACATTGGCTGCACTATTTCATAGGAATACCAACGTCGAGTACCTACTCGACGCCCTGGAAAGATCGCAGCGTCGTACTGTCCGTATCGTTGGCGATGTAGAGGTCACGAACAACCTTGAGCCTTTGCAATTGCGTCGAGACATTGCGTCGCTTAGCACCTTCTATCAGCTATATCACGGAGAGTGCTCTGAAGAGCTTTTTGACCTTATCCCACCTTACCCCTTCCTACTCAGGAGCACGCGTGCCGGTCTTCGGAGTCATCAATTCACTGTCTCCACCTCAACATCACGTACAAAGAAATTTAGTAGCTCTTTTCTTTTTCGAACTTCCAGAACTTGGAATTGTTTGCCAGCACATGTGTTCCCTCCGTCCTATAAAATGGGTTCCTTCAAAAAAGGGGTGACAAAGCACCTTTCGGGCCGGCAAGGTGGAGGCGGCTAGAGCAGTGTCTGAACTGCACTAGCTGTCTTCGCATATAGACTCTTATTACCGCTTCACAATAAGTGGTGTTGAGTCATTTGTCGTGCTTTGTATAAAAATAAATGTTAAAAATTATCAAATTAATAAGATGTATTTTAAAGTTACAAAACATTTGAATGAACTAGTATAGCCCATGTTTTAATTTATTGTCGTATTGACGGCACCACCCTGTATAACTGCCGGGTGTATTTAACTTTAGATCGCCACGCCATAAATGCGTCGCCGTAATATATTAGAAATTAGCTTAAAATAAGACGAACAAACCAATTCTTATTAGATTTTGACGACCGGCTGGCCTAGTGGTCTGTGCCCCTTGCTATACAGGCTATTTGGTCAGGGGCTCCGGGTTCGAATCCCGGTGGGAGCAAATGTGTGTATGATGAGTACGAGCATTTGTTCATGAGTCGTGGATGTTTATATGTTTATTTAGTACATTTCTTATATTTATATACATATTATTATCATTATTTCTCCGTTATCTAGTATCCATAACACAAGCTCTTTATGATGCTTACTTCGGGCTAGAATGCTAGATAATAGGTGTGAGTGTATGAATATTATTATTATTATTATTACTTTACGTACATAAGTAAGGCGGGCTAGCCTAAATAGTTATCTGAGAATTTTTATAGTTGAGCTAGAGCGATTTTTACTTCGTTGTACACACGACAGCACGTCAAGTGTAACAGTTGCAGTACGAAGCCGCCTCTATTACGAACGCAGTAAGGGTGGTCTATAGGTCAAACGGTTACGGTTGATGTGCTGTCGACTGTACCTTTTAAATATCCACAGTAATTTATTTATTATTAGACTTTTCAATAAATCCTCTGATGACTTTTTAGACTGTCCTAACTTGCTTTTGCGTGGCAAGCTTTGTTAGAATCGGTTTATTCCTTTCCAATAAGAAAAATAAATGTTAAAGACTAACCATGGTTTGACAAATACAAACTCAATAATCAAGACGTTTTTTCACTAGAATGTAGTATTGTCATTATCTGAGCTCTCAGAGTGATTGAAAATATCAGCACTGCTTTAGAAAAAACACAACAGTGAAGAAACACTACAGTGATAGAATCGTATGTTGTTTGTAGCATCACTTAAATATTTAACAAGTAAAACGCGATGCTTACGTTGTAGTTTGGAAAATCAAATTTGGCTGAAGAAAACAAATGAAATTCGAATTCTAAAAATTTTTCATATTGTTATATTTTCAAACTTCATACATATCAATGTAATTTTAAATTTTAAAACTTACATCAGTAAGTGGCCAGAACGCTAACGTAACATGCATAAAAATAAGAAATCTTTTTTTGACGTCCTCTAAATTGGTCCATGAGTGTATTTCTTCTCTATCTTTGGTTGCAATTCCAAGTCATTTTTAAACCTAGATGATTTATTGCTTTTGTTAAAATGAAAAAGTGACTAATTTTCTTTTTATCCTCAATATTGACATGCAAGTGCAACCAAAAAAATGAAAGTAGCCCTGTATAAATTGCATGGTCTATGGGCGAGTGATTAATAAAATGCATGAAAACGAACAACGAACTGTTTTACGTGGAAGTCATTGTAAATAACTTACAGGAAACGCGAATTAAATGCATGAAAAGAAACGATAGTGTCTTTTAGAATTTCGATATTGATTTAGTATCTAATATAGCAAACTTTGGTCTTTATAAAATGATGATGCGATTGTGATCATCTTTAGTTGATATATTTTAGTATTTTGTGCACTGCTGTGTGTATATACTTAGACTAGCCGTATTGTAGTGGCGTAGATGATAGCTAGGTAGTGTTGTGCAGCTGTTGCGGTGACGCGGTGTTGTGTTGCAGCGGCTGGTTCCGTAGCGACAGCCTGCTGGGCGCCGCCACGGTCAAGCTGGCCCCGCTCGAGACCAACGTCACGCTGCACGAAGCCTTCCCGGTGAGTCCACAACAATCACAACTCTAGCAACTAGTGACAGCCTGCCGGGCACCGCCACGGTCAAGCTGGCCCCGCTCGAGACCAACGTCACGCTGCACGAAGCCTTCCCGGTGAGTCCACAACAATCACAACTCTAGCAACTAGTGACAGCCTGCCGGGCACCGCCACGGTCAAGCTGGCCCCGCTCGAGACCAACGTCACGCTGCACGAAGCCTTCCCGGTGAGTCCACAACAATCACAACTCTAGCAACTAGTGACAGCCTGCCGGGCACCGCCACGGTCAAGCTGGCCCCGCTCGAGACCAACGTCACGCTGCACGAAGCCTTCCCGGTGAGTCCACAACAATCACAACTCTAGCAACTAGTGACAGCCTGCCGGGCACCGCCACGGTCAAGCTGGCCCCGCTCGAGACCAACGTCACGCTGCACGAAGCCTTCCCGGTGAGTCCACAACAATCACAACTCTAGCAACTAGTGACAGCCTGCCGGGCACCGCCACGGTCAAGCTGGCCCCGCTCGAGACCAACGTCACGCTGCACGAAGCCTTCCCGGTGAGTCCACAACAATCACAACTCTAGCAACTAGTGACAGCCTGCCGGGCACCGCCACGGTCAAGCTGGCCCCGCTCGAGACCAACGTCACGCTGCACGAAGCCTTCCCGGTGAGTCCACAACAATCACAACTCTAGCAACTAGTGACAGCCTGCCGGGCACCGCCACGGTCAAGCTGGCCCCGCTCGAGACCAACGTCACGCTGCACGAAGCCTTCCCGGTGAGTCCACAACAATCACAACTCTAGCAACTAGTGACAGCCTGCCGGGCACCGCCACGGTCAAGCTGGCCCCGCTCGAGACCAACGTCACGCTGCACGAAGCCTTCCCGGTGAGTCCACAACAATCACAACTCTAGCAACTAGTGACAGCCTGCCGGGCACCGCCACGGTCAAGCTGGCCCCGCTCGAGACCAACGTCACGCTGCACGAAGCCTTCCCGGTGAGTCCACAACAATCACAACTCTAGCAACTAGTGACAGCCTGCCGGGCACCGCCACGGTCAAGCTGGCCCCGCTCGAGACCAACGTCACGCTGCACGAAGCCTTCCCGGTGAGTCCACAACAATCACAACTCTAGCAACTAGTGACAGCCTGCCGGGCACCGCCACGGTCAAGCTGGCCCCGCTCGAGACCAACGTCACGCTGCACGAAGCCTTCCCGGTGAGTCCACAACAATCACAACTCTAGCAACTAGTGACAGCCTGCCGGGCACCGCCACGGTCAAGCTGGCCCCGCTCGAGACCAACGTCACGCTGCACGAAGCCTTCCCGGTGAGTCCACAACAATCACAACTCTAGCAACTAGTGACAGCCTGCCGGGCACCGCCACGGTCAAGCTGGCCCCGCTCGAGACCAACGTCACGCTGCACGAAGCCTTCCCGGTGAGTCCACAACAATCACAACTCTAGCAACTAGTGACAGCCTGCCGGGCACCGCCACGGTCAAGCTGGCCCCGCTCGAGACCAACGTCACGCTGCACGAAGCCTTCCGGGTGAGTTCACAACTATCACAGCATAAGCAACCAGTGACAGCATGCCGAGCACTCTAGTGTAAAGTCGGCGCCGCTTTAGACAAACGTGAAAACGTGACGCCGCACGTAGTTCAGAACCCTGTGAGTACAGAATAATCTAGCTAGCTCTGGATCGAGCCAAGTGGCGTTCGTATGGAGAGGCCTATGTCCAGCAGTGGACTGTTATGGGCTGATGATGATGATGATGATGACAGAATAATCACAACACCAGCAACTATTTGACCCTGGCCATGAAGCAACAAAACGACCTTAAAAGCAAAAAAAAATGAAATCGTATTTTGACATTGCCATTTTGTTTTCTTCAAATAAAAACAAAAAAAAGACAAAAAAGAAAAACAAATATTAACACTATGTTGCATATATATTTTAGAAATTTGCAAACTTGTTAGGAGTCGTAAATCAATGTTTCCAAATAAATCAGATTATAGAGTAAGAAAAGTTCCAATGCGACGTTATGATGATATGTTACTACCACAGTTCCATTCCAAAATTTTCGAGAAAAGTACCTATGTGTCTGCAATACGAATCTATAATAATTTACCTGTAGTATTGAAAGATCTTCCTGATTATGGATTTGCAATTTCTTTAAAAAGGTGGCTTTTAAATAATGCATTTTATGATATTAATGAATTTTTAAACTATAATAAAGTATGAATATATTAATTGACATAAAAATTATAAAAAATTCTGACCAATTCATAGGATTTTATTATTGTATGCCCGATAAGGGTAACTGTTCGCTACTCACTGTATTGCAATAACACCTAGCTTTAAGAAACTTTGTAACAGATTGACAATAAATATGTTCTATTCTATTCTATTCTATTCAAAATGGGTACAGCTGTGATGTTTTTTAGCAAATCATAATATTTTTGTGCCGCTTCCATCAGTCAAGTTCTATAGAAATCTTTCCAGTGTTATGGCTGTTAATGAATGAAATAAATAAAATAAAATCTTTTAAATTCACTGTTGTAATTCATCAAACCATAAAACAACCCCATCACCATGACAACGCACAGAAACTATCAAAAGGTAAAAAAGAATATAAAATACAAAGGAGGCTTTAATAAGGTTCGCAACATGCTCCCCTTTTTTAAAGCAGGACAACCTTTTTTAAGGGCCGCCTCAGGACCCCGCCTGCAGTCCTAATATCTACCACCCTGACTATTCCGTCTCGGCCCGGGTACGTGGCCTCGACCACCCCCCGAGGCCAGGTTCCTCTTGGGAGATCACCGTCCCCAATAAGAACCGGGTCCCCTGGCCTGATCGATGCAACGGTCCCTGGGACGCGGCGAGGAGCTAAGGTTGGTAGATACTATAGAGATATTTCACTACTCACATCATGTCAAAACAGTGTAAATATAGAAACTAAATTAAATTGCATACTATCAAAAACTGTCAGCTGGCTTAATGAACATAATCTGGAAATAAATTTTGATAAGACAAAACTAATATCTTTCCATCCACGTCAAAAAATCCCATTAAAATTTAGCTATAAATTTAATAATAAAAAAATAGAATGCGTAAATGAATTCACTTTACTCGGTTTAAATATAGACACCAATCTAAATTGGAAAGCCCACATCCAAAAACTTAAATCAAAATTATCCAGCTTCGCATATGCACTCTACGAGGTTAAAAAAACTACCGATCTAAATACTGCTTTAGTCACTTACTATGCATATGCGTATGCATGGCTTAATTATGGAGTTATTCTGTGGGGAAACAGCACGGACGCTCCTTCTTTATTTATTCTTCAAAAAAAATTGGTTCGTATTATTGTTAACTTGGAGCAGACTGAAAGTTGCAAACCGTTTTTTCAGAAACATGAAATCCTTTCTCTTCCGTGTATATACATTTTTGAGATATGTAAGTTTGTCAGAAAACATGCTGAGTTTTACACAAAACATGATGATGTACAATTAAAATATTCATTAAGACATAAAAACAAATTAGAAGTTCCTACTGCACGTCTTAATTTATGTTCATCTAGCACATATAACATGTCAATAAAGATTTATAATAAACTTCCTGAAAAATTAAGAATCGAAAAAAATAGTAATAAATTTATAAAACTGTTAAAAGAAATGTTAATTAATAAATGTTACTATAGTCTTCAAGAATATATTAATGACAAAACACAATAATTATATATAAATTACCTTAATTATTTAATATCGTGCGTGCATATTAAAATAATTAATAATATATATTTTCTTATAGAAATTATACGTCCTCCTCTCCTCTTTCAATTTGCGATACCCGACAGGGTCCATAATTGTACTTTTGATATGTATAAACACCTTTTGTAAACATTATGGTTGCAATAAAATATTGAGTATTGAGTATTGAGTATTGATACTCAGTGACCCACCTACGCCAAAAATGATCAGCAAGCCTCAAGGCTTTCCGCCAACCGCTTCTGCCACAAAGATCGGAGTCCGCGAGTTCAACGGGGAATGGCCGCCCTGAAGACTCCCCGAGCAAGAAATGATTAGGCGTCAGTGCCTCTGGACAGTTGGGATCGGGTGATACATGTGTAAGTGGCCGTGCGTTTACCACGGCTTCTGCCTCCAGCAAGAGCGTATGAAGCACCTCATCCGACGGTGCTCGGTCCCGTAGTGTCGCGTTGAGCGCCGTTTTTACACTCCTGACCATTCTCTCCCACGCTCCACCCATAAACGGAGCCGAAGGGGGGATGAAACGCCACTCAATCCTCAGATCTGTCGTGAATTCTAAGACCGCACGATCATAAAGCACCCGCAGCTGACGATTCGCACCCACAAACGCTGTCCCGTTATCGGACCATATAGTGCTCGGCGACCCACGACGTGCTATAAAACGGCGAATACACATCATTGCGGCATCAGCCGAGAGACTGTGGACCACCTCCAAATGGATCGCCCTCGTGACCAAGCAAGTAAATAACGCCACCCATCTCTTTTCTCGTCGCCGCCCAATAGTAACTTGCAGTGGGCCAAAATAATCGATGCCCACAATGGAGAAAGGACGCTGGTGATGGGTGAGACGGTCTTCGGGTAAGTCGCCCATGGGAGGTCTCAGTAAAGGCGCTCTCAGCAATTTACATAATTGACATCTTCGGGCGACAGATTTAACAACATTTCTCACGCCAAGGATCCAGTATTGCTGGCGTAACTCATTAAGTATTGTCTCCGTGTTGGCATGAGCAAACTTGATGTGAAACTGGCGTATCAACAGGCGTGTAGCGGGATCCTTTCCGCATAAAATTATTGGATGAGTCACTTCTCTCCACACACCAGGAGCAGCTGATATTCGGCCTCGTAGAAAAATTAGGCCGTCCTCTGTCAGTGCGGGAGACAAGTTGGTTAGGCGGCTCTTCGAGGGTAGCTGCTGACCCCGACTCAGACTCACAAGCTCCTTCCGGAAGGTGTTGATTTGGCTCTGACGCAAAACGTGCCTTTCTGCACGGCGGATGGCTTCCACATTTAGTGACCTAATCTCTGTGGCAGGAGCAGTGACAGTCTCACGGGGAAAGAAATTCAAAACAATATCGTGCAACAAAGGATTTTGGAAATTATGAGACCGACTTTTGAAAATGAGAGCTATGAACTGATGCAGTCTAGCAGTGGCTCTAACTAATCTCTGCCAAGAGCTAAAATGAGTTGCATCTACAACTGCTGGTAAAGGCAAATGAAAAAAATCATTAAAAAGAATGACTTCAGACATCAGACGAGGTGAACGTTTTGATGAGATATTACGATGAGTTCTATAACTAGGTTTTAGTTCATCTTCTCCCTGCGATGAAGAAAGAATGTTTAACGATTCAACTGGCCACTCACCAGGAGGAGACAACAAAAACGATGGACCACCTATCCAGCGTGACTCAACAGATAGAGAGTTACACTTCCCCCTTGTAGCATCATCCGCGACGTTAAGGTCACTGGGAACCCAACGCCACTCCCTCGTGGCGCTCGATTCCAAGATTTCGCCAACGCGGTGAGCGACAAAGGGTTTAAACTTCCTGGCATCATTGCGCAGCCAGCCCAAAACGGTCATCGAGTCAGACCAGAAAAAACGACGAGCTGGTTTATAGCGATGGCTACTGCAAATAGTCGCACTGAGACGAATGGCTAATAACGCGGCTTGTAGTTCCAACCGCGGAATGGAGACGGGTTTGAGAGGAGACACACGTGCTTTGCTCATAATTAAGGCGAGCCGTACGTCACCAGTCTTAAAGGTAAAACGCCAGTAGGCAACTGCAACATGCGCTAATTCACTGGCATCGCAAAACACGTGCAGCTCCAAATCGATAATTTCATTTCCGCAAAGATTATAGCAACGCGGGATCTCTACATTCGATAACAACGCTACACTATCAAACCACTCCCTCCACACACGTTGGTCCACCTCGGGCAACTCATCGTCCCAGTGCAAACTCTTACGCCACAAACTTTGAAATAAAATGCGTCCTCTAACTACAATGGGCGCAAGGAGACCAAGTGGGTCGAAAATACGCATTACCTGCGCTAAAACAGTACGCTTTGTGAAATGATCAGGCGACTGATTATAAAACTTACAACTAAAACTAATTACATCACGACAGGGAAACCAAATTAAGCCTAGCGCTCGTACAAAACCTGACGATCCTAAATCTACACTACGATCTACATTAGCAACAAGAGCAGACACTAACTCGTCTGGTAGCAAACATAAAGATTTTCGGTTATTAGACACCCAATCACGCATTTTAAATCCACCACGACTGTGCACCGTCGTAATATCAGCCACCAAACGAGCCGTGTGTGCTGCATCGTCAACACTTCCGATGTAGTCGTCCATGTACGTGTCGCTTTCTATTGCGCTCACAGCCTCCGGAAACTCTTCTTGAAACTCTAATGCGTTCAGGTTAGTAATAGACAATGCGGTAAAAGGGCTAGAGCAGGCGCCAAATATCATTGACGACATACGATATGTCTTCTCAGGCTCTGCTGGACTGTCCCGCCAAAGAAAACGTTGTGCGTCACGGTCACGCTCCCGAATCTTGACCTGAGGAAACATCTCCTGAATGTCCGCAGTCAATGCTATTTTGCCCTCCCTGAACCGCATCAAAATTCCGAGGAGAGAGCGAAGTAAATCAGGGCCGGTTAGCAACAAGGAATTAAGCGACACGCCATGGGACTTCGCCGCGGCGTCGTGGACTATGCGAAGCTTGGCCGGTTTGTTGGGATTTATCACACCAAAGTGTGGCAGGTACCAACAAACCCGTTCCGTTGTTTGTCCTGTGCAGTCTTCGGCATAATCCTTGCTTAAAGTGTCGTGAATATTTTTTCGATAACGTTCAGCATAAAGTGGATCCTTGAGCATCTTCCGTTCGAGGCTATGAAACCTGGATAATGCTAAAGGATAGATGTCGGGCACGCAAGGATTATCCTCTTTCCACAACAGTCCAACCTCAAAACGTCCAGAAGGCAGTCTACGAGCTGTGCGTTTTAAAATTTGAAGAGCACGTTCGTCATCATTACTACGTCGTTCATGTTTTGTAATACCTAAGGCGTCCAACTTTGTTAATGAATGAAATAAATAAAATAAAATCTTTTAAATTCACTGTTGTAATTCATCAAACCATAAAACAACACCATCACCATGACAACGCACAGAAACTATCAAAAGGTAAAAAAGAATATAAAATACAAAGGAGGCTTTAATAAGGTTCGCAACAATGGCCCCAACTCTTCTTGTGTTTTTCCCTTGTAGGAAGGCCTGTGCCCAGCAATGAGACGTGTCTAGACTGTGATGTAGACTATAAAAGCTATCTATAGGAGATGTTTCATAGCCGGCCAGGTATATGTACACTATCTCAAAAAATCAGGAAAAAACTCCTGAATAGTTTGTACAAAAGTTGAAATTTTTCGTCGATTTCACCACTATTCAATATGGCGAGCGACATAGAATGTAGTAACTAAACGTCACCAAAGTGACATAGGCGCCATGATAAATTTGGCTGTGTTGCAGTTTTTTTTTATAAAAATTGTTTTGTACCACGCAGCAAAGTAAATGAAAAGAAAATGGACAATTTAATACTGTTCTGCATAATTTTTACCTATTTTGTAGTAAAGTGTACATAGACCTGGCAGACAGCTCTAATTAAATTCCTGCTATTATTTTTCTATATTGATTGCCTGTATTACATTTGCATTTAGGTGCGTCTCCAGAATTAGGCCGACTATCTCCATTATGTGATGAAAGTGTAGTGAAATTTGACGCGGTGTCCAACTATTCTTAATTTTGATTTTAACATTATTATGAATGTTCAGCCTCAGGACGTGAAATTTTTCTAGATACATTTTCATGAGGTGTCCAACTTGGTTAGAGCAGTTCTAAATTTTTCTAGAAATAAAATTTTCTAGTTTTATATTTTAATTACTAAGTAATTTTTTAAACATTTTTAATAATGTTAAATCAAAAATTAAGAATATTTGAAAGCCCAACTTAACCGAATCGTAGGTATTTGTAAAAATACTCGTTTCGGATGTTGAAATAGAACATTTCGACATTGTAGGGTGGACGTTAGCTCATAAACGCAAACAGATAGACTAGAAGAATTTCACAGGGATATCCCAAGTCCTGTGTGGCTCAGTTGGTTAGAGCAGTCGCCCGGATTGCGAAAGGTCGCGGGTTCGATTCCCGCCTCAGGACGTGAAATTTTTCTAGTTTTGTATTTATACTTATAATAATGTTAAAATCAAAAATTAAGAATAGGTGTCCAACTGTTTCTCAGCTGATGGATGGTCGGCGGGCGGCGGGCGGCAGTCTGGAAGTTAAGATGCGCGTGCGCACTCCGCTTCTGCGGCCGCAGCGGGAGCCCACCACGCACCGCTGGCTCATCGTCGACAACTGAGAGAACATAGCTTAGTCAAGCTTAAAGACCGCGAAATAACGAGCTGACAGAGTTTTTGCTAGCGAGAAATAAACCCTTGATCAAGCCTCAGCTGTGAAAGTTATCGGCGCGAGTTAAGCGGACTCATTAATGATATTTTGCGGTCGAGTCCCGGCTTAAGAGCGGCAACTGCAAGGCTTTGGAAGCGAACGAACATTCTAATGAGCCTGGACATGCATAAACAAGTGAGGCTAGTGTTAAAGTTAACAGAAGATTCGAAACATGTAATAAAAAACCGACCAAGTGCGAGTCGGACTCACGCACGAAGGGTTCCGTACTATTATCTATAAACAAGCGTCTACCTGTTGTCGTTATCAATATCAAGCAAAAACATGCAAAAAAAACACATTTGTTGTATGGGAGCCCCCTTCAATATTTATTTTATTCTGTTTATTAGTATTTTTTGTTACAGCGGCAACAGAAATGTCATGAGATAAAGCCTGGTGACAGACGGACGGACGGACAGCGGAGTCTTAGTAATAGGGTCCCGTTTTACCCTTTGGGTACGGTAACCCTAAAAGTAGTTAATGGCGATTTTTAATTTGTATGAAAAGCTAAAAGTTGCTCTTGTTGTTGTTTCGGAAAATCCTCTGAAGACTGTTTAGACCAGCCTAACTTACATATGCGTGGAATGTCTCATTAGAATTGGCTTCTTCGTTCCCAATATTTCCCAATTGAGAGCCAGTATAAATGCCGTGGGACATTAACGCTCCGACGATTCCGTATTCCATAATTTTTTTTGGGGCAAAACTTTTACGTTGAATTTTAATAAATGAGCACAGATTTTAACGGGCTTTAACGCGACATTTGGGTATATGACAACTTTTTAAATATAATAACATGATATGTCAATAGTAAATAAATATCGCAGAAGCGAAAGAATATCTGCAATAAATTGTTTCTTAGATACAGCGAGTTGTTTGTTGCTGAAAATCGCTCTATATAAAATGTTGCTCAATTGTGACGTATTATAGTCTAAGAGACGTGGAAGATCGATCTGATAACTCGATGAGACATATTTTTCATCAAATATAATTTATAAAGAAATATGCCTATGATAACTTGCCTATCTAAAAGTGTTCATAGCTATTTTTAATTTTAATCATTTTTATTTCATCACCTTCACTCTTGTGATAACCGAATGAGTTTTATCTCAATTGATAGTTTTTAACACACAATATGCCTAGGTAGGCTTGCATACTTATTTCTGTGCATGGCTACCTGGCAAGTCCATGTGAACAGGTAAGTCAATATAGGTAACTACACCGATCTGTTAACCAATCGAAATTGATATCCTAAGTAAGATATTTTAATTACAAAACCAATCATATAGGCTTGCCTGCAAAAAATCGTTCATAAAATATTATTGCCAAGCTATAAAGATTTAGATTTTTAGCTATTAGAAAAGGTGCGGTAGAGAAAGTAGAGCGTCCGAGGTCCGTGTGATAGAACAGGACACAACATAGCAGCTGCACGCTACCTGTCCGTTGAATGTATCTGAGTGCGCATGCTCGTGTACATGTGAGTGACAGCATTTATTTACAGTAATTTTCTTTTTTTCATCTACAAGCTAAATTATAAAATTTTAAAAACATATAACAATCTATATTCTTTATTTAAAATTAATGCCGTAAATAAATGTTGGGGACTAAACACCCTTGAAAATTGATGACATCGCACAAATCATGGATAATGGAGATGAAGAATTATTACAATCTCATGTTCAGTATTCAGCTTCCGATGATTCCAATAATGATTAATAAAAATTCTAATGAATGTTTGACTTTACTTTTTTTCTGTATTTTGTATGCTTTGTAATAAACGCTTTTAACAACATAAATGTACTTATTTTTATTTTTCTATATTGATGTTTTTTATTTATTTATTATAACAATATTTTAAAAGTAACACTTATTCTTTCCCGCTTTACGGCATTTATTTAATTTTAAACAATAAATAAATTATTCGTTATTTAATTTTAAATAAAGAATATAGTTTTTTTTATAATTTTTAATATTTTATAATTTAGCTTTAAAATGAAAAAAAAAATTGTGATCGAAATTAAATTTATAGTAACATAGAGTTCAAAATTACTGTCAAGTGTAAATAAATGCTGTCACTCACATGTACACGAGCATGCGCACTCAGATACATTCAACGGACAGGTAGCGTGCAGCTGCTATGTTGTGTCCTGTTCTATCACACGGACCTCGGACGCTCTACTTTCTCTCCCGCACCTTTTCTAATAGCTAAAATTCTAAAACTTTATAGCTTGGCAATAATATTTTATGAACAAGTTTTTGCAGGCAAGCCTATATGATTGGTTTTGTAATTAAAATATCTTACCTATGATATCAATTTCGATTGGTTGACAGATCGGTGCAGTTACCTATATTGACTTACCTGTTCACATGGACTTGCCAGGTAGCCATGCACAGAAATAAGTAGGCAAGCCTACCTAGGCATATTCTGTGTGTTAAAAACTATCAATTGAGATAAAACTCATTCAGTTAACACAAGAGTGACGGTGATGAAAAAAAAATGATTAAAATTATTAAAATTAAAAATAGCTATGCACACTTTTAGATAGGCAAGTTATCATAGGCATATTTCTTTATAAATTATATTTGATAAAAAATATGTCTCATCGAGTTATCAGATCGGTGAAGGTCGATCTTCCACGTCTCCTCTACTATTATGACAGCAGTGTCTCTACCGATATGCATGCAAAAATTATGGACGCATGGACAACATTGATAATATCTGCTTGAGTTATACATGCGCGTTTACATGCATAGTTAGCATATTTTTAAAAGTTGTTCTACCTTAATGTGAGTTGAGAATCGTATGAATGGTAAATGAATTGCTGATATTTATTTCGCAAATTATTGAAAATTTCTGTGCCACTTAAGATCTTTATCATACAAAATCAATGTACTTTGTAAAGCTTTTATGGATGAAATAACTCATATTTTCGAAATATATGTGAAAAAGGTATTTGAATGTAGTTTTTAAACCCTATAAAATCACAGGTACAGATCACTGTTTCACCAGAATGTCAAATTATACCTCTGTCTATCTGCAGTATAATCTATAGTATTTTATGAGTTATTTCAAGAAACAAGAATCTGGTTAGAAAAAATCCGTCCTCAAATTTTGCCCTAATACTAACTGTCGAATCAGGAATGCGTCCAAAAAATCAGTAGTTTTGTTGAACGAATCTTTTACAGAACGGCTGCACATCAAGCGAAACACGTCAGTGTGAAAATAACTTTTATTACAAGGGTATAAGACCCCCATCATCAGTGTTTAACTTGATCTGTAGGCGTGTGTATGTTAACTAACTATAAAATATATACCGATCTGAGATATAAATAGGTGACTATAAAATGAGGGTAGTTACATATAATAGATCTAAATATTATCATTTTTTAAACAATAGGAATTTGTATAATATACTATCGTCTTTCCTAACGAAAATCAAAATATAAAGATGTATGAAAAACTATCTATATTTTTTAAATTCAAAACATAAAAAAGGAATTATAATAGTGGATAGAAAGGGTCCGTACAAAATAGTTGTGCGCTTAATCTGTAACGTATCCAGACAATAGATTTTCTATTGTTTGGTGTCGGTAAGCTAGTAAGGGACAAAAGGTTAATAGACCATAGTTTCGATTTTAAAACACTTTCTAAAGACATGTCTAATTTTAAATTAATGCAATTCGCCCAAAAAGAAAAGACAGTGACACATAATAGCAGGACTCTCCGAGTTTCATTTAGCAGATTATTTCTTTAACCAAATTAAATATTATATTTTATGATGTAAATAAAAGTCTCAACTAAAAGTACGTAAATGTAGAGACCATTCATTCTTCATGGCGCCGCCAAATAGACGAGAAAAGTAATAGTAAGTACATTATTTTCAAAATCAATCATTAACATCTCTAATGGGACTAGTGATTCCCCATGACACACCTGGCGGTGCCTTTTCAGCGGTGCAATGGGGAATGAACGGTATAGTCGACAGCACATCAACCGTAACAGTATGACCTTGAGGCCGCCCTGACTCCGTTCGTAAAAGAGGCGGGTTTCATAGTGCAATTATTACACTTGATGTGCTGCCGTCTGTACGAGCGGATGATCCATCTAATGGTTAGGTAACCGCCCATAGACATGGCAAAATCCAAACGTCTCGATTGCGTTCAGTTGATTGTCAAATCGCATGAAAACGACAGCAGCTATTTTGTGAAGCATTGGAAACTACTTTTTTATATGCATTTGACAGCTGAACGCAATCGAGATCGAGAATTTTCTATCAGATTGTAATTTGGATAAATTGAGACAAGAGGCTTCAATGCCCCCCATGCCGTATAATTAATGTGAGTAATAAGGTTGTTTATGAAAAATACATCCGTTCTGAATTTAAAAAATGCCTCTTAAGACTTTTTATAGTAATGTTAAAAATAAATTATGGGGATCTATTTATAAGAGTATTTTATCATCAGCTAAGAAACTTAAGAATACTGTAGTTTTAAAATAGATCTTATTAATAGAACGTAAGGTGCTATTTCTTTCACTTGACTACATTAACCATAGTGAAGAAATATATATATGACGTCACGCCTATAATTACATCTCGCTCACATGCTATTATAATGAGTATTGTAATGTAATCGCTTACCAAAAATATAATCTCGGTGTTAATTTTTTTTATTACATAATTTTAACGAACGACCGAATTATTTTACCAGCTTCACAGTCAATGTAATGAACATTTGGCAAAAATGTGGTACCGAATACATAAAAAAAAAAATAGTTGTATTTATTTTTGGTAAAATAATTTAGTTTTTGTTGCCAATTTTAAAAAGATATCAACATATAAAGAAGAAAACAAGTAAACATGTACCTAGAAATATTTTTTATGTCTTTGATTCTCATTTTTTTATGTTTGTCATAGCTTAGACCATAATCATAGTCACAATTTGACAACCTGCTGTCAGAAGTGCCTCTGCTCGCTTTGTAAATAAATATCTTGTATTTAATTTTGTAAAATACACTTGTTATATTTTAAGAAAATTGTATATTGTAATAATTTTGCTGTAATAAAAATGTTTTATTATATAGCAAGGTTTTATTTCATTAAAAATTTTAAAATAAAGGTTTATGAGGAAAAATGAATTTAGTTATAAAATAAAAATGTAATTTAAAAAAAAAACTAAAAAAAAGTTATGGCCCATGAGGGGATCGAACCCGCGACCTTCGCGTTATTAGCACGACGCTCTAACCAACTGAGCTAATGGGCCGATGTACAAGCGGACGAAATTAAGCAACAGCTTTTGCTATCACTGTCACTACATGCTACAATTTATTGCGCTTTCTATCAAATGCAAATGAACAATCATTTATTGACATGTGGCGCAATAAATTAATCGTCGCTTGAATTTGGACTGTATTAGAATTATTGATTACCTAAATATTATTTCACAAAATGAAACGTTGATACACGTTATAAGAGTTACTTTACAACTACAGTGTAAAGATTAGTCTTTACCAATACTGCTATCATACTTGCTCCTATCGGTCTTAATTATCATCATATCATCTAATGATTTCCACTGCGGAACAAAGGTCTCCCCCATCGATTTCCAAATGGATCGGTTCTGCGCAGCCCCTAGCCATCCATCTGTGGTTTTACTTAAAAAATATAATGTCCGTCAGCGAAAAATGAATTGAAAAATTGAAAACAAATGAATAAGATGTATTTGAAAGTTGCAAAACATTTCTAAGAACTAATATAGCTCATGTTTTAACTTATTGTCGTATTATCGTCACATAAAAAATGAGAAACTCTATGGTGGTCACCACCCACCTACTAGCGTTAAGTGTCTCTTTTATCTCAGTCTATCTAATCTAAAGGAGATAGAAAGAGACAAGTGTTGTTGAGAGTCACTTAGGCCTAGGTATTTAATGATCAGTGAAAACGGACTTTAGTGTAATTTTAACTGATTTATGTAAGTAATTTTGTCGTTTATACCTATAGTAGTTATAATATAGTACGATTTTTCATGTTCTGTTAGCCTGTTGTCAATAAAATACTCGTCTGTCATATTAGAGGCCCCATTGTGCTAAATGTGTCCAGGGCCCTTAGTGGTGAAAAAACGGCTATGATTGTTACTGCTAAAAAGTGTTCGCGATCAACCTTTGGAAGGTCACTCAAGGGGTGGGAGGGCCAACTCCCGCCCTTTGACGTCACCACAACACGAGACGAGCGAGGGTGACGCGGGCAGGGGTGGGGCGAGCACAACGTGAGACGACGCGCGGCGGTTTCCGACAAAAAATATGTTGGAATCTAGCATCTTTTCGAAAGTAAATCTTCATAATAGTCAGTGACATCCAATAAACTAGTCTGGCCATAAATAGGTACTGTTACAATTAAAATTTGGAATCCTGTCATTTTTATAAAATATGATTGTTCATTGTGTTTTCTCATTTTGGCGCCAATACATGCCCGCCTAGCATGACCACCGAATCGCGATATGATACGATATGATATAGCTTCGAACTGTCAAAAATCATTGGATATAACCGCCATCTTGAAATTTTATCGAAACTGCGAACTTGTATTGTATACATACATGTTCGCAGTTTAAGATGATTTTGGTTGAACGAAAGAGCGGGCTTCTCCTAATACAAGTTTCAAACATAAAAAAGGAGATTCCCAACCCTTGTAACTTATGGAATTCTAAACAAATAAAGAAATTTTGAATTTTGAGTATTTGAATTTTTTGAAAGGAGTGACAGCCATACTTTTGTGAAAAAGGTATCAAAACATCGGCACAAGTGTATCAAGATACCATTCTTGAGAAGGTAGTGAAGCCCCTTAACAACACCATGTTCAATAACCAAGAATGGTCCTTCCAGCAAGACTCGGCGCCGGGTCATAAAGCTCGGTCTACGCAGTCTTGGTTGGAATCGAACGTTTCGGACTTCATCAGAGATGAAGACTGGCATTTGTATGAAATAGTTTAACATTGGCTGCATTATTTCATAGAAATGTCCTGAAATTATCAAGTGAATAAGATGGTTTTGAAAGTGATAAATCATATTTTTGAGATTACAATAAGTAAGTTAAGTTTAAAAATTCCTTTGTTCCCGTTGAGTCACACCATTTTCCACGAGAACTACTGCCGACAAACTGTTGATGCAGTTTGGCAAATTGTGAAAATTGTAAGTTTTTTATTTGTTCAAATAAAAAAGAAGAAAACTGATGTTTTACAAACGCAACCGTATTACTACAGCACTAATGTCTCCTTTCACTTGTTATGATACAAACATTCGATTCTATTACCTTAGTGTTACTTATGTATGATTGCTTTTCTGAAACAGCGCAGATATTTTATTATTCTGAGAGCTTAGATGTCAAAGAATTGCTAACGCACCTTTCTGCTCTACGGATCTATGACATTTTTTTACATACATGGGAGTTTTGACACTTGACCAGAGACAAGTGACAAATAATCTCAAAATTTTACAGTCCATAGATACATTGGGCGAGTGGTCTGTACCCCAGGCTACTCGGTCAAGAGGTCCCGGGTTCGAATCCCGGTAGGAACAAATGTTTGTATGATGAGTACGAGCATTTGTTTAAGAGTCATGGATGTTTATGTGTTTATTTAGTATATTTCTAATATTTATATACATATTATTATCATTATTTCTCCGTTATCTAGTATCCATAATACAAGCTCCTTATGATGCTTACTTTGGGCTAGATAATAGGTGTGAGTGTATAAATATTATTATTATTATTGTTTCCACTTAAAATCTACGACGATTTTAGGCATTTAATTTAAATATAAATAATATGTCCTCTAAAAAGTATCTGAGTTAAAGCACAGATATTATCTAAAGATTCATGGGTAAAGTGGAAAGATTTTGAAGTTTATTGGAGCAAGCCTTTTTGGCGATTTTAAAGTGCTGCTTGAGGTGCCTAACTGAATAAAGATATTTTCATTTCAGTACCAATATTCTATACGCACTGTAGGATGGGAATGGGGCATGGGGGAGACCTTTAACGCATGTGTGGGTAAGCCGCAAGTTCATGGGAGCTATGACGTCACGGGCGACCTAGAAAGGTCAGAACAGTGTTGGAAGGTCACAAGTGTTCATTGTATTTCCGTATGGCTATTTGCGGAGATATTCCGAATGTTTAGACTGAAAAAGAGTTTAAACTAATTTAAAACCGACTTCAACAAACTGAAAAGTATAAAACATTAAATTTAAGTAGATAGGTACCATTCCCTACAAACATATTTTTTGGAGTCGGTGCTTCGCTTTCTTTTGTTTCTTGAAACAACTTAGCAACAACTCCAAAAAATATGTTTCTAGTAAACTGCCACCTTCTTTTATTATAGTTTGTTTCATATCTAGTTAATTACTATAGATAGAATCATCATCATCATCATCACCAACCTATATACGTCCCACTGCTGGGCACAGGCCTTCCTACATGGGAGAAACACATGAGGAGTTTGGGCCATAACACCACCACGCTGGCCCAATGCGAGTTGGTGGGTTAAAGCGGTTGCAGTAACAACCGGGACCAACGGCTTAACGTGCCTTCCGAAGCACGGAGGAGCTCAAGATTATAAATTTGATTGACCCATCCAGGGACCAACCATGGCGAAAATTGCTTTGTTTTCGTGATCGAAACCAGAGCGCTCAAACCACTACGCCACCGAGCTCCTCAGATAGATAGAATACCTAATACTTATTATTATTATTCTCATGTAGGTACGTAGGTAATCATAATCGCTCGGGGTAAACTTTGTTGATTTTCTTAGTTTAAAAACTTGAGAACCAGTCTATCATCGTAGCAGCCTATTGCAGTCCACTGTTGGACGTAGGCTTACCGAACTCTGCGCCGCAATGGGCAGTCTCCCGATTTCCTCAGCCTCCACATGCCACCTTAATGTCGTTGGTCCACCTACCGTGTTCTACATTCGAGAACCTTTTTGCTCAATCTTTCATCAGTTCTGCGACAGATGTGACCGGCCCACTGCCACTTCAGCTTGCTACACCCGTGGACACCCGTTATCAACCATTTTGGTCTTCCGCCGAATAACTATTAATTCCGGACTTTAACCCTTAGCGAAACTCCCAGCATTGACGCTATTTCCATAGCTCGCTGAGCGACGGTGTGTCTACAAGTTTTTAGTATCACTGCAAAAGTGCAACCATCTGTGCACACGACATCACATCAAGTGTAACAGTTGCAATACGGAGGTCGCCTTTATGACGAGAGCAGTAAGGGTCTCACGGTCAAACTGCTACGCTTGGTGTCGACGGCACACCAGTTTAAGAGCGGATTATTTTTATTTTTATGCTGAGTTTACAACACCACCTGCGAAATGCGAAGACAGCTAGTGCAGACGAACATACCTACACTTTTGTAGCCGCTTCCACCTGGCCTTCCTTCACACCTCTTTTGAAAGGAACCCATGTTTTAGGAAGGCGGAAACACATAGCGTCGGGGATAGTGCAAATCCGCGAATCTACCATACGTAAATGCCGCGTATCTGCAATAGATCCAGTTTCACAGGGGAAGGTTAAAAATTTAAAAACTTTTTTATTCCAACGAATTTTAAGCTCATTTTTACACAGAGAGTAATTATTGATGTGTTCTATCTTTTGTTAGGAAAATATACTTAAATATCAGTAGCCAATCAAGATTTTACGTGAATTTCCCGCGACAACTTAAATGGGCTACATTTGTCAGATAGGCGGAATTATCCAATGCTAGTCACGCGGATTTGCACTATCTCCGACGATATCTATTGTTCTATTAAGAAATATTATCTTGATGTTTAAGAAGTTTCTCTATCTTTCACGTGAAGACGTTTATTCCAGAAACGGATAAAACGATATCTTTAAATATATTTTAGGAACTAAGAAATCCATAAAATTAGGTCAAAAAGCAGGTATGCTTTTTGACCTAATTTTATGGATTTCTTAGGTATACGTGTAGTATACTTACATGTGGTATCGTCGATCCCTCCCAAACGGATGGATAGACCGACGCGGTTCTTTGTAAAAGAAAACTAGTTTTCAGTAATGTCCTTTTGGTAACAGGATCTTAGCTAAATACTCTTTCACTAGTCTGGGCTGTGAAATTGAATACTTACCAGATTACCAGCCCCCGTAGCATCGCAAAGCCCCTGGGGAGTGGATAACAGATTGTCTCTCTTTTTCGTCCGACAGAAAGAAAGAGATAAAACAAATTTTGTTTTTTATTAGGTGGACATAAGTGATGGAGAGAGATGAGAAGAGAACGTGTGATCTTGAAAGAAAGTTAAGTTTTAAAGAATAGATGGGAATGGTGGTCTGCTGACATTGCAAAGCTGGCAGAGAAAAATTTACATGCAAAAGGCAATGAATAGAGATGAACAGAAAGGAATGAGGAGGTTTATACCCAAAAAGGGATCATTAGGTATCTACCAAATACTTAAAACCAAATACAAAGTAGATCGTAAAAGTTTTTATGATTTCTTGATGTTTTTGATTTGATTGTAAAATTTGAGCCAGTTCGTGAGCACCTTTTTTCATACAGTTATTTTTGTAGAAAACCATCTTATCTTATCATTTTCACAAAACTGATTACAGTGGCAAAAAATATTTTATGAAAAATAGCACAGAGGCAGCCATTTTGAATAAAACAAAATTTTGTTTTTTACGACTTTACATTGAAAAATGTCGTTTTATTTCTTTACAGCTAGGGCCAAACAAATCAGAAAATCTACAAGAACACTAATATGGGCATCTAAAACATTGTACAGTTGAAACAAAGAAATGTCAATTTTAATAGTTGTCAAATGTCAACATCACATTCAACTTTTTAACAGCGTCATTGTGGCTATGACAATGACAGTACACTTTTGGGCACTTTCATGACATCTATGTTGCCTTATTTATGCAATGATTATTTTATTTTGTTATTTTTTTGCAATAAAATAAAATAATTTTGTGTTTATTAAAGGAAACTGTATGTTACTCATTAACTTTTTGTCTACAGTCTCAAATGGTGCTCATGAGCCTAAAATTTTACTATCTTGTTTAAGTAACTTAAAATGTAATTTATTGAATGTTTTTTTTTCATTTTTATGTTTTGGAATAAATGCGTAAAATGGTCTTTACTATTATTTTTATTATGTAAATACGTATAATACTTCTTGCAGGTTAGGCGCCGCGCCGCGCCGCAATGATTTCATTCACAATCGGGCGGGGCGGGGATGTAAACACCGACGCGGCCTCGGCGGGGCGCGGCGGTCGATACAGCTGAATGTCAAGTTGAAGGGTGGGGTGAACGCTCTGACGTCAGACGCCCACGCACCGCCCAACACACCCACTGCTCACAGCATCAACGAGAGATGTTGCCATTGCGACGTTTTTTCTTATTACGTCGCATTATTTTGTGCTTGATTTTTGAAATCACAAATAGCGGTAAGAGCGCTTATTATGGCGGTAGTTAAAATTGTCAGGATCTTTATTTTCATGTTTTATTCTCGATTGATTAAGTATGCTTAGAGTTCTTAGCATCAAAATAGAACTCATCCAAAATGTCTTAGGGCATAATTACTCGACGTTTTTAAGCCCGAATACAATATAGGTACCTGAAGTTGTAGAATTGTCACACACATAGTTTAAATAAATACATCAAAAGTGATACCTACTGACGTGGTTTAATTATAAATGATAATTATTACTTATTTGCAGGTTTTTTTATTTATTTATAGAATCACAGTTACAGTTTTACATGTTTACCTACATCTGCCAAAATACTTATGGTGAATAAGATATAAATAAATGTTCCATTATATTTGAAATAATTTATCACAATCTTTGATTGTATCTATAGACTAGTATAAAACTGATAAAATTAAATATATCAATATTTAATAAAAAAAAAGTATTCGTAGTCGATAGCTTTTGGTAAATATATAAAAAATTATGTCAGTAGGTGGTGTCCCTTAAATGCATTTTGCGGGCTTTTCTGGAATCAATAACCTCGGGCAGAACACATAAACGGTAAAAATCTACAAGTTTATCTTTCATATTGTCACGCCAGAAATCATCGTCTCTATATATTTTTTCCACTTTTAAGGGATGCCCGCATCCTGTATAAGCAGCATACAAGCAATGGTTCTTATTCATAATGTGTAACTGCCCCTGTATTTTATAAAATTGAGCGTCATTTCTGTTGACTTGGACCACGCCGCCGGCTGATTCTCTCCATATGCTAAGCTTCTTCTGCCTAATTGCAACGTCTGGGTCCATACCATATGTAGACTGACGGATGTTCAGCACTATGATACCAGTGATACCGTCATCACTATCGTATAAACCGTGAGCGGTGGCACTCAAAAATGGATATTCCAAATCAGTTTCCATTCCGCATTCTCGGTACTCTATATTTTGTTGCTCTGCTAGAAGCGACAGAGCTTCTTCTTTGTAATCATTGAAAAACTTTTTATTTGCAAAATTTTCTGACACTGGCTTATACAGAACTCGTTCCACTAGCTTAGCTGAGTTGCTATTAGGCCTTCTTTTACAAATATCCGCTATGTATGTCTGAGATAACTTACAGATTTTATGATTGTTCCAATAGTTGCTTTCGGGGTGGTTCAAATTCTGAAGATAGATTTCTCTTCGTTCTTCATATTGTTCAACCGGTAAGTCATTATAACTTAAATGTAGCATGATTATTGGCTGATGAAATACCTATAATATGAAAAAGATATCTTATTAATAAAGGATTACAATTGTAAATAAATAATCTATTAAAATATAGGTAACTCCTATCTTTGCTGAGAGTTTGCAATCTTCATAAGAGACGCACACGAGACACGAGTGAGACTTGGTATTGACTAGTGACATGATATTAGGTATACAGTCTTAGAAGTGTTGAGCTGTTTGTAGGTACCTAAGTAGTGACTAACCCATACTGGGCCATCAGCGTGGCCTAACATCAGTTAGGGCTCAAATTTCTCATATGTTCCCCCATGCAGGAAGGCCGTGCCCAGCAGTGATACGTAGGCTTAAAATAAAACAAAAAACAAACAAATAAAGAGAAAAACTAAGTATAATTAGCAAAAACTTTAACTAAATAGGTAGATAGAATAAAGATAGATGATAATAATAAATAATAATATTCATGCACTCATACCTATTATCTAGCCCAAAGTAAGCATCATTAGGAGCTTGTGTTATGGATACTAGATAACGGAGAAAAAATTACAATAATATGTACCTATATAAATAAACATATAAACATCCATGACTCGTGCGTGCTCAAACAAAACTCTATCGGGATTCGGGACCTCTTCTGTATGGCAAGGAGAACAGGCCACTCGGCCGGTCGTTAAATATAGATACTTGCATGTCAGCATGTGTGACTTTGTGTTGAACACAGTCAATCACACCATACAACACTTTTCAACAAAAACACATAGGAGCCAGAATATCACACATGCCCTTGGGCTTTTATTTCACATTTTTTTGTGTAATGTAAAAAAATATATTCTCGTCACGCTGTATCAGTAGGCAAAAACTTGGAACGACACTTTCAATTATCAAAGTAGTTATATCTACCTTTGGTCTGTGTATCTAATTAGATAATATGTTAATTTTAAAGCATCAAAGTAGGTTCTTTCATTTTTGATATTCTAAAAATACAAAAAATAAAACGAAAATCTTTCATTGTCAAATGTTTTACTTAACATTGTAATAAATTTTCGATTGAGCTGCGTATTTTTTATAAAATCAAATAAAAAAATACATCTGTAACTAATAGCTACTTTGAAACGATTTTAGTAAACTTATTTGAAATCTTAACTTCTTAATACACTTACCCATGTAATATTTTTTTTAAATATTCGGATGATTTGAAAACCCATAAAGTTGATTGGTAGAGCGCAGAAGTTACACTATGTGCAATTGTGCACGCGTTCAAAGCAAGGGTATTTATAGTGCATAAGCTAATCTAATCTAATTTATAGTGTCTAATCATAAGTATAGGAAACTGTAGGTCTAAAAATTAATAATTATATAATATCTAATATATTTGTAAGACTGTTTCTATAAATAAAATAAATAAAAATAAAATAAATAAATAAATAATCTAATGATGCAGTTACACTTACCTAGGTACATATAGCAGAAGAGTGAATGTTTCCACAGAACATGAGGAATTCTAGATATATTTATGTTTCTTAGCCCGATGACGTCTAAAGTGAAATATGTAAACAAAAGGATTTCTGACACATTGATCGGGCCTCATGCATTACATTTTCTAAACCTAACAAAGCAAATTTCCATAAATAGGATTTCGGTTTTCCTGTGACTTTTTAGTGGTACGAACGATACGAATATACGATGTGCTACCGGTTGCCCTAGATTAGGTTTGACCTTAGAAAGTTATCACTAAAACACATGTGAAAACTATTTTTTAACAAAAGTAAAAACAGACTTCAAATCTAAACACTCATCATCATCCCACTGCTGGGCACAGGCCTTTCTACATGGGAGATACACATGAGGAGCTTGGGCCATAGCACCACCACGCTGGCCCAATGCGGGTTGGTGGGTTAATGCGGTTGCAGTAACAACCGGGACCAACGGCTTAACGTGCCTTCCGAAGCACGGAGGAGCTCGAAATTAGAAATTTTGGTTGACCCATCCCGGGATCGACCATGGCGAAAGTTGCTTTATTTCCGTCATCGCAACCAGAGCGCTCAAATTACTGCGCCACCGAACTCCTCAAGAATCAGAACAATAAAAAGAAAAAAATATAGATTTTAAGTTGGTACTTATCCTGTAAAAACATATTTTTTGGAGTTGGTGCTTTAGGTTGTTGTTACCAGTAACAATAGAAAGTGAAGCACATTAAAATCATTATAGTCACTAATATTTCAATATTTTATAAAATATGTGTAATAAAATATGTAAGATACAAAATTTCGATCTGTACAAAACGACCCTATAAAAACCTTTTCACGCCTTTTTTGAAGAACCCCATGCTGTACCTACTTATTCGAGAAAACCTCTGCAGGGAGCTCATTCTACAACGTGAGCGTACGCGGGAGAAAGTTTCTCTGAAACCGTACAGTACGCGACCACTTTGGTTCCAATTTGTGAGGATGAACTCCCTGCCGATGGCGAGCGGTGCAATAATAAAAAGAAGCCGTGGGCATCATGTCAAATAATTCCTCAGAACACGCCCCGTTATACAAACGGTAGAACACACACAAGGAGGCAAAATCTCTCCTTAGGCTTAAAGGTTCAATACCGCTTGTGAGCTCAGGATCGTCGACAATTCTCATAGCGCGTCTTTGGAGCACGTCACATGGTCCAAGCTGGTATCTAGGCGCTCCCGCCCATAAATGGCAGCAGTACTCCATGTGGGGCCTGACTTGAGACTTATACAGTAACAGTCTTTGCCCCGAAGTGAAATACCGCCGCGCTCTATTGAGCACACCAAGCTTCTTGGATGCCAGCCTGACTTTATCCTCCAAATGACTGCGGAACTGCACGTCGCTATAGATATCAACACCAAGGATCCCGATACTCGTAGAGATGGAAAGCGGTGTGTCGAGGAATTGTGGAGCTACAGCGAATGGGGTTTTTTTTAGCGGTGAACGCGCAGACTTGTGTCTTAGTGGGGTTGAATTGGACTAAGTTTAGTCGTCCCCAATCGGAGACTCTAATTCCTCTGAGACATCTCGATTTCAGACACAAGTCGACCGCGACTTTCCACCACATTAGACCGAGAGGTATTAGCACGACTCGTATAGTAAGCGTCACCAGTACTGTCATCTGCATAACAATGCAGTCCGTCAATAGATAGCATATCATTGTTATGCAGCAGGAACAATGTTGGAGACAGCACCGAGCCTTGCGGGACGCCAGCGTTAATGTCCATGCTATCCGAGCAACTCCCGTCAACGACAGCTCTTATGCATCTGCTGGACAAAAAGCTAGCGACGCATTTGCACGACCCATTTGCACAACCCCCCAGGCAGCCCGTAAGATGGTAACTTCGAAAGAAGACCCCTGTGCCAGACCCAATCGAACGCCTTCGCTACATCTAGGCTAACTGCCAATGCCTCACCATGACTCTCAATGGCAAGAGACCAACGGTGCGTGAGATACACTAGAAGATCACCCGTCGAGCGACTGTGGCGAAAGCCGTATTGACGGTCGCTAATAAGGTCGTTATCCTCTAGGTACCTGAGGAGTTGCGTATTTATAACGCGCTCTATCACCTTTGAGAGAAGGGAGGTTATAGCGATTGGCCTGTAATTCGATGGGTCTGATCTATCGCCCTTTTTGGGCACCGGGTGCACATGGGCAGTCTTCCATGAAGACGGAACTTGCCTGGTGGAGTATGAAAGCGCGAAAAGACGCGTCACAGACAGAACAGGACACAACTCAGGAGCACACTGCACCACTGCCGGTATACCATGCTACATCTGCTGTAATTTTCTGAAGAATCTAGCATCCCGCAGTCTATTTGATGCTGATGGTAGAGGAGTAGCTTCAAGGTTAGCGTATCTTAGGAATACCAGTGTTCGTGGTGATCAAATTTCAAATCAACCGGCTCTGTGAAAGGTAGACCCAGTTGTCAAGTAGTAAATGAACTGATAGTTATCAAACGCCTGAACAGATCTTCATATTAATATAGCTAAGAACCATCTTGGTCATGTCAGCTATCAACCAAAAAAAAGCTAAATCGAAATCGGTTCATTGCTTAAGTAGCTACGATGCCACAGAGAGACACGTCAAACTTATAATAACCTAGGGTTAAAAATAACTAATTATTCGCAGAAATCACGTTAGGGAATATAAATAATTACAACAAACAACTACAACTCTCTTTCCACGGGTTTATTGGAAGAGATTTCTTTATAAATAAGAAGCACTCTTGTATGTTTTCTTCATCTTCTATGTATAATTAACCCCGACGCAAAAAGAGGGGTGCTTTAAGTTTAACGTATCTGTCTGTGTCTGTGTTGTGTGTTTCTGATTTTGATTAGGTTTTTTTTTTTTTTTTTTTTTTTTTTTTTAATACAACTAGATGACAAACAAGCTGACGGCCCACCTGGTGGTAAGCGGTTACCGCCGCCTATATACACCTGCCTAATAACAAGGAAAAGCACTTGATACTGCAGGTGCGTTGTCATCCTGAGGCCTAAGATGAAATGCCGTCCATGCCCAGTAATTACACTGGCTACCTTTCCCTTCAATCCGAAACACAGCGAACTGTTTCACGGCTGAAATAAGAAAGGCGGTGGTACCTACCCAGGCGACCCTACATATGGGTCTACCACCTACCTTTTTATTCGAAAGCTGCCGTGATCAAGATGGTTCTTAAATATAAATTATGAGGATCTGTTCAGGCGTTTGATGATCATCAGCAGTGTGATTCACAAACAGAAATATTCGACATCGTGCTTGACATCTGACAATACAACGAAATGCCATTGATTTTGACGTTTGAGCACGGCGCTGCGCGTAAGCGTATTCACTAATCTCTACGTCGATTCCCTGGCTGTGTAAGATAGTCTCATGAAGTACAATCGATATTTTCCCATTTCGTTTTTCTTGTGTTCAAAATGTATGGCCAAGACTTCATTCAATATTTGATTGATTTTTACATAAAAAACACGGGTGCCCTTCGGTTCGCCTAAAATTTTTAGTCCTACTATTACATGGCCAAACCGTATTGGGCTAAACTTAAAATGAACAATTATTGTTTCGCCTAGCAAATGTTTTGCCGCCATTTTAATTTGGTCTAATTTCAGAATCTATAATGTGAAATACCCTAACCCTAAACCTAAGTCTTGCTATAAATACTGAAACAAAAAAAAAATTATATTGCAAATAACATTTATTACTTCCACAGTGTGTTAGTTTAATACATAAATATAAAACAATTTAAAATATAAAAAGCTTATTCGTCGAAGTGGTCTCTATTGGCTGCAATACAGTTCTTTAAACGTTGAGGCCAGTTATCAATAGAAGCACGCACTCTTTCCATGGGAAAATTCTTCACTGCCAATCGTACGGATTGTTTTAGGGACTCCCAATTATCATGGCATTTAGAGCAAGCCGTACTCTCTAAAACTGACCATAAATCATAATCTAGCGGATTAAGATCAGGGACTAGTATCGCTAACGGTTGTCATATGGTTGTCCAAAAAACGTCAAAAGGTATGACAGCGCCGCCGACAGCCACGAATTCATGGCTGCTGACTTTAGAGAATCGCATAGCAGCTCATTTCCTACTGGATAAAAGGGCGTTATCCTCACAGATGTAATTGATTTGGTGGTGTACTCTTACTTCGGTGGCATAACAAGACAGCCTTGAGCTGATGCTGGAGCATCAAAGAGTCTGCGGGATGCTCAATTCCTCAGAAACTTATAGCAGGAAAGCGTGTCTGAGCTCATAAGAATAATCTTAATAGGAAGGTGTCAGATAGATGAAGATATTCTAAGAGTATTAAATTTACTTACCAAAGATTATTATCACTTTAAACAATGTGGAAATACTCTAACTTATTTTGTGTGCGGGATATATCTACACTATTCGCAGGCGATCAGTGCAACAGTATATATTATTATGAAGTAGTAGCTACAACCTTCAGTAAAAGCAGGCTCACTTCTGTCAGTTTGTAGCTCTTATTACCAAAGCAATTAGGGTTAGGGTTGAAACTGATAACTCACTTTTATTGATGCCTGTAGAATATAGTAACTGTCCATTCCGCTCCTTTGTCATGAGTGCATAATTGTTGTTGATTTAATGGCTCTATTGTTTACCGTATATGCATTTAGGTATCACAAATAAAGCACTAGCAACCGATTTGCATGTATGTATGCAGATGGCCTTAGTTGGCCGACCAGCCCCCTTATTCTCAACTGTCGGAAAGAATTCGAATTTCGGAAACTCTATACCTGTCACTTTTTATCGCGCTGCGTCAAAGCGAGACGGCATGTGACTTTTCGAATCGAATCCGTGATCCGACAGTTGAGAATAACGGGGCCGGTTCGGCATCGGCCCCGGTATCAGTCGACGCACCTCGACGCTGTCTCGCTAGCCCGATCGGCATATTACGTCGTCGGCAGCAAGTCGTCCACTGGTGTCGGGTCGGCTTATTTAAACATTAGGAGCCTGTGTTATGGATACTAGACAACGGAGAAATATTGATAATAATATGTATATAAATATTAGAAATATACTAAATAAGCATCCATGACTCGTAAGCAAATGCTCGTAGGTACTCATCATACAAACATTTGCTCCTACCGGGATTCGAACCCGGGATCTCTTGACCGAGTAGCTTGTATAGAAAGGGGTGCAGACCGCTCGACCAGCCGGTCGTCAAACTGTAACTGTAACTGTCGTAGTGTTACTGTTACGCTTGATGTGCTGTCCTCTGTACTTATAGAGTAGTTTCTATATTTTTTTTATGTCACATACCTACAGGGTGGTGCCGTCAATACGACAATAAATTGAAGCATGGGCTATATTAGTTTTATAGAAATGTTTTGACACTTACAAAAACATTTCTTATTCGTTTGATAATTTCATGACATTTCTATGAAATAATGCAGCCAATGTTACATTATCAAATGTAATTATCAAGGATGATAAAAGTAAATTATCAAACTAAAAATGCGTACTATTGCGTCGGTATCATACGACACACAACAATCGAGTTCGATGACAAATGTACTTACCTGAAAGTGTGTAACAAACTGAATAAAAGAGATGTTTCATATCCGGACAGGTTTTCTTTTATACAACTAGATGACAAACAAGCTGACGGCCCACCTGATGGTAAGCTGTTACCGCCGCCTATAGACACCTGCAATCATCATCATCATCACCAGCCTATATACTTCCCACTGCTGGGCACAGGCCTTCCTACATGGGAGAAACACATGAAGAGTTTGGGCCATAACACCACCACGCTGGCCCAATGCGTTTGCAGTAAAAACTGGGACCAACGGCTTAATGTGCCTTCCGAAGCACGGAGGAGCTAGAGATAACAAACTTTGATTGACCCATTCCAGGATCGACCATGGCGAAAGTTGCTTTGTTTTTTATAACGAAACCAGCCCGCCTATTTATCGCTTTGAACTGTCAAAAATCATTGGATATAACAGCCATCTTGAAATTTTATCGAAACTGCGAACATGTATTGTATATAGAAATACAAATTACAATAGTTTCGATAAAATTTCAAGATTATATCCAATTATTTTTGACAGTTCAAAGCGATAAATGGCTTTATCATATCGCGTTTTGGTGGTCATGCTAGGCCTACAGAGTGCTCAAACCAATACGCCACCGAACTCCTCACCTACAATAACATACACCTGCAATAACAAGGGAAAATAAGTTGATATTGCAGGTGCGTTGTCATCCTGAGGCCTTAAGATGAAATGCCGTCCATGCCCACACTGGCTACCTTTCCCTTCAATCCGAAGCACAGCGAACTGTTTCACGGCTGAAATAAGAAAGGCGGTGGTACCTACCCAGACGACCATACATACGGGCCTACCACCTAGTACAGGGTGCACCGTTATTTGACATTTTATAGTGTGTGTGTAATGTTAATTTAATGTTGGTAATAAGATAATAATAATGTGATACAATCTAATTATTGTAACACCTGTACCATATTTTATGGCATTAAATAATTGAATTAAAAACAAAAATTAAACAAGCAGTTACACACACACACACACACAACCACATACTACGATATCGCCCCCCCGCAAATTCAGAATTCCAAATCTTATTTAGGAATTCCTTAACACCCGTTATACATACCTAACATAATATTATATAACGTTAGTTTTTTTATGAAATTTTGGGCGACGCCCTTATCGGGTGTAAGCGCAGAAAGAAGGGTGTAAGTGATGCGATTACGATTCGGAGTTTTATAATGTTCTAGTTCTGGGGTGCTGTTTACTCCTGACGCTTATCTCTAGACTTAGACCAAACATTGTGAGCAGCTATTGATCCAACGGACCATGAATGGCTTGCTTACGTCACTAAAGGTGTGGGTGGGGTACGGGGGGAAGGCTGGGGGTGTCGGGGGCGCCGGGGGTACTGGGTGGTGCCGGGCCCCGGGGACGCCAACGCAGCCTTGAACTTCATCGATCGTGTCCCTGCACTTGAATTGCAACGTTCTAGAATAGCCGCGTTTCTTGTGTTGTCGTCTAGTAATTCAAAGATTAAACCAACGGATTGTTTAACATCTACTGCGTTAAACTTAGACGCAACATATAAATTGTCCTAATTTCTTTGGTAAGCTTCGCCTTACTAAACTCTTACTCATTATGAATAAGTATTGTTATGTTTTCGCACTATAATAGTGTGGTCAGTGTGGTATACAAATTTTAAGAACTAATATGAGACTCAGATCTGTTTGAAAACACATATTTAAGATTTAAGATAGGGCGTAATAGAGGCGTATTGGTCTTTTCTACTCAATTTTTGCGCAAACAAAAGATTCTGCAGACTTCTGCTTAACAAAATATCGTGTACCAACAGTTTTTCACTGTATGAAAATCCTTCAAAACTTTTGCTAAACAAAAGATCGTGTACCAATCATTTTTCACTGTACAGGGATTCTCCAAAGCGACAGTAGCCATCCATGTTTCGTCACCTAATCTGTCACGTGTCACTATATCCTGACACTATTAGAGGACTTCTCTGGGACCAACCTTCTTACCAAGCATTTCCACAATGCAGTGGGAAGGTTACACCAGATTCGGTGTAACCTACCAACCCATGGGAAGGTCAGATTGTGGCTAACTCATGGCTATGCTAAGGGTACCCGAATATCTTGGTAGGTCACAAGCTTGTCTGTTTGATCATAAGGCGTACAGCATCGATATTTTCGTTTTTTTTATAGTGGTAGGCGGACGACCTCAGATCATAGGCGGACGACCATCACGACAATCATTACTGAAACTGATGCGACCGCGTACATTGCTGCAAACAAGCTGCTGCAAGCTATAAACAATTGACTTGCATAGTTTTTTTTATCGCCAAAAGCAATTTGAAGGCTATCGACACTTTGCATAAACATCAAATTATATTTAAATCTTAGTTAATCATACTGAGAAAGTTTATACGAGGTAAATCCATCGTGGTTCGTGGGTAACCTACCGTTTACAAAATAGATACAATATTTAAAATGGCGCCAAAATGTTGAAACAAGTGACCTAAAGAACAATTTGTCACTTGTTTCTATATTTTGGCGCAATATTGCATTTTAAAGCCATTGAGTGTTATTTCCAAATTTTGATGTAAAAAGAAGTTTCTAAATGTTGTTAGAATTAAAAATATTTCGAAACTAATTTTGACATTGGCCAATTCCAAAAATTTTAAGTGCGCGATAATTACAGTCGACTAACAATAAAAAACACGAATTCCCGCTTTTAGTCTTACTGAATTCTATGAAAACGAAAACTTCAATTGGATACTGCCAATGCTGAAAGCCTTTCTTGACCCATTGTATTTCTTAAATAATTTATATATAAATTTATTTATTTAGTTTTGATTTTAAAAGCTTGTTTCGATGGAGTCTGTAGCTCTTTTAATCGGTTTTGTTAATAAAATTCTAACAACAATGTAAATTGTTGTTTTTTTTTTGTTTTCTAGCCATTAAGAAGACGAGAAGTGTTAAAGTAACGGAAGCCTACAGAATGGGAAAACATCTTTGGTTAGCGCCGCTTCCGGTAACGCCAGCAAATGTTGATAGGTATAAAATAAAATAGGTAATGTTAATTTATTAATCGTCTATGACAGATAATAGTTATCTATTTGTTATACAAGAGTGCAAAGTTGCTTTTTAAACGCGTGCTCAATTTTGATGACCGAGCAAGCGAAGGATTCTAAAATTAGAATCTTGAGCGTTAGCGAGGGAAACAAAAGAGCACGAGGTGAAAAATCTTTGCACTCGAGTGCAACACGTAACTTTTCATCCCACCTCAACGAGGAAATGACTAAATGCAAAAAAAAACATTTGAGCATTATTAACAGTTTCAGTCAATTCTGTTGGCGTCAAATAAACTTCTTCGTCGCTAGAATCACTCATTTTTACTTTTTACAAGGGTTTTCACTTGTTTTCAAGTTTCTTGTTTTTAAACCTATAAGGTAGTTTTAACAAATATATCGTGAAAAGAAAATGGCGCGCGCAAAGCAAATGTAAAAAAGAGTACCTACTCAAAGAAGGTGCCGAGTCTGAGTTTTTAACATGTTAAAAAAGGTTGTATGATAAATTCGGCACCATGGAGGTAGAAGTAAAGAGATTTAATGATGTTTTGAATTTACAAACTTAGTGCACACGATTTATTTATTTAATAATTTAGTGTACACATAGAAACAATTCATGAAAACATAAAAATAAAAAACGTACAAAAGGTGTGGCTTATTTCTAAAAGAAATCTCTTCCAACCCACCTACAATAAGAGAAGTGCTGCGAGATGAGAATGTCATGTGTACCAACTAATAAATATAACATATGTTACACAAATACAATACATAAAATATTATACTATACGATACGATACATATTAAATAATTATACAATACAATATAATAGTTATATGTCTATACAATATATACATAAACTAATTATGAACATATAAGGAGTTTTGGAAGAATTAGTATAAATTAAGAAAGAAATCTCAGCTTAGAGAAAAGTAGTGCTCTTTAACTCGCTTCTTGAATACTGGAAGTGACGAGATTTCGCGTATTGCTGAAAGAGTCAATGAAGAAATATGTTGGGTTATATAGGATATTAAAAAGGAGACAAAGAATGCGTGAGTTCCTTCGAAGTCGGATAGGGAGCCACTTTAGCTGAGATCGGAAATGAGAGACGTGGTCATATTTACGTAACCCAAAAATAAAACGTATGCATAGATTCTGCAGTCGCTCAAGCTTGTTTAATAGTTCCTCTGTGATATCAAGATAGCAAGCATCGGCGTAGTCTAAGGTGGGAAGAATCAACGACTGGCCCAAAGAGATTCTGGTTTGGATCGGTAAGAAGTGTTGCAAAGATTTAAGCGTGTGGAAGGAGGAAAAGACTTTGCGACTCACTTCGTTCACATGAGCTTTCCAAAGAAAAAGGAATTACCGTGCCATTTAGGATCACAGGTGGCAGCATTTTCAGGTCCAGCTGTTTTTTCATGTACCCACTTCCTACTATCATAGCCTTGGATTGTTCTAAATTCGATTTTACTTTACTAGCGGATAAAAACGGCTTTTGCACTCAGATATCGAAGAGCAAAAATACTCTTTCCGAGATGGGGAGATAAAAATAATTTACGGGCGCGAGACCCCTCTAACCGCGAGTGTAGGCGGTGGCCCACGTCGCCCACGCCGCCTACCCTTTCGCCGCTTCTGCCGAGAAGCCACGTCGCTCTCATATCTAGCAATAATAAGTCTCCAACTTCCAGGCTCACCATGTAAGAAGGCCTCCGTGATTAACAAAATTCGCTAGATACTCCATGCGAAAACTTCTAGAGATGTGGCTCTAGACTAGACCCGAATCATTTGCCAAATTTTTTGGAAAGTCCGTCATTATCGGTGTGGTAGTTCTTGTAGGGACATCAAGTCTGTGCTGTCCCCTGTAACTTACGTTAAGGGTCGCGAATATATTAGGTTGGGAAAAAAGTCTTTTCGCATTATAGTATGTATGAACTTGTAATAAAATCTCTTTGGCTGTACTATTTGTATCTGGCTGGTTTTGGTATCATTAAAAGTTTAGATTTTAAAAAAGATAATTCCAAATTCAAATTAGGAAAATGTGTGTTTTTCATTTGTTTTTCGTATTGCAAAAAAGGTAAAAATGCAACGCAAGCCGCGAAAAAAAATTGCGATGTTTATGGACCTAGTGCAGTGTCTGTGAGAGTAGCACAAATTTGGCTTAAGCGTTTTCAATCCGGAAATTTTGATGTCAAAGATGCACGTCGCTCTGGTCGCCCTATTACGGATAAAATAGATGCCATTTTTGAAAAACTGGAGCAAGATCGGCATATCAGTAGTTACGACGTAGCTGAAGAACTGGGAATTGAGCACAAAATAGTTTTCGCGCATTTAAAAAAAAATGGGTACACAAAAAAGCCCCATATTTGGGTACCCCACGAGCTGTGATTCTTTATGATTCATTTGTGATTCTTTATTACGGCGTAATGAAACCGAAATGATCAGCTTCTTCAATAATTTTTGAAAAAGCTGATAACTGGTGATGAAAAGTGGATCACGTACGACAAGAACGTGCGAAAAAGGTCGTGGTCAAAGGCCGGTTAGGCTTCACAGACTGTGGCGAAACGCGGGTTAACTCGCAACAAGGTGATACTGTATGTGTGGTGGGATTGGAAGGGCATTATTCATTATGAGCTGTTACCACCAGGCAGGACCATCGGTTCTGAACTCTACTGCGAACAACTGATGAGATTAAAGCAAGAAGTTGAGAGAAAGCGGCCGGAATTATACAACAGAAGGGGTGTGGTTTTTCATCATGATAACGCTAGACGTCACACATCTTTAGCCACTCAGCAAAAATTAAGAGAGTTTGGCTGGGAGGTGTTAATGCCTCCGCCGTATAGTCCTGACCTTGCACCTTCAGATTTCCACCTGTTTCGCTCTCTTCAAAATTCTCTAGGCAGTGTCAGGTTAACATCACGAGAGGACTGCCAAAACCACTTGTCGCGGTATTTTGATCAGAAGCCCCAAAATTTCTATAGCAATGGGATCATGTCCCTACCTACAAGATGGCAAAAGTTATCGAACAAAATGGTACCTACATACTTTAGTCAAATGTAAATAAACTACTTATAATAAAGATTGTTTTGAATTTTATTAAAAAATGCGAAGAAATCTTTTCCCCAACCTATTATTACGGACTCTGTGTCATTAAAAACAGTTAAAAGTAAAACTGTCAATCTGATAAAAATAAAATTTGTCGTGTAAATGGGTTTTCCTTCAATTGGGATGTTGCCCAAGTTTGAATATGGCGCTTTTTTTACAAATTCGGAAAATTTACGCTACTGTTACCCATAAAAACAATTCAAACTTAAAAGATATGGAATATTGTTGAAGTTGTAGTAACTACTATTTAGAAAATTAAAAAAATATGTATTTTTTTTTTCAAATATTCGAAAAAAATGTTTATGATATTAGATTGCTGACATCAATTAAAACAACTTTACTATTATTACGACAACTTTGAATAAAAACATACATATCACATAGTCATTATTAATTTTGTCAGTAAGCCCATACATTTCGTATAGTAATATAATATATATTATGAACTTGTGACGTCACCTGTTCTGTAAATTTTCTATGGAGCATTTTTGGTTTGATGCACCGCAACACGTCACAAATACCACTACTTATATATATGTGAAACTATTGATCTTAGACATACTGTTTCTTTTGCAATATTTCTATAAGAGTTTTGAAGCACTATGAGTAAAAGACGCCTGAGCCATGAGCGAGCGGTAGACCCGAAGGCGCCTCTATAGGGTCGGACCTCGGCTAAGGTGACAACTGACAAGGTGATTTATGTCGTGGTCTATTACTACGGTGCGTTATTAAAAATGTCACACAAATCAGAGCTCTTCTTGAGGATTTTCGAGCAAAAAGTGTAAAGTGTGATTGTTACCATCATGTTTATTGTGTTGGTACCTACATTTATGAAATATAACTTTAATATTTATTTATATAAAATATTATTATAGAACAAATACTTCAATCCTTAATATTATGATAAAAGTTTGCAATTGCTAAAGGCCAAAATTAATACTTAGCGTGCAATTTGTAATATGTGACACTTTGCTACATGATTTCCCACAGAAAATTGATGCAAATGTTTCGAACATTCGTGTAATATCTTTCCATCGTTCAGGATTTAAGTGAATTCAAACAAGTATCAAAGAATTTGATAATGCCAACACGTGTAATGTTAAATTTCGTCAAGATAAGAATTAAAATTTTTATTATGTCATACTTACATCATCCTTGGTTCTATTAATACATTTAGAAAATTTATTGACCCTCAGTGTAGTATAGTAATTATAAATTACAAAGTACTAACATAATATCGTCATCACCAGCTGCTGGACTAAGACCTCTCAAAATCAAAAATTAAATTTATTTGCTCTAAATAGGGTTAAAAAACAATGTTATTTAAATTTTCTATAAGTAGCCTATTCAGCCATTTAAGGTTTAAATTTGCATGCTGTAATTTTACCAAATTTAAACAGTTTCAAGGAATACGTAAAATAATAATAAAATCAAAGTCAAATTTACACAATGTAAGCTGATAAAATAATATGAATAGGTAATATAAAAAGTCATGCCAAATTAATTTTAAGGTGGAAAGAATGTAAGTAGTGTAAGCAAAATAAACTAATGCATTGTGAATATAAAATAATTTAGACATTGTTTATGTTTTGAAGTAACAATAACCGACTACCGAGTAAAATGTGTTCACCAATAGCCATTTTCGGATACCACCTTCCTACGTGGCAGAAACACACGAGGAGCTAGGCCATAGCACCACCACGCTGGCTCAAGCGGGTTGGTGGGTTAAAGCGGTTGCAGTAACAACCGGGACCAACGGCTTAATAACAATAGTTACATGAAAATTCGCATTACCTTGACAAGGTTGAATTGTTTATAGGTAGTATGACTTCTATCATCCATATATATAGGTAGGTAATTATAGACTTAAACTATTCTATACAGGGTGGTGCCGTCATTTATTTATTTATTTATTAAACAATGTTTCAACAGCATTTTTATAAACACAATACAGCATTACCTATACATGAGCCAATTAAAGTCATTACGACAATAAATTAAAACATGGGCTAAATTAGTTCATAGAATTGTTTTGCCATTTTCAAAAACATATTAGGTACCTATTCATTTGATAATTTCATGACATTTCTATAAAATAATGCAGCCAATGTTATATTATTTCATAAAAATATCATGAAATTATCAAATTAATAAGATGTTCTTAAAGGTGGCAAACCATTTCTACACACTAATATAGCCCGTGTTTTAATTTATTGTTATATTGACGGCACCATCCTGTATAACTGTACAGTTTTTGTAAGTCTAGTAAAATATTATTCTTTAAATGACATTAGATTTGTAGTAAATACAATGTCAAACATGTAGGTAACACGTGAATGATAATTTGTGTTGTTACGAAATGCCTTTGCAGCTAAGTAGCTAACCTCAGGTGGAGATAAATTTATTTTTCAAAGGAGAATCGTCTTCCATAATACAAAACTTTTACTGCTTTAATTTGATTTTAAGTTATTTTTTTCTGACTTATTTGTTTTTACTATCCTGTGAAATACAAAGACACAATCTTGCAGGTTATTTTAAAGGAAAATAAAAGGTCACTTATTTTTCAATTTTTCGTTAAGATTATTCTTAATTTTTGATTTTAACATTATTATAAATGTTTGAAAAATTACTTAATAATTAAAATATAAAACTAAATTATTATTATGTTTTATTTATTTATTTATTTGAATCGCACATGTACCTACATAATTACAATATTATAAGGGACTTAGGTCTTATGTCTTACCTCTTAGGTCTTATCTCCCAACTGCAACTTACTGTTAGCATACAAGAACCCTGATAGGGTATTGCAATGAATACCTATGCATAGGGATATTACATATGGAGTATATCACTAGGCGATAGGCCCGTATGTTGGCCGCGTCCGGCCCGGGGTGAGGCCTGGTGCCCCGCCCTAGGACTGGCTCTGGTCGGTTCTAGGGTCGGGCTGCCCGGAGGCGGCTCGGTGAAATGCTTCGGCAAACGGGTCGTCTCCATTATGGGCATGGGGAAACCGGAGTGGTTTAGCAGGTATTCCCAGTGCCGCTATGATCAGGCGCTGGGCGACCCCTGCACAGGCCCACGTCTAGCCGACGGTCCGCTGGTCCATCTAACCAGCGGTTTAGGGTATCGTCCGTAAGCGAATTCCACTCCGAAAGAAAAAGACCCGTATGTCGTCTGGGTAGGTACCACCGCCTTTCTTAATTCAGCCGTGAAGCAGTTTGCTGTGTTTCGGATTAAAGGCAAAGGTAGCCATTGTAATTACTGCGCAGGGACGGCATTTCATCTTGGGCCTCAGGATGGCAACGCACCTGCAATATCAAGTGATTTTCTCTTGGTATTGCAGGTGTATATAGGCGGCGGTAACCGCTTTCCATCAGGTGGGCCGTCAGATTGTCTGTCATCTTAGTCATCTGTTAGTAGAAAAAAAGTATAGATGTTAGAATTCCAAACAAAATAATTGAATCATAACGTTTCTCTTTACATTATCACATAGTTTTCTTACATTAATTAACATCATTATTCCTCTCGTACTATTTATTACTAGCTGACCCCGCAAACGTTATTTTGCCGTAAAAAAAATTGACTAAAAAACATAGGAAGTAGTTGATTCTCAGACCTACCGAATTTACATATAAAATTCCTAACTGTACCGGCAAACGTTGCTTTCCCATAAAAAAAAAATGACAAAAATTATAATAGAGAGTAGCCGATTCTCAGACCTACTGAATATACATATAAAATTTCAAAATCGATTTCGAAAATCGATCAAGCCATTTCGGAGGAGTACGGTTTTATATTTGTAGGAATTTCGTTATAAACTAAAATAGATCTGTTTTTACAGTATTGAGAAAAAAAGCAAGTTAATTTTTATTTCAGTAAAAAACTTAACTGTATCTACCATAGTATATAATATGTAGTTCAACTTCGCTAATAAAAACGTTTCAATGGTAATTTATTATTGTTTTTTATGTTGTTTACAAACAAACATCGAGGTCTCGTTATTGAGGTTTTATTTTAGTATAGGCCGCGGCTGCGCCCGCGCCGTTAGTCGCGTGCGCACGATCACGTATGCCACACGCTGTAGGCTTGTCGTACCAACCTTCCCCTCCACATTGACTTTACTGATTCATTTTCCTATTCAAACGAAGTTTTAGTTGCGTTCTGGATACCATGTAATAAGATATATTTATTTATTATATTTAAACATTAATTCCACAAAATTAGTTATAATTTGGCTGACCTAATGCATTAGGCATTCTCTTCCAGTAAACCGGAAAGTTGAGTACAAAATGATTAAATAGGTACCTAGTATCTAAATATACAATAACATGTGAATATAGGGTGTTAGGGGGACGTTCTCGAAAACGAAGGCAGGTGGCAGTGCGCGTCACGCTAAACACGACTTTCTAAAAAATAAATTCAATATCTAAGTGCAGAAATAATATACCTAGTTAAGTATATCAATTCGATGAAGGTGGAGAATCTAAAAAAGACTGTCAACTGGCTGCTTGAAAGCCAGTTTGTTTTTAGCCTCTTGAATATAAGAAGGTAGTGCACGTTCCACAGCCGTAGGTATTGCATGACATTGAAAGGAGTTGGACATGACTCCAGTGCGGTGAGGACACTACTATGAGAAGCACTCAGATACTGAAATTTTCTTTTCAGATATTCAGGAGCAAACGGATCGTTTAGTATAGAAAATAGAGTGGACAGGATTCTAAGATCCTATCTTAATTGATAACATTTGATTATATATGGAAACTTAACCATAACTAAAAATAAGTAGGTAGGTATCTATAGCAATTTATTTTACACTTATTTTTACAAATCAAAAACTTAGCTGCTAGTGATTAGATCAAATTATTTATTTGCAAAATAGCGCCATATTCAAATACTTATAAGCAACAATCCAATATGGATGTTGCCTGCAAATTCACAGTCGTTTTTTTTGTGTAAAAAAAAATCAAGCAAAAGATATGGAATAATATTGCAGTTGTACTGTTTAGAAAGTTCATAAAAATAGTCACATTTTAAAATATTTATCAATAATGTTTATGATATAAGATTGCGTGCATCAATTAAAACAAGTATTATTACAACAACTATGGATACAAAACATACATGTAACATACTTAGTTATTATTAATTTTGTCACTATATATGCCCATACATTTCTTAGTAATATAGGAAAATCGCCTGTTCAGACGTCACGGTCGTAGATTTTCTATTGATGTGATGCGCCGCAACACATCAAACAATACCACTAAGTATATCTGTGAAACTAATGATCTAACTAAGAGATAGTATTTCTTTTGAAATATTTCTTTTAGAGTTACATACTTCTTTCATGAAATAATAACAAGTTGTCAACTAGGCAGGTACTCTATGAAATAGACGGTATTTTGTTTAAGAAATGTGGAAAGAACGCGTCAGGGGTATCAATTTTAGGCCTTTTATTTCTCGCTGAGGGGAAGCTCTACCAGCCTATCCGCCCTCTCCCCGGGGAGAAGAGGGAGGAGTGTGTCGGGCTCTCACCCACTAAGCCCTTTAGCGATGCACCCCCTTTTCTGCTTACTGCCGACCGTGCGGGTGTAGGTGTGACCTAATAAGGTCCAGTCTTGTGGGGAGGGCTCTGTGAAAGGCCCCTCAATCCGATGTTCTTTAAAGTCGGCAATCTAGGCACGGTCCCCAACTGCGCCCAGAGCCTGAGAAATGTTATGCTATGGCTTGGGCAGCTGGAGGCGCCCTAAATCAATTTTAGCCTTAGATCACCTTTCTGACCTTTTTCACCTAGATTAGACACAATAACTATCGTGTCCCAGTTATACTATTTAATAAAGTGAAAAAAAAAATTGCAAACATATGACATCACATGTCATAAATTACTTAAACATGTATGGACATATTGACAAATTGATAATAACTTTGTAATATGTATGTGTTTGTTCATAGTTGTTTTATAATTTGATGTGAACAATCTAATATCATTATAAATTTTGGAGCAAATTTCCGTTTTTATATATTTTCTAAACCGTACAATTTCATCAATATTCCACAACTTTTAAGTTTTATGTGTAACACTAGCGTATGTTTTCCGAATTTGAGAAAAACAGCGCCAAATTCAAACTTAAGTATCATCCCTATTAATGTCATGACATAATATGATTCATGTATTTAGATTTAGAGATAATTAAATTTACTTATTTTATATTTAGAAAACATACAATACTTGATGATTAATAAAATACTTTTCTTCGATTCGAACTACTATCAAAACCTAGATATGATATCGCTTACCTACACGTTTGTACTTATGTTATATGATGGCTTTTGTAAACATTAGTATATGTTTTCCAAACCATACTGATGTCAAACACATTGAGGTTCACATGTTATCGGGTTTACATGTTATGTTACGAGATAGTCCGATATTTAAACCAGTTACTGATTATTGATTACTAGTTATCAGGCCCGATTACTGATATAGTCTCATGATAATGTATCGCCGCTCCCACGAGATAGGTATGTTCACATAATGTACGCACTAAAGTAAATATAAATCAGCAATATATCACCGGATAAATTAATCTGAGCTTCAAATGAAGGCCAGTCCATTATCTGATTTGAAACTGTTTTCAAATTAACAATGCATTCTCTATGCAAGGTGAAATTAAAGTAATTCAATAAAATACGACATATGTATTTGAATTTTTAAACTGGGTAAAAATCCGCTAACTAAAATACGGGTAATGATTTTTTTTAAACAAACAAGCTGACGGCCCACCTTGTTTACCACTGCCTATAGACACCTGCAATAACAAGCAAAAATCATTTGATTTTTTTTTTATACAACTAGATGACAAACAAGCTGACGGCCCACCTGATGGTAAGCGGTTATCGCCGCCTATAGACACCTGAAATAACAAGGAAAAGCACTTGATATTGCAAGTGCGTTGTCATCCTGAGGCCTAAGATGAAATGCCGTCCATGCCCAGTAATTACACTGGCTACCTTTCCCTTCAATCCGAAACAGCGAACTGTTTCACGGGTGAACTATGTATTCAAAAGATTATGGAAATATAAAATTAACTTATGAACCATTGTATAAATGACAAAAATAAAAGCTTTTGCGAATTCGACAAAAAACTTCTTGCTGGTGGTGGGTACTGTAGTAGTAGTGAGGTGGCTGATCCTACCTTTTTTTTCGTCAGAAAACCCTTAATGGTACCCAGAGAGAACTTGGGGGCTTGCCCGCTGGGTTATGTCAGAGTCTCCGGCCATTAAAAACTGACGGTACTACTCATGCCACATAATGCGCGGCGCGACCGAGGAAGCTCATAGCATACCGCTCAGGTCGCGCACTGTGGTCTTCCTTTCGGAATCGGAAGAAGTGTTGGATCCTTCGTCGTGCTTTGTTTAAAAAAATCATACTTATAAAAACTTCGTTAGCATTTAGAGGTGTCATAAAATCTTCTATAGCCATTTTACCGGATTTCACTTGAGTCCAATTTTAAGTTACTTTATTATTTTATACCTTACCATTAAGTTTGTCAACCTAAGTCCCTTGAGAAAGCCGTTTAGTACCAAGAACCTAAAAGAAGCATCTGGAATATTTCTTTGTTGTAAATAGGTATGATTATTATCACAAGTAACCAAATTAATCTCTATTATGAGAGGGCGATGTGCTTCGCTGGAGTGCTCGTACATTTCCTTCACGCAACTGATGCGTGTGCACCGTGTGACATATCACCGTCATGTTACAACCCTGATTAGATAACGTGAGATAGCCCAGAAACGGACTTAGGATACGTAGAATGATAAAAAGTCTAAAACAATAAAACAATGTTCATGTGAGAGTCAAATCAGGTGCCAGTAGGTACCTGGATGGTCTTCGTAAGCAACGTGGCAACTTAGATGCTAAATGGAAAGGTTAAAAGCTTTTAAAAGCGGCTGTAGGTAACGGTATATTCACCGCTTACATCAGGCCACGGGAGTGTTTTTTTTTTTATACAACTAGATGACAAACAAGCTGACGGCCCACCTAGTGGTAAGCGGTTACCGCCGCCTATAGACACCTGCAATAACAAGGAAAAGCACTTGATATTGCAGGTGCGTTGTCATCCTGAGGCCTAAGATGAAATGCCGTCCATGCCCAGTAATTACACTGGCTACCTTTCCCTTCAATCCGAAACACAGCGAACTGTTTCACGGCTGAAATAAGAAAGGCGGTGGTACCTACCCAGACGACCCTACATATGGGTCTACCACCTAGTAGACCTAGTAGTAGTGTTTACCCAGTTTTATTGCAATAAAACTTTTTTACCCAAAATGAGTATATTTTTTTTATATCTTATGGATGGGAAATAAGCATCTGGTGCGTTGTATTTTATAGACATACACCAAGACTTAAAAGATGCTCCAAAAGGATACATGCATTATTAACATCAATATCAAGAAAAAACAATAAAATTGGAGGCCTTATTGCATACTTTTCCAGGCAACCGGGAGTGTCGTTAATTAAACTGCTGCAGCTGTGGAGTACAGCTTATGGTCTTAAAAGTCAAAATGATCGTTGACCTTGACACTTTGAAATCCGTATCTGTCTGATTTGGGCCAGCTCATGAGGACCATTTTTTCGAACAGTTATTTTTGTAAGAATCCATCCTACTTTATCATTACCTTAAATCTTCACTGGTAGAAGGGGCAAAAAATTATCTTGATTTGCTGGAAAGCCTAACAGAGGTTGCTACTTTGAAGAAAATTTAATGTCATCATACATTTTTGTTTTTTACGACTTTTCGATGAATACTCTCGCTTTATTTCTTCATAGTCAGGGTCAAGCAGTCTTAAAAAAAAACACTTCTAACGCACCTAAAACATTCATGTGTACGTTTTCACTAACCATTCCCTAGGCTTAGGTGACTCTTATCGACATTATTTTGTCACTTTCTATCTCCTTTAGATATACTGAGATAAAAATCGCTAAGAGACTTAACGCTAAGCAAATGCTGGTGAAAATGAGCATCAGGGTTGAAAATAAGAAATGACAATTTTAATAAATGTCAATATGACATTAAAATCAACTTTTAACAGCGTTATTTAAGAAAGTAAAGATATACAATAACGTCAATAACGGTGCAATTATAAATAATGATTAAGATAAAAAATACATTTTTTACTAAAAATCCCTAAACGAAATACAGACAGACAAACAGAGATTATGACTCAACAGAATAATTACTTAACCAACTCTGATAGGAGTATTTTTTAATATTTATATTCCCAATGTTATTTGAACAATCCGTTCAATCGGCTAAATATACGATAACTTTTTAAATAGACTATACAGAAGGTGGTGATACATCACCAACCTGTATAACCTACCTGGTCTGGATACCTAATTAAGGGAACCTACCGTACACTTGATAACACAGTCATTGTTTTATAAACATGCGTCGCAATTATCCGGTAAACAATCAAATCAGAAATAGCACAAGGTCTAGAATAGTTGAATAAGATAATGATATCAACAGCCAAGTCGATTGTTTTCAAGTCTTCATTGGTAATTAATTACCAATTGTGAGTATTGTGACACATTCTGGAAATAGTATAAAATCGAAGTACATTGTAGCGAGATCGAAAGAAAGAAAAAATATAAATAGGCCACAAAGAAGCGTTTTCAAACCGTCCAAAAACACATGTTTGTAACTATCACAAAAAAAAATAGTAACTAACAACGTCATAGTATCTGTCTGTCTGTCATGTCTGAATTCACACCGATTCCAAAAGTTGAACTAACGAGAAGATTCCGGCAACAAACTCGTAAAATTTAATATTTGAAAAGAGGGATCTTTTCAAATATTAAATTACAATGTTTGTAGTTAAAAATTGTAACTTTTAGCAGTGCAGTGCCGCCCAGCGAATGTAATGTCTTAAACTCCTAGTCAATCTCCAAAGTATTGAATGGTGACATGGAAGCATTAATATGCATCCTACCATATACCGGGTGCGTGAGAAGCTCGGTGGTGGTTTGAGCGCTCTGGTTTCGATTACGAAAACAAAGCAACTTTCGCCATGGTCGATCCCGGGATGGGTCTATGAATTTATAATCTCGAACTCCACCGTGCTTCGGAAGGCACGTTAAGCCGTTGGTCCCGGTTGTTACTGTGACCGTTTCCCGATTCCCGGTCCCGGTTGTTACTGGGCCAGCGTGGTGGTGTTATGGCCCAAACTCCTTATGTATTTTCCCTACGTAGGAAGGCCTGTGCCCAGCAGTTGCACGTATATATGCTGGTGATGATGATGATGATATACCGGCTGTTAGAGAATTGCAAAATAAAATTGTGCATTCTGGGGTTGCGGGGGGTTGATATCATGGTATGTTCCGTATGTGTGCATGTTGTGTGTGTGTGTGTGTAGTATAACTGTAGTGTGTCGTACGATACGCAACAGTACGTATTTTGTAGGGTTGTCACGAGCACAACAATATTTTCTATTAATTTAATCGGAAAATAAAAGCGGTCTCAAGGGTGTCAAACTATCAGCGGTAACTCTTGACAAGGAACACAACCACACCCTTAAATTTTATTCGAGACTTTCGAAACATACTGTATAGTATATACAGGATGTAAGGGGCACGTGTCCGTAAATGAAGGCAAATGGCATTGCTGACTATTCTAAAGACGACTTACTAAAAAAATTGACATCCAGAAGCAAAAATCTGCTGATATACCTAAACGATCTGTTTGTATGAAACAGCAGTTTTTAAACAAGTCCTGTTAAAATCACCCGTTCTGCTATCTGCCTTCGTTTTTCACTGCGTTTCCCTTACACCCTATTCCTATATGTAGGTCAAAACAACTCAGCCGCTGAATGCAAGGGATTTTAATCCATCCAGTATTTATACTTCAATAAGGTAAATGGATTCTCAAAAGAATCAGAAGTTCCACTAACAGTTAAAAAATGGAATGTGGCTTTTAATTTATTGAAAACCCGCAACCATAAAATTGAAAAATTAATTTAAGGTTGCAGTCGCTAATCTAAAACATTATTGAAGAGTCTACAGAAATCAAGGCTGCTTCGTATTCGCTAGGCAGTAAAAAGCTACATTCTAATCGTTTTGAAAGGGTGCAAAACGAATTGTATAGTTACGTAATGATTTTTGAACCAAGACAATAGTTATTTGTTCAATAAGTGAGCAAAAGTGCTGACTTTGAATCACAAGTATAACGAAGTAAAAAAATATCCATAAAATGAATAGCGACGGACATACACAGCCAGGAGATCGACGTAGAGTTTAGTGAAAACGCTTACGTCAAAATTAATGGCGAATCGTCTTCTTGTCAGTCGTCAAGCTCACAGCTCAATGGTGAATATTTCTGATATTGAATTACACTGCTGAGCTATTTGAGTGATTTAAAGACACACAAGTAAAAAAAAACTTGTTCTCGTGTGAAACGTACAACTTTTTCGCGCTCCCAGCGACAAAAATATTAGGTTACACAAGTAAAATCAGTTATCGTAAAATATAATATAAGTAGGGAATAAAGCATTAATAAACTTAAATAATTAACATCTATTGAATATGATTAAAAGTCAAAAGTGAAGTGGTTGCAATTATGCAAATTTTTATTATTATTTACGTCTCGAAATTGCATTTGTAATGTTCAACAAATAATTGAATTTTTTGTTGAACATTACAAATTTTTGAACATTGTTTACATTTAAACTGCGCTGTCCTAAAGGACATGCATCGAAGCCAGTAATATAAAGGTACCAAAAAAAAAAATATTTGACGTGCAATATTAAGTAAATTCCCGTGGTGGAAATTTAAATTAATTTTGCTCACATGTGAGCAGTTAGTTTTTTTAGATGTTAGCTCAGAGTTAAAGGTAAGACAACATTTCGTGTTCGAATAAGTATAGGTACTACCAGGATATTCCCATAAAAGGCTTACCATCTAAATACGTAAAAGTTAGTTACATTGCAACAATTTTAGAAAAATGTAAGTATTATCATGAAGCTTTTATCATCCTTGGTGTCATCAAATTATAGGTGCGCTTACACGGACTAATGAAAAAAGTTATTTACCTACACAGAAAAAGAGGGAAACGGAATTATTAATAATGTTCCATTCAAAATTCCAAAATTGCCTTTTTAAAAGTAGCTATAATTAAACAGAAATATCCTGACAAACACAAAAATAATTTGGAAAATGTATTTACATATGACTGAGCTAACATACCTAAAAAACTCATCAAGTTTAGAACTTCATTTATTTCTAGAAGTCGACTAAAAAGGCAGCCGTAATAAAAATCTGTGAGACTGTTTATTCCAAAATATTATGGATTATAATTAGAATTACTTTGTACTGAAGCTCATTCATTTATCGGCATAGCAGAGATAAGTAGGTACGTGAGTGAAAACACTGCGCGGGTTATAAGGTCTGGACGATCGTGTATTAGCACAGATTTAGGCGTGCGCAACATTACCTGACGACCGCCTGGCCGAGTGGTCTGTACCCCAGGCTACTCGGTCAAGAGGTCCCGGGTTCGAATCCCGGTAGGAACAAATGTTTGTATGATGAGTACGAACATTTGTTTACGAGTCATGGATGTTTATATGTTTATTTAGTATAGTTCTAATATTTATATACATATTATTATCTTTATTTCTCCGTTATCTAGTATCCATAACACAAGCTCTTAATGATGCTTACTTTGGGCTAGATCAGGGGTCTCCAAACTTTCCAGCCTTAGGGCCATACTGATTACTCCAGTAAGTTCCGAGGGCCAAAACCATATTATATAACTAACCTTCTCCAAAATGAAGTACACAAAAAATGTTTACAGATCTAAATTAACTGATGAGCATCTTAAATCTCTTTTAATAATTGGTACAAGTAAAATTAGTCCACAACTACAAACTATTGTCAGTGGAAAATCTCAATTACTAATCTATGTAATCTACTAATCTCATTAGTATTTCATTTGTCATTATGCTTGTTATAAGTTATGTTTTTATTTAAAATGTATAAAATGTTAGTTGGATTCATTTCAATAATTTGTTAGTTATTATATACTGAAGTTAAATTTTCTGCATATTATACATGTCTTTAGTCATTACAATTTGTGTTTTTTTATCCAACTTATCACAAAAACAATAACAATAAGCCTACAATAATGTTATGAGTAGTTAGCCCATGACCATATCAATGTAGATGTCATATTAATAATTATTCAACATAAAATTAGAATACTTCAGTAAACTAAATTTATTTTGCTATAAAAAATATGTTCTCTAAAAGGAGTTTTCAAGTATGCTAGCTCTCCGCGGGCCGGACAAAATCTGTCCGCGGGCCGGATGTGGCCCTCGGGCCGTAGTTTGGAGACCCCTGGGCTAGATAATAGGTGTGAGTGTATAAATATTATTTATTATTATTATTTATTTACCCGCGCATCATATTCCACAATTTCTTACATAAATAAGATGAAAATAATTTAATTTTTACGTCTCGTAACCGGAGATTGCGTATGGTCAATCATACTAACCAAACTCTGATAGAGTGCATTAAAGCTTATCTTATATTAGACGTAGGAGGCAATCCACGGAAGAACTTTTCAGATTTAAAAAATCTTTTAACAATATTGAGATTGTATCTTCATCCATTTGGATTAATAATAGGTAATCTATGGAAAAGATTGGTTTATGGACACACTATTTGCATAGACCAATCTTTTTAATCGACTTTAAAAAAAGGAGGGAGTTATCAATTCGACTGTGTTTTTTTATGTTTGTTACCTCAGAAGTTTTTTTGTTCGATGCGGAATAGTTCCCATTTAGTCCCATAAAATTTTTTTGAAAATCCATTATAGTTTGGTTTTTAAATAAAAAAATTGGAAAAATTAAGTCGGAATTGCGGATTTTTGCTTTATTATGAATTTTTAGTGAACTGATATGACAGTAGAAAACAATATAAGCTCAGGGTCACCCATCGTTTTAGCTTTGACCCTAAAACGTTATCACTAAAAATTGTTAAAAAAAAATTAAACAAAAATTAAAACCGACGCCAAAAAACTTAAAAGCATAAAATAATTAAATTTTAGTAGGTACTCATCCCCTAGTCATTAGAGTATAAATAAACCATCTATCTACTTCAAATTGTGAGTCTTTAGCGGTTCTATAAAAGTCGTTTCGCCGTTAGGACGTTTCGTATTGTAGAATATAATAGGCTCCGTTGAACTTCAGGGACTGTTTTTTTATTCTATATCTAAGGTCTTTCGTGTTTATTTTACAATGTAATTATTTATACCCACTATCCGCTACCGTTAGTGTCTGAGCGAGCTCGGCTATTATCAGCTGCAGCAGTGGGGGGCGCGTGGCATAGGGCAGGTCGCGACGTGACTCCAGATACGCTACCAGTTTACACCAGATTGCATATTACGCATTGCGAACATATATGAATAGGTAACGGCGAACTCAGTTCCACTCTGTAATACACAGTTGAGATGTCTGAGAGCATCTTCTAAGTTCACAATCACTTATATACTTCATCCTAACTTCAACACGAGAAAATTAAACGCAGCTCCAAGCTTTAGATTTCCCAAGACAAACTTTTTTATACTACTAGATGACAAACAAGCTGACGGCCCACCTGGTGGTTAACGTTTACCGCCGCTAATAGACACCTGAAATAACAAGGAAAAAACACTAGATATTGCAGGTGAGTTGTCATCCTGAGGCCTAAGATGAAATGTCGTCCATGCCCAGTAATTGCACTGGCTACCTATCCCTTTAATCCGAAACACAGTGAACTGTTTCACGGCTGAAATAAAAAAGGCGGTGGTACCTACCCAGACGACATTTATAGATAATAATGTCCCACCAAATGTAACTGAATTGCCTTTATACCAATTAGAATTATACGTCAGACAAACTTTCTAAGGTTCAGGAACATTTAGATGGGCGTGGACACTTTTAAATTGCAAAATTTTCCTTTAGTTGTATTCATTACTTTTATTTAGATACCCATACGTATTTTTTTAAAATACTACTCTTTTAAGGATACTACCTGCTTTATGTATATACATTGGTGACATTTTCTATTATTTTTTTTAAAAAGTAAAATGGAATTTTATGTACAAAAATTGCACTATAATATAAAACTGAAAATTTCCAGTGACCCCTGCGGGGCGACCGCTTAACTTTATGGGTTCGAACATTGGTTTGGTTTGTGATGTCACATTGTCATATGTCATATAATTATGACATTCACACGTCAGTAAAAGAAATAGTTGAAATGATTATGACAATGTGACGTCATAAACAATTCTAATGTTTATACCAATAAGACTATTATTTGAGACTATTATGAGTTTGAAGATACTTAATCTGCTGTAAGTTTCTGAAGAATTGAGCATCTCGCGGACTATTTCATGGTACAGGCTCAGCTGAACCTTAGCATGTCTTGAGAATACCATCGAAGTAACAGTAAACCAAATTTCAAATCAATCGGATCCGTAAAAGTTATTAAGACCCTTTGTGAGCTGATAGTCACCAAACGCCTGAACAGATCTTCATTAATTATATTTAAGAACCATCTTGATCGCGTTAGGTTTCAAACAACAACCGAATCAAAATCGGTCCATTCGTTTAGGAGCCACGATGCCACAAATAGACACACAGATACAATACAGACAGGTCAAACTTATATCACCCCTCTTTTTGCTTCGGGAGCCTAAACAAGTTTAAAGAATGATTCTAATGTGATATTTTAATTTTAATGACAAAAGTTCATCATGAAAATTTACTCAAAATAAGTTCTTTCAATATGTCATTACTTTTGGTCCTACGAGTACCACCCCTACTTGGACTTGCATATTAGTTTGGAAAAGAAGCGGCGCAAATCACTCCTCGTTATGTAATCTTTATCAAAAAGTTATGACTATATTATCAAAAAGTTATAATTCTATAATTTCTTTTCACACATACTCAGTCTGATATAGTGCAATAATGTTAGGAAACCATTATGCCTTGAAGGTACCTGATAGTGTATTGAACTCGTATTATGAGGCAGTTAATAACTGCAGTGAAAGCTTTGTCTGCTTACAAAAAAAAAAAAATGCTAACTAATAAAAATTTCTCAATATTGGATTTTAAAGACAACATGTGCCACTGGATAGACAACGATCGATTGGAGTGCTCGCCTTGTGCTCAAAATTCGACCATAATTAAATTAAATTATAAGTTTAAACATTACTAAGGTTCTGTTGTCAAAGACTATACTTCTATTATCACAGTTTTTTAATACATTTTTTTATTTTTGATGTTTTTTTATTATGATTATGTTTAACATTCAGTAATGCTATAGACAATTATCAAACAATATTCATCTATTCTCTATTTGAACAATCCTAAGAACAATCCTGATCACGTCAGCTTTCAAACAAACAAAAAAACTTAATCAAAATCGGTTCATTCGTCTAGGAGCTACGAATCTACGATGCCTCAGACAGTCACACAGATTCACAGACAGACACGTTAAACTTATAACTCCCTTCTTTTTGCGTCGAGGGTTAAATTAGGACTACGATCAAAACTTTGTTTGCTACACGTAGCTGCCTCTCGTAGCAGCTGGAGAACGCGCCCGTTACGCTACGATTTTTCGTAGCCGTTCAAATAATTATATATAAAATGGACGTTTTTAATCATGAATTGCGAATATTTGAAATTATTTTAATATAAAATAGGTAGTGGTATTCATTTTGGTCTAATTATTAAGGTATTCTCTAAGAATAGTTATTTATGATACTAGTGCGGTAAGTTAGTTTTTACAAACGAGTAGACGAATGTAAGGCCGAACGAAGTCGAGGGCTTACCAACCGGGGCGAAAAAACAGTACAATAGTAATATTCTTTTCAAATATCAGTCGGAAAGTCGCAACAATCTTTGACGTTCCCAATATGAAAATGGCGCACATTTGCAAATGGCGCCATGTGCGCGCGTTAAAAATTAAAACTGCATCATTCATGTGCGGTCGCCGCCTTTCATGTGTTTTTCTATTATATTAGATTAAGACAATAAATTGTATTGAGCTAAAGCGCTTCCAAAGAGGTTTGATCGTTCGGCCTATGTATTCTCATAATGTAAAACTCCTTAGTGGAATTCTTATATTTTTTTAAGTAAATAAAAAAACCGTGAAGAATACGAACGACGCCATACAACGTAATTATGAGTAAAAAATAAACGTTATATTTAACTTTCAAAAAATGTATACATAAAGACTTCGGAAATGCATTTTTTGAGCAAATGTGCTGAAAAACATAATATGAAAAAATATCGTAGAATGTTCTATTATTTCTATAACTTGAAGATAAAAATTCTCTTTCACTAAAAAAAATATTCACTTCATTTTTTTTAATTTACCTAATAGTCCTTGAAAAATTAATGTAAATAAAAAAAACTTATGTAAGAGATGGAATATGAAAAAAAAATTGTGGCCCATGAGGGGATCGAACCCGCGACCTTCGCGTTATTAGCACGACGCTCTAACCAACTGAGCTAATGGGCCGATGGACAGTTCGGTGAAATAGAATGACACTTTCGCCTGGCTTCAATTGAGTATACATCATCTTTGAATTTGTCAATCGAGTTGAATTAGCTTAGTTTCGATATTGTACAATGTATGTATGTATTGTTTGAAAGTTATTTTATAATCCTTTATTTTTATTATCATAATTGTTAATTATATAAATGAAAATAATGCAAACTTCACCTCATTTTTAACGTGGAGCAGGTAAAAAAATTAAAATAAAATCTTTTTTTACTTACGTAATGGAATATAAGTAATTTTTCTTTCTTTGCATATCGATAACACCTAAGTCAGGGTTGCAGGGGTCGTCCGATAAGTGTAGATATATTGTTTACTTATTTTTGGCTGTGTTTTATTTTTTAATTGCAAATAAGGTCGAGTTCCTGCTGTCATACTACAGTGCCGCTTCACCTTTTGTGTTATGACGTAAATACTCGACTTTTGGGTTCAAAACTGCGATAATTTCATTAATTACAATAAAAAAGACAGTAGGTAATTTGTAATTTTCCGTTAAAACGCATAGTTAGAGTCTGTAGCGTATAAAAAAATACGTTTTATTTATAATATTAAATATGTTTTTTGTTAAATAAAACATCGTGCTCGATTCGGCTTACCTGAATAGAACGGGAAAAGTTTATTAATAGGAACGTACTTACATCTGTTACAAATAACAATGACATAGACAACAAAGATAAATATGTCATAGACTAATTATTAATAGTTTGTATTTAACTATCTTCTATGGCATCAGATAGTATTAGGAGTGCAAAAAACAATTAATTTTTTAATATGCAAGATATTTTATTTTCTGCTTCTATTTCTCCATTCTTCTTCTTCGTTATATTTACATTACCTTAGGTTGCCTAGAAGAAATTGCTTTTAAGCAATAAGGTCGCCCAATTGTACTTTGTGTTGTGTTGCTTTGTGTTTATTAGGTTACCTTGATAAACTCGTATTACCGTCCGTTAAATATAAAATTGAAAATTTTAAGTAACCCCGGCCTAATTAATCATCTATCTATTATAACATCATCTCATTGAGACTATTCTTATGAGCCCAAACACGCTATATCTGCTTAATTTAGCATCTCGCAGACTTTTAGATGGTATAGGATCAGCTCAAAGTTAGTATGTCATGGGAATGTCACAAATTTTTAATAAATCGGATCTATGAAAGTGAGTAAACCCTTTCATCATGTAGGAAATGAGCTGATAGTCATCAAACGCCTGACTGATCTTCATAAAATTAGCTAAGAACCATTCTAGTCACGTCAGCTTTCAAAAAAAAAAAAAATTGGTCCATTCGTTTACGAGCCACGATGCCACTTATAAGACACCAATATACACAGACAGATACGTCAAACTTATAAATAACACCCGTCTTTTTTCGTCGAGGGCTAAAAAGTAGAAGACTTCTTTTGTTTTTTCGTAATTCCAACATGTTAAAAAGTCGGTTCGACTATTATTTGACAAGAATAGTGTGCGAGAAGAGACAAGTATTTGAATTAGGAATGATGGAATTTATTCGAAGCAAGAATGGTAGGTAATGTTAGGTAAGGGTAGGATTTTTGAATATATCATACTAGCAATATAGCATAATCGCTAAGCCATTTTTTGTTGATTGTAATTTTTAAGGAGTTATTGTTATTTTGAGTTAATGTCACATTGCTGTCACGTTTGGTTCTTTGTTCTCGTGTTAATGTTACTTATCGCTTCATGTATTTTTCACCAATGAATGCATTCTCTGTTCATTTTGTCCATCTTCAATATAAATAAATAGTATTGATGGATTAATTTTTGAAAAATATTGACTGAATGCAAGGAACGCAAGTCGAAACATCACTGGTTTATTAACCGACTTCAAAAACGAGGAGGTTTTAAATTCAGTTGGTATGTTTTTTTTCTAGTATGTACACCGATTACGCCGAGATTTCTGATTCGATTTACGTGATTCTTTTTTTGTTGAACGCGTAATAGCCATTTGGTCCCATATTTTTTTATTAAATACAATAAGAATGTCTAAAGTGATACCTATATGATATGACAGCTGTTTGTTGTTATTTAAAAAAATATTTATTTGTTTTATGAAATGCCAGTAGGTATTTTATTTGAATAAAGAATTGCAATGTTAGCATGGTATGTTCTTTTGTTATCTATCATACAGTGATAATGATATCGCCAAATAAATTTTTGCACAGAATGCTGAGTATACATAATAATAAAATATTTATAACCGTGGAAGTCACGCAGTCACGTCGTGTTTGCTGATAACTCAATTATTATTCAAGTGACGATTAAGATTAATCAAATTGTTATACCTATTCATTCATATAAACGGAAGCTTTGTCTTATGAAATGAGAATGTTTATTGCGATAATTTTATTTTATCAAAGTCTAATCTAATAGTTAAAAAGGGAATGGATTCCGTCAGCGTCATCACTTTTCAAAAAGCAGTAACATCAAAACAAAAGCAGGGTGAGGTTGAGCTCAACAGGGTGTTGAACCTCATATCTAAATGGGGATCTAACAATCTTGTTCAGTTCAATGCTAAGAAAACACAGGTGTGCGCGTTCACAGTCAAAATGTCGCCGTTTATTCCCCTCCCCTCTCTACACCACCACTCTTTCGGCTCAGGGCTCTCTAAAATTGTTAGGCATTGAGATATGTTGCGATCTGAATTCCAGGATCTACATCGAAACCGTGATCAAAACAGACGATTTTTCACGCCTGACCAATTATGGCTGCTTTACAATACTCAGGTCCGGTATTGCGTGGAATATTGCTTGCACTTGTGGGATGGCTCCGCCAAGTACCTCCGCGATGCCCTGGACAGATTGTAGCGTCGTGCTGTCCATATCGTTGGCGATGGCGATGAAGAGGTCACGAACAACCTTGACCCTCTGCAATTGCGTCGAGACATTGCGTCGCTTAGCGCCTTCTATTGGCTATATCACGGAGAGTGTTCTAAAGAGCTTTTTGACTTTATCCCACCTTCCCCTTCCTACTCAGGAGCACGCGTGTCGGTCTTCGGAGTCATCAATTCACTGTCTCCACCTCAACATCACGTACAAAGAAATTTAGTACCTCGTTTCTTTGTCGTACTTCCAGAACTTGGAATTGTTTGCCAGCACATGTGTTCCCTCCTTCCTATAACATTGGTTACTTCAAAAGAGGCGTGAAAAAGCACCTTTCGGGCTGGCAAGGTGGAGGCGGCTAGAGCAGTTTCTGAACTGCACTAGCGGTCTTCGCGTACGGACTCTTCTTACCTTTCACATCAGGTGGTGTTGATTCAGTTGTCGTGCTTTGTATAAAAAAAAGTCTGTCTGAAACTAGAAACAAGACATGAACATGAAGACTCTTATACTCGTAATTCATATACCTGATTTTCTTAGACTATGTAAAGTGTAGGTTTTAAATAGCTACCTACTAGTTTATATAATTATGATAAATACAGTGACCCGCGCCACTGTACAGTTATTTATCAACTGTTGACATTTGCCAATCTTACTACAGCAGGAGTTTGCGTAAGCTCATTATCGAACACTCCAGAGCTGTAAGAACTCTCCATCAGTACATTTTATATAATGACGGAAGCCAAGTGCCGATGGATATCGTTATCACGAGAATAGGTAATGTGGAGGGGCTTGTAATGTATTAGTGTTCAGTCGGCGGTGGATCGTCGCCGACTGCGGACGTGTCTAGAGATCCTACACTATTTTTACTTAAAAATTGCAAAGAGTATGCGCTAATGCTTTCCTTATTTCTACCAATAGAAATTTAGTTTAATAGAAATCTATGTTTTATTTTCATAGCAAATATTGCTGCGTCATAAATTCTTCCATTTATAATCTTAGCGCTACAAAAATGTAATCAGGATTATCATGAGTCACGCAACAATCGTGTGAAAGTGGATAGAGCAAATTTACGTTTTTTATCACAACTCCTAATTAGTATATCAGAGTCCAATTAACGTGTTTTTCGATAAAACCGGAGACTGTTCCCACAATACGCATAGTTACAACTGATAGCTGGTAACAATAACACGATGTAAATATGTGACAGCCGCGCCGTACGTATCTGAGCAAAACAAAGCCACGCGGGCAGCGCGTGGCGGCGTGCGACCAGTATAAAAATAGAACCGTACTAAAACCAACGACAAAGATAACGTGACATATCCCGCCCCTCTTAATCCTAGTGCAGCGGCTCAACGAGGAGATCTTTTTAAACTGGTCGGGTTTTAGCGCCTCGTCTCCGTTCTTGAACCACACCCTGCGCAAGCGCCGCGTTCCAAATTTGAAATCGTTGGCAGCAACGACATTGGACTTTGAAATGGAATTTTGGCGTGATAATTTCTTATAAAACTTTTTTGTGTAGGTGAAGTGAAATTGTTTGACGTATTGAATTGTTTCAATAAAATACGCAGCAGAATTTATAGGACAAAAAGATTACAAAAACATGACAGATCACGTAGTGTAAAGTCTTGTTCCCGATTATGGCCTATCTACTCTTATTATTATAAATACGTAAGAAGTTCTTTCTGTCTGTCTGTTACCTTGCACGTTCAAGTCGCTGAACCGATTTGGTAAAATTTGGTAAGGCGATAGTTTCAGACCCTGGGAAGGATATAGAATACTATTTGGAGCGATCACCGACATGCACACAGCATTGGGCTTTTTTGTAGTAGACATAGACATCTCTGTGTGAGTTTAGTTTTGTCAACCCCTGACGTGATTATGCCCTTCTTAAATCTTGGCTTTGCTACACCCATGGTCGTGTCATCCAAAGAGAGAGAGAGTCGGAGAACTGCCCCCTTTTCTCAACCGTCGGAAAGTATTCGAATAATGGAAACTTTTTGTCTGTCACTTTTTATCGCAGTGCGGCAAAACGAGATAGGATATGAGTTTTCGAATCAATACTGATCCGGCGGATGAGAATATGGGGGCTGTTTCCTGTGCTTCAAGCGGAATGCATCCAAAATTTCGGCAGCTCCAGCAGTGTGTAAGATACCCTTGGTGTTGTCAGCGTCTGCAGGCTACGGTAACCACCATTAACTACCAGACAGATCTTACGCAGCCTGTTTGTTATTTTGTAACTTAAAGAAGGTCTTGATCATATAAAGAAAAATCGGTTAAGTTATAAGGGTATTTTTCTTCGAATTTATAGTCCTGTATACTTCTCCTTCCACAAATGATAGCCATCATTATAATATCAGCATAATAAGGCCACTACAGAACAAAGGACCCGATTAATTTAATCATAGGAATATTTGCCATAATCACGACACTTGGCAGGCGAGTTGGTGATCGCAGTGATTTTCCAGTACTCAGATAATGCTGCTGCCCACCATTTTAGCCCGGCATCATACGGCTGCTATTTTAGCAAGGCACCACACTGTTTAAGATCGCAATTCACAACCAAATGACACTAATTTTGTATTGCCGTATTCCTGCGGCGAATAATGTCATCTCCTAAGTTTAAACAGAATACATGATACGTATTACAAAGGTTCAGAAAAGGTTTTGTAACTGGTTACCATGAGCTAGGCCGTATGCGTGATTAACTTTTTATTTCATAAAAAATGGGAAAGACGTTCTTTATAAAACTGTAGCTATTTTTATTTTAGTGGCTTTTTCTCTTATGCTTTATATTCGCGTTTGTAAAAAGTCAGGCCATAAGAGATTTTGGATGAGTAAACTCCATGACGACAGCACATCAAGTGTAACAGTTGCACTACGAATCCCGCTTTTATTGTGATCGCAATAGAAGCGGGATTCGTAACTAGGGACGCCCGCGAAAGTTTCTGGGTCATAAAAAAGAAGATAAAAACTTTATTTCGTTTTACTTTTTCCTTAAGAAACCTAACAGTTTCTTTTATACGGACATCGCAAAGCATGTCGGGTGCAAGTCTTTATAAATAAAAATCAATGTTTGTATGTTTGTCCCCGCACTCCGAAACTATTGCTGACGTGATCAGGGTGGTCTTTAGCTATAATTTATGAATATCTATTCAAGCGGTTGATGACTATCAGCTCATTTCATACTTGGCAAAAGGGTTATACTAACTTTCACAGATCAGATTGATTTGTTTGGTTTACTGTTACTTCGGTGGTATTTCTAAGACATGCTAACCTTGAGCTGATCCTGTACAAAGATAAGACAAATACTACTATACTGTCCTGTATAAGACAATATTATGATCACAGGATCATAATATTGTCTTACCGTACCATATCAGGTACCATTAAATAGTCTGCGGGATGCTTAATTCTTCAGTAGCTTAAAGCAGATATATATGTTTGGACTCTTAAGAATAGTCACAATGAGAAGGTGTTAGATGTAGTGTTGGGTAGGACACGGTTTGAAAATGAGTTTGTAAGAGTAGCCTCTTTTTTCTACTGAGCCAGTACAACGTCCCACTTCAAATGAGGCGAGGCGTTCATAAGCTCGGCAGTACATTTGAAGCGATGAGTACAAATGTAACATTTGAAGCGTATTGTGTATTTGTGTGGCTCGGTAACAATAAAATGTAATGCCTCGCTCGCGTTCGTCTCTCTCAGTCTCAGTTCTTTCGGTGAGTGAGTGAGTGAGTAAACGCGAATACCGCGACATAAAATGTGAAGTAGTACATTTTAAAATTGTGAGCCACTCTTACAATGTGACGTCATGTCCCGTACAAATGTAATGCCTCTTGTAAGTCCTACTCAACACTAGTTAGATGGACAATTCATGAGGACGGGGGCTACTTAAAATATTTTTTTTTTACTATGTTAGGTATTTTGTATAAGTAGGTACTCAAATAGGTATCTATAAAAAACATAAGTTTATTTAGACATTGCAACAACGTATGAGGATAAAAACGCCGCATCCAAAGATCTCTCAATGTTGCTTTATCTATATTGAACATAATTCCAGTCATGGCCGCCTGTTGATATTATTGAATTAAATTGCATGTTCTGACTTTAATAATAAATTGTTTAATTTTTGTCAATTCGTGTTTTATTCACACTAAAACTTATAGGAACTTTATACATATTTCATAATCCCTTTCAAAACATTACTATGGTAAAAGCTAGTATCAAAACATCGGCACAAGTGTATCAAGATACCATTCTTGAGAAGGTAGTGAAGACCCTTAAGAACACCATGTTCAATAACCAAGAATGGTCCTTCCAGTAAGACTCGGCGACGGGTCATAAAGCTCGGTCTATGCAGTCTTGGTTGGAAACGAATGTTTCGGACTTCATCAGAGCTGAAGACTGGCCGTCGTCTAGTCCCGATGTTAATCCGCTGAATTATGATTTATGGTCAGTTTTAGAGAGTACGGCTTGCTCTAAACGCCATGATAATTTGGAGTCCCTAAAACAATCCGCACGATTGGCAGTGAAGAATTTTCCCATGGAAAGAGTGCGTGCTTCTATTGATAACTGGCCTCAACGTTTAAAGGACTGTATTGCAGCCAATGGAGAACACTTCGAATTAGCTTTTTATATTTTAAATTGTTTTATATTTATGTATTGAACTAACACACTGTAAAAGTAATTATTTGCAATAGAAATTTTTTTTTTCTTTGTTTTAGTATTTATGGCAAGACTAGGCATAGAGGTACTTTAATTTTTGTGGTCACCTCTACTAAGGTTTCATGACAATCTGGTCAATGTTTTGGAGCGCATAGGGGACAAACATACTAACATTGATTTTTATTTATATACTTAGACTAACTGCACCCGGCATGCTTTGCAATGTCTGTAAAGAGAAACTGTTAGGTTTTATACGGAAATTATAACATATAATAAGGTTTTTATTATCCAGAAACCTCTGCGGGCATTCCTAAAACACCGCTACCAAAGTTTCATCATAATCTGGGAGCTCATAGGGGACAAACATAAATATTGATTTTTATTGTAGTTATTTTAATAATAATTACACTCATTTTCTTAATTTTAAAATACTAGAAGAAAATGATAAGGTTACCGTAACTTGTCGGTAGGTCAGTGATCAGGAGCAGTCGCTTGTGTTTTGAAAGGTTGCGGATTTGAAACAAATTTGAATAAACTGGAATCCTAATTTCATAAATGAAGCAATTAGTAAGCAACTAGTAATATAAAACATTACAACAAGAGTTTCTAATTAAGAACTTCTCACAATGTATGGTGTGGCAAATAAAAGCAATTATGTAGCAATTTTTTAATATTCGACAAGAGCAATTCGCCACTAGCAACCAGCCCTTCTAACGGTGACCATGGTCACTTTAAAATCATTTGATATCGAGTCCCCATTATTTTTGGGGTGAAATGACATTTACTTCCTGTAGATCATACAGTTATGTGCGTAAAAATAGAAATATGAAATTGCAATTTTAAAGTGCCATCCTTAAATGGAAGTCGTCTGTCCATTTCTTATTTGTTTCGAGCTAATGAATCAATAAAAAAATCAACAGAACTACAAATACTCAGCAGTGGAGCAACTACAATTAATAAATAGTCATACGTATCAGTAATATTAAAATTAGACTCTATATCCAATAGGTTAGAGCTGTTTCAGTTTGTTGATTTTCATCAGTTATATCGCACGTCGGCTCCCTTAGAACAAAGAATATTCCAACCGCGTGAATCACACTTGCAGTATCATTTGCATGTGCCTATGCACCTTGGGGCGTGGTCGCTACTGCCTGTTGATGTTGTAAAAGAATTTGATTACCCTATTAATAATGTGCATCATTATTGTGTACAGGCGGCCGTATATAAAGTATAAGACGTCAATGGGAAAATGATTCTTGTAACAAAGGATTAAGACAATTGTCAAAGAGTAACGGTTTGACCTTGAGACCGCCTGTACTCGTAATAAAGGCGACTTTCGTAGTGCATATGTTACTTAATGTCCTGACGTCTATACATTAAATAATTATTCAATGAACCCGATATTCCATGTATTAAAACATGATTACGCCGAGAAAAAAATACCTTACTAAACCAGTCCTCATAATTAAGTTGATGGTAATGATGCTAAGTTTTGGGAAATATTTTCCTCCATTGCCACGAGTTCATGCAGTTTGTGGCAGAGAATTCTGTGTATCCCTGGCGCCGCATGCTCCCCGTGAGCATAAATTATAATGTAGATTGTTGAGGCAACCCACTTTCTACACAAATTTTTGAATTTCAACACTAATGTAGAAGAACGCCAAGGGTCTTAATGATTTTATTTTTATATTATTTATTACAGAAAAGCGAACAGTTACATTCATCATCATCATTTGACGACCAGCTTGCCGAGTGGTCTGTACCCCTTGCTATACAAGTTACTCGGTCTCGGTCGGGTTCGGGTCCCGGCGGGAGTAAATGTTTGTATGATGAGTACGAGCAATTTGTTCAGGAGTCATGGATGTTTAAATGTTTATTTAGTATTTGTTTAATATTTACATACATATAAGTTATTATCAATATTCCTCCGTTATCTAGTAACCATAACACAAGCTCTTATAAGGTCTTACTTGGTCTACATACGTAATAGGTGTGAGTGTATGAATATTATTATTATTATCATTCCAGCCCTAAGACTGCTGGACAAAGTCCTCGGTTTCCTCGACAATCGGTCCTGCACGCATCCAGCGGCTACCAGCGACCTTCACCAGATCGTCGGTCCACCTTGTTGGAGGCCTGCCCGCGCTGCGTCTTCCGGTCCGTAATTGCCATTACTATACTAGTCTAAGTATATGCCCCAACTGTCATCAGTTACTGCAACCGATTTTCCCCTAAAACGCATTGAGTCAGCGTCGTAATGTTAATATGACCCAACCTCCTCATATGTTTCTTCCATATTCCGGAGTGAGCTGTCCTGTGTATACCTAAATGTCGAAAACTGTGTCTTTCATACTTAGCAAATCACTTTTTTTATACAAAGCACGGCAATTGTCCCAACACCACCTGATGTGAAGCGGTAAGGAATATTTGAAGACAGCTAGTGCAGAATAGAGACAGCAGCAGCCTCCACCTTGCCGGCCTAAAAGGTGCTTTTTCACGCTTCTCTTGAAGGACCCCATGTTATATTTGTTAATTCCGAGTTCTGGAAGTACGACAGAGAAACGAGGTACCTACTAAATTTCTTAGTGCTTTATTTTGAGGTGGACAGTGAATTGATGACTCCGAAGACCGGCGCGCGTGCTCCTGAGCAGGAAGGGGGAAGGTGGGATATAACTGTTTCAACTGATTGCTGTAATCATACATACAACCACAAACACCATTAATGACATCGTGTGGACAAATGTATTAGATAGAAAAGTACAATTTGAGCTTTAACTTGGACATTCTCGCAGTGGACGCGCCGATCAGTCGGTCTGAATTCTTCCTCGGTATGCGGCGCCAAAAATGCAATTTATTCAAAAGAAAAAGTAGGCGTATTACGCTGGCAGCCTCGAAGAATCGGCACACCGCTGACAAGAAACCACGTATCTGCATAACTGGTTGGCGGTGGGCGCGTCGTACCACGCGCATGCTGCGTGCACGCGTGACGTCACCGCGCGTCATGCCGCGTCAAAACAACCTCCACGGAAAAAAATATCGAACTCGCGACCTTATCAGCTTAGTAATAAGCAACCGCTAATGCTACATTGTGCAATGTACTCCCGTAATTTTCCGTTCACTTTGCGCAAGTGCACTGTTCATGTTGATTTCGGTTTCACGTGGTAAATTATTATTAGGCATATATCATAATCAGCTGTTTCAAATTATTCTTTTAATGCATACAAAATATTTGCTTCATCTTATCTTACCAGGATTTGAAGAATAAAAGTTCTAAGGTCTTAATCCCTGTTTTTTATGTCGACGATTCTTTAAAAAACAAACAGCCCTAGTTTCTGAAAAATCTTTGATTTTGAAATCGTTGCTGATCGATTGTTTCCAAAAAATAGTTTTTTTCAGGTTTTTAGTTTTTAAAAAAGAATTAACAATATTGTAAAATTAAAAGACTAAATAAACGACTTGCTTAGGAGATAAGTAAAAATCAAACGCAAATTCTTGTATCAGTGTTTATTATTGAGCGTAGTGTGTTATCGGGCCAGCTAATGGGGCTATAAAAACAAGCGACGAGTGAAAACCTCGCCCAGTGCGGATCGCACGGGCACACTGAACGCACATCTTATAAATAGGAGAATAGTAGATTGCTTTATAAGGGTGGAAAGGAATCAATCCCTACGAGGTTGTTAGACGGCTATAGTCCGAGTAGGGTTTCATTCCATTTACCCGTGTGTAGCACTCTACTTTTCATTTCAAATGCAAGGAAAATAAAAATTATGTAGTTTTTCTAATAAAATTTATTAAAAAAATACTCCTAACATGAGTAGAACCTATTTTAAATTTGGAATACATCGCGTTACCGCCTACTGGCCATTCAGCCGAATACTTTTTTTCTTCCTAATTGTACCACAGATTGTACGTAACCAAATTCAGTTTTATTTTTAAATTTTTTATTCCCACCCTAGGAAAGGAAGCAATTAGTATGAGTTTTTACCGCCCGGTGGTGGGAACTAGCGTTTTCCTCCCAATAATCAAATCAAGAAAACGCTACTTTCCGAGCATGAGGAATGAAAAATAATATACTCATATAATATCCATATAAATCGGCATATTAATCGGTATGAATAATAACAATCACGCCAAATTGAGATTCCTAAAATTTACATTCAAAATTGGTGTGACTGCATAATTTAATAAATCTCACTATGTATAAAACTTGCCAAAATTAACGTTGGTTCAAGGCCAATATAATGGATAAGTGCATAGTGAAATGTGCAGTCGACAGTACATCGAGCGTAACTGGTCGACCTTGAGACCGCGTTCACTCCGTACTCCGGTCGTAGTAGTGCGCTTTCGTAGCGCAACTGTGTCACTTAATGTGCTGTCATCTGTACTTTCAACGTTGCTGTACATTAGTCATTAGACTCACGCGAGTCTATGACAATAAAAAAACAGTTGTGTCCGGAATATTCGAAGTGAGACCGCAGAGGAGCTTAAATTGGACTCTCTGTGTGCAGGTCTTCTAGCATCATCATCATCACCAACCTATATAGGTCCCACTGCTGGGCACAGGCCTTGCTACATGGGAGAAACACATGAGGTGTTTGGGTCATAACAACATTACGCTGGCCCAATGCGGGTTGGTGGGTTAAAGCGGTTGCAGTAACAACCGGGACCAACGGCTTAACGTGCCTTCCGAAGCACGGAGGAGCTCGAGATAGCAAACTTTGATTGACCCATCCCAGGATCGACCATGGCGAAAGTTGCTTTGTTTTTCGTATCGAAACCAGAGCGCTCGAACCAATACGCCACCCAGCTCTTCTTACTTCTAGCATACTAACTAAAAACTATTGCTATTCTTTACAATCCCCATGGCAACGCACCTGCCGGTTAACTTGGTAGTAATCTATACAGGCACATCGGGGGTCAGCCGGGCCCCTATTCGAGGGTATCCCGGGAATAGGTGGGGTTCCTCTCGTCGGTGGAGCCCCACCTACGGCTGATAGAGTTGCCCCGCATGTTCTGCGGTGCGGCGCGGCGCTGCGAGATAAATTGTGAAACTTAATAAATTGACTCAACAGTGTAGGCAGGATGTGGTCAAACCGCGACACAAAAACCAAAATGACTCTTATTACATTGCTCTTAGGTCCTGCAAATGCCAAAGTGTTTATTTGATTTTTAATTGAAATACTAGAATAGTAGTTATAGGTACTCATGCCTGATGCTTTTATGTTAAATTATTTTTACAAAATTTTATAAAATATCTGAGCTTTGAAGGGGTTTTACTCAACTTTTTTACTTAGCTTTGCAATGCCTGTAAAAAGAAAAATGTTCAGTTTAAAAATAAAAAAATAGAAAATTAAAAGGTTTTATAATCCTTTGCGGGCATCCCCTGAACACTCTACCATAGTTTCATCACAATCTGATCAATGGTTTCGGAGTGCATAGAGAACAAACTTCGAACATTGATTTTTATTTATTTAGATTATAATGATCAAATACATAGCCTTATTAGCGTCACAGAGCAGACAAAAGAGATTTTATAGTGTTAATGTGTCTGATTTTCTAGTATCAAAATAATTGGTAGTTCACATAACTATAATTTTAATATTAATCCGTATTATCATACAAAATATAAGTATATATATGATCGTCAAATTTCAACAATGGCGTTGAATGCTACCTATATTATAATGTATATAATATATTATTATCATTAAGTCCATTAATAAAGGAATCGTTGCAGTCGTATCATGTAGTGACTGAATGTGTGTGTTTATTTATAAATTGATAGTAAATTAATAAAGCTTATTTTTAGTCTTTCGGTACAGATAAAAAGATTTTCCGTCGGGTTTTTGCATTACAAAATGAATGTAAATAGTATTTTAAATTAAGGAAAGTTTGTCGTCAAAATTGTTCCTAAGTTTTGTCTTTTTTTTTATAATTTTACTGAAAATTGAAGTGTTAACTTTTAAAGTTATCTTTACTTTTAATCAGATTATCCTTCGATGCGAAATCCTCTCGCTGCTAAAGTATTTCACAGTTTGTGTAAAATTCTAAAATTAAAAACATCAATAGACACTTAACAACTAACTAGGAAACTTAAATCTTTTCTGTAGCACTTTGGTCATCGGTCGCCGTAGCACAGATTAGATATACCCGTAGCATTTCCAACTCCGTAGCATGGACAAAAGTTTGGCTCTCAAAGAGATTAAACACATTTTATCTCCTAATAAGTGGACGGTGGTGAAGAGGTCTTGTCTACGGCCCGTGCTACGGAAAAAATCTATCAGAAACCTCGGAGACGAACAAAATAGCGAAATATACAAATCAGGAGGCGCTATCGTAAAGATTATCCTTGAGGTAACAAGCAAAAAAATTATCACTTGTCACGAAATACCTACTTACGCTTTTTTTAGCCCGAAACTTTGAATAGCGTTTCATTTACGTAGTCATAATATTTTAAAAGCAATAAGACCGAATTCATTTCTTTTCTTTTTATTACTTTGATGAAGTGGAGTAAATGATAAGATGATTAAAAATTCAAACATCTATTGTACCGGATGTCCAACCGTGATACATTTTTTTTTAAATTAACTGATTATCAAATCAAATCATTTATTGCATGTTACGTGTTGAATCCTCAACAAAAATGACAAGGAAGAAGTAAGGGGTTTTAGTTCTTTTTGAACTTGTTTCCCCAACCCTCTGTAAAGGTTGTTGAGGACCGAAATCAATAATAGTATTGGCCTGGCGTTTTGGCTCAAAATAAAAAGTACGAAGCACTGGCTGCCTTTCCCTTCCATCCGAAACACTAAATTCGTGCCTACCACCTAGGATATATCCTGGAACAATCAGTTTGGCTAAATAGAAACAGTGCAAAAATGATAAGTTTTATCTACCACGCAAATGAGCCAACGTGACCACGTGTTTCCGATTAGATATACAAACACAATTTGTTTAAGGACAATTATGATGAAACTATTTTTATCAGCTTTATATGCAGTTGTAATTTTATCGTTAATCAACTGTAGATACGGAGGCGGGGTGGTCGCCTAACTTTATTGGTATGAATTGAGTTCTAATAAGTTATGATTATGACATCTACACGTCAGTGAATGTCTAAAAATCTAAAACGTGGGAGATGAAATAGCTTCAGGCAAAAACGAAATAGCTTCAGGCAAAAACGAAATATAAAACAAAAAGCTACCATAGATAGTTTGTTACGATTCTGCACCTTTTATTTGCAATAGTATAGAATATTTGTGATTTTTTTGCGCTAAAAACTAGCAATATTAAAAACGACTATTTTAGAAGGAATTTTTTTAGAAGCAAATAATAGTTTTAATATACTAATGCGAAGTAAAAGCGTTAGGAATTATAATTAGGGTGGAACTGCGAAGAATTGTTCTTTGTCAGGACCAAGCTGTTCAAAAGAGCTTAGTATGGATTCACGAAAAGTTAGGTGAGTTTGACTCATGCACTAGAATTGTTGTGGACAGCAAAGGTAAAGGAGGATTGGGAAGAGAAGGGTATATAATGAACAATATTATCAAAAACGGAAATAACACAAAATATAACACATAAAAGATATAAAAAAAAAAGTACTACGAGGTTAAGAAGAACAAGAGACAAGTTTAGATTAAAGAGTAAAACACTGGACTATTAAACAAATAAGATATTATACAAAAGGAGGTCTGTCCTCCACAAGAACTAATACCCTAGATAGTATATGATCTTGAGAATTTTTTTACAATACACTGTCTGTGTTCCTAAATAATAAAGAAATGAATACAGGGACACAGAAAAGCGCGCGGCCTGTGCGCTTTGGGACGACATTTTTTTGTAGTGTGTGTTCTCTTGATTGTGGCTACTGGGTACTCGACCACTCACCTCTTGCCCGCTTAGCTCGGCAGTTTGAGCCGATCTCTGTGCTTTATGCCTCTTTGAAGGAACCTATTGGAAGAATAACACAGATGCGGCAAAGGATTACAAGTTGTGGAAGTACGACAAAACAGTTCCCTAATTTGTGTGTGATGTTGAGTTGGTGAAGTGAATTGAAGTGATGAAGACTGGCACGCGTGCTCCTGAGTAGGAAGGGGGAAAGTGGGATAAGGTCAAAAAGCTCATCAGATCCCTCTCTATTATGATATAGCCGATAGAAGGCGTTAAGCGATACAATGTCTTGACGCAATTGTAGAGGCTCAAGGTTTGCTGTTCGTGATCTCTACATCGACAATGATACGACAGCACGACTGCAATCTGTCAAGTAAATCTAGGAGGTACTTAGCGGAGCCAAAGCACAAGAGAGAAATAGTCTATACATAAGAATATGTATATTCTACGCAAGACGTGACATTCTATTTGAGAAAATTAAATTGAATAAATCTCTTTGTCGCCATTGCCTCAATCTAGCTCTACCATATTCAACAATCTTGAACGGAGATCAAAATAAAAAACTCAAATGAAAATAATGTAAATGATAATAAAATAAAATGTAAATAATGATGATAATGAATCACAATCTTGTAAATTGACATGCAATGACAATAATTAATTTGTAATGTGCACAAAAGACACGCGAATAATTGGGTCAAATGAACATATTTTACTACTTTACCGAATCTATACTTTTTTTTTGTTTTTTTTTATACAACTAGATGACAAACAAGCTGACGGCCCACCTGATGGTAAGCGGTTACCGACGCCTATAGACACCTGCAATAACAAGGAAAAATCACTTGATATTGCAGGTGCGTTGTCATCCTGGGGCCTAAGATGAAATGCCGTCCATGCCCAGTAATTACACTGGCTACCTTTCCCTTCAATCCGAAACACAGCGAACTGTTTCACGGCTGAAATAATAATAAATACTTACTGCGTTTAATTAGATGTTACTCTGTTATTTTATACGCGACGTTTCGATTACTTTACAGCGATCGTGGCAACTTCAGTTGTGTAATATTATGGGGGTTCCGAATCACCCATACGGAGAACTTATTGTCCGTTAGTCGGGGAGCGTGTAGACAGGATTGAGACTTTAAAATTCTCATGAGATCCCAAGCTGATGGCGCACTCCAACCATCTTATTTATTAAAATTAGCTAGTCTTTTGATTTCAATAGCCTCACGTAACATTCTAGGAATGAAGCGGTGAAACCCCTTTTAAATATTTATTTTATTTTGTACCTATTTTTGATTCTACAGTCGACAGTACATCAAACGTAACAGCTTGACTTTTAAGACCGCCCTTATTCCGTTCCTGATAGAGGCGGATTTTATAGTGCAACTATACAACGTTAGGTACATGCCATTACTAAAGTTGGAAAACTGGAGGACATTTTGCGCTCTCCGTAGCAAGTGGACAGATTCGCAACTGGACAGATTCTCAGCTGGACAGATTCACAGGTGGAAGATTCCCAGGTGGAAGATTCCCAGGTGGCCACATTCACAGATGGACAGATTCACAGGTGGACAGATAAGCAGCTGGACAAAGTACAGTCGTAAAATACAGCTATCAAATTAAAAGTCTTTGTTGAAGGAAAATAAGACTAAACGAATTTAAGTAAAAATACATTTAAAAAACATTTTTATTCTGTCCAGTTGCGAATCTGTCCACTTGCTACGGAGGGCCGTTTTGCGCTTCTCCTAAAAACTCAGATATCCTATACCCGGCTATACCTCATTCCTGAAGCGGTGGTAGGGCGAAATGACGATTTCAAGTATAAAGTATGTGTCCGTGAATAATTTTTGACTTAGATGTGACAGACGTAAAATTCTATATTATAATCGACTACAACTCCATCCCTATTATCTATTTGATCAAGTTTGATTTGTACAATATGAAGGTATAATAAGACGTGGAAGCACCTACCTAAATCAGTCCCAGTTTATTTGTACATCTGATAGAGGGCAAAGTCCACTCGTGCGGCGGATGGTCTATTTCTAGACGTAAGCATGGCGAGAATATTTCCACTATGCGGAGTGAAACCCAGGTGATATGGTAAAGTACACTGTAGGTACTATTTTTATGTAGTCGTAATATAAATGCGTTCGTAGTACAATTAAGCATAGTCCAAACAGACTGCGGGAAACTGACAAAACTTTCTACCAAGTTAAAAAAGTGGTGCTTTGTTAAATTAAATTGTGCACAGCATGTCGAAAGATCATCGCTAATTTTAGAACGGTTAATAAATAAAGGTAATAACTATTAATAGTTATAATATTTATTGACGACCGGCTGGTCGAGTGGTCTGTACCCCTTGCTATACGGGCTGCTCGATCAAGAGGTCCCGGGTTCAAATCCCGGTAGGGGCAAATGTTTGTATGATGAATACGAGCATTTGTTCACGAGTCATGGATGTTTATATGTTTATTTAGTATATTTCTAATATTTATATACATATTATTGTCAATATTAATACGTTATCTAGAATCCATAACACAAGCTCTTAATGATGCTTACTTTGGGCTAGATAATAGGTGTGAGTGTATGAATATTATTATTATGTTTACTTCTATTTTTATTTTCTCTCATTTCTGAGGTATTTTCCAATTCCACGCGGGTTGATACCAAGCGTGAGTAGAATAATGCTGTGTGTCAGAGTGGTGTAATAGTTTGTGTGTGTGTGTGTGTGTGTGTGTGTGTGTGTGTGTGTGTGTGTGTGTGTGTGTGTGTGTGTGTGTGTGTGTATGTGTGTGTGTGTGTTTGTGTGTGTGTGGTGTGTTTTGTAGCAAGTTAATTAATACGCGATGTTGTTAAAAACTTTATTATTATTATTATTATTAATATTTCAGACATTTTGAAGTATTAACTGAAATATGGATGACTGATTTCGAGATTTGACGCCCACCTCGGTCGACAAAAGTTTCAGAATTATTTGAACTAAGTATTTGAAAAAAAAGCAAATTTTAGCAAAAAATATTAAATTTATAAGAATATTGCAAAGAATAAAAAGCTCCTCCGTGCTTCGGAAGCCACGATATAAGCCGTTGGTCCCGGTTGTTACTGCAACCGCTTTAGCCCACCAACCCGCATTGGGCCAGCGTGGTGATGTTGTGGCCCAAGCTCCTCATGTATTTTTCCTAAGTAGGAAGGCCTGTGCCTAGCAGTGGGACGTATATAGGCTGATTATTATGATGAAAGCTTTTCCTAATTAGACTTTTTATTTAGTTGCTAAATACAACAGATTAGTTTTAATTTGTTTAGTGCGTCGGTGTATGAAGAGATACAAGGAAGAAGCGAGTCTGAATAGTCGTAATATAATTGGGAGACAGCAATATTTTCAGATGAAAAGACATTTTAAATCCAGTCAGAAAGGAAGACTTCTCTTTATTTACTTGTGGCGTAGAGACAACACACGCTGGTCTGAAACTAATATTATTCCGAACACGAAATCAGGACGAATAAGTGTGTATGTGGGGGTGTATATTTGTGCCCAAGGGGAAGTTTTAAATTACCTTATTTCTATGATCTGAGTAAATTACACTAATGCTACCTGCCAGTGCCAGTGCGTAATGCTTACCCCATAAAAGAATTTATAAATCGAAAATAATGGAGGACATAATATTAAAATAAAAAAAATACTTAAGCTTTTAGAAATGTGTTGCCCGTAATTGTAATAGGTTTTTTTCTGATTGTAAGACTGAGCCTTAAGTTTCAATGCTCTATTCCTTTAGAAAATGAATTCTTAATCTTTGACCTCAATGATCTAGAATAAGTCTGTTTTTGCGGCCTGCGATGTGCTTTCGATCTAATCTAGTGCAAATACGAAAATTTAATAAATAATAAAGGGCATTAAAATCTAACATAAAAATCTCGTGTCACAGTTTTAAGGTCAGTGAAAATGTTCTGAAGCGAATGCGGAATGAGGCGAGCAAGTTGACGCGCCTGCGCAGGTGACGTCACGCGCACGCATCGCGCGCGTGGCCGGTGCACGCCCATCGAACTACGCCACATTACGATGCTTATTGTGGGCGCGTTTAAGACAGTTTTGAACTCATCATCAACTGCCTATGTATACGTCTCACTGCGGGCACAGCCTAGTGATTCTGTAACGAATCTCGCACCTCACTTCGCAAGTCACTTCGAATTCAACTGTCAAATAGAGCAAAAAATGTATGAAAAATTGCTCTATAAATGAGATACGTTACAGAATCACAGCTGGCCTTCCTTCATGAGAGAAACACATGAGGAGTTAGGGCCATAACACCGTCACCCTGGCCCAGGACCAACGGCTTAGCGTGTCTTGCGAAGCGCCGAGGAAGGAGCTCGAGATTACAAATTTTGATAGATCTATCCCGGGATTGAGCATGGCGAAGGTTGCTTTGTTTTCGTAATAGAAACCATAGCGCTCCAACCACACGTCACCGAGCTCCTCCAAACTATGCATGCCGTGGCAACCTTTAATGAATGCCGTGGCAATCTTTAATGAATACCATGGCAACCTTTAATTAAGACTGCACTTAGTTTATACTTTTATGCCTAAAACTACTATTGAATGTAATAGTGTAAGCTTTGTTGGTTGTCCTAATAAATAAATAAAATAAACTATGCAATACTAATAACATTTTAATGTTTTGATGCGTTTATAACGCCTAATATATTGTAACAATTAGAAATAAAGAAACAAAACTATGAAAAAATTATATGAAGACGCGGGTTTAATTCCCGCCTGGAGCATATTATTTTTGATCGTCTTCTTTCTTTATTTGTATGCAATAATATTTTCTATTGTATAGTTATTCATTTGTGTACGTTTGTTACTTCAACAAGCAGTGTTTCTTGTTGCAAATTGCAATTACAAGTTCACAGTACAACGAAAGACCGGCAAGACGGCAATGTATAGAGTGGGGCAAGCGAGGGAGCCAATACCTACATATAGCACCGCGCCTCCCCTACGATACGAGACAGCAAAACAACGCAAGTGCAAGCGCATATCAGCTCATATGGGTACCTACCTACATATAGTACGCAATACCTGCTAACACTTTTAGGGACCTGAGTATGATCTCACTGACACATGGCCTACACTCAAACTACGCTACGAAAATAGATTCCCGTGTGTCTAGTAAAATAGACTGTTTCATTCAATTGGTAAACAGTAATCGTTTGATCTGTATCGATCACTTAATCTATTCCACTCTGGTTAGTCCAATTCGAACTAACTGAAGAAGGAATAACTGAGATGAAATTAAATATTTTTAGTGACCCTCGGCTTCGTTCATCATCTATCTGACACCTTCTTATTGAGATTATTTTTATGAGCCCAAACACGCTTTTCTGTTGTAAGTTTCTGAGGAATTGAGCATTATTTGATGCTTCAGTATCAACTTAAGGTTGTCTTTAAATACAACAGAAATAAGAGTACACCAACAACTCAATCGGATCGGATGACAACCGGTTGGCCGAGTGGTCTGTACCCCAGCTCGGTCAAGAGGTCTCCCGGGTTCGAATCCCGGTAGGAACAAATGTTTGTATGATGAGTACGAGCATTTCCTTACGAGCCATGGATGTTTATATATTTATTTGGTATATTTCTAATATTTATATACAAATTAATATCATTATTTCTCCGTTATCTAGTATCTATAACACAAGTCTTAATGATGCTTACTTTGGGCTAGATAATAGGTGTGAGTGTAAAAAAAGAAAAAAAAATGATCTTCCAATTGTCATAATAGAAATCCAGAGGTATAACTATTTTTTTAAGTTATTAACCGTCACCATTTGTGTTGTAGTTTGAGTGTTCCCCAATACACGCATACGGAGCTCACTTCAGAAGGAGCTCACCGTCCGTTGGTCGTTTCAGGATTGAGTCTTTATAATTCGTTAGATGTGACCCCTAGCTGGAGGTAGACTCCAACCAAAAATCATGCTGATTTCAAAAGAGAAAGTTTCTTTATTGAAATTAGGATGATTTTAGGTAATATTTTTTTAAAATACTAATAATATACGATTTTATTATCAAAAATAGGTCAATGTTTTTTCAAAATAAACGCCGCGTTAACTAATCGACCTATAAAAGAGAAATTTATATTTTTGAATTGAAATCTTATTCTTTAGGAAGATAAAAATAGCTATGTTTTAGCAACACGATCGTTTCCGCGTTTAATTTCAAACGTATACGTGTATAAAAACCGTACTGAATGTATTAATTTAAATGAAGGGCATGCTTGGCTGTGGGCGAAGGTATGTGGTACCAAGGGCATGCCGAACATGACTTGCAAATAACAACCAACAGACAGCAGCACATGCCAACAATGTCTTTTATTACAACGGATTAAGGTACTTGGAAATGTCAAAGTTCATCTGCAGGCGAGTGTATTAAAATAAAATAAAGATAATAGAACGTAATTAAATAGTAGTTTACTTTATGTAACTGACACATAAGTATTAGAGGTTATTAAAACAAAAGCGAGTGTTTAAAAAACGCGCTTTGGCAAATTTTTTAATAGTATCACGAGAGTGTTTTAATAGCAAGTTATGTGCAGTTACATACACTACTTAATCTACACTCATACTTATTTTTTTTATAAATTGATATTGTTGTTAGGCTTGCAACGATATATGGGAAGACCGATAAATATCGATATATCGACGCCAAATATATCGATATCGACGATACGCCGATATGGATATATATCATATCAATTACTGGACGTTACATGGACGGCATCTCATCTTAGGCCTCAGCAACGCACCTGCAATATCAAGTGATTTTCCCTTGTTATTGCAGGTGTCTATAGGCGGCGGGAACCACTTACCATCAGGTGGGCCGTTAGCTTGTTTGTCATCTAGTTGTATAAAAAATAAAAAATATCAATACCGAAATATATATCGTAAGGAAATATCGAAAGAACCTCCTAAATTAAAATACCGTTAAAATGCTGTAACTATATAAACATTGTTTCTATTCTACTATTCTATATTTTTACAGCTTTTACTCTGTAGTGCGCAGTAAAAGCTTTTGTACTACTTAAATATTGCAATTGCGCATGTATTTATGTCTGTGAAAATGTTTATCGCAACCTGTATGAGTAATATCTGATATAACTTCATTAAATATCTACTGGGTGATCGATATATCAATATCGCATTAGTTTGATATATATCGATATCCATATTTTTAAAACCCTTGCATCCCTAATTGTTGTATAAACAGACAAAATGGCGCCAAATCTACATTCCTCAATTCACGGTACCAGAAGCCAGAAAACCAGAGCCGTAAAACTGAATATATAAAAAATATGTATTTTTTATATATTCAGTTTTACGGCTCTGGTTTCAAGACCTCTTAAGCCAGCCATGAATGTATTTTCTTTATTTTTTCATAATGGTGTAATAGATTTCAATGCATCTTGGGCAAGTTTGACGCGAAATATATGATGACAGTCTTCATGATGCTGCTTTGAGGAAGTGGACAGCCACGATAAAATTCTCAACGTCTTATACAAACATTAAGCCAATTAGGACCTACACTTCGTATCCAATTTACAATTATCATATATGTGGTAACTTACTAGTGGCTAACAAAATATAACATTAATTAAAAACAAACCAAATTATGGGAGCAACGTGACTCGTCTATCACACAATAGTGGTTGAAATAAGGGTAGGCAATGAGTGAGTAGTGCCCAAGTTCCTATGTCTATAGGCCCGAGCCTCAGCTTACCATTTAGTTTGCTTCAATTATTGTAAAAAAGTTTTTATATTGTTTTCTCAACTCTATCAATGTGTTATTGGCGTAGAAAAGAATAGAATAGAATAAAACTTTATTCAGCATCACAAAATAAAAGACTTAATTCTAATACAAAATAAATGGACACCTACATTCAATCACACGATATTTACCTGTCGCAAATGTCGGTAACTTTGTTATTAAACATGAATAAATACTTCTACAAACATTAACATCATATTGATATTTATTTTTGTATTGTTTTCTAAATATTTCCTCAAGCTTGGATTTTATTGCCAGCACTTGAATACTCCCTCCTTCCGCCTTGCTACATTATGGTTTCCTTCAAAAGTGGAGGCGCCTAGAATAATGTGTTCAAACTTCAAGCTGCACTAGACAGCTATAATCAGTATGGAGATATGCTGCGATCTCAATTCTAGAAACTACATCGAAACCGTGATCAAATCAGCCTCACGGAAGCTCGGTGTCCTGAACAAGGTGCGTCGATTTTTCACGCCTGACCAGCTATGCCTGCTGTACAAAACTCAGGTACGGTCTTGCGTGGAATATTGCTCGCACTTATGGGATGGCTCCGCCAAGTACCTCCTCGATGCACTGGACAGATTGCAGCGTCGTGCTGTCCGTATCATTGGCGATGTAGAGGTCACGAACAAACTTGAGCCTCTACAATTGCGTCGGGACATTGCGTCGCTTAGCGCCTTTTATCGGCTAAATATAACATTTTCAATGAAATATTCAACCATATTGTGTTTCTCAATGTTATTTCGCTCTATATTAATTAAATAGTAATAATAATTTTATATAGCAAACGTAGCCGAATCCACACCACACCCACGAGCCAGGCCGGCCGGGCGCTGCGCGTGCGTCGAGAATAGCGCGTCATTGCGTCATATCATTCACGCCTCGGCCGCGTGCGCATGCCGGTTGCTGCATTATAACACCAACTGTATTTTTCTGTTGTGCGTAAAGTACCGACGATCGTAAATCGCGTAGCACTTTAGTTAAGTCTTATTCAGTCTTAATAAACGCGATTATACCATGCAACTGTTACACTAGATGCGTTGTCGAATGTACAATGGAATATTTTTAAAGTTTATCGTAATAGATACAGTTATTATTATTGAAAGAATAAAAAAACAATTAGGTTATGGTCAAATAAATTACGAGGAAAACAGCAGTGGGTTTTTCCGTTTGAATTTTGTACCTTGATTTGGGGTCAAAGTAATGGTTTCCTTGCTAGTACGGCATCAAATAGGCGCTATTATAGCTTAATATTATAATGGCTTATATCACATTTCTAAGCATAATGACATAATGGCTGTTATGATGACAGCCACTGTTCTTGGAGGAACTCACCCCCTTCATTCTATGATAATATGACATGTCATTGTGGTGAATAAAGTGGAAATAACTTTTAGGGGAATTACTAGCATTAGGATATACAGTCACGAGGAATACCATGTACCCACTTCTCGATGTTCGTGACTCTTATAATTATATTCTATTATCCATTTAAAATAAGAAGAAGCTTTTAAGTGTTTGGGATTTATTAACAGAATTAGTACACCTTTTAAGCAAATAGATACATTTAAAATACTTTATTTTACATATGTTAGATCAATTTTGGATTTCGCTAGTGTGATTTGGAGCCCTACTTATGAGTGTCACATTCAGAGAATAGAGAAGGTGCAAAAAAAATTCATCAAAATTTTAAATTATCGTAACAATCGTCATGATGAATGTTATTTGGCCTCCTTGCAGCACTACAAGATATTACCTTTGAGTGATCGACGTAAACAGACCGATATGATGTTCCTATTCAAGTTGCTTAACAACAAAATAGATTCATCTATTTTACTATCTAAAATTAACTTTATATCACGTGTGCGACTACCTATGCGTTCCTCTCGCGATAAGTTACTGTTTGTACCACCACATTTCCATAAAAAATATACAAGAAATCATTTTGTGCCACGCTCACTCGCTTTATATAATAAGCAATTTAACCATTTGGACCCCTTTAAAGATTCTTTATCTACATATAGGACAAAAATTTTTGAATATTTGTTAAAACAATAATATATTAAAAAACTTTTAAATCTGTATATCATATTCTATAATGCATATAAAACACACAAAGTAAGCACATAAATATAATGATAATATTACATGAATAAATTAACAAATGGATGCAAATGTTAGCATGTATCAAATTCCTAATATATGTATACCTATCTAATTTTATGTCGTTTCTAGTTCGTAAGTTCAAAAAAGTACTTATTTGTAGTTATAACTTAGTTTAGGCACTATTGGTCTATATTGTCTTAGTTATATACAACATGTGAATTATGTATGTAATGACTGTTTGCTGCCAAAATAAAGAGAAAAAAAAAAAAAAGATCCACGAGCAGCGAGAAGTGGTTACTGTACTTAGGGATATTATAGTGTCGAGGTTCATCATTCTCCTAAAATTTTACGGAATTTACAACGCGGCTGACGATATTGCAACTTCTAAGATTGATAAAGATTTATTTTTAAGATTCAGAAAAATATTCTAAATATTTTATGATTAAACCAACAAAAACTAGGCCTGTAAACCATAATCGTTGATAAGATCCAGCTAAATTATGCATTAATCGAGGGATCAGAAAGTTTGATAAAATAATTCAGACGCTAGCCAGCAATAGCAAGAATTGTATACAGTGTTAATTTGTAAATTAACATTTTTCATTCGCATGCGGGGCGCACTAAACATTTCAGAAATGAATAAGAAATGAGGTCAAAAATTAATTTATTGTTTCCCAAAATATTCTTCCTCAGCTTCGATGCATCTTTTTGTACAAAAAAAAACAATTTTGCTAACATTATGAGTCACTCCTTCGTCAATTCGTGGTGAGTAGTGACCTCGGACACATTCTTTTTGTACCTACTCATCTAAAACCTCTTCGGGTCCTCTTTCTTAAAGTCGTTTAAAAATGGGGACGAAATGTAAACGTGATAAACATATTAGAAACTGCATTTTAAAGCCAAAGAGTTTCATTTCCGAATTCCAAAATGTGTTGTTATTAATTTTATTTAAACAATATCTTCTATATAAAATTCTCGACTCACAAATTTAGTTACCATACTCCTCCGAAACGGCTTGACCGATTTTCATGAAATTTTATATGTCTATTCAGTAGGTCTGAGATTGATCAAATTTTTTTGGACTTTTTTATGGCAAAACAACGTTTGCGGGGTCAGCTAGTTTACTTAAAAAAATTCTAAACTAGAAAAATTTCACGTCCTGAGGCGACCCGAGACCTTTCACAATCCGGGCGACTGCTCTAACCATCTGTTCTGTTCTATCCATCTTTTTTTTTATGAGTACAAATGAGTTTTATGCATTTTTAACCCCCGTCGAAAAAAGAGGGGTGCTATAAGTTTGACGTGTCTGTCTGTGTATCTGTGTATCGGTGTATCTGTCTGTGGAATCGTAGCTCCCAAACGAATGGATCGATTTTGATTTAGTTTTTTGTTTGTTTGAAAGCTGACGTGACTAGGATGGTTCTTAGCTATAATTTAAGAAGATCAGTTCAATCGTTTGAGGACTATCAGCTCATTTACTACACGATAAAAGGGTTTTACTAACTTTCACAGATCCGATTAATATGAAATTTTGTCTACTGTCCATCCTATAACATCAAAAAGTCTGCGGGATGCTTAACTCTTTAGAAACTTACAGCAGATATATCGTCTACCTATCAAAATACAATTTTTTCTGACATCGAATTTCACTTCACAGAAAACTATTCCACGATTTATAATATCTATTTTTCTTGATTAATCGAATAACTAATCATCGTTGTTTCATAATATCGAATAAACTTTCATAAAAAATATGTTTCAAAGTTGTTTTGGTTACTCGAATAACGATCTATCGAAGTAACATTTCATATAAACTATTAAGTTATCGATAAATGTTTTACGGTACACATTATATTACTTTCAATCGCAGTAACGTTTCATCGAACGATGCATTCCAACTTACATGATTTACTTGGTTCTCTATTTTGTCTCGAAATTTTTTTAATCCATAATCTAACATGTCATAATGTTTTAATTTAATTTAGCAAGCATGCAGCATGCAAGCAAGCATGCAACATGCAAGCAAGCATGCAGCAGGTAAGTAAGCATGCTGCATGCAAGCAAGCATGCAGCATGCAAGCAAGCATGCAGCATGCATGGCTTCTGTCACGACACCGGCGCTGCGGGGCTTCGGCGGTCCCACGCGACCTTATCGTCGCAGATGGTTTTCGCCCACCACCGCAGCTTCGGCTTGCTGCAGCCTCAGCCGCGGCGGTAGTCGTCTAAACCACCTGCTCTAGGGGTAGGGCAGACAAGACTACGTGGTGTCGGTTTTACAGCGATACATTTCTGACACTGAATTTTAAAACGCAACGGTTGTTTAGGTTCATAAGACTAAAAATCTCACCCAATCTAACCCAGGTCTTTTTAACAGGGTAACAAAATAATAATGTAACTTTAATTAATGTAACTTACTTTAGTGAAGTAAAAATTGATGTTTTAATTATTTTGCAAAATGAAACTTTCGTGGAAACAACGATTTAACATTATTTCGATAAAATATATAAAATATGAAAAAAAGTAATGATGGAGTGAGTTTGTAGATAATAACTATTCGAGTTAATGAAATTGCGATGTAAACAGATTCGAGGGGTTGTTAAATATTGTACAAAAAGATCTGCGAATAGTTTTATGGGGAATGAAAATCGATGAACTTAATTGCAATAAAGTGATGGGTTCCCCGTGTTTGGGCTCATAAGAATAGTCTCAATGAGATGGTGTTAGATAGATGATTAACGAGGCCGGGGGTTACTTAAAATTTTTAATTTTGTATTTTATTATTAACTGAAGTGTCCAGTCCAAATGTTCAGTGCACCCTGAGTGGTCATCCGGTTACTTTTTTAAAATATTTTGTTCAATCTCGCAATCCGAAGCACGAAGCACTGTCTGTTTGTTACGTTTTCACTCTTAAGCCGCTGAACCGATTGAGATGAAATTTGGCATGGAGTTTACATCCTGAAAAGCTACCTTTTGGCGTGATAGCAACATCCATACCGGTGGCAGTTTATACATATATACAATAAGTGGTTGCAATCCCAGGTAGAGTGCAAGATTGGCGTTTTCCCCGACCTAATTATGTCTGCGAATCCATTGTTTATAATTAGTTATACTACAATTATGTCACACACACTCATTAGAAGTTATTTATTCTTTTGGCATGAGATAGTATGCTCATTAATAAATGAATCAATTTTTAATAATTATTACAGCCACATGTGGGATGTTCCATCGGTTACATGTCAATAGCTATTAGACTTTCAAAAAACATACCATCCGAATTGAGAATATCCCCCTTTTTGAATTCGGTTACAAAGCATATAAATAATTAAAAATTTATAAACCTGAAACAAATCTACAGACCTTTGATCTGTTGAGAATTAGACATTTAGACATTTTTTTATTCAATCACACCTATTATCAAGCCCAAAGTAAGCATACTAGATAACGGATAAATAATGATAATAATTTGTATATAAATATTAGAAATATACTAAATAAACATATAAACATCCATGACTCGTACTCATACAAATATCCTACCGGGATTCGAACCTGGGTTTTTGGAAATCAATTAGTTTCTTCCATTGATTAGGCTAGGTATTTTTCAAAATATTTATTTATTTAGGGATATTAGCGTATCTAAGATACGCTGCGCATTTTGGGCATTAGGAGGCATATTTATTTATTTCATTTCGATTTTAATTTGTTTATTGCCTTAGTTGTGTACATAGAGTCTAAAAATATAAAATACATGCTATAACTTAGTTATCTGTACTGTACAGTGTAAGCGGGTACTGCAATATGCAATATGTAATTAATAATTAAGATAAAAAAAATAGATTTAAAATGAAATATAATTGTAGAGTTTAAATCATTTTTGTCATGCTGAACTTAGAATTAGAAATTATAATTACAATCTATAAGACTTTAAAACTACAATTATAAATTACTATCATATCATGGTTAGAGCAGTCACCCGGATTGCGAAAGATCGCGGGTTCGATTCCCGCCTCAGGACGTGAAATTTTTTTAGTTTTATATTATTTTAATTACTAAGTAATTTTTCAAACATCTATAATAATGATAAAATCAAAAATTAAGAATATTTGAAAGCACTGCCCCAACTTAACCGAATCGTAGCTATTTGTAAAAAATACTCGTTTCGGATGTTGAAATAGAACATTTCGACATTGTAGGGTCAGGTTAGCTCATAAACGCAAATACAGATAGACTAGAAGAATTTCACAGGGATATCCCAAGTCCTGGGTGGCTCAGTGGTTAGAGCAGTCGCCCGGATTGCGAAAGATCGCGGGTTCGATTCCCGCCTCAGGACGTGAAATTTTTCTAGTTTTATATTATTTTAATTACTAAGTAATTTTTTCAAACATTTATAATAATGTTAAAATCAAAAACTAAGAATACTATCATATCATTAATACTTTATAATGGGATATTGCGTTAGTAAATACGCTGCGTATTTTGGGTGCTTCCACAACTCTAGTACCACATGCCCGTGAACTGTGAAGCACATTTATGGGGGCGGCTGTGGACCACGATTGCACAGCTCAGTCACACTGCACTTTAAATAAAGCAGTAGGCGAGGGGAGCCCATATACAGCCCTCCTTTCCACAGGAGCGGTTGCAATTGCATGTCAATAGGCTAACCAACATGGCTGGACAGAAAGCAGAAAGCTGCATCGCCGAGTGTTTTAGTAGATGAGATGAGAGCTCCACAAACCCCTTCAGAGGATAACCAGCTTCCTCTCAGCGGGGGGAAAAAAAATAAAAATAAAATTAGTAGATATTGTAAACAATTCAGTTAAATACAAGCTTTTCAAAAATAACAAAGTTACATGGAAAATTTTATCCCATATTTACCACTTTGTGTCGAAATCAGAAGTAACCTTAAATAAACATACAAAACATTCGTGTTGATCGCAAAAACACCTGCCCAATCGTTTAATATGAACACTTTTATATTGCTCAAAGAGATGATGGGTGGGATCATAATAGGTTTTGTGGTTTTCCATCGACATGTGTACTAATCGACGGTTTCTTTATCGCTTTGAGAAATTAGGTCATTATTCATACGTAGTTTAGTAAATAATAGTACTAAAATATCAGTCGAAGAGCATCGACCCAAATCTATCAGCGGAATATTGTCGAACAAAAATATAAACAATCGATATTGAACACGAGACAAAGGTGTAGCAAACATTTTTAAGGTACTATTAATAACTTTTGCAATCAAGTTTATTGTATTTTTAGTATTTTATATTTATATCATTTAGAGATAGGAATGAATATGTCTGTATTAGAATTTTGTAAACACAGAGGTTTTACTTGTGAGTCAACGATATATACGTCTAATTATCAGTCGTAAACAAGGTGAAAACAACGTGTAAGTAGTGGGCTAGTGGGTGAGGTCAACATGTATGAGGTCATATAGGTAAGTTTTGGTTATCTGCTGTTCCCACTGCCTTGTTACACCCGTCCGCCTGTGAATAATAGAAGACAAAATTTTCTAAAAAAATATTTGCATTTTTTGTTACCTGTTTTTAAGAAACGGCCAAAATGCTGACGAAGCGAATTAATGGATTAATTAATTAATTAGTCGGCAAGCTGGAGGCAGCTAGAGCTGTCATCTTCTCACCACTTCACGTCAGGTGGTGTTGAGTAATTAACCGTGTTTTGTACAAAAAAAACTGAAAAATACGAGAATAAGTGCCAGTTAACAATAGTTCTAGAAAGAGTCCTAACAAAGCGGAGTAAATGATATGTTTTCGTAAAAAGTTGCTAAAACTGGCCTCGTAGCGTGACGAATACGAGATTAAATTTTAGCTTATTTTTAAAGCTAATTTTCATTTTTAGATTTTTTTAGCTTAAGTTTTTATTAAATTTTAGCTTGTTTTTTTATTTAATTAAACTTTAGCTTATTTTTTTTAGCTTTCTTCAAAGCAAATTGAAGTCTTAACTTTTTTAACCGACTTCAAAAACGAGGAAACGAGTTCTCAACTCAGTTGATATGTTTTTTTTATATGTACACCGATCACGCCTAGATTTCTGATCCGATTTACGTGTTTTTTTTTGTTAAATGCGGTATAGTTGCCATTTGGTTCCATATATTTTTTTTAAATAGATTGGGTAGTTTGGTTTTTAAATCAAAATAGCTGGAATGAGAAAGTATGTATGAACGTATGCAAAATTTCGGATTTTTGCTTTCCTGTGACTTTTTAGTGAAACAAATACGATAGTAGGAAACAATATAAGCTAACGGTCACCCATCTAGCTTTGACCTTACCTTAGAGAGTTACCACTATAAATTGTGAAAAAAATAAACAAAAATTAAAACACACTTCAAAAAACTGAAGAGGATAAATTAATTAAATTTAAATAGGTGCTCATCCCCTAGAAATAAATTTTCTGGACTTGGTGATAAGTTGTTTCCAGAAACAATAGAAAATGAAGCACCGACTCCAAAATACATGTTTCTAGGGGATGAGTATCTATGTATTTAAAAATTATTTTATTCTTTTCAGTTTTTTGAAGTCGGTTTTAATTTTTGTATATTTTTTTTTGTTTCATGCAAAGCATGACAAATGTCTCAACACCTGATGGAAAGCGATAAGGGACACATGAGTTGGTAAAGATATTTTTTATTTTTTATTCATAGGCACAATAATTACAGGCAACAGTTTTAAATCATTTTTACAAAATAAATAAAAGTATCCAAAAGACTAAAGGTAAACCTGAGGTCCAGTTACAAAAGTGCACGACTTTCAATGAGTAATTTGACAGTAAACAATAAAAAAACTTAAAATTAATAACTAAAACTATCTTTAACTATACCCTATGCGTTATAGAGTGATAGAAGTGATAGCCCTCCTAAACACCCGAGGACTATCGCTAAATATGTCGCATTCTGAACAAATTTCATTATAGTAATGACACATTATTATGTAAGTTTTGGTAGTACGACATGTAATAGTGTAACTAAATTCCTTGGTGCGTGATGCTGAGGTAGAGACAGGAACTTAATAACTCCAAAGACCGGCCCGCCTTCCCTGGGTACATAGGGGGAAGACGGGAATTATTTCTATGTAAAACACACCTTTCTCGAGTCGCTCATGCTACGGTTGCTTTAGTATCTATCTACGCTATGTTATTTTTAAAGATCAATTTTTTTATACAACTAGATGACAAACTGCTGATGGCCCAACTGGTGGTAATTGGTAACCGCCGCCTATAAGCACCTGCAATTACAAGGAAAAAATCACCAATTGAATCAATTGAGATTTTTTCTCAAAATGCGAGAAAAGCATAAAAGCAAAAAGTAAACGCCGTCATCTACGTGCTTTTCTTAGAGGAAATTGAATTTTTCCAAGCGTTTGCGAAAACATCAATGTATCAACAATGTAGATTTTATCGATATGATAGAATGGCTGTATTATCAACAATTTCCCATTGAACCGATAGTTCTAAACTTATTAATTAAACTCGATTATTTGGTGATTGATTGTAGGTTCAAAGGTAGGAGCGAAGTCATTACGAACGCGGGGAAGCTGCGAACGAGTCGCTTATATAATAATAATACTTATTCATACACTCACACCTATTATCTAGCACAAAAGGAGATCTTTGGGGGAGGCCTATGCTCAGCTGTGGGTGTCTCTCGGCTGACATAATGATGATGCAGTATATTGTGCAGGGTTTTGGATTTACTAAACAACAAATAGCAGTAAAAACCCACAATAGAGATAAAAGTTATTTCTGTGCAAAAATTTAAAGTCGAGTGAAATTATAATTAAAACATTGTTTTGTTTTCTACACGAGAACATAAAATGAAAATGACAAAAAGTTGTCGGTGTGCGTAAGGCCGTTAACACGAAATTCAACCTCTAAACCAAAATAAACGTCAAAATACCGAACAGTCTAGACGAAATAAAATCTAGCGATTTGGAAAAGACAAGACTCTACATTTTATAGGTAGTGAGAGATACGTTTGTTTACACGTATTCTGTGGTAAGATTTCTTCTTCCATGCTCTTATTGATAATAAACACGTGTAAAAAAGAGAAATTAATTCTGATAAATATAGGTAAAAAAAAAGATGGTTTTATCATTTTCATTGATGACAACAGATGAGTATCTGCACAAGAAACTATAAAACTATGAACTAATTTAACCAACTACACTAATTTTATAACAGAATTTCCACTCGCATACAATTTAGAAATCATTATATAAAAAATATTATTATGGTGACATGAATTGAATTGATGATGTGACTTGAATTGATGACTTTAATTACACCTAATTTGATTATGGAGGTTTGATTATGGAGTTTTTTTTTTGGCCATTGTTATTTGGTGAATAGAAAGGGGAAAAAACGAGTAGAAAAAAAGATATTATCCGTTTTCATTCATTTTTTTGCATGTATTCCAAGTTCGTTCGGTATTTGAATAGATAAAGTGCCAAATAAAGATAATTGACTAAACATACAGAAACTATCAATAGGTCTTTGGTCTTAGCCAGATTTTTTTTCTTTCGATTATAATTTACAACAGATAAAATGATTGTCAAATAGATATTTAATATTGTACAATTTGTAAAACAAACGATTTAATACAAAAAAAGAGTCAATCAGGTAAAGAGAAAAGAAAATGTCATTTTGACATTTTATACCTATAAAGTTATTGTAAATGCTTATCAAAATACTGTATTTAATGCTAGCACTTATATTTTGCAATGGTGCACAGTTATTTTGCCTAAGTTTTATAAGAAATTGAAGAGAAAGTGTAAAACTAGCGCCGTAAACAAAAAAAACTCTCTCTTCTCTCGGGGCAAGAGTGGGGTCGAAGCAAACCCATGCACGAGATACTCCGTGTTTACTTGTTTTTGAAAATAAAACAATAACTTATACGCTCTCTTAACGCCTGATAACCTATTATCTTCTATTTAGATAAAAATCAATTCTAGTATATTTTGCCCCATATGCGCTCAGAAACAATTGGGATATTGCATAAGATTAAATCTGGCGCTATTTATCACAAGTTCGAAAAATATACGCTACTGTTACCCATAAAAAAAGTTCAAACTTAAATGATATGGAATATTGTTGAAATAAATAATAATAATAATAATATTTATACACTCACACCTATTACCTAGCCTAAAGTAAGCATCATTAAGAGCTTGTGTTATGGATACTAGATAACGGAGAAATAATGATAATAATATGTATATAAATATTAGAAATATACTAAATAAACATATAAACATCCATGACTCGTAAACAAATGCCCGTACTCATGATACAAACATTTGTTCCTACCGGGATTCGAACCCGGGACCTCTTGACCGAGTAGGCTGGGGTACAGACCACTCGGACAGCCGGTCGTCAACTAATAAATAACTTTTATGATCAAACAGTAAGGTGGCATTCTGATCGAAAACCGCTGTCTTCGAGGAGAAAATTCCAGTATATACCCCGTCTCTGTCAGGATCGTTATAGCTGTTGCAATTTCTAATTAAGCAAATACAAACAGTAATCTCTTCAATTATCTAAAAAATAATTTAAGAATCGGAATGGAGGAGGAATCACTGCCGACTTTAGGATACAGGATTATCCTAGTTACTAAGCATACTTTTCTGATATTGTTTGCGCATTTAACCAAACCAAATAAACCTAACTGTTACTGTAAACTTAAGGTACTGGTATTCGATTAAATTTTTATTTTAAGATTTTATAGCTAAGAGTTACGAGTCAAAGGTTTTGAGTTTTTTTTCAGTAATAAGTGAACATACTATAGGTGCGACGCAATGTATGAAACAGCTGATTTGTTTTTCTCGACTTTGTAGCAATTGTCCTCATATTAAAAGTAAATAGTAAAAGTTGTTTGTATTGATGGGACACCATTTTTAGCAACTTGTACGTACATAGATTGTAAGTAATATATTCAAAAGTTTGACAGTTACCTTTTTATAATATTTCTAATTCATAATGTACAAAAAGGATTTTGCCCTTTATTTTTTATTTTGTAGATGGTAAGCTTCTACAATTTTTGTTAATATTTCAGTGTCAAATATTGGTAACATTTTAAAATATTAAACTAGCTCAGTTTGAATTTCTGAGGATTGAGTGTGTAAACAACGTGTTATCGGGTGTATTTTTTCGCCGGTGACGTCATAATCACGACATAGGGCCGTGGTTTACATGCGATACTGTCGTGGCGGCGTAGGTACGCTAGGCGTGGTCGACCGCTTGACGTCACCACACCACTAACATTTTAGTGTGGAAAACTTGAATTCGAAATTTTGAATTTCGATTACACATTATTCTTAATTCAAAGGTTTTTGCGTAATAATTTGAACTCTACTTTTATTCGAGGTCAAAACTTTTTGCTGAATACCAAATTTTTGAGTGTAGGTTATTGTATTCTGAATTCAAAGTTTATAATAATATCAAAACAAATTTACACAGATACCTACGCTATGTGGTCAGCTTTTTGCCTAGAACTTTCTGAGTTTTTTATTTACATTTCATGAATTCTATTTTAGATTGTAGAAACTAGGAAACACCCAATGTAGCAACGGCGGTCATAACGTTGGTTTCATATCGGCAAAATCCAAATAGTCGTAAGTATTCCGGCGAAATCAACAACGTTCAACAGGGTTAGTTTAAAAAAGTTTAAATAAGTATCTTTATATGATCATGTTTCTTTTTAAAACAAACGAAATCGACAGAGAATTTTGTTGCAAAAATATAAAAATTTAGCAACATTTCACACATAACTCTTACATTGAATATAATTTTGAAAAATTTGCTGTCATTGAATAGTATGGTAATTGTGCATAAACACGTGTCTATTTATGTTATTCATTTTTTGAATCTCCAATAATATAAATCCAACATAAAATATATGTAAGGTTCAAAAGAACTTTGTGTTGTTGTCGATGGAAAAATTATCGTTTTCGGAAGCAAATTAATGTAATTGAGGTCATGTTCAATTAGGACTGGTGACCTTTAGAACCTACTGGGGATATTCCAGTACAGCTTAAATTTTTTGCGTTCCAATTTAATGTCAGATTGAATAATGTAGTAGGTATACCTCTTTAGAGTATAGGTACCTATAGTTTTGCGAATGTAATGTTTTATGTAGTGTTAATAAGATAGAGTCTAGTCGGGTTTATAGTCAATGATACTTTAAGGCATTTTGAAATTTTCTTCTAAGTTTAGGCTTTGATATCGTGGTAGTGATTGATAAGGCCGTGTGTTGGGTATCAGAGCGCGTCGCGGCGCGGGGCCCGGCCAGTCGACGCGCTACGCAGCGTGCGTGCGTACAGTGCGACCAGAGTGCAGTGTTTGTGTTGACAATAAGTGTAGTGCAATTAAAACCACATCTTTGTATAAAAACCTCTTTTTTAATATCTTCTTTGCAGCTTAACAGTTACATATCTACTTAACGCTAGGCACTACTTAAGTAGCTAGATAGAACAGTCTTAGAGATGAGTAGAGCTAATTAAACGATCATGAGATCTGGATCACAGTCGGGGGTGCGCGGAGATCAGTGCGCGGGCGAAGCGTGTAGCGACACCGCCACGGGCGCAGGCGGCGACGGCAACAGGCGTAGCACAGGTGCCGGCGGCGCGCGCTCCTTAGCGTGCCTTTTGACGTGCTTCGCGAGGTGGTCGGACCGCATGAAACGGCGATTACACACACGACAACCGAACTTCTTCTCCCCTGTGTGTGTACGCTTGTGTCGCGAGAGCTCATCTGACCGCGAGAACCTCCTCTCGCAGCCGGGCCAAGCGCATCTGAAAGGTCGCTCTCCTGTGTGGGTTCGTGCGTGCGCTTTCAGGTGGGACGATTTGAAGTAATTCTTCCCGCAACCTGGGTAGGAGCACTCGTAGAGGCGTCGTCTGGCAGCCGGCGCTGGCGCTACCAGCCACAAGGCTGTGGTGGGGAGGAGAGCGCCGGGCACGAGGACGGCGGGGGCGGGCCGGGGCGCTAGGGGTACCCAGCCGGGGGTAGCAGCCACCGACGGCGCTTGAGGCACGCGTTGCTCGTCCCGCGATTGAGATTTGGGAGGGCACTCGGGGTGGGGCGAGGGCACACGCGCTTCTTGCACTTTCATAGGCGGACTCGCGGGCACCGCAGGCACAGGTGTCGGCACCACCGCGCTCTGCGCCTGGCTAGCGATGTATTTCACTTGCGAGTATGAGTGGCCGCGGTTCATTTTAAACTTGAGTGTTTTCAGAATATTCATGCCGGTGTCCGGCGGCGGCAGCAGCGGCTCAGGGCTGCAGGTGCCGTCCTTGTGCGCGCGCATGATCACGGAGGGCCGGCCGCAGGGCTCGGGCGGCGGCGTCGTCAGCAACAGACGCTCGAGCTCGCATCGAGACCTTTTGGCAAACTCCTCTTCACCCTCTGAATCTGAAGGCTGAGGGGTCACCAGCCCAGTGGGCGGCGATTCCCTTGCGCGTTTCATTGCAGCCTTCTTAAAAGGTAACTCGACCTGTGGGACAAAGACAGATGCACGTAAGTGAACGGTCGCTGCCTCGGTTGAGCACGCGCGATCTGCGTGATCGCGCCGCGCGCTCTTACCGTACTTTCGATTGCACAAATGGCACATCTAAATTATTATTGAACTCAAATATTTTCAGGAAAATGTAAGTTAATGTTAAGATTCAAATTTTAGAAACTTTATTTATTTATTATTTAATAACAAAGTCGAAAATGCCGCGAAACTCACTTTATTTTCCATCAATGGGGGAGTCGACGGCGGTGAGAGAGGACCGCAAACTTCTAGTAGAGTCGACATTATGATGACAATTTTAACATTAAACGAATAAAAACTTTCTTTTTTAATTCACAAAACTTATTGTTTTCACTTGGCGTCTTCGCTGCTCAGAACCGTGTAGTTCAGCCAGCGATCGGCAGACGAGTAAACCGCTCTGCGAGCCTTCGAGGCACGAAGCATGCACGGCGGCGGGCCGCGGGGGACGGCGGCCAATAGGAGCGGGCGGCTCGGCTGGCTGGGCCAATGGCGGGCCGGTGATCACGCAGCGGGCGCGTGCTAGCGCGTGTTGTTCACGTGCACGCGGAGTGACGGCGAGGTCGGCGCGTGACGTCACCGGCGCGCCCCCGCATGACGTCGCGCGAGGGGCGCGGGCACCGCAAGGTCGCCGCTCGCCCGCCCGCTTGCATAGCTAACAATCGACGACATGCCTCTGAATGCGGCTTTACTATTTTGACAGTGGTGTGTCGATGACCTCGCGCGGTCACCGCATCCACTCCGCGACATCGGGAACCAGCCCGAGCTCTGGAGTGACCAATTGGTTCCTCATTAAATACGGCTCTATATCAAGTTAGAGTGCAGTAGAGCTAACTCTACAGAGATTTCGTTTAGTACGGTAGCCTTGTTTTGATTAGATTATGTAGAGCGATTCTGATTAGGAAGTACGTAGCTAAAAGGTAGCGTTGTTTACGTGAGTGGTGTCAGATTGTCTAGTTTCTTGTCTGAGTTGCGATAAAAGCTTGGATTTTTTTTGAATATATTTATTTATCTAAAATGGTTTCCTTGAGATATATCCTCGTTTATTAATTTTAAAATCTACACTTGAAGATTACGTCTTACGGGCGGGAACCGAACCCACAAAATATGTATTAAAAAGTAAGTCTATCTTAACCAAAAATCGTCGATAATTGAATAGATAATAATAGATATTTAAAATAGATATTTCGACACCCTTTTGGGTGTTGAAATATGACAACTTCAATATCGTGTTATGAGGTTAGACGTTCGCTTATACATATATTTTAATGTAACGCAAAAACAGATATACAAGAAGAAATTCACAAGGTTATCAAATCCTCGGTAGATCAGTGGTTAGAGTCGCTAGGAGTGTGAAAGGTCGCGGGTTCGATTCCCTCCGTAGGACATATAATTTTCTAGTTTGGATACTGTTCAAATATTTAAAAAAATATTATAATGTTAAAAATGAATTCGGAATAATAATAGAATTATAAAACATTATGATGTTTGCTTATCAAAGAGGTCACATAGCACAAAATATTATAAAATATAATATTATCATGTTGGTCTTAAAGGCTTAGTTACAAATAATGTGTGTTTTGTCCTCAGTTGACGCATTGACCTACTCATGATAAATGACTATAAATACATCACGCTCTATCATCTAACAAATAATATAATATTTACAACAACTGTAAACATCTTTGTGTTTTAAAATGCGAAGTTATGCCAAAACTGGCATAATTTATGCGCATACAGTAGGTGTGTGGTAGTAACTGGGTGGATGATTGTGTGCGCGCGCGCATGAATAAGCGACTAGTAATACTCACGCCGGGAAAGTGAGCGGGCCACGCGCTGTCTGCGTGATCAAGGAGTTTGGCTTAAGACAAGAGTGGCAGCGGGGTAATTCTATTTTTTTGGCATTGCGTCGGTGGGTGTGCAGTGTGCAATACCGCCTAATAGCAGTTTGCTATACAGCTTAGGCGCTTTTCTTTTTCACATGAGGAAGAAAAAAGTTAATATCTTGGATATTTTTACACATTTCTTTGAGTAAACTTGTTTGGGATTTCTCTGGGTGCTGTTTGATGAGAATCTAGTTTAAGCGAATCATTGCTAATAACCAGCTGGCGCGATATTTCAATCTTGTGACTTTTGTAAAATATGCCGTATTACACATTACTCTTAAGAAAATAGAAGGTGATGCGAATGCAAACACATTAAGCTGACTAGGTGGTAGGCCCGTATGTATAGGGTCGTCTGGGTAGGTACCACCGCCTTTCTAATTTCAGCCGTAAAACATTTCGCTGTGTTTCGGATTCAAAGGAAAGCTAGCCAGTGTCATTAGTGGGCATGGACGACATTTTATCTTAGGCCTCAGAATGACAACGCACCTGCAATATCAAGTGATTTTTCCTTGTCATTGCAGGTGTCTATGTCTATAGGCGGCGGTAGCCGCTTACCATCAGGTGGGCGGTCAGCTTGTTTGTCATCTAGTTGTATAAAAAAATTAAATTGGTTAAAAATAAATATCAATAATTTAATAATAAAAATCTGTTGATTAGTAAATTATGTATGTCGATTCTTACAGTCATATTTAATAATAATTAGGGTAAAACCGTGTCAACCTTAGTCTCTTATATGTATAAAATGGAAATATGAATTGTACAAATCAAACGATATCTTAGATTTTCTCGCTAAGCGCTAATCGCTTAAACACCGCGCCGGCACCACACTGTTAGTGTGCGTCCGTTGAACTCGCTATCGGTTTGCGTGTGTGTGTTTGTTTGGGAAGCGCTCGCGCTGGCGACTCTTGCGCACATGACGTAGCTCTATTACTCATCGCTTCCCATATGATCGGTCGATTTCGTTAGCCTATACGTAAATAATGTCAATAAGCACATTAACCGCTTGGGGGCTTTCTCGAGAACTTATAAGTAAAGTTATGGGGATTACCTGCTTATTGCAAATTTTTTATAGGGCATACATAATGGTTATACTCATTTGTTAGTTGTCACAGGTAGCCTACTTGATTAGTGCATTTCTACCTTATTAAGCTTTTATCAAGGATGAGTTGGGGGAGAGCAGTCCCGTCTCTTCGTGCTCCTGTTGGAGTTCCTCCAGGCTTTGTTCTAGGGCCTTCTTCTCTCATGTATTCATTAAAAACGATACAAATGTTATGAAAACATAGCAAAATTAATCTTTTCGCCGTTGACCTCAAGATAACTAGCAACATATTAGTATAACATACTCGAGGTATCTACAAGAAGATATTGACGGCCTTCATAAAGTGATAACGAATATTAGAAAATTGTTTGTAAAGAGTTCCCGATATTTAGGCGTAATTGCATGCGCCATGATCAAGGGTAAGTAGAAAAAGACATGCCACGGTAATGTGGCGCATGAGACTGCGTCAAAATATCGGAAAATCATTACGAACAATACATACGTTAAGTGCTAATAGCGAATATTTATGTTGATGATTTTCTCAAAGTGCTATTGTATGACTTTAACTAAAAAGATTTATAAATAAAAATTACAATATGTCATTGGTTGTAAAGACAACCAATGACAAAGACAACAGTTAGGCAACAAATTTTCACAATCTTGGGCGTGATGGTGAGGTGAAAAAAATGTAGGATTTATTATTGCATCACGAACGGTTTTAAACATCCTTCGCCTGTTATTTATTATGCCATAATTAACAGTTATTTCAGAAATAAGCTGGAGTACTGCACTACAGTTTCAAGCTCAAGCTACAATAGACACCCGATACATAATCTAAGTTTTAATTGCTATATACTTAGAACCGCTTCTCTATGCGACTTGACTTCTTCTGTCATGCTCTTATATATTTGTAATGGTAAGAATAGTTAGTCAAAGGCAACAATCCATACCTGACGACCTGGTCAGGGTCACGGGGAGCCGTTGAATGCTGGCTGCGCAGAACTGTTCCATTTGGAAATCAATGGGGTAGGCCTTTGTTCAGCAGTGGAGCTGTTAAATTTTAATAATTTTCAAACAAACAACTTTAATTGGTGTGTAAATAGAGGGAAATTTTTTGAGGAGGTTTTTCCCTTTTTTCTTAGAGCAACACCCCCTGAAGATTTACGGACTGATGGCTTTAGAATTGACGTTAAATAAAGTGTATACCTTTCTAAGTAACAAAGTTGAATAAAAAAGAGATTTAGATTTTGCATCTTTATGAGTGAACCTATAAATAAATGGATAGATTTAAACTGTCTGGCTGCGGAAACCCCTCCAGTTCAGCCCCCATCAGATTTCAGCCAAATAAAACTCCTTGAAGCTATGTTAAGGTTACGGTAAGTTTGAGTTCATCGAGGTAGCATTATATCGGCAGAAGGGCCTGTCTCTGAAGTTCTCGACATAATGGTTGATTTCACAGATTAGGCAAAGCAGTAAGTAACCCTGGGATGACAGTCGTTTATCAGCTATAGTACTTGTCATCAGTCGCGCTGTATCCTTGTCCACCATTGTTGTTATGTATTTTTTTTATTCTTGGCATTGTTTTCCAACTGCGTCGAAGGTTATGTTTTGACTTTGGACTTATGAATAATGAATTTTTTTTATACAAAGCACGGCAATTGCCCCAACACCACCTGATGTGAAGGTGTAAGGAGAGTCCATATGCGAAGACAGCTAGTGCAGAATAGACATTGCACTAGCCGCCTCCACCTTGCGGGCCTAAAAGGTGCTTTTTCACGCCTCTCTTGAAGGACCCCATGTTATAAGAAGGAGAGAACACATGTGCTGGCAAAGAGTTCCAAGTTCTGGAAGTACGACAAAGAAACAAGGCACTAAATTCTTTGTGCGTGATGTTGAGGTGGAGACAGTGAATTAATGACTCCGAAGACCGGCGCGCGTGCTCCTGAGCAGGAAGGGGGAAGGTAGGGTAAGATCGAAAATCTCTTCAGAGCACTTTCCGTGATAAAGCCGATAAAAGGCGCTAAGCGACGCAATGTCTCTACGCTATTGCAGGGGCTCAAGGTTGTTCGTGACCTCTACATCGGTAATGATACGGACAGCACGCCACTGCAATCTGTCCAGTGCATCGAGGAGGTACTTGGCGGAGCCATCCCACAAGTGCGAACAATATTCCTTGCAAGCCCGGATCTGAGTTTTGTATAGCAGGCATAGTTCGTCAGGCGTGAAAAATCGACGCACCTTGTTCAGGACACCGAGCTTCCGTGAGGCTGTTTTCGATTCAGATTCTATTTCGTAGGGAAACACCTATTATAGCTCGTTGAGTGAGTCTCCACATTCACATTTTTTGAATATTTTTCGTTTAGCTTAATTCATAACAGAATCAAATGATTGTATTGCATCACTGCTAGAAATAGTTTACGTAATGCACTGGACTATTACGTTATTTCCGCCGTTTGTTTGCGTTGATACAATAATGAGTTTCCAATGATACTTCTTGTTTTACTGTTACCATCAAATAAATGTTAATTATTTGTTTAGGCGATGACTACTAAGCTACTATTGAGTAGCGTTTTATTGAATTAAGTACATGAAATTATAGTGATCTGCCTGATAGCTATGCTTCTAGGAAAAATTAGATTTTCTATTGTCTGTGAGCGTCAGTAAGGACCAAGAGAAAAATATATTTAAAAACATTATCTTTTTTAAAATTTATTATGAAACATTAAATAGGTAGTAAGATCCGTAATTTACTATCTGCCAAACTGTACACCAGTTTGTAGGCTAAATAAGTTTAATAACCGTTTATAACAATGTAATAATTATATTTCAGAATCAATTACATATCATATTTGTACGACCTTGACTTATATTTATATTTATATTTGTTCCGAGTCATTTAGTATATTTATTTATGTTCATTTAGTAGTTTTATTTATGTTCATTTAGTATATTTTAAATATTTGTATACATTTTCATTACGCATATTTTGTCAGTTATATAAATGTAGTAACCATAAAATAACCTCTAATTTGACCTAGATAATAGCTGCGAATGTAAGATTATTATTTTTATTATCGGTACATAAATAGTTAGAAGCGTGATGCTTATTAAATTGCTTATTGTTATTATTATTTTATTTGTATTTCGGGTTTATCAGTTTGTTGGGACTGATTTGTCACTGCGACCTGAAAGATCTATTATCTGTATAAATATATAAATGATATAAAATTGGATGCATTATTTCATACAAATGTGATGAAATTATCAAATGAATAAGATGTTTTTTAAAGTGGCAAACCATTTGTATGAACTAATACAGCCTTTGTTTAAATTTATTATCGTATTGACGGCACCACCCTGTATATTTTATATTTTATAATCTAATATATTAAATTCTCGTGTCACAAAGTCACAAATTTAGTTACCATACTCATATTATGTATATTCAGAAGGTCTGAGAATCGGCTACTATCTATTTCTTTTTAGATTTTTTTTTATGGCAAAACAACATTTGCGGAGTCAGCTAGTAGGTTGTATATTATGCTGACGGTGAAGGCACAGCGTGCCGAACCTAAGTCCGCCCAAATTAATGAACATTGCTACCAAGTAAGGCGGCATACGTAAGCAAATTACAGTATCATACTGCGTTACTTATATGTCAAGAAGCAGATCCTGTCCATACAAAATTGGTTTCATTGTCATAGGCCCCCGTAGGTCTTACGTGGCACAGTGTACTGATAAACTGCTTACAAATTAAGCAGTTTATCAGTATACTGTGTTACTTTTCAGCTATCTTAAAGTACACTGCGATACATTTAAACAGTTTTAAGAGTATACTGCGTTACATTTAAACAGTGTTAGAGTATACTGCGTTACGTTTTAGAAGTCTTATGGTTAGATTTAAGCTGTCTTAAAGTATACTGCGCTACTTTGAAAACCTTCTCTATGTTCTCTACCATCACTTTCGGAACTGCTAGAGCTGCGGACAACATGCTGAGAAGTAAGAAACCCTCTTAGATGTGTTAGTAGGTATCCTATGAATGAATGAATGAATGAAAACATTTATTTCATACCTAGGCCCATATGCGTGTTAGTAACAATTTGACTTATTCTAGGTTAGAGACAAGTAGGTACATAAATAAAGTCCCACCTATTACACAATGCACGCAGGATTCCGTTTACGCTGCCACGCATACGTCTTAGCTGTGAGGCGCATCTCTTTCTCATAATTGCTTGAAAACTATCAACGTGCGCCTCTGCAAACATAGCCGACGCACTTCAGAAGCGCGGAAGACCAAACAGAACCCTGAAAGCATGTTTTTTTTTAAATTATTTTTTATACTACTAGATGACAAACAAGCTGACGGCCCACCTGATGGTAAGCAGTTACCGCCGCCTATAGACACCTGCAATAACAAGGAAAAATCACTTGATGTTGCAGGTGCGTGGTCATCCTGAGGTCTAAGATGAAATGCCGTCCATGCCCAGTAATTACACTGGCTACCTTTCCCTTCAATCCAAAACACAGCGAACTGTTTCACGGCTGAAATGAGAAGGGCGGTGGTACCTACCCAGACGACCCTACATACGGGCCTACCACCTAGTGGCCTGCCGGCCTTATACTGAATGCGCAGCGCGCTGTACGCCCGCTGCGTAAAGTTGACCCATAGGTTGCTTGTATAAAATGTTTGACAATAGGATGACAATACTATGTCCCTTCGGAGCATAATGAACGGAGCAAAAAGAGCACCATACTCAAAATGTAAAAATCGCAAGTCTTTGCTCTTGAACTTTTCGTTGAGTAAGTACATGCATACTTCAGACAAAAACTAGTTTAACGTCAGTGACAAATTGTAACGGAATTTTATAATTTCATGTCCGTTCTCTGAGTATTGAGTCAACGTCTGAATCATTGGTGACCGCGTTAAAGTACTGCGCATTGATAGATAAAAATAGTGGCTCTACATTTAGAGACCTTTTATAACTGAGGTTTATAATAATAATATTCATACACTCACACCTATTATCTAGCCCAAAGTGAGTATCATTGAGAGCTTGTGTTATGGATACTAGATAACGTAGAAATTAATGATAATAATATGTATTTAATTACAAATTTCAGATGTTGCAAGAAACTATAACTGACATAAGAACTCATAATAGTAACATACAATGCTTTATTGATACAATTTCTGAAAAATATGATAATCTGTACAAGGAAATCAACATATTACGTGAGGAGCGTAGGGAGAACTTGTCATATATCAAACAGTTGGAAAGTAAAATTGAAAACATGGAAAGGAACATGTGCTCCTCCAAAATAGAAATCAGGAATGTACCTAGTTTTCCAAACGAAAATAAAGATATGTTATGTAACGTATTACAAAAACTTGGAAATATTCTGGATATACAAATGCAATCATCAGATATCCGTGATATTTACAGAGGGTTCGCTAAACCTGACAAAACAAAACCTATTGTTGTAGAGCTCTCATCAGTTCTTCTCAAGGAAAAAATACTCAAGAACTTTAAAAGAAATAAGAAAGCGGGAAAAACCTTTGACACCTCCCGTCTCAAGCTAGAAGGCACTCCAAAGCCTTTATTTGTTGCCGAATGTCTTACTGCAAAAGCCAGAAGGCTTTTCTTTTTAGCAAGAGATTTTGCTAAGACCTATGGCTATGCTTATTGTTGGACATCGTATGGAAGAATATACCTGCGCAAAAAGGAAGGAAACCCGCAAATCAGAATAGAAAAAGAAGCTGACCTGAACAAGCGAAAACATCTGACTATGCTCAGTTTGCGATAAGTATTACGTAATCATATCCAGTTATATTCTCAGCAATTTCCCGGTTGTTAACCTAACAACCTCTCGGTTTATTGCTTTTTATTATGTCACTTATATTTCTCAACTTAATTACACACTAATACACCTTACTTCCTTATCATACCCAAATATATCACTTTCCATAAATTTGTTGCTCTCAGTAGTTTACTTTATTGCTATTGAATTGGATAATTTGCATTCTTATTGTTTCTTTCGCTATGACCCTTTTGCAGTTATTACAAACCAATATGAATGAGTCGATATATGAAGAACTTGATAAATTCTCAGTCTCTACAGCCTTAGCATGTGGGGTAGAAAGGTGTAAAAGTTTAATAAATTTTACCTCTAGTAGCTTAACTATACTAACCCAAAATATACGGAGTATTAATAAAAATATCGATGGCTTTTTTGCATTATTAGGTAGACTTGATTTTGAATGTGATATTTTTATTCTGACAGAATGTTGGTTACCATACAATCCGATTCTTCCCATTATAGATGGATATTTCGTACATGCAAGTTCTAATTGTAAAAGCCAAAATGAAGGGGTTGTCATTTATGTCAAAAATAATATTCGTTCATTAATTGAAGAGCCCACAATGATAGATTGCAATTGTCTGCTTATTAAAATTGGCAAAGAGATAGCTATTTTAGCAATATATAGACCACCTTCGTACACAAACGTCAGTCAATTTTTAGAATCATTGAACTCTGTTTTAATAACTCTTAATTCATTTAAAACAATAGCTATAATAGGGGATATTAATTTAAATATTATGCCAGGTTCCGAAGACACACGAGCCAATGAATATCTGAATCTTATCTCTTTTTATGGTATGCTACCAGCACACACGTTATCTACGCGTGAAGGTAAAAGCTGTCTTGATCATGTGATACTTAGAACGAATAAAGTTGCTACGACTATGGTATTAAACAGTACAGTCACAGATCACCAGGCGGTTCTTTTGGCTATACAAGTCGAAACACCTAAAATCATTCTACAGACTCATACTACTAGGATAAATTATGATAGATTACACACAGATATAAAGGCGATAAACTTTGATAAAATATATGAAATAAATGATGTGAATTGTGCTATGGAATATTTTACAAGAAGTATACAGCGGGCCATTCTTGCAAACACGATATCAGTGAAAATACCAAGACGCAAAAAGATTTTGAAGCCCTGGCTTACCCCCGGGCTTTTACGATGCTTACGTAACCGAGACAACATGCATAAAAAGTTAAAACAGAATGATAACAATGATATACTAAGGATAACATATATAAGGTACAGAAACTACTGCAATAAAATCATAAAAAAAGTTAAAATTCAATATGAACAAAACGAAATTTCAAAGGCCGGAACAGATAGTAAGCATTTGTGGAAAACTATTAAAAAAGTCACAAACAGTAATAAGTCAAATAACCATGCTAGTGAGCTACTGAATAAAGATGCAGTACACACGTCACTAAATGAAATCAACTCATACTTTGCTTCAATAGGAAAAGATTTAGCTTCTAAATTTTACTCAAATATAAATACAAATAATTTTGCATCACAGATACCGTTCATGAATAAATCATTTGTACTTATGAACACCGATAGTGAAGATATCGAACGAATTATTATGGGACTAAAAACCTCTTGTTCTGTTGGTTGGGACCAAATTCCAAATAAAATTTTAAAACAATTTAAAGAAATATTGATCCCCCCACTTAAACATATGTTTCAGCTATGTTTTAGAGATGGTATCTTCCCGATAGTGTTAAAGAGGTCAGTTATATCTCCAATTCATAAATCAGGAAAAAAGGACTGTGTTGATAATTACAGACCAATTTCCCTACTGCCTTCGATATCTAAAGTATTGGAAAAACTCATTAATAATAGGTTAACTGAGTACCTGGAAAAAAATAAACTTCTTTCCGATAGTCAATTTGGATTCCGCAGAGGGAAATCTGCTGACGAAGCTGTACATCAATTGACTGAATGGATTGTGAAGAATATGGACTTGAATAAAAAGGTCCTAGGTATTTTTCTTGACCTCCGTAAGGCCTTCGATACGGTCTCAATTCCAACTCTTATCAACAAATTGGAAAAACTTGGAGTTCGGGGCACAGAACTAAGACTGTTTAAAGATTATCTGACTGATCGATATCAATGTGTGAAATTGAATGGAATACTCAGTGAAGATCTCCCAATAACTCATGGAGTACCGCAGGGAAGTATTCTGAGCCCTACGTTATTCCTGGTTTATGTAAATGACCTCTGCGATTCTCATCTACATCAGGGCAAAATTATATCTTATGCCGATGATACGGCGCTTTTATTCTGCGCGGATTCTTGGACTGATGTGTATCAAATTGCTCAAACAGGATTCGATGATATCTGTCAATGGCTATCCAGTAACTTTTTAACATTAAACCCTGACAAAACTAAATATATTAATTTTTCTATGCGAAACATGACAAATGCTTCACCGCAGCTCAAACTAAAAGCACATTCCTGTAATGATAGTATTAAATCATCCTGTGACTGTCCGGTCCTGTCCAAGACTCTTTCAATTAAGTATCTGGGTGTAATGCTTGACTGCTGCCTAAATTTTAAACAACACATAGAACTTTTGGTGGGTAGGTTGCGGAAATTAATATATATATTTAAAAAATTAAGATATATTGCTGATCCCTTACTCGTGAAAAGAGTCTATGTCGCTTTGGTTGAATCAGTATTGTTATATTGTATATCAAGCTGGGGTGGTGCTCCAAAATCAATACTGATAAAGCTAGAAATTGCACAAAGAGCTATTCTTAAAGTATGCACTTTCCGTCCTATATATTTCCCCACTCATATCTTATATCAAGCATGTGATGTTCTAACAGTGAGGCAATTATTTATGTTAGCTGTGTTAATGAAACAACACGCTAAGCTTCCTTTTGATCCTAGTTATGCTGATAAAAGACGTTGGGATAGAGTCTGTGTAAAGCCTATTTTTAAGCACATTTTCACAAATAAGTTCATCTGCTTTCTGGGACCCTATTTATATAATAAAACAAATAAAGAAACTAATATATATCCACTAAGCAAAAAGGAATGCAAATTTAAGTTAATTACTTTTCTTAAAAAACTTGAATATGAGGAAACGGAAAATCTATTAAATAAATAAACTATTTTAAGTGATATTAGTAACAATAACAATTTAAATTCAAACATAATACACACCCTCCTACACACATACAATCACTCTCATTCTACACACCAGGAGGCTCTTCCCCTAGTAAATTTATTTATGTATATCTCTTTTAATAAGTGTTAACGTTTTTGCACAATAACTGTAAATTTGTTAGTTTAAATAGGGATGAGCGCTGTCGTCTGAGATACAGGTTACTTAATAACCTAGTTCAGTCGCAGATGTGTATAATATAGATATAAAGTTAAATTGTACCTTTAGCAGTAAGTGCAATCTTATCATCTGTATGTTGTGTTGATAGTCAATAAAAAATAAAAAAATCTAAAATAAAAAAAACCTATTAAAATATCAGAAATATACTAAATAAATATATAAACATCCATGACTCTAAACAAATGCTTGTAATCATCATACAAATATTTGCTCCTACCGGGATTCGAACCCGGGACCTCTTGACCGAGTAACCAGTATAGCAAGGGGTACAAACAGACCACTCGGCCAGCCGGTCGTCAGGTTTTAAAGTTTAAAACCATACGTTTTACTGATGTTTACCTAAATGATATTTGGTTAATTTAGTGGCTAAATTTATAATTGTAAATTGTAAGTGATTATAAATACAAATATTAAATTTAGTTATGTCCAATAAATTCAAATATACTGTACTCACATTTAGTACCTACTGGATTATATTTGTTAGTAAAATCTGTTAAGCCGCAGATTCTAGAGACAATTGATATTTAATTGTCATAGACTCCCGGGATTCCTATGACAATTAAAAACTGGCCAAGTGCGAGTCGGACTCGCGCACGAAGGGTTCCGTACTATTATCTATAAACAAGCGTCTACCTGCCGTTATCAATATCGAGCAAAAACAAGCAAAAAAATCACGTTTGTTGTATGGGAGCCCCCTTAAATGTTTATTTTATTCCGTTTATTGGTATTTTTTGTTTTAGCGGCAACAGAAATACATCGTCTGTGGAAATTTCAACTGTCTAACTATCATGGTTCATGAGATACAGCCTGGTGACAGACGGACGGACGGATGGTTTTACCGTTTAGGTACGGAACCCTAAAAACCAATTGTGCCTGGTTAAATGTAATCAAAGGACACAAAATAGGTGAGCAGTATTAGTAGCGTAGACATAGTAAGCACTCATAGTAGCTCATAAAAGCAACAAGTAAATTGACCCACTCAGATAGCCACGTGTCGCTACAGGTGGTCCGAAGTGCTGATACTTCGGATGGTGAAAATCTACAAATGTGAGACAGTTACGTCACGCGCCGTCGTGCATACGTCATCGAGTCGACATACGGCTAAGTTTAATTACATTGCTCGTTTTCACTAACATTTACTAGGTGGCAGGCCCGTATGTAGGGTCGTCTGGGTAGGTACCACCGCCTTTCTTATTTCAGCCGTGAAACTGTTCGCTGTGTTTCGGATTAAAGGGAAAGGTAGCCAGTGTATTTAGTTAGGCCTCAGAATGACAGGTGGTTTTTCCTTGTTATTGCAGGATTTTTCAGTGAAAACTGACATCCGGCTGGCCGAGTGGTCTGTACCCCTTGGTATACAGGCTATTCGGTCAGGGGCTCCGGGTTCGAATACCGGTGGCTCCCACCATACAATATTTGTATGATGAGTACGATCATTTGTTCACGAGTCATAGATATTTATATGTTTATTTTTAGTATATTTCTAATATACATATTACTATCATAAATTCTCCGTTATCTAGTATCCATAACACATACAAGCTCTCTTAATGATGCTTACTATGGGCTAGATAATAAGTGTGAGTATATAGAATAAAAATGTATAATTGTAAATGTAAATATATCTTAGTCTAAACAAGGGGTTACAAAAATACTCGTAAAACAGAAAGGGTGTTTAAAGATCGCTTATGTAGTGTTCATGGCTAATAATTATGACAACCGTAGTATAATATATAATACTTGCCTAAAAATCAGTTTTTTTAACAAAATAAAATAATCGAAACCCTTATCAGGCAAAATTACCTCCTTCTATAGAAATCACGGATAAAATCTTAGTTTTATTGCAGTAGATAAGTAATGACTTATGTTGGTTATACCTACATAATTGCCTACAATGCCTACGGCCTACATGAACAAATTCTGATGTCAATTTTAGGTTGAATGACATAAACACCCAATCAGTAGATTTGTAACATTGTAATAAAGAGTTTTCGGTAAAGATTTTTTTGTATTCTTGCTCGAACCAAATACATAACATTTTGGCCAAAATCGAGTGAATTTTAGTTTAGCTGCCCAGCCCAAAGATTTTTAAAACTTTGGGCTCGCACAGTTTCTTATGTTCTCTCTTTGTAACTAGAACAAAATGCTATGTACGCTGGTAACATACAGGGTTGTGTGTGACGACATTAAATGTTTTGCAACTTTCAAATATATCTTATTCATTTGATAATTTAATCATATTTTAATAAAATGACATCACATACACACCATTTTGAGGAATATGTATAACATTGGCTACATTAATAGAAATGTTATAAAATAATCAAATGAATAAGATGTATTTGATAGTTGAAAAACATTTAAACTAATATAGCTCATGTTTTCATTTATTGCCGTATTATCGTTACTATTCTGTATAAGGCAATGGCTATGCATCTCTTTCATTTCACTTTATTGATAGTGAGACAGCAATTATTTTTATGGTTAAAAATTTACCAGTTCTTAGCTTTGTAGCTCTGCTATGTATGAATTTCCACTATGTTTAAATTTCTTAGTGGTGCGTGGACAACGTATGTTAGATTAACCTTGATTTATTAAATAGTTATATCCTGTTGTCCTGAATATGAATGAATTAGAAATATACATCTATTTAAATTTTTGATATAGGTAATGTAGGTAACTAAGAATTGGATTCATATTAAGAAACAGAGAAGAATAATGATTGCACAACAAAGGTAATTATTTGGTGAAACATATTATTATGAATAAAAACCACAGATTAATAAAACTATTTGTGAACTACTTGTAAGGTAGCGGGTTCACTCCCCGCCTGATGACATGATTTTTTTCTAGGTTACTTTTATATTATTTTCAAACATTTATTTATACTTACATATAGTGTTGAAAATGAAATTAAGAAAACTGATTGTTTTAGAAAAAACAGTTTTTGTAATAAAAAAAGTAAATCTGTTTCATAATTTATTATTCAGTAACAAAAATAATATAAAAGCGAGTAGCTGTAGCAAAAAGGTAGGTAGGTCTATAAGTATGGATCTGTTTTGTATGAAGTATTTTGTGTAAACTGAAATCACTATGGTCTTGATTGATTGAAATTTTGTGGATACTTTAAAACATTCATTGTGAAGTGCAGTGATAATAATCAATTTTGGATAATAGAAAATAATTACAAGAAATCTAAACATTAAAATCGGCTACATATTCTAAAAACTCTAATTGACCCTCATTTTCAAGTAAAAGATTTTATTAAAAAAAAAACCATTCGTTTATGGATTTTGTATACTGCATGCAATTTGAATATAATCCGTTATATTTTAGGTAAACATTCATTTAAAATGATTTAGAAAAATAACGGCATTGAAAAAAACAGTGATTTCATATTTAAAGACTTTAAACTCTATTACCTATTTATAACTACATACCAATACTCGATGGTTTTAATAACTTACCTACTAAAATATTTTTTCCTTTAATCGCGTATGCTATTTATAAGTATATATACAAAAATATGAAAATAATATGTAAGTACTTTTGTTTTTAACCGACTTCAAAAAAGAAGGAGGTTATATTTTCCACTGTATGTTTTTTTTTGTATGTATGTTCACCGATTTCTCTGTGAAATTTGAACCGATTTTCAAAATTCTTTTGTCATTCGTTTTACTTTTTTCCAAAGCTATTCAAGTATTAATTTGCTTCTGTTAGTCATCATTTCATGTTGATGAGCTGATGAACGAAGGTACAACTCCTTAACGGTTAGGAGTAAGAAGATAATTCTTTTACTGTGTATTTCAACCAAGGACAGACAAGTCGGTAGTGCTAGCTGGCGGTAATCCATCTTGCTTTGACCTTAGGAAATCACTTTTTTTTTATCTTTTATTTAATTTAGGGACTTTTACTATACAGTATGTCAGTCCCATCGTAACCCAATCTAGAAACACTTAAAAACGAATGGTTGTTACTTATGAGTATTGACAATCATTGACGAGTCACCAATACCATATTGCATACGAGTTTAGATGCTTCTGATGTAGGGTCTGCCAGGATAGTTTGGAAAACTCCAACATCAGATGCACTAATGTTTAGTTGACTCGTCAATAATTGTCGCTCTCGTTGGTTTTTGACACATTCCGTCAACAAGTGTTGCACATCCTCCAGTTTATCGCAGACGTCGCAATTTGGAGAGTCTGATTTTTTCATCAAATATGCAAACTTTTTAGACGGCAAGTGACCAGAACGAAGTCTATGCAACAATACAATGTATTTCCTACTTAATTGCACATTTGTACACCAGGGTATACGAGGAGGCTCACTCTGAATGGTTTTATACCAAATGCCCTTTATTAAGGAAATTTCGTCAAAGTGTTCCTTCCATAAATCTAAACATTTATTTTTAAATTTTACTAATATTTCGGAACGAGAAGGTTTAATTTGGAAATGTAGTCCATCTGTTATAGCGATTTTGGCTAATCGGTCAGCCTCCTCGTTACCTCTGATACCCACATGAGACGGAACCCACTGCAGCTGCAACTGGTTGCCCTTTATGTTGCTTTCGTGAATTATTTGCAGTATATTATATGCTATCGGTATAAATCACTTAAAATTTTTTTTTATCAAAAATAAAACCGACTTCAAAACACAAAAAAAGGAAAAAAAAATTAAATTTCAGTACCTAGGTATTTTTTGGAGTTGGTGCTAAGCTGTTTCCAGAGATAATAGAAAGTGAAGCACCAACTCCAAAAAATACATTTCGGGAGGTAAGTGTCCCTAGGTACTGAAATTTAATTATTTTTATCTTTTTTATGATAAAATATCATTCTCTGAACGTTCATATAAACATAAATAAGCATAGGAATGTAACCAAAAGTTTTATTTCATGAACTTACTAAAACAACAATTCTGAATCAGACAGATTACAGAAAACATAAAAAATAGAGTGGTTCAGTTACACGTGAGACACGTCTTGTAAAACATGTCTTATTTTTGCATAATATAAGATTACTTATTAAATAAAATTGTCCCATTGATACGCAAAGAAATATGTATTATCATTCACACGTCCATTCTTAGCTTATTTCAATAAAAATTATAATAGCTAGCGACATCTTTTGGGATTTCAAAATACTAATATCTTCGTAGCTCTGCTTCACGTAGCACGTAGCGTTGCGCTACGATAAGCAGCTACGAATCGCGTGCTACATTATAAAAGTTAGTTCGGTAAGGTTTGTATAGGTGACGCTAATGAAAATTTCCTATCTTACTGTATAAGTCCATTTTTTCGTTACTGCCAGAGATGTAAACAAACAATAAACTTACATAAATCTCGTAAACTTTTAACAATCCACTGGTGCAACGTAATACACATTACTCTTTTTTAAAGCTGCTTTGTTGCGACACACACGAAATAATAAAATATTCACAAAAACACTAAATATTTGTCAATAAATACATCATTGAAAAAATGTGACATTGTTCGTCAAGATTTTTATTTTTAATTTGACGAAAACCGTAGTGCTGTGTGCCATTGGTTCTAATGAACTAATTAGTAGAATAGAATTGCTTGTATTGTGATTGTAATTTAAGATTATAGATATGTAAATTATTACATTAGGTAATTAAGAGATTTATGCGTTAGTTTTACATATATAAAATATTTTATAACAAAATATAATAAAAATGTGGGAAAATATAGGTTTATCATTTATTTATTGAACTCATTCGGGATCAACCGTGCCGTATTCATTTTAATTTGTACTTTCAATCTGATGATGTTGTTGTGACTGAGTTGAATAAAAAAATAAAAGAATTTTACAAAGATCTCTTATGTTTCATTGACAGAAGCTATGTCAACCGAACAGAGCTATGTGACCTTGATCCCACTGACGTAAGACGGCAATTGCCTGACGAACAGCAAAATCTTGGTATATCCATAGCCTCAAAGATAAATTCAGTAGAAATTAAGGCAAATGCCGAAAGACGTAAGGAATTTTTGACAAGATGCAAATAATTTTTGATTGAAGCTGCTGTGCAAATAATAAAAAATATCCTTTTCTCCCTCGTTTTTCAGGTTGAGAAACATGTCAAATTCACCTATTTTTGCATTGCCTATTGATTTAAGTTTTTACTGTAATTTTAGCTGTATCTTCATTTAAGAAAAGTAAAAAGTTATGTTAATGCAATAACAAAACACAAAAAGAGAGTACATCTGATTTATTATAAGAACTGTTACCAACTGTCTCTTTGTATTTCACGGGGTGACTAGCTGAAAAATCAACTAAAGTGTGGCATTTTTCATGGTCATTTTAAAAATAAACGGGGAGCTATAAATTATTTTTAAATAAATTCAGATGCTAGGATTGGTGTTTAAAATTAAATTTATTTTAAGCCCAGGCGTCATACATTTTTTGATCCTCTCCTTTCAATCACAAGTTGAAACCGCACATGTCATTAAAAGTACTATTAACAAGTGTTCTCAGGTAAGGCTACGGCCCCACTATTTTATTGTACTTACCGAATAAAATTTCGTCTTTAATTTTTTTATTTGTAACACAAGAAGGTTTTCAAATGACAAATTTATTGCTAGATGGTTACACAGGTGACTTATACTTATTTAAATATAGTCGGATATAGTTATTTAAATAATATACACCCGTATTCCCAAACGACACTATGAGGTCTCACAGTGCCCGCGGACGCACAGGGTGCCAAATTCCTATTCATAAACAATACTTGAGTGACAATCGGCACTATGCGTTTGTCATAATGAACACTTAGCTAAGGGTGCCTGATAGCTATATTAATCAACGCATAGTGTCGAGCTCACCAAAGAGAATATAATCACTACGGAGTTTACGATAAAAAGCAAACAAACAATAAAATTAAAATGTCAGTCAGTGAAGTGAACTACGTAACACTAATCAACCAATCACAGAGCTATATTCAACGCTATGCATAGTAAAGATTCGTTTGAGTATTGTTTGTGAATTGAAAGGCTTGTCAAAGTGAACGCACTGAGAAATGCCTTACTTCGCTATGTATTGCTCCTTTACTTACATAAGTATCGTTTGTGAATACGGGTGATAGTCGTTGTTATTTTGGAATAAGTACAAAGTAACTATTTCAGACATTTCTGAACTCAGGATTTTCTCATCTCTAGCGGATTCATAAATGTCATAGTCGCCATATTTGTTTACATCTCGTGCAGTAACGAAAAAAATGGACTTAAAGAAACACACTCCACTCAAAGTAGTGTTATTTAGCTGCGATTTTCTGTAACGTGGAGGTAATAACACAGATTAGATAATAAGTAAGTAATAATTCGATTAGAAAATACCACTATGCCCTACCTGTCATAAGATTCTACTAGAATGATCTATAACGGCGGATATTTCTGCTTGGAATTAGTGGACGCTTATAAAAATTTGATTAAGCTCCCAGAAATATAAAAACTAAATTGCCATAAATAAAAAAGGAAACAATAATTATTAAAAAATTTAGAGAAACGGTTAATTTATTAATTCCATGTTTGTTTATTAATGTTATATTACATGCTATGCAATTAAGGGTCAATAATATAGAAAAAGACAGAATGTGTTATGGCCCAAACTCCTCATGTGTTTCTCCCATGTAGGAAGGCCTGTGCCGTGCAGTGAGACTTATGTCCTATGCAGAGGCTGATGATGATGATGATTTCAAATCATTGCTCAGAAAACGTCGCTGCTGTCGTTTCAGACGCCTGGACAGATAAAAGAAATAAGTATAGGTTTATAGGGTATAAAGTATTTTTCGTACCACTTGCTCAAAAAAGTGACATTCTATGCCACAAAAAGCGAACATAACAATAGTCATTTTTAATCTGTTAAAAACAGGGAAAGAAAATTTTACTGAATTTCATTCATCCTCTAGGGGGAGAATGTGATTTAAATTTGGAATACTTACCGAAATTTATACTGAACTACATCTGTGTTTACACCATTGAGTTTGTATAAAAAGCATTATACATCTTTTTGAAAAAGGAATACGCATCCATTGTGCAGTTATGATTATTAAATAAAATTACGAAAACCGACGAGGCCGTATGAGCTTGATGCCTTTGCTTTTCCGACAAAAAAATATTAGTCTAGGAATTTGCCGCGTTTTTGTTTTCTTCAAATACATAATTGTGTTAATTTTTTCGCAAATGGTACGAAAAGTAGAGTATTTTCCTCGGTGATAAAGCTGTCTTAGTCTTGGGTGAACTTAAATCCCTCGTTACACTCAGGACTCGTCTTAAATCCCTCGCTTCGCTCGTATTCCAAATTTAAATCACATTTCCCCCTAGAGGACGAATGAAATTCAGAACAATTTTCTGTCCCTGTTTTTAACAGATTAAAAATGACTATTGTGATGTTCGCTTTTTGTGGCATAGAATGTCACTTTTTTGAGCAAGTGGTACGAAAAAAATATTATAACACAAAAATAAAAATACCTCCAATAAAAGGCGTTGATTTTGTCTACCACCGAAACATGAGTATTTAAGTTATTTATTAAAACTATTTTTCCACAAGATAAGGTATAATTTATTTAGCGGGCTTCATGTCATAAGGCAGTCTCTACAAAATGGAAAGTTGAGTCCAGAAAGAGTTTTTTTACTCATAACGGGCCTCTATTGGTTCTTGGCCTTCATGGTAGGCCAGGCCTGATGGTAGGTGATGATAAGGCCGACGGTGGAAGCGAGTTACACCCGGATTCCTCAACCGCAGAGGAACTGCAAAAGGGCCTTCATCAGAGCGGATGCACAGCGCGTTGCACGAGTTGGCCAAGAACTTCTTACGCATCCTACGGGAAGCCGTAGCTACTGGCGTCTGGCCAAAGCCGTGCAATCCAACTTCTGTCAACCCTCGCTGCCCCCGTTGAGATGTTCTGACGGCTCGCTAGCTCACAAGCCGCAAGAGAAAGCCGATCTCTTGGTAAAACTCTTTGCTGCTCACTCCCGAATCGATGACTGCAACTTACAGCCACCAACACTCTCCCACTGTGGCCACACAATGCCCGATATTCGTATTAGGCAATGTGATGTACGTGCGGAGCTTCAGTCAATCGACGTCCGGAAAGCTAGTGGACCTGATGGCATTCCAGCGATAGTACTGAAAAACTGCGCAGCGGAGTTGTCTCCTGTCTTAACGCGGCTATACCGTCTTTCTCTCTCTTCTGGGTGTGTGCCGGAATCTTGGAGAGAGGCCAATGTGCAACCGGTCCCCAAAAAGGGAGACCGATCAGACCCAGCTAACTACCGCCCGATAGCTGTCACCTCAGTTCTTTGCAAGGTCATGGAACGGATCTTAAACCACCAGCTGATCCGATACCTAGAAGATCACTCATTAATTAATGATCGACAGTACGGGTTTCGGCCGAACCGGTCAACGGGTGATCTTCTAGCGTACTTAATGCATGTCTGGGGTGAAGCTATTGACAAACGTGGTGAGTCACTGGCAGTTAGCCTTGACATTGCCAAAGCGTTCGATCGGGTCTGGCACAGGGCTCTTCTCTCCAAGCTCCCGGCATACGGTCTGCCCGCTCAGCTCTGTAACTGGATCGCCGGCTTCCTGCATGAGCGAAGAATCCGTGTCCTCGCAGATGGATGCGCTTCGCGGTTCATGTCAGTGAATGCTGGTGTACCACAAGGCTCTGTTCTATCCCCCACACTCTTTCTTCTTCATATCAATGACATGATTCCGTTAGGAAACATTCATTGCTATGCAGATGACAGTACAGTGCATGGGGGATATTACGGTCGCCCAGGGGCTGGGCGCGCTAAAACCGAGAGGGAGATAGAGAATCTTGCCATTGAGCTCGACAGGGTGTTGAACCTCGTATCTGAATGGGGATCTAACAATCTTGTTGAGTTCAATGCTAAGAAAACACAGGTGTGCGCGTTTACAGCTAAAATGTCGCCGTTCCTTCCCCTTCCGTCTCTTCAGGGCATGACTCTTTCGGCACAGGGCTCCCTAAATTTGCTAGGCATGGAGATATGTTGCGATCTGAATTCCAGGAACTACATCGAAACCGTGATAAAAACAGCCTCACGGAAGCTCGGTGTCCTGAACAAGGTGCGTCGATTTTTCACGCCTGACCAATTATGCCTGCTGTATAAAACTCAGGTCCGGTCTTGCGTGGAATATTGCTCGCACTTGTGGGATGGCTCCGCCAAGTACCTTCTCGATGCCCTGGACAGATTGCAGCGTCGTGCTGTCCGTATCATTGGCGATGTAGAGGTCACCAACAACCTTGAGCCTCTGCAATTGCGTCGAGACGTTGCGTCGCTTAGCGCCTTCTATCGGCTATATCACGGAGAGTGTTCTGAGGAGTTATTTGACCTTATCCCACCTTCCCCCTTCCTACTCAGGAGCACGCGAGCCGGTCTTCGGAGTCATCAATTCACTGTCTCCACCTCAACATCACGTACAAAGAAATTTAGTAGCTCTTTTCTTTGTCGAACTTCCAGAACTTGGAATTCTTTGCCAGCACATGTGTTCCCTCCTTCGTATAACATGGGTTCCTTCAAAAGAGGCGTGAAAAAGCACCTTTCGGGCCGGCAAGGTGGAGGCGGCTAGAGCAGTGTCTGAACTGCACTAGCTGTCTTCGCATATGGACTCTTCTTACCGCTTCACATCAGGTGGTGTTGAGTCATTTGTCGTGCTTTGTATAAAAAAAAAAAAAACTGGCTATCTCACTAACTGCCGGAATTTAACAATGCTGGTAGCATTATTGTTATGGCAGTACACTGAAAAAAATGACACCTGAACTTTCTACTACGTGTAACTCAAAAAAGTGACAACATAACTTAGGGTAATAATGTTACACAAGCCAAAAATAATGTTACATAGAGATGCACTGTTTTATTAAATCAACTCTACAAAACTCTACTCTCTGTGAACTCTACAAAATTTGGCGAACTGTATCTACTTACACTTTGCCAAATTTTGGTTATTATTACATACTTATGTAATCGAAGTAGTTTGGTTGAATATTTTTTTTATTGCAGACTTAGGTAAGATGGTGGTAGCTAGCCAGGCGGACTTAATAAAGCTCTACCACCATCCAAGCTGAGCAATAAAGGATTCAGATTTATATAGAGTCCCGGCTATGAGTATGTACAGTGGTTTTTAAGTTAGGGAAATGGAAACAAAACGTTATTTTTTAATTCTTTTCATTATTTTTTTGTTGTTTTCCCGTATTATTGTACGTGGTTTGACGGCTGAAAATATTGCACGCCAAATAATTTGTAGTGGTTATAATATTATTTTGTTATTTTTTGATGTACTGTTCATAGCCGAAAATGAAACATCTCCTTTTTACCCCCCGGAATTTACTCTACCACTAGACCATAGAGTAGAGTGAAAGAAATGTTTGAAAAATTAAAATATACAGTAACATGTTAATACACATTACACATATATAAATATTATATTGCAGATAAATACGCGTACGCGCGTAAAATCATTGTTCTTCTTTGCTCTACAATTACAGGAGCCGTCAATGCGACAATAAATTCAAACATGGGGCTATATTAGTTTATAGAAATGGTTTGCCACTTACAAAAACATCTTGTTCGTTTGATAATTTCATGAAATTTCTACGAAATAATGCAGCCAATTTTATATTATTTCATACAAATGTCATGAAATTATCAAACGAATAAGATGGTTCTTTAAAGTGGCAAACCATTTCTATGAACTAATATAGCCCATGTTTTAATTTATTGTCGTATTGACGGTACCAACCTGTATACATAATAATTATTATCATTATTTCTCCGTTATCTAGTATCCATAACACAAGCTCTTTATGATGCTTACTTTGGGCTAGATAATAGGTGTGAGTGTATAAATATTATTATTAAGTATATTATTTATTATACATTGCCAAAGCATTTGATCCAACGCGCGCCGGTCCTAGGAGTCATCAATTCACTGTCACCACCTCAACATCTCGCACAAAGAAGTTAAGTAACTCGTTTCTTTGTCGTACTTCCAAAACTTGGTATTCTTTGCCAACGCATGTGTTCCCTCATTCCTATAACATGGGTTTTTTTATACAAACAAACACATGTTTGTCATCTAGTTGTATATAAAAAAAAAACAACTAGGTACATGACAAATAAGCTGACGGCCCACCTGGTGGTAAGCGGTTACCGCCGCCTATAGACACCTGCAATAACAAGGAAAAATCACTTGATATTGCAGGTGCGTTGTCATCGTTTAAGATGAAATGCCGTCCATGCCCAAAAATAAAACAGAGCGAACTACTTCACGGCTGAAAAAAGATAGGCGGTGGTACCCACCTAGACGACCCTACATGCGGGCTTACCACCTAGTAAACTCAAAAGAGGCGTGAAAAGGCACCTTATGGGCCGGCAAGGTGGAAGTGGATAGAACAGCGTGTTTCAAGCTGCACTAGATGTCTTCGCATGTGGACTCTTCTTCCGCTTTACATTAGGTGGTGTTATGTCATTCAAAAGATTTCCCTAGTACAAAAAATTCTTAGTTTAGATATTATTCAAACTTTTGTTAAAAAATTTTAACATTTTAACAAAAGTTTGAAAAATATCTAAACTAAGAAATAAGAAAAAAAAAGAAATCAAGTAAAAGAAGAAATCGGCATTATGAGTTCAGGCCTGACTCCCGACATGTTGCATTCCTGACGGGCTCCTGTTAATTCAGTCACATAATAGTTTAAAGTCTCGTCTGATCCAGTGTAGAACAATAGAATTCGATGTTTCTAACATGATGTATAAAGACAGGATGGCCTTCGGAAAAGATTATTGATGATAACATACCGCTAAAGCTTCTAAGACTGTAAGAATCTGAAAACTTATAAAAACAGCTAAAATGTAATTTTTGTACATAATCGTATACTAAAGCTACTTAGAAGTTGGATAAAGAAACATGGTAGTATATGATTGAAAATCACAAAAGTACAAAACGCAAAGTGTACTAAGTACTTGAGAATACAAAACTGTATAAGGTTTGTGATGTCATTTCTCGAATATCATTTGTTTTTCAGAGATTATCTGTCACTTTATTTTTATTCAAAAACTTCACTGCCACAAGGTATATATCATACCAAATAATGTACTTTGCAAAGTTTTTTATATACATAAAATAACTTATATTTTTGAAATTTATAAAAAAAATTTAGAAAGTTATAGAAAAAACGAATCATGCTTCGAGGAAAAGATTTACAAAATTATTATTATTATTATTTTACCTACAATTAAAAATTATTTAATGCTTACCGTTTCTTTGTTTGTCAATTTACGAAACAACATTTGTAGTAGCATTATTTCTCACAATTGCATTATGACGTTCGCCGTATTTATAGACTTAGCTACTCCTTTACCACATAAATTTTGAAAAAATAAAAAAAAACCAACCCTTTGATAGTCCCAATTCTTGTTGCATCAGTTTGTTTACATTATGTGCATAGTATGTGCGAAGGCTTCAGCGCGGGGGGCGATGGGCGGCGCTAAGAGAATCGCGCCGCCTTCGCACACCGCCTCCAGTCTCGCGCCGCAAGCGGTCCGCGCGTGTTGTGTCGTCCACCGGTGCGCTTACCCACCGTTCGCAGTGTTCGTGAGATCAGTGACATGTGTGCCGCTACATAGGTCATGTCCCGACGAAAGCAGAGCAACCCCAAGCCCCTAAAACGTAAGGAGGATTGTTGTGTGAAAGTGTCATTTTTTCGCCATTCCCAAAACGGGTTTTCGTAAGTTCAGAAGACACGGAAAACTTTGTTTGACTTAAGTTTTCCATGTGTTCTAAGTTGCTTTGTTGATTTAGTTTTTAAGTTTATTTCGTTGAAAATGTATTGTGTTTGTTTTCGCATGCATTTGTAGTTTTATTCAAGCTTTTATTTCTTTTTGTTGTGTACTCGAAAGAAACTTTTACGCGCCAAAATATTTTGGTATTATTACTTAGATTGGAAAGTCGTGCGTATGTCTTGATCATAAAATACAGTTCTGCTTTCTTCGTTATCCATAAAAATAGCAACTTAAACGTTACTTGGTCCTAAAAATAACGTTACCTAAATAAACGTTCGTACGTCACCATTAGTTTTGACGCCTACATTGATCACAGTCTATATGTAATTCTAATAATGATTATGAGATACTAGAAAAATTATGGCTTGACAAAATAAATTTAAATGTTGCAACTTGAACATGATATCATGAATTATTCTTCTTCAATATGTTTGTTTATTATTGGTGTTTACTTTTGACACTTATTTTGTTTTTTTTCTATTTAGATACGTATTGACCTTCATGATGTTTTCTTAACTCTTGATCAAATATTTCTTGTGATAAAATTATAATACAAACGTTCTTCGTTTAAAATAAGTTTTCTTGTCAAAAGGTTTACTTGTAATCGGAACTTACCTACCCATTTCAATTCTATTGCATTAACATAGTAACGTCGATAAGAAAATATTACAAATCGATTGTGTAATTATGTAACAGAAATCCTTTCAGTTAACCTTAAGGTAACACCGGAGATAATGGTGATGTATACCTATTTATAGTTACTTTTTATTTGTACGGACGAATCAAAGTGCGCACGAGTTCGTTAAACCGTTATCACAACATTAATGTATTCTTCGATTGTTTGTTTATCAATGTCGCGCGATAAACGGATACAGTTACATATAATAACTAGTTGGTTACTGTACAAACTCGGTTTGAAATCAGAATAGAGAGGGGGCAAAAACTTCGTAACGTTATCGCAGATAACGTCGTAAGCTCCGGACTTTCTCAGGTACAATTTCATGACATTTCTTTAAAATAATGCAGACAATGTTATTTTTTTTCATAGAAATGTCATAAAACTATCAAATGAATTTGAAGGTTGCAAAATATAGCCCATGTTTTAATATAATGTCGTCACTATCCTGTATAATGTTTCAGACTCGCTCAATTTTCGTCTGAAAATTTTGAAAACGTTTCATGGTAGGTGTACAGGTTTACATACCATCAATGTCGTCACTTGATGTGTAGTTGACTGGAAGGGATCCCTAATAAAGTTAATAGTTTCTAATAAAGATAAAGTCATCCCTTGCATTGTAAGCTACATTCATTCTCTGATTTGTGTTTAGTGCAATAATTAAAAGTTTTAATGTAGGCTTCAAAAGATTTTCTGTCACAAACACTGCATTACGAATTGCTCGCAATTTATTTTTAAATTCAGCACCTAATCATAGCAACTCGGTGTATTGGTTGATTTGTAATGTAAGTGATGGAATGAGAAATTTAACAAAAATCCTTTCAATTTGATTACTGATTGCAATCGACAGATAAATTGGTACTCGTAGTTTGTGGGAGATTCAACTTTATTTAAGAAATTAGATAAACCGATATTTTGATGTCCCTATGCTTTTATCTATTAAGTAATTTACGTATTTGTTGATATGTAATAATGTTTGTTTATTTACATTTACGAGTGTTAATGTAAATATATTACACACGAATACTAGTTTTTAAATTCAATTATTGATAATATTTCTATATTATTTTATGACAATTTTTTTTTGTATCACTAAAGTTGCAAACAGGAATACGGCGTGATACGACCCACCTGAAAGTTTCTCTGAAACCGTACCGTACTAATAGTTATTGTAAATTATATTTAGGAATATAATTATTTGAAATAAATAATAATTTCCCAATATGTTTTCTTAGATTTTATATTTTGAAATTTCATAATCCACTGAGATAATAGGTATGTCTCCTTGAAAGTGGTGATTCTACAACACATATCTCTAAACTTAAAACTATTGATAAACTATCACCGCCTCTTTCTTTTTGGTGCAATATAAAAGAGATAGCTATTTGTTTTAAATTTAGAAAAGTGATTCAGAATTATTTCCACTACTTCATTGTTATTTTTATTTATCACTGTGAAATCAGCTGTATTATTTTATTAAGTACGTACTTGAATAGGTTATTTATGAAAAAATTGCTTATAATTTCTCTAGAAAGTGACAAGCAGATTTATCTCTCAGGTTAATGATATTGTATCACTCGTTTGACCCGCTATCTGTTGGTGTAAGGTAAACAATAGGTTCCGATAATCATTGTTTTTATATACCATTTAATTGGTACGATAATTAAATGTATCCTAGTTATAACTCATTGGGTAGTAATAGGTATATGCAAATAGCTTATTTTATAAATCACTTGATGTGCGACTGATTTGAGTTTGTTCTGTTGTGCAATAATAAAGCAAACATATTTTTTAAATTGAATCTGTGGAGTATAATTTATCTGATTAGTGCAAAAAGGCTTACATCATAAGTTTATAATAACAGTGCACTTGCACTCTCTGATAAGCATTTAACGTTATAGTCAAATGACGATAATCTCATGGATAGTGATAGGATATTGTAAAAACAACCTTTAGGTCGACCAATAGTCAATTATATTGCCTGAATGCATAGGTTTTGCACCAGAAAAGTATATTTTAGAAGTGTTCTTTATTAAAAAGTAAGCATCACAAATTTATTAAAATATTTTCATGTTACACAGATAGAGAGACAGAAGTTATTTATTTTGCACCTTTTCTTTTTTATATTGGATTGTATTTTTTTCATATAATAATAATATTATTTATACACCCACACCTATTGTGTAGCCCAAAGTAAGCATCATTAAGAGCTTGTGTTATGGATACTAGACAACGGAGAAATATTGATAATAATATTTACTGTAAATAGTATAAATGTATGAAATAAACATAAAAATTATAAACATCCATGACTCGCGAACAAATGCTCGTACTCATCATACAAACATTTGCCAACCGAGATTCGAACCCGGGACCTCTGACCGAGATGCCTGTATAGCAAGGGGCACAGACCACTCGGCAAGACTGTCGTATTTTATAGCAAGGGCAATAAGCGTCTGGGGGTCGGCTGGTGAAATTGCTTCGGCAGAGCCCAGCCTACCCCCGCGAAGGGCAGTGGAGTTACCGGGGAGTTTTAGTGGGTATTTCCAGTGCTGCTAGCGATGGATGACCCCCATACACGCCCGTCGCTTAGCCAGCAGCAGGTAGGTCAGTAAACGGATTTCTCCCCGTAAAAAAAAGGCAATAAGCGTATCTACGTCCCGCCTGATGGTGAACGATTACCGTAAGAGACGGTAGTGAACCGCTTGGACACTATAGTATACTCACGCGCTTCCTACCCTGTTAAAACTAAGGAAAAGCGTTATGTTGACATCGTAACGGAAGAGTTCTCCTTCTAACGTATCGGCTTAATTTCAAAAGATAGGTACTTTATTATTCTCTTTAAGGTAATCATCATCATCATCAGCCTA